>JAWUZG010000040.1:17500000-18125000 GCA_036785705.1 Acanthornis magna | reverse complement strand
GGAAAAAGGAGATGACTAAAATGCTCATAAATGTATAAATAATTTTATGAAACTATTTCAGCAGGTGTAAATAAGACACCTAGAGCAGAAAACGTCTGTGAAAAAATTCTGCCAGCCTTTCCCCAAATGTTTTCTCTCTTTGCTCTGAACACACATCGCATGTTCTAGTCTACCTTCTAAAAGGATTAAACAAAGCTGTATCTGAAAGACAGCAGAGCACTGAAGGCTTGTAAGAGTTTGATTTACTTTGAAAACAGTAATTCTGCCTGGAGTCCTCCACCACACACTATATTTCAGCCTCTGCAGAGGTGCTGCAGAAGACAAAGGGAAGCCTCAGTAAAGAGATAGCATGGGTTTTCAGGTGTGTAATGGAAATCACCTACAAGTCACTAGATACGAGCCACAGGTCAGAATTAAGAAATAAAAAAGACTATTCCTGTGTCAACCACCTCTGCAAGTATTTGAGGGAACTAACAGTTCAGTGAGTTTCCAGCGGTACAGATTAGTTCAAGTCCCATTTTGAGTTCCAAACCACAACCTCAGGACAATCCCTTTAGCTGTTTCAGCAAAGAAAGAAGGTTTTTCTGCACCACTGCTCTTGCACATTAGAGCCTGAGATGACACATGCTAAATGATAATATCCTGCAGCAGCAGCAGAAGTCTGGATCAAGGAAATGAGTTATGCAGGAGGGATGGTTTAAAAAAAATAAATGTTAAACAATAAATACTTCTATGCATAAAACAATAGTCCAAGTGTCTCAACGCCTCATGCAGAAGTGCAGACATAGGTAAACACTTAGCTTATCTACTGATGAAATGCAGCTTCAGAAAGAACACACTGTTAGAGCACTCATATGTCTGCTTTTAGTATTGGAGAGGGAAGAAAAATCATGCCTCTCAGCTTGATGCAAACACCGGAATCTATTGAACCTAACACATCTCGGGGGCAAACATTGGACCCTCTCTCCCCACTTTGCCAACAATGAATGCAGAAGGGTTTTTTTCACCCATCTCAAATACACTGCATTCACCACTAAGGCTGGGAGCCACAGGGCTGAAAAACATTCCATGATGATTTTGAAAAGCATAATTCATTAGCAATTACAAAGAAACGACAGCTTTTGTAAAGCCCTGTAACAATAAAAAGTGAGGCAGTGCTAACTCATAAATTCACTTGTAACAAACAGAAGCAGAGTCCAGCAAAATTATGGCACAAACACACAAAAAAACCAACAAAAACCCCCATAATAGAAATAGGCTTCAGAGAAAGGAAAGTCGATATGGGAACATAGCATTCTGCAGCAGGGAAATCAAATACCTTCTGATCAATTTTCCAAACAAGATGAAGCAAGCCCAGAACTATGGCAGCTATCTTTGTGTTAAAAACATATTAATATAAAGGTCAATATGTGATTGGGACACAGCAGGTCTTTGATTGATGCATTTTACACTCGTTACTCAAATGGTACAATACTAAAGTGTTCTTGTTGCTGGCATGAACTGCCTCTGTACTAGAGCTCTTGCTGGTATAAAAAGGATGAGTAAGACCTGTCATCTTTGCCTAAAAATCCTTGCATTTTTCAGCATTGATTTTTATTGCACAGGTAAAGCCAAAAAGAAGTTTTGTGAAATAATGATGGAAAACACAGTGGAAGATGTGGGCTTCCAGGGAGGACTTTAAGATAGAGTGGTTTTGGCATCAGGAAGAGCTGTAATGTTTCAGAGGAATGAAAAAAACCCTAAACAAACCACATCAAGAACAGCTAATGTGAAGCCAAAGAGGACTCAGGATGTGACACAGACAAGGAAAACATGAGGTAAAGCCCAACTGGATACTGCCCAAATGGGGCCCTTCTTCTTCAAGAGCTGACGCTGGGCCTGGGGAAGAGCTACCACTTCCCCCAGGGAGAGGGTTTTGTCCTGTGGGAAAACCACAACAAAAGGAAGAGAGAAAACAAAGAATAAACAAACATGCAAGTAACAGTTTGTTACAGGGTATTTTGGGGTGGGAGCAGTCTGGTCAGCCAAGTACAGATTCCTTGCTCAGGTGTTGGCCCTCTGGCAAGGATGGCTATGGCAGTGCACTGCACCCTGGCCTCAGCCACCTCCCGAATAAATACCCTCAATTAATGAGGAAAGCAGCACCTCTGTGAGCCACACATCCCTATCACCACCACACTGCAGCCTGCTTTCTGTAACCGTTGGGCTAGGAATTTCGAGTGGTTTTGAAGTGAAGCACTCACTGATAAGATGAGAAAACAACCATGAGCAGCTCCTCGCCATGAAAGCCATGGCTGAATATGGCAAACCTCTTTCTGAATATCAACGGTCCTGATGTGTTTTCATGGGCTCTTAAAGTTCAGGACACCTATTCTTAAGGGTCAGTGATGTTCTCCATTTCCCTCTGCAAAACACTTCAGATCTTACCAATTCTTCGTTTTCATGTACACAAAGCTGTACTATATTTCTATTAAGATTACCTGCCATTTTCTCAGTTTTGCTTCAGTATTTCCAAGAACAACAAAAGATGTATTTTCTTTTTGAAAAATCACAAGGAAAGACAAAGGGGAAGCTCAGACTTAGACCAATGCCTCCAGGAAACTTCTACAGCCATGCTATAAATACTTTCACAAACACCATGCAAACATAGGTTAACACAGGTCCACTGCCATATTTGTATTGATACTATACTTGTGCACCTACAGGCCAATATCCATGTCTTGAGCACATGGAAATTTCAGATTATCTATACTGCAAATGAATGGAAGCTTTTGTACTGGATGAATCAATACACTCAAGGCTCAGGGATTCTTGCAAAATGGGTTGTTACTGCAATACTGATGACTTTTTGCAAGTAGACCCCCTTTTCACATCATCACTGTGATAGCCAACATTTAAAAACTATATGTTTTTCTCACTTTATGTTGTACCTAACAATAATGTATCATGAAGATCAGAAATTGAGTTGACTTTGAGTTACTCAGGCCTTAAAACCCCTGGTAAAATTCAGGAGGAGGCAAATCAAGGGAAAGCACTGGCCATTAAGAGATCTACAAACTTCTTTTTTTAAATTACCACAGACATATGGTCCCCCATTCCAGACATTTTCCCCCATTCCACAGTGGAAAAAAAGCCAAAATTCTGCATTAATTTCATTCTGGAAAAGCAGTGATTTGCTTTACTTTGTTATAAAGACGACAGATTTTTTAAAAAAAATTATAAAGGTTATGTAGTGGAAAGCAAAGGATATTTTAATTTTCAACTTCCCCACACTTTTAATTTTTTTTTCTAATTTATGCCAAACTGATAAGCTAAAAGGCATTTTGCATCTTCCATCGTACAGTCACTGCAATGCACAGTAGAATTAAATATTTCTCTCAATTTTTCTTTTTTTAACTTGAGACACCTCACATTGCAGAGACTGGAGCCCAAACCCAAACACAGATGAAAAAGATCCAACTCTTTCTGTTAGATTCTTTAGCTGTAGTGGGCAAACCCAAAATTCAGAACTCAACAGCACTATGGGCAGTGGAAGAAATCTGGCACAACTGCTACTCTTTGGGCTGCCTGTGGCTGCTATCATATCAAGCCGTGCTTTTCACAGCTCCTGACTTCCTCTTTGCTTCATAAGCCTTTAGAAAAACCTGTACCTACATCCATGTTTCCAGTTTTATACAGTCCGTATATACAGACGTGCGTATACCTGCTCCGTGGGTTTTTTAAAACATGCAACTGAACTTTTCAGAACATGACTAAAGCCCTTGTTTAATTCAAGAAGATTGATTAACGACTTTCTCACACCCAGGAGAGAATTTCTAAAATTTGGCTCAGGAAAAGGATTTAACTTTTTAGAGAAGTGAAAGAATTCAGTAAAAAACAAAAAAAACCCAAAACCACAAACAACACAAAAACCCACAAACAACACAGAGCAAAATCCCAAACCAACCCCACGAGGAAAGAGGCAACAGAACCATGTAAGACAGACTTGGGCTGAGTCAGGACCTGAGCCACATTATCCCACGACCTTGGCAAGCAGTCTTATCACGAGGCTGTGCCCATATGGACATTTACTGGTTTTCTCATCTTTCCATGATGAAATTCAAACAGTCTACTGTTGCATCTTTTTGTGCAAAAATAATTATATCAAAATTACAAACATTTGAGCAAAATAGATTCTTGCTTTCCAACTGACAGTCACACTGTACCTCTTTTTTCCTCTTTCAGAGGTTAAAAACATCAACAGCTGCTAGCTCAAAAAAGCAGACATCCTGAACTCACGTCTTCGTTGGCACTAAGCCCTGCAGCCCAAGCTTTCAAGCCATCCATTCTCTGTGGTTTAGACTGGGTAGGCCCTTTCTGCTAACTTGCACTATCACTTTATTTTTTTAAATTCAGTTCTGTTCCCCCTTAGTAATTTCTATATTCATTATTTCATGAGAAGACCATAGTTGAAAAGCTGTGACAACATGAGATATGCTGTATATTTCATGACTTTTAGACATGGAGGGCTGGTGGGGTCTGACCCACATTTCAGTCACTTTGACAACGGAAACAGCAGGAATACAAATGAGAAAAGGTTTTGGAAAAAAGTTTCTGTCAGACAAACTTGTGTCAGCATACTGGGAACTGACCCTCTGGTAATATTTCTTTATTACAATAAACTCATTCTGAAGAAACAGTTTAATTCAGGATCCTTTTTAAGAAGGCACTTGAAGCAGGAAAGAAACTGGTCATACCGGGAAAAGTTTATTACTGATACACGTTTTTAAAATATGACTTTTATAACCATTTAAAAAAGCATAATAAATGTTTCTCTTGAAATTAAACTGGTTCTGTTTAGTAGGTTGATATGTCAGACTGAACACCTGAAAATTAAGACTGATAATATGAATTAATTCCCTAGAGCTGGGCACTGCACTGCTTGCTCTCAACGTGCATAAATGCACTCCAGGAACGTGAGGGGGTGAGGGGAGAGAGACGAAGGTTGATAGTTGGATGCTAACTTCAAAGTCTCCTACAAAGTGAGAGGAGAAATTAATTTCTTGAACAAAAGAACTGAAAACAAATTAGTCATATTAATGCAAAAAAAGGACTAGACCACAAATAGCTAGTCTGTACTTATTCATTCTTCCTGCTATAAAAACTACCTTTGATAAAAAAAACTTTTAAATTAGGTGTTCTCTCTTTACCTTTGAAATTGAAGCCTATATCTGATGGATGCTTTGGGCCAGAACCTTACTTAAATCTTCATCACTGGTCATCACATGATGAATGTTAACTAATTTCAGATCAACTCTGATGCATTTTTTAGGCTCAAAGTCAACTGGAAGATTGTTCCCATCAGAGGAAAAAAATCTTATTAAATGCCATTAGACTATCTGGCACAATTTGGTTATTTATACAGAAGATTCACAACATCCCTATTGGAGAATATGAAGAAATAATTATTGCCTTCTACACATTCATGATAAAAATCTTATCTACACCATTATTGATAGAAATATTCTTCATTTTCTATTTACATTTAAAATAAGACTGGTATAGAAACTCATATGCTATAGATAGAATAGTTAATAGGAACAGCCCCAATGGGTGGTACAGCAAATAGGAGCTTTGCTCTGTGGGATTACTGCTGTATGTTTTGCTTTGAAGGGTAATGGTGCAACAGTGACATATGACAGCTCCAATACTAAATAGCACAGCTACTGGTAAGGGGTTAAATTAAAGGCTTCAATCACGCCGTTAGCAGCTCTCGCTGTTGGGCCAGGCTCCAGCCCAGCTGCACAGCTCCAGCCAGTTTTTGCAAAGCTCAGCTGTTCTGCTGAAAAGGCACAAGTGGGCTCATGCCACATGACCAACACTTGGGGTAGAAGATGGGGCTTGCCCTGGCACACAGGCCAAACAGAAGAAAACTACTTAATACAAGTTTCAGTGACTATTAAATCTAAAGTGCAACAAATCTGAATTCTGAGGATCCATCAAACAGCTGTAAAATGCTCATTATTTTCTTTGTTTAAAGCAAGAGGAGCAGAGATTTTCCCCAGAAGAGGACAGGGGAGGCCAGAACCCTCCCCATGGGGCTACAGCTTGTGCAGTCTTGGGGCCTGATTGCTGCTCCCTCCAGCCCAGGGGCATCGCCCCGCTTTAAAGCTAGTGCAGGACGGTGATGCAGTTTTGCTTTGCCTTGTCGGGCTGTTATGCAACAGGGTTTATCCCATCACGGACTAAGTGAGGGTCTTTTCTGAACAAAAGGCCAATTGCTGAATGATGAACAAACTTAGTACAAGAATGTCTGCAGAGAAAAAATAATCACGACACTTACACGCTGCTTAGACAAAGCATTTGAACCTCAGCAAACATCCATCCTTCCGTCACTACAGATAACTCAGGCCAGAGGAATCTGCAAAGAAAGCTGCCACCACTGTTCTAAGCAAATCATCTGCAGTCATTATCTACAACTATTCACTGGAGAATTAAGAGTGCTGCAGTAAAGCCTTACAAATTATTCTCTTGTGTAACATTTTCTCCTTGCTTATTCCTGAAGTTGCTCCTCAAGCACTAACTACAACAGACTTCTTCCCAAGTTCCACTTCAGCGTTTTTCTCCACCAGACTTTGGGTCACACTTGACTTCAAGATGGATGCACAGAACTAGCCTTGCAGAAACAAATGAAGCACAAGTGCAGGGCAGACTTGCAGTCCAAGAGCCACCCATAGTTCTTCAGTGATGCAGGGTGTACAAGTAGCTCATGCACTTCAGTCCACCAAAGCCTGTACAGCTTTGCATTCCTTCATGCACCTTCTTATTCCCCCTGCCCCCACTAAGGGCCATGTTTACTATTAAAGGAGCACTGCAGTCACAGTAATCAAATTTTGGCATTAAAAATGCTGGCATGTGTTGCTTAGAATTTTTATAACTTGTCTTTCAAACATACATGAAGCGAAACAGAGGCCTCAGCAATGAATAACTACTGTCGTTTTGAGGTCCATTCAACACCCAGCCCCTTCGGTATTAGCACTAAACTGAACTTATGCAGGCAGTCCAGCAGCAAAAGAGCTGGCGATAAGTTACAGCAATGTCCTGACAAAGTAGGCAAAACTAGGGCATTAAGGGAGTAACGCCTCACCTGTACTGCTTCCGATTCTCTTCACCATCCCACTGGAGGGGAGTGAGCAAGTGGCTGTGTGGGACCTAGTTGCCAGCTCAGGTTACGCCACAACTGTCCTTTTGGGTGCCCAACATGGGTCTTGCAGTGTTCAAGTTAACAACAGATTTGACTGGAACGTGCTAGATTGAATTTATGGCTGTAATTGCTGATTAGCTATTAATTGGCAGGTCCTTGGCCTTGCTTGCCTGACTGTACATTAGAGCCTAGTGCTCATTAGTGGCTGGTTCTTGCTTTCACTGCCACTGTGCTGCTCTGTCACCTCCCCGTGCTGTGCCTGGGAACACTGTGACAACAGCAGCGGCGATGCCCTGGGCTGGCAGGTGGCCAGGGACTCGCTGCGTGTCTGTGCTGCTGGCCTGGGCTGGCTGGGGCTCCAGTGTGAGCTTCAGTCCCAGGGACCGTGACCTGTGGCTGAGGCCACATGGGAGCAGGGACATCTCCAAGTGGCTGTGGCTCTGTCAGTGCAGCAGCAGGAACACCTCTGAAGGGACTGAGGTCCAGGGATAAATCTGCGGTAAGGTAAGGACTGAAGCATCAGTGGCTGTGGATAAGTCCATGCTGGAGCAGTGGAAAGCGTGTGGCCATGGATAAGTGCACAACAGAGCTGGTACTCCCCTGGAGCGACTACAACCATGGGTAAGGCTATGATGGAGCAGATTTACTCCTGCAGGGGCTGTGGGTAAGGCCACACTGGAGCAGGTGCACCTCAAAGCAACTGTGACTGTGGATAGGCCTGTGCCACAACAGCTATACCCCTAAAGTGACCATGGCTCAGAGATAAAGGCTCCACTTGGAGCAGCCATAGCCATAAGGGACTGCAGTCTGTGGATAAGTCCTAGCCAGGTTAGGTGCAAGGCAAGGAGTTCCACTGAAATGTTCAATGTTATGGTCTGGCTCAGAGGGACAAGAGGCAGAGATTGTAATGGATATGGCTTTAAATCATTGTAACCCACGATTTGATGTTAGAGAATGACTATAGCAGGAACCACACAAAAGGAGGACAAGTCTTACAAAAACAGTTCCAAGTGCAGCAGCAAACCGATTTGAACTGGTTTTGGTGCCCAATAATTCCACACAATACACCACCTCCCCTGTCCTGGCGACATTCATGGACATTTTACAAGGATAGTCCATAGGCTATGGGAATAATATCTGTGCATTGTATCAAAAGATGAGAAGGGGGGTGATAAATAATGAGGATGTTTTGGAGAGTGTGGTATCTGAGAATGATGTAAATGGTAAGGAATAAAGGGTGGAGAATATGCTTGTTTTGGCTGAGGTAGAGTTAATTTTCTTCACAGTGGCTAGTATGGGGCTCTGTTTTGGATTTGTGCTGGAGACAGTGTTGATAATTCAGGGACATTTTTGGTATTGCTGAGCTGTGCTTACACAGAGTCAAGGCCTTTTCTGCCTCCCACCAGCAAGCAAACTGGGAGTACACAAGAAATTGGGAGGGACACAGCTGGAACAACTAACCTCAAATGACCCAAGGGATATTCCATATCATATGGCATCATGCTCAACATACACAGCTGGGGGAAGAAGGAGGAAGAGGGTGGGGACACTAGAAGTGACGGCATTTGTCTTCCCACGTCACTGTTATACATGATGGAGCCCAGCTCTCCGGGAGATGGCTGAACACCTGCCTGCCCATGGGAAGCAGTGAATGAATTCCTTGTTTGGTTTTACTTGTGTGCACAGCTTATGCTTTACCTATTAAACTGTCTTTGTCTCAACCCATGAGTTTTTTCACTTTTACTCCTCTGATTGGCTCCCCCCATCTCACCAGGGCAGGGGAGTGAGTGAGCGGCAGCGTTGGGCTTATTTGCCAGCTGGGGTTAAACCACAACACCTTGAAGGGCAGCTAGAGCAGGCAAGCTCCCCATTAAGCCCAGTTAATTTAAGGTCAATATAAAGGCCATCTGTTACTGTCAGGCTGCAGAAACCTGGGGCTTCGTCACGACTCCTACTACATATAACCAAGTCTTCCCAATAATCTTCTGAATAAGTGTGTACATTGAACAGAAACCGACAAAAACCAACCAATCAAAACCCAGAAAGATAAATGAAATATTATGGGCAATGACATAACGAAGCACAAGACTAGAAGTGACAAAGAAAATGTTGACAGCTAGGAAATGTGTAGTAAGAAAAATACCAAAGCAGACTGTACACTGTAATCCTCGAGGCAAGAAGTGTTGAGCTAAACTTCATCCTGGAAAATTCCTAGTTTAAAATACCATCAGCAAAACCATAAAAAACCCCAACGAATTGCACAAAACCCACAAAGAGAAAAGCAGCAGCAAAGGTAAAAAAACTGATAAAACCCACAAACATCTAGTAAATGAGACCCACAGGTCCAGAAACCTTGGTGCCTCTTAACATTGCAATATTGCTGTGAGCAGTAACAATTCTCGATTGCAATCTAAACCAAGTGGCAGTCAAAGCTTTAGACTGGGGAAAAGCTACTGAAGTCAAACCATTTCAGTTAATAATTTGCTGCTAAGCACTTTCGGTTCTGCTTTGTCACTGCTGCAATCCCAGGGAGCAAGCGCACTGCGAGCTGCCTGCCTGCAACAAGCCAAGGGTTTTCTATGGAAAGGGAGCGTGCTCAGTCTTGTCTCCTCTTCCCTCCAGTAAATGTAAATTACGAATGCAAAGCTCCCTGAACAAATGACTAAACACCCTGTCTTTGCAAATGTCTTTGTCTAAGCATTATGACTCAGTTTGCTGGTAGGGACTCCAACTAAATTAATTTACCATGGTATGGAAAACCTGAGAGAAGTAAAACTTAAGCTGTACAAACACCTGCAAGAATTTCTAAATACTTGGGGTTTTGCAGCCAAGATCTGCTTGTTTGGGCAGGTGCTGCCATTGTTATGGGAGTGTCCATGGTACAGATTCTTCTGCTCAACTGTCTTTAGCAGGAAAAGCAGCCCAGACTTCTTGGAAACAAACCTGCTCTAATCAGGACAGCAACCAAATGTCTTGACCAAAACCTTCATATTTTTTTTCTGCTCACGGTCCTCTTCATACCTTAGGGTTTCTCCAGATTATGGCCCTAACAGGGTTTAGTTACAACATCTTAAGGCTCTATTAGTGCATAAACCATTTCTTTTGAAGTTTTTATTGTTTCAGGTCCAGTTCTAACACAAAGTTCTCCTCAACAATAATGTCTTTTATTCAAGGTTGTGTGCAGTCTGTGAATAAGGGCATGCCAGTGGATACAGAATGAGTTCTAACTACACATGATTCTGTTAAAAAGCAAGTGAAATAAAAATAGTACATTGGTAAATGTAGTTAAAACTACAGAACAATATCCCATATGCTACACTACTCTTTCACATACACCAACAGGTCCCTCTAATCTAATAGGAATTAGATCAAGCGCATTGCAATGTGCTCAGCATGCTACTCACTCCTATAAAGAAACTGTGGGTTTATGCACTTCCACTGACTTCCAAAGCAGAAAGAGACACGCTAAAGTTCAGCATTAATTTTTATTCCTTTTCTCATCTGCTCTTCATTTCACTTAATCTATGGTAAGCCTTTTATATATATATTTTAAAATATAATATTTCAAGAGAAATTGAGGGGTTAGGACAATGAAGTATTTAAGCACATGCCTGGCAACAGTACTAGTGTGTTTGAACCTTCGCATGTTTTTGCCTGCTTTACTGGATGGAGTCCTGAGCACACAGGACAGAGTACAAGCAGTAAGACAAGTTAGTAAATAATACAGGATACCTTCATTTTTCATAGCAGTTCCTGTAGAAAATGCAGCTTTCACATTTCAGAGTGTACAAGCTGCAGTTTCTATACAACTACCTAAGCCTTTAGAGGACAGACATATCTTTTTAAATTTGGAAAAAGAGTAAATCACTTGCTGTCCCAGCATATCCACTCCTTATCAGTGCACCAGATCACAAAAGGAAGACAAGAGTGTGGAAACTGATCAGTGCTAAGAAAGAATGGGAGCTACAGCAATGACAGGGAGATTACCTGACGCCTGTTTCATAATTCAACATTCCTTATAAATTCATGTAAATCCTAACAGCCAGGTATACTCCTTATGCAGTGAAATTCCATGAGGCCTCCTGTGACTGCAAAAGTGGATTTAATAGAACTCCTTAGATGTCAAAAATCTCCTGGTACTCTGCACTTCGGAAAACAAACTCCAAATCTTAATGAAATTGTAATGCCAAAATCTGAATAATTTCTAATTTGAAGTAATGCTTCTTTCTTGTGTTTCCCTGTCCTTGACAAGCACTCAGTTCTAGCTTCTTGAAAACAATCCATGGAAAAAGTATATACTATAACAGAGTCTGTCTTCATATCACATATAGCTCGCTACGACTTTTAAATGCCAAAACTTAAGCTTAAATCAGGTGATAGAACTGATTTAACATGATCTTTATCTTTGCATTTTTTAAACAGTAACTGATTTGCCTCCCAGCTCTCATCTTGAATCAGACACTATCAATTACATAAACTAAGTTATGAGCCTTTCATATTAACAGTTTTGTTTCCTCACTCCTTTAGTACCCTTCAGATCTAATTAAGAACCAACTTCTAACAGCACAACGTTTCCCATTGAATAGATTCTCAAAACTCTTCTGCAGCTGCCCCTCCTTGACAAGGCCTTGAAACGCCTGCAAGGATTCAAAATGCTGCTGCTGTAGTTTAGGCACTAAAATGTGAGGTTATCTCAGTAGATCACGACTGCTCCAGTCCCTTTGCTGGCTATGCAAGATATCTGCTGTAAAAACTGTTCTTCATGGCCTCTGCCTGTTTACCATTAAATTAATCTGTTTTCTTTGCACGTCCTTGGCTTCTCTAGCACTGGCAAATGCTTGTCTTTTACACCATTCCTTTCTATCACTTCAAGTCTCAGTGTTAGAGGACAAAAAGACATTTTGAAGTGTACTGCAAAAAAGAAATGTATTAGCTGGTCAGAATGAAAAAGGAATGAACTATTTGCTTTATTATATTGAAAATCAGTTTCTTGGTAGCTCTAAATATGATTGTAATCATTATTTTCAACATAATTAAAAATAATGAAACTCATTTGGCTAGCACTCCATGTAAAGTAGGATGAGTTATAGAAAGACCACTGTAGTTTTAGAAGCTGACACACAGGGCTAATTTGAGCCCATTTCTCTTTCCACATGTTCCTCCCATCTCCCCAATTCCAGGTCTACTACAAAGTGATAAATTTTGATGTCCTCCACACTATGAAAAGGGAAAGTAAAGGTCTTCATCGAGGAAAAAATTTCCTCCAGAGTTTTCTTCTGTATCTTTTGCACTTTCTACTGCCTCAAGTGAAATATTTGCTTTTTAGAGCTGTTTTTGTATACACTATCCTAGTCTCTGTAGGACCTGCTCCCAAGGGATTTTTCCACAGCTACATAAGTAAGAGACATGACTTAAGTACTGACCATGAAACACACAACACACTGCTATTCCCAGGAAGAGAAAAACTAACCCCAAACCTATTCAGTCTTAAGGCTACACCTCTCACCAGGACAGCCACGGGGTTCACATCTGTCATACTGCTTTGAACTCTCTCATGGTACTGCTGAGAAGCAGATCAGCACCTCAAGAGGAAAAACTGGGAAAAGCATGGTGTGATGGTCAGAAGAGAACATGGCACAAGAGATTTCTTCAGAAGATGGTGTTTCTTGAGAGGAAACAGCTTGAGACAAAATCAGCAGAAGTGCAGTGCTGATGTGCCCAAATTACACTTGACATTACTCAGACTGCTGTGGTCTTCCAATGGACAGCAAGGCTTCTCCTACTTGCTTCAATAAACTAGCTCAATGCAGTGCTGAATGATTCAGAGTTCATCCAGCAAACGGATAAAGAAAGAAAGAGTTCTCTTTGCAATTTTCATGTGCTCTGGCTGCAAACACTCTGAACAAGGCTCTCCAGGATTTAGAAGCCTGAATGTCCCAGACTGACATCACAGAAAGTAAAATGCAGCTATTACTTGCGCCTGTTCTGCCTTGAATTGCCAAAAACGTTTCTAACATGCCTCCTACAGTGCCCAATTGTTTGTTACAAGATAAAAAGGAGTCCTCTTGAGGTGTGAACCCAAATGAAAAACCTAAACTCACCATAAACACAGCACAGAAACTAAAGTGTTTCCCCCTCACTTTCTGTGAATGGCATTCCCAAAACAGCAAGATGGACATCTAAATAATAAAAATATTCAGTCCTTATTCTAGTTCTGCCACTGACTTTCTGTATTATCTTAGGAAGTTACTTAAATCTTTTGTGTCTCAATGTATTTGCCCGAAAACGAGAATTCTTACTGTATTTCACGGCTTTGTCAGCACTGCTGGATCACCTCAGGAAAGACATACAAAGGTGCAAATAACTTGAATCACAGCGTACATCTCTTTTCCTTGGTGTTCTGCATTTGCAGGAGACAAGAGGACTCCGCTACAGTGACCACCTCATTGACAAAACCAGTCTTGAGAGCCACTGGAGAGACGATCCTCTGAGAAAGCAGCCACAAAACACTCCGTGACCTTCTCCCACTCAAGCACCAGACAAACCCCTCTCCATATTCTCAGGGCAATGTGTATCCAGTGTTTCTGCTGGTGTATTTTTATTAGACAGACTAGGTTTTTATTAGACCTGGTTGGTCACTAAAGGCAGGGTAGCTATCTCCAGCGGTCCGAGTAAGCAGAAGGAGACAACACAGACAGAAAAGAGCTATTTTACAAATAGTCTTTGTGAAAGCAAAGCTGCCAAAGGCCCCAGCAAACAGATAAAGTCATGTTGATTAGGTTAAATAGTTCACCTTGCCTTACGTAATTGCATGGCTACTCTCAGGGCTTTGATTTTTAATCATACCATATACAACCATTTTGAAAAAATAAATGGGGGGAAACAAAGGAGTGTAACTGCTTTTTTAATAACATTCTAATTCCCTGAAAACTCATTTTTCTCAATTTGCTCTGCTGTATGAAAAGAGTGTGTGCCAAGTTGAGATACCATCTCTTACTGCTATAATTCTTAATCTATGCAACTATTCATGATTTTCTCTCAGGTCTGGCTATGATTCTGAATACACACTCACGAGCAGCCCTGCAGACTTCATGGACTGTGACTAAGCTTCAAACACACAAAAAGCCCCACTAAATTATCTAACTTAATTTTAATCCTCAAGCTTCTGGAGGATTACACTACTAAATGTTTTGAAAAAAACACATTTAGTAATTGTGCTCTGAAAGCAGACTTTGAGGAGAATGTGTCAGCAGTTAGAACTGTGCCCCTAATTAAACCAATATATTTATGGCCTCCATAAATTCCCTCTGAAGCCATAATGTAATGCTTCTATATGTCAATTTCCCAATATACACAAATGTTGTCAAATTATCAGTACTGCCTTGCTGGCTGATTAAGATAAGGCCTCATGTAGCAATGCAAAGGAGACTTAGGCTCTGTCACGCATTAATGAGAAATGGGAAGCATTCACAGAGAGCCTTCTACTCCTCCAGAAAAATCTCTCCTGACTGCACAAAAATGTTACCTTTTGTAGATTAATTAAAGGGACAGCATCATGAATATACATTTTTTCCCTTCTTCTGACTTAGCCTCTCTTAAACATCATATTCTTAATTTTTGCTGCAGCTCCTTCAAATTCTAATTTATGTTCCTTTGGTAAGTGCTGCTTTCTGCACTTGGAGAGCCTTTCACATATGAATGAATGTCCTGAAATTTTCATTATGTTCAGGGAATGAACACTGCTACAATTTAACACATGCAAACTTAATTTATTTTCTTGCAATTTTGAGAAACTTTTTCTTGGCAAATGAAAATCCAGAAATGTTCCCCAGCAAACTGTCAAGAAAATGGGGAAACCAAAAGTAGCAGAACATCCTGTATGTCAAACACCAGGAACACCAACACCCACTTGTTCTGTTATTTCTCTGTCACGAAAGAGGCATCATTTGTCATAAGTCAAATCCAGCCAAATCCATTGTTCCATCACAGGCCTGATCCATACCCAATCCAGAAAATTATCTTCATCAAAAGATGCTACATCAAACCCAAATACTTGGAACAAATTATGTAACACCTGGATACCTCTGTTAAACAATCTGTAAAATGGATATCTTAACATACACTTGTGTTCAATGCAAAGATGCAAATCATATTTAAAAATAATCTGTCTGCCTACACAGCAAAACTGCAGTACAAAGACAAAACTCCTAACAAGTCTGTCCTCTTCAGAGCAGTCACAATGCACTACATTAAAAAGTGTTTTCAGAAAGAGATGATGTGATGATGGACAGAAGGTATGTTACATGACATGTCTTTACACTTCTAAAATGATATTTACAGACAAATCAAATGAGCACTGCAGATATTTCCCTTCCTGCATGGTTTTAAACTTTTGATGGAGAACAGTATTTTCCAGAGGAAAGGAAGGGGGGCGTTGGTGGGGAAATATGAAAGTAATTTCAGCAGGAGTTTGTGAAGAGGGTATTATTTCATATTAATGAAAACCAGATCATAAAATTATCTGTGAACTAAGAAATTGGCAGACAATATATTAAAAACTATACTAAAGATATAAAAACATACATAAATTTATATATATTTATGTATAGAAATAATTAACATATAACAATTTTATTAAAAAAGAGTTTTCCCCATAATAAGACATGTTCAGGATATTGTTTTTGAAGCAATAAAAAATAGATCAGGATTTTAAAATGCAGTTCTATAGAATAACAGAAGGTCTGACAACAGAAAACAAGTTACACAAATAATTTTGTATCACAAAGCTATTACATAAATGTAATCTGTGCAATATAGTTTTTTCATTTGACTTCAAAGTCATTAGGCACAGGGAGAATGCAACTGTGTTTAGTTTGCAAACACCTCAGGAAAATTTCAAAGCCTATACAAAATAGCAGATATTAATATTACATAAAATTGAGAAAAAAACCCTTCGCTTAATTTTACGGGTCAGTTCTATTGAAAGGAAGGCTGGATAATAGTTGTCTTACAGCCTGAGTTGACTCTTAATTTTCAAGCAATAAATAAGGCCTTCAGGGTTCAAGAACAAGTAATTAATTACTAAATTTATGGAAGGCTCGACTACAAAAATCAATAAATAGTGACTAAAGAAGGCATTATGAATAAAACAACTTCATAATACTAGTAACTCCACTTGAGAGGATGGCAAAATTTTCTACATAACATGTACATGCCAAATCAATCCATGGAATATAATTTGCATTGAACAAACTATTCAACATTTTGCACATGACCTCTGTGTTGAGACAGGTTAAGTTGTCTTTCATTTTTTTGCAAGGTCACATGTAAATACAGGATGTTGTCTGGACCCTCCACTGTCACTCTTACAGACTCACCCTTTCCTCCAAATATCCACAGTGGCATATGCTTTTCAGAAGGAGTTGAAAAAAATACCTACATCAGTGAAGATGTAGTGGGACTGGTCAATTTAAAACTGACAATCTTTAAGCTAATTTTTGCCAAAGCTAGTGAAGTCTATATGAATATATACATATTGGCTCACATACACATATTAGATCAATAAATATATGCTTGATCTCTGGGGAAAGATCAAATGAGAAAGGTGCAGAGAAGAGACTGTTGCCTGCTTCTGTTACCAAGGAGCACAGGGCTGGAAGGTACTGTCATTACCCATTATAGAGACAAAGGTTGTTTTCATTAAGACTCCATTCTAGAGAAACAAATATGTCAATCCACCACCACTTTTAGGGAAACAACTGAAAAAGCAGGTTATTCTGGCCTAATGTTTGGGAATCAGATGCTGTGCAATGTGGAGAACTGAAAGGTACTGCATTTAAACAGAATTACACAGACAAAGACATTCAGGGTGGGGAACATCTGGACAGCTAACAGGCTGGCAGAAAAGGATATAGGGATTACGATGAATCACCAACTAAGCACAAGCCTTAGTTGTTGAGTAAAGAACCACCATTGTATTACAAATATTATGAATGCTAAAATAGTTTGCCTAGGGAGACTGTGGAATTAACATGCTGGGACAGTTTAGAGACAGGTCTGATCAACATCTGTCAAGCTCGATAAGGACAGCTGAATCTACCTTGCGGCAAAGGATGCACCAGGTGATTTCTCAAAATTATAAACAAAGCCAAGGTAAATTCCATTAAATACAACAGTACTTAAAAGAAAATAGGTTTGGTAACACACTTTCAACCACAACAAAAAAATTCAGGTATTGTTATATTTGTGTTTCACTTCTGGTTTATATATTTCACACATAACTACACACATAACTACAAAGAGAATTTCCACTCCTTCTTTTGCAATAACTGGCAATTTTATCCCAGAGCAGGTACTGCAAACTTAATTTGGTGTAGCTGAGATGCAGACTGCTTATGGTGATGTCTAATCCAAAGTTGTAAGCAGAGAAGCTAAACACGTAGCTTCACTTTTCATTTGTTTTGTGTTTCAAGGGACATTTTACATTTGCACTACTACCCTAAACTCACTAGTCTTCAAGGGATTGCATTTGCACAGATTTCCGATCTTTTATATTCTTTCTATTGCTATTCTGCAGTAAGAGCATAGCTGGTTGCACAAAATCAGTGCTCTCCAAGAGGCAACAACATCCGAATCAGGAAGGCAAATACAACAATGAACACTGACTATAGAAGGATGGAAAAAAAGTGGGGTGTAGGAGGCACTCAAGGAAAAGAAAATGAAACATGTGGGACAAAGTAAAGGGAGAAGGGGTTCTGTAAGGACTCTTTTATGCCGAGTACTGAAGAGAGCAAATGTTGTGAAGCTTTGAAAAGATGCATGGAGGGAGCAAAATGAGGCAGGCAGGGCACAGGCTGAGCTGCTAAGGAATGGGATGAATGGGGAAGATGATAGTGACCAGTAATAAGAACAGCCTAGAGAACAAACATGGCATCATGGAAGGAGAGTCATTAGAGAAAAAAGACGGAGGCTCCTCCTGAAACTTTATGTCTCCTGTAACAAGGCAGTACAGAGGCAATATCAGAGCTCTCACTGAGGGCTAGACAAGTGATTAATCTAGAACAATGAAGCTTCCTCAGGTGTTTTATCCTCCATCTGCTCTGGGAAAGAGCCTGACAAATCCAGCATTGGTAATCAAAACCTATCATCTGCCACTTAGATGCTCTGACACAGTGATGGAAATAAAAATCTTATGCTCAAGCCCATATACAAAAACCATTTTAACAGTAAAAATCCCTTCCATGTGATAATAATCCATAACATTCTCCATTTGGAAAACATCTTGCCACTTAACATAACTGCATCTGAGTTGATCTGAAGCTGCCGGTAAGAGAAAGGGTACAAAGATTGATATGCTTGTGTTTCAACAAACTTCTTTTGTGTCACCCCTTTCTGCAGGCTTATAAATTCTTGCTCAAAAGAATTTACCATGTTCTGAAGGTAATGAACCAGGATAAGAAACAGGTCCAACTTCTGTAAGCCTTGCTCACCTATCCAGTCCTGAGATGAGCAACAGCAGGTAAGACCAGGACAAGCAGCATGATTCGTGCCAAGTTGATTTTCTTCGTATGATACATAAGATGACTTTTTCCCAACTCTTACTACAGATACTAAACTTAGCCAAAGCCAGAGACACAGACAGTCAATAGGCTCCTTAAAAACTCCTAACAGACCACTCTTAATAAAAGAAGCTATTAAAATAACATTAAATACTCATGACTCGCGCTTGTTCACAAGAAGTCTTCATTTTGTTTTCATTCCACTGTTCAGACAGCCTAAAGACCAATTTATGTAAGACACCCTTTCAGATTTCCCAATCTCCTTCGGTGTTTCTATTAGGTGTGAGGTGAAAAAAATGCGCCATTTCCCTCCAGTTAAAAAAGTGAGACAAAACATAGCTCATTTGTATCATTCCATTTTGGGTGGGTTTGGGCCATGAATAATCTATGTGCTATGGGGTCAGCATTTCTGTGTTATAAATGTTGTATTACTTAATGCATTAACGTGATAAAATATGCCTTTATATGGAAAAGTAATTAGATAAACATTGCCACCAATTTTTTAGGATTTACTCATGGACAAAATATCTCTCCCTGCAAGTAAATTAAATTGGTAACTTTCAAGGTGTTCCTCAGGTAAGAGTGATCAATTAGAGGGAATTGCATTACTAGTAGGAACCAGAATGGTGCTAATGTGTAAGGTAAAAAAATTTTTTTTTAAGAAGGAAATTTTAGGCCTCAGCTCATGGCAAACTTGTGATCTCATTAAGAAAATATTCCTGTTTTCAAGACTGATAGAGGGTGAAAAGGACTGTGGTCATAAAATGATAAAGGGAAATGTGTGTAACAAAAAATGCAAACAAACATATACCAGAGATCATGAAAAAATTTCAAGAACACTAACTTTTTAAGAGACTCCATAAGTTAACAGGTAGAGATTTGAAAAGTGCTGTAATGATCTCTAAAGAAAGCTTTCATACTTGAAGAGCTGCTACTACACAACCAGAAAAATCCTTTCAAAGGAATCACCTCACAGTATCTCAATGATAATGAATTATAAAACATTCTTCAGTGCTAGGAGGACCTCAAGATTCAACAGAGAAGAATTAAAGAAGCCATTTATGTCAAAGGCTGAAAGGAAACACAACAGGTAATCTGCTATAAGCCCAATGGTGGTGTCTTGCCCTAACTATACCCTTTTTACTGTCAACAAAGGCCACTATAGAATAATGCTTGTTTTAGAAATCTAAATAGTTTCAATCAGAAGAATCTTGATGCATTACTACTAAGAAGAGAAGATCAATTGTGTTCACACTATTTAGGGAAAACAATAATATTTCCTGTTGTATGTAGCATGGACTTAGAGGAAAACACTGAGTGTTTCCCACCATACTTTGCTATGCTTCCCATGAAAGTAACTTTTGGCAAAATGCCCATCCCCTTCAGCTTCATTGCAGACCTCAGATGTTTGGTATCACTCACTCAGATAAAACATCTTCCTGCTTTCTTCTCTATTTGCTGACTGAACTATGGTCAGGAAGGTATTTCTATTTTTGTAATTTCTAAGAGCAGAAGAAATGCATTAAGGATGCAAACCCCAGGGACACTCACACCCTTCCACTGCTCCACATGAACCTATAATACAATAGATACCTTCTGTATTCTTAGGTTTTTCGCTGAACTTTTGCAGTTTATTCTTAAAAGTTAATAGTTTTAATTCCTGTGGTTTTGTAAATGTGGACTAAGACAGGGCTAACTTCAATTTTATTCTTTCAACCCTAGGTGTTTTCAGGTGTATAAAACACTCTAAGAAAAAACTGTTAAACCTTTCCATGACTTTCAATTCTTTCATTTCTCTTTTCTCATTAGTTTCATCTTGGAGCTTTCAAAGTTCCAGAGCAACCTATTGTAGTGGCAATCAGAGTCGGGACTGTGGCTCACCGCTTCTCCTGCAGTACCTAAAATGAAAAGGTCAGAACTGCTATTCAAAAATCTCCTCCTCTGACCTCGTGCCTCATCAAATCAAGCCTGCATTATGGCCAGTGACCATGACAGATTCACACAAAAAGAGTGCCCCTGTGAGTGAAGACATTTCTGGCAAGCAGTGGCAACCATTCTAGCTCTAACTCTTAACAGATTGCAACATTTTTTTGTGCCTTAAAATGACCAGCTGTGCTATGTTACTGAGGGTGGTTTTTAGTTATCACTTATTATTGTAAAATATGTTGCACTATTACAATATCCTGGCCCACGCAGACAGTTCAGGCTCACAAAAGCACAAATATCTTGCTGCCTTGTGGCCCTTTTCACCCTTTGCAGCCATCAGAGTGCATCAACTGTTTTCCTTTACTCCAGCTTAGTTTTCTAGTGACCTACTCACTAAACCTCCTAACATTTCACTCCTCACCCTTGTAAGCAAGCAATGACCAAATTTCCTTCTTTCCCTTTCTTCCACCTGACAAATGCAGTGAGACGATCCAGCTCCTGGGGCACTTGCTCCAGATGCTCTTGGGCTCCTTGCCCTACCATTTTTGCCCCAAAGTTGAGGCTCCTTCCTTGACCACATATCATCTCCTGTGCCTCAAACAAAACCTACAAGGATGGAAAAACTGAGCAGGACGCTCCAAAAAGGCAAGTCCAACTTCCAAAATTTACATTCACCTTTCTTTCCTCCTAACATCCTTTACTACCTTCAAACCAAAATCTCAGAAAACTTGGTGTCTACTTAGCTTCTGAAAAACTGTTTACCTTAGCCAAAATGTAAAACACTGAAAAAACAAGTACTTAATTTGTTTATCTATATGTTTTTAACAACATATGTTCAATGTCTAAATACGCTTTGTCATTCAGTCATGGAAAGCTTTATGAGATACTTCATATTTCCGTGTTACCAAATACGAGTTTAGAGTTGATGCAATTCTTGGTGTTACTACATTTCCACTGTTTAAAGAAAATTTGAAGAACATTAACATTTCTTAGCAAATTAAGATGATTGCTACAAAACATCTGTATATATTTCAAGAGCAAAGGTGTGAGTTTACAGGTACCAGCTGCAATTCAATAGCCACAACAAAACTAATCCACTAAGGCTAAACATAACTCAGTTCAAAGGAGAAAAAACAAACAAAGTTACCAAGTCCCCCAAATGCTCAGCTAGCCTGGCATTAAGCTAAGTTTTAGTCTTGCTGTTAACTTGACAGGCTACTCATAAACAAAAAGATCAAGAGAGATAATTTGTCTGCTATTGTCTATCCTACAAACCAAATATTATCCAAACTAGTTATGAAGTAAAAAACAACTATCAAGAAAAATACATTTGAATTTTGTTGGAGGGTCAGCAGCTTAGTACCTTTATAGAGTATCGTTCTGATGTGAAGTAACCAAAATATGTAAAAGAATTAAAAATCTATATATATAAGTCTAATTATATTATTATTTATTTAATATATAAAAGTATAATATACAATTTTTAAAAAGATGCCAAATAAAACACTGGGCTAAGATTCACATCTCTACTCCATTCCTGTTGAACCATGTTTAAAATACTTAAATTTTTTAACCTGCAAGTGAAAAAGAAAGGATTCACTAACTTTGTGAAGGTGCCTACCTGGAAGATGAGACATTGGTAATCCCATTGCTACACCAGGAACTGTTTACATATGTGAACAGTGTTGATCAACAGATAAGGTTAAGGCAGAATATTAAATTGCAGAACACTGCTTCAAGATAGGAGATAAGAGTTCAAGTTTCCTCAGGCAGGGGGAAGAACCAATCCTTGGTTTTCTACACCAGTGGATCAAACCACCACCTCCTACTACTTTGCACACCATGCCCTTCATTTCTCATGCTTTCCCACAGGTGTTCAAAATGAAATATCTCATTTAGGGCTTAACAAGAGCATTTTTTCAGTCATTACCAACTGACATTATGCCAGTGAAATTAACCCATTGAAGAAATCAGAGTCTCTGCCATAGGCACTCCACATTTCTATTATCCCTGCCATATGTCAGACAATTATTGAACATAGAGGCAGGATGGTAGGAAGGAGAGATGGCTGGCAGTCAGCTACTGACTGAGAGAGCTCGACTCCTCACCCCACCGCCACATTCCAGCGGCAAAGGAAAGTTGCTAGATCAGGAACACCGTAATAGTCTGGCACGAATTTAAAGAACATCTGAACTTTGGTTTTTTCCAGTGTGATCTAGTGGTCTGGACTTGAGGCTTGAGTTGCAGGTCACCCAGAGTGTCTGTCACCCACGGGCTGTGCACTGCTTCACTGGCTCTTGTAGCCAGTGTTTGTTTGCAGCTACACTGGGGGACCCTGCTGTGCATTATTCAGCTGTTCTGAACTTACTACAAATTTCAGGTTACTCTGTTGCAAATTTAGCTACAGAAGAGGAATTAGGGAATTACATAGGTAAATCTTCAGCAGCAGCTGAATCTCAGGGAAGCGAGGTCTAAATAGGGATAATGATACTAAAATTACCGCCTTCAAAGGACGCAACAAAGGCTAATTAATGTTTTTGAAGGGTTTTGAGGGTGGAAAGTGCTATACAAAGGAGAAATAAAACTATTTTGTGAGCTTCTGTGTATGCTAGCAAATGAAAGCTCCAGTTATGCAGCTTTCAATAATTAACCACATGAACAAAATAAAGCTACTCCAATGACTGACTTCCTTCGTACTTCTCATTTGTGTGACTTTCAGCACCAGGCACATGCTTCAAAACTTTAAAATCTCTTCTGTCAAAGTGGACTTCAACTTCGGCTTAACCTTTGTTGAGCCACCATCACCCTGAGATTAGCTCAGTTGGTTAGAGCCTGGTGCTAAAAAAAATCCCCAAGGTTGTGGGATCAATCCCTATATGGGCCATTCACTTACGAGTTGGACTTCATGATCCTTGTGGGTCTCTTCCATCTCAGAATACTCTGATTCTGTGATCTGTGGATGCACCAAGACAGAAAGCTGACAAGCCTGTATTACGTGCCCCTGGGAAGGGAAGGTGGACTTCTTTCAAATAGTGTTTATCAGCCTATTTTGTCTTAAAGAGAGTTTCCAAATTCTGATTTTATTTTACTAGCTTTTTTATCTTCCTAAGTTATCTGGATGGCTTGTGAATAAAGCCTTATATAACGAAAAGCTTGTCTATTTTTCCACATCTATAACCATTGATTTACTGTGATGTTATTCCTATCACCTTTACATCTTTAAGTGCACCTGGGTACAAAACCCTACTGCAACTAGTTTCCCATGAATTGTAAACCAAACAATTGCAACTGTGGTCTTATCAGGAACTTCAACAGCAACAGGCAAAAGACACTGACATAAACAAAAAATTACCAGTATGTGTTTCATAATGAACTTATGAATTCAAAATTTTGGTAATAATTTCAAGTCTTTCTTCTTTAATTAGTTTCTAATCCATGACTGATTTTATTCATCATGCCCACAAGCAATGCAAAAAATTAATCCCTCTGATAAGGAACTGAAATTGAACTATTTTGAAAATATTACCCATTCATTTTCATATGTATGTTTTTACAGGACTACTGCCTTTCCCAACTCTATTTGCTTGAACAACCAAAGAAGCTTTAGAATCAGGGAAAATCTGGATGTTGTAATCCCAAATTACTTTTTTCCCCTATGTAAGATAAAGCTGCAATCTAAACCATTGGGGAAAACCTAAAAATGTAGATCAAGAGGGATATGACTTATGTCAGGAAGTCAGGAAGAGGGGTTTCCAGCTTATAGCCATTCCTTTTCATCATTTTGTGGAAAACAGATTGATCATTCACCAAAGAACTCATGTCTCTTCAAACTGCTTCAGTTCTCCTTCAAACACAAAACTCACGGAGCATCTTGTTTGAAATGGAGCATTTCTCTGTGTGCTTCAGGCGACACTGCTGAAACAGGAAACCTACACAACACTGAGAGAAGATAAAGCACAGAAAGATCAAAGGAGAATAGCTGTGGAGCATCAGAACCTACATCATGAGCAGGGGCCAGGCCAGCAAAAAAGATAAAAAAAGACACCAGTCCCTTTGAATTCACAGATGGAGGCCTGCCTTCCTCTGGGCATCTTTGTTGGAAGAGCATCCTTCTGCTGTGGAGAAACAGACATTCCAAAGCACATCCAGATGTGCACAAATACTCCTGATGTGTTTCTCATTCTCATCACAACATGCTCTTGATTTATTATTGATTAAGACGTGTTTGTTTTCCCTGATGACCTGCAAGGCTGTTATGATTCCTACAAGTGAGGTTTTTCAACTAACTTCAAGACATCTATCTTGAGCAATATCCCTACTATTCCTCGAGGACACATGCTGTTGTTCCCCTACTTGGGGACTTAGAAGAAGCACAGGGTAGTGCAACAATGAATTGGCATTTGAAGTTGCTGCCAGCTGTCTTCAACACACATAGATGGACTGGTGAGCAGTAGCTGGGGAACCACAGAAGGAAAGCACAGAAAGGCTTTCTGGGGAGTCGAGCTGATGCTATGCAAAGACAAAGAAGAGTAATCTCAATGGAAGACATTGCATCTTTCAGGTTCATTCCTCTTGGTTTAGCTGCTATCACATTATGAAAGTCTTACACTCTTCTAACACAGCCAATACACACTGCTGTCTTTCCCAGAGTAATGGCACTCAGCTGAGTATTTTGGACATCTAGTAATATGTGAATGGCAAGTTGGGCTGCACATCATCAAAACTGTTCACCAGAATTCGGGTGGGTTTCAGTTGATTTTGTTTGTTAATGTTGATTTTTCAGTGTTGTTTGTTTTTTGTTTTGTTTTTTTCCCCCTCAGAGATTCATCTTCTTAAATGACAGTTTCATTTGCTGTCTTTTTTAACAATTCCCTTTGCAATGAAATTTACCAGCATGATGCTGTACATTACCAGTTTTGCTGTCACTTAAATTCTAAGGGGAGAAAAGAAAAAAAATACTCAAAGGGAGCTAAAGTTAGTCAATCAATTACCCCTTCCCTCTAGTCCTCAGGCTCCAATGAGATTAAATCACGGAGTTAATACAAATCTAGTCTGAGAGTTCCTGCAGATTTGTGTTGTTTCTCGGATAAAAGAAGAGTATAGTAAGAACACATTCAACTGACCTAAGGTTCAAAGTGAAACTCCTGCTGTATGTAAAGGGACAAAGAAAACTATTACAAACGATGTTAGAAGATTAAGAATACCCAGAAAAACACTTATAAAGCTAAATAGAATTTCTGCCCTCTACAATTACCAGTCAGACTGTCAGAAGTGAGTTATCTTTTCTAGTTATAACATAGATATTTTGTTCATAACAGAATTACCGGTCAGAAAAAAACCTACAAGATCCTACTCCAAAAAACAAGGATCCTCAAAAAGTATGAAAGGAAGATAAGGTCACCCAAACCATCACAGCTGCATTGTCTGCTGAGTCTCCAGTCTATAGATGAACAGATTTTGCTTAAGGGATTATTCATAAATGGCCTTCCAATAAAAACAGTGGTGAGACTGCAGGAGATCATTAGCTTGCATAAAGGTAAGAGATTTTTACTTAGTCTGCTAGTACTAAGTGAAACAAGAACCGTTTAAGAACGGTATTCACTTTGCTGCATATGGAACAAGCCTTGCTTTATTTTCATGTTTCATGCTAGCTCTATATTTAAATGCCTTTGCTGTTTTGGTATGTGATATGAGACTCTAAAAATAGTCTGTCTAATCCAGAATTTCCATTGTGTCTACCTTTGAAAAGCTCCATTAATTATGAGAATGCCACTATGAATTTAACTTGTGAAGATAAGCCTAAAATACTAAGAGACTGAGACTGCACACACAGTAAATCTCCATTAAATATTTTCTATGTAAATCTACCTGACGTACCTCATATTCAGGCTAAACCCCCTCTAGTTCAATCCATACGGAGAAAAAACACCCCGCAATGATGCTTGAAAGTCCACACCTTCTACTGCTACTTTTTCTTCTGGCCCATAAAGCCTGAAGACTCTCAAAAAACTAGAAAATCTTATCTGTGTGTTCTCCAGCCTTTTTTTTTTTTTTTTTTAATGCTGTAGATACTTTTTTAATACAACTCAGATGTTGTTTATACTTTGGAGAGCCTCTTGCAGCCAGCAAGACAAAACAAAACAGTGGGATCCTGTTCCAGCAAGATATAGAGGTGTCCTCTCAGGACAATGGTAACAGCAGCCAGTATTGACTTTGCAAAACAGAGGTCATCATTTCACAGCAGGAATAAGCAGTCTATTCTAGGATCCTGAAATTTTAATGCAAGATGTGAAGAACAGTGGACATGGCTAGCATCAGCTATAGAGCAGACACATGCAGACTCCATAAACACATTCAGCACCCCAGCTCCCCAGCTTTGGTGGCTAACTCCCTTGAAGATTTTTTAAAAATATACATCAATCACTGACTGCAACCATTCTAGGTATTTTAGTCTCCTTCAGCAAAAGCTGGCTAGTATCTCAACTAGCCTGATGATACTGCCAACCAGTAGTACTATACCAGACAAATGCAACTTCAAATAGGCTAAAGCCTTATTACTCTATCACTCAAATTACTAATTACTCTACTTTTCCTCCACTCTTTCTTGCTGGACATACCAATTACATGTGATGACACTACCTAGATGGTCAACTCCATCTATAATTACACAACTGGTTGTTGAGCATCTTTTAAAACCACACACAGCCTAGACTCAGAAAGACTACATGGATGTTGGGGCAGAACAAGAAACTTACGATGGTTTTATGTTCATTTGTATTTTCTGGCTTAGCCTGTGTACATGAGCAGGTACTGTAAAAACACATGGGATTAGGCAAGCTAATTTGTCCAAATGCATGCATTGTACTTTATCACAGTATACAGAGAGAGATTCTGAACACTTCCCCTTTTACACATTGCAATTAATTGCATGGATGGGGATAAAAGTATACTACTATATCATGTAGCTTTTCAGTGGCATTAATTTTATATAATTTGCACGACAAAAGATGGATGCAACTTCTCAGTGCCCCAGCCATAACTGTCAGAGTCCATCAGAAAATCTCAAGCCATTCTTTGACTTCAAGATCATCAGCTGCAATACAGACCTTGGCGGCAGCAGTTAGCTGGCCACTGTCAGTGATGGATGAGAAAAAAGAATGTTCTTTCACAGCTAAATCAATGCTGTCCTGCCCTGCTGACAGGCGAGGCAAACCAGCTTTTGTCACTGAGCCAGGTAAATGCGACCCCAGGGACATAAAGGAAGCAGGTCATAGAACGGTTTGGGTCGGAACGGATTTTGAAGATCATCTAGTTCCAGCCTCACTGCAATGGGGTTGCTCAAAGCCCCATCTGACCTGGCTTTAAACACTTCCAGGGATGGGGCACCCACAACTTCTCTGTTCCAACGCCTCACCACCCTCACAGCAAAGAATTTTTTCTTCTAAACCTACCCTCTGCCAGTTTGAACCCATTACTCCTATCACTATGCGCCATTGTAAAAAGTGCCTCTCCAGCTCTATTGTAGGTACTTTAGGGACTGGAAGGCTGCAGTGAGGTCTCCCTGGAATGTTTTCTTCTCCAGGCTGAACAAACCCAGTTCTCTCACATCTTTTCTGCGCTGGGGACCCCAGAGCTGGATGAAGAGCAGAGTAGAAGGGGAGAATCATCTCCCTTGACCTGCTGGCTGCAATCCTTTAGATCCAGCCCAGGATGTGGTTGGCCTTCTGAGCTATGAATACACATTGCCTGTCATTTCATCTATTCTTCTCCCAGCATGTACTTGTGCACAGAATTGCCCCGACCCATGTCCTGGACTTTGCACTTGGCCTTGTTGAATTTCATGAGGTTTCATGGGCCCATCTCTCAAGCCTATCCAGGTGCCTCTGGATAGGCTTATCCCGTATCTCCAGCATGTTGACCACTCCATTCAGATTGGAGTCATCAGCAAACTTGCGGAGGGTGCACTTTATCCCACTCTCCATGAAGCCAGCAAAGATGTTAAACAGCACCAATCCAAGTACTGATCCCTGAGGAACACCACTCGTCACTGATCTCCGTTTGGATACTGAGCCATTGACCACAACTCTTTGACTGTGACCATCCAGCCAATTCCTTATACACCCGTGAATTCACATCTCTCCAATTTAAAGACAAGGATGTCATATGAACAGTTACAAAATACCATCCTCACAGAGTCACTTCTCTGGCCGTAACCGCGTTTTAGCAGATGTCCACTTCAGTATTACCAGTGCTACATTCATTATGGGCCTGAAAATTCACTATATCTACTCCACCTGCAGTTTTTCCTTAGCCAAAAACCCACATGGTGTACAGGAATAGGCCAAATGCTAGGAAATCTGGGCAACTCCCATGCTGTTCACAAACATTAGTGTCCAAACCCAAGCACATTCTCCATTACAAAAACATAGGCAAAATTCCAAACACAAAAAGCAGTTATCGTGTTTAGGGACAACTAACAATCCTTGACAGCATTACCATTTGGAATAATACTCTGTGTTCAGCTCCATCTGCACCCACTGTTTTGTTACAAGATATGCTGCTTTCCCAAACAATTTTACCAAGTGATTTTTTAAAAAAAATTCAACTTCAGAGCAGGATATCTAGACTGAAATGGACACGGTCCGATAGGAAAGGTTGGGGAGCTGATTAGAAAGTACAATACACAATCAAGATATCAACACTTGCGCCCAAACAGCTTAAAAATATTTCAAAGTGTACAGAAGCAGCAATAAACAGTTCATATTTCTGTCCTTCCAGTAGACGTGCTACAAAGGGCAATCTGGGCGAGCCGGTGCTAAATACATGTTCCTGCCAAAGCTCTGCCAGCTCAGGCATGTCTTTGTTATTACACTGCTCCTCCTGACAGGGCCTCTCTCTGCAGGGTTTAGAGGACGCTTCGACCCCTGGGGTGACCTGCTCTCTCTCTTTGTTCAGTGCATTCAGTAAAAGCAGCAACCTAACCTTGGCCTTTTATGTTTCTGATAAGAATTATTATGCACTCATACTGCATTCTCATATGGATTCAGTAACTGCCACTCCAGCAAACCCCTGAAAATCTGCACTAACAATCCCTGCATTTCAACTCTGCTTTGTTCACTTTGCTAAAGAGAGGAGAAGCCCATTGGGGAGGGGAGGAAGAGCTGATACACTGCCCACTTCCAGCTCTGGCACAACCCCACTGCTGGGAAGAGAGAGTGTATAGACAGCGCTGTCCGTCCTCACCCCTGCTAGAAGAGTTGGCAGAGTAAGGTCAGGCTAGACTAACAGCCCAACAACACTGGTGCAGAATAATTTTGGAGCTGCATATAATTGCTATCTAGTGCTTTTTTTTTTTTTTTTCCCAGCTATCACAGCACACCTGGGATATGCTATGAAGCTGGAATTGCCCCCAGCATTACTCCCCACTCACTATCCCCAAACCTCTGCCAACACACTATGTTTCCTCAAGGTGTAAAGAGAGGAAAAACACCACAACAAACGAGTCACTCTTCTGTTCTGTCTTTCACATTAGCACTTCTGGAATAACTTCAGCAGTACTGCTGTATAAACCAACTCCTGTTTCTACAGCAGATCATCAACAGGCATACTAACTCTATCACACTGAAATTCCATTCTGGTCTACATGGTTATTTCTCCCTCTCTATGTACCTAAGTCAAGCCTGCCTCCTTCTTGGTGAGAGCAAGTTTCAGCTGCAGTCAGCACTGTTTGGATGCTGTTGCTGTGCAAGTGAGCTAATATCTGTAGCCTCATATGTTATCAGCAGAATGGCTATCTTATGCCCAAAAACTGTATTATAGAAGTGACAGATGTAGCAAAAAATGGAGTGCTAATTTAATTTTCCATTACATTGTCTTCTCTCTGACCTGACAGTTCAAGAAGTCATCACTGGACCACTAGAGTAAGCAAACTCAGTATCAGAGACACTGAAGAGGAATCTCAGGATATTGTTGCACACAGCTACTCTCTCTGACTATAGTTTTCTCTCAAGTAGAATGAATCACTTGCTGGTCTGTCTTGGGTTAGCTCACATCTATTTAAACCAGCGTGAAGATCCGCACCTTTGATGTGAGTTAATTAAGCTCACATGGCTTTCTCTAGCCTGGCTTCTGCAGCTTCAGAAGTGAGGGGAGCCAAATTAGGCCCATCTGTCTAAATGGAAGGGAGTCCTCTCCCACCATAAGGCACACTTCATTACCCAGCACAGAAGCTGCCTTCCAAGAGCACCAGGAAAAGGGATTTCATTGCTGCCAACAGCTACCGAGAATACCAGGCCTGCCAGACGTGGGGGTTTTCATGAGAACCACAATTCTGTGCCATCAGCTTCTCTGCACAGAAGCCTCAAGGGTCTGTCTAGAAAAGAATTTCCTGCAATAGCCTTTTGTTTAACCCTTGGAACTTCTTGGCAGCAACAGATCTGCAAAACACATTTGCTTTTTTTCTATTTAAAAATAAAGAGAGAACTAACAATCTTCTGTGAGGCAGAGGAGATGACTCCCTGTCTTGATTCTGCAGCCATTAATTGTGTAACTGAAGTCTGTAGTCTGTGCAAGCTCTGGAAGCCTCTCAGTTGCTATCTTGGAATCCCAAAAAGAAAGAAACTAGCCTAAAATAATCCACATCATCAGATACAAGGTGCTCTCAAGGACTTGTGCCCCTGCCCTGCAAGAAGAGTTGGGAGATTCAGCTGTCAGAAAAGACAATTTCAATATCTCCTGGCATCGATGGGGAGGTTATCAAAAAGGTGTGTGGCATGAGAACAATAGACAACAGGTACAAATTGCCATGGGGAGGATCTCACAGAATATAATTTAAAAATAGAAGTTCACTATGAAGAGCACAAAGCAGTACTAATAGGTTTCTCAGAGACACTGCAAAGCCTCCATCCTTGGAGGTCTGCAAACTCAATCAGACAAAGCCCTGAGCAACCTGGTTTGAATTCATTGTTCATTGCAATGACCCGAATGCTGGATTGGAGACCTCTTGAGATCCCTTCCATCCTGAAAGGCACTGTGACTCAATGTCACCTGCTACAGGTTCTATAATGCATAATAATGGAAAGGGCAAATGCTTACATTTGGGAACCAGGACCCTGGACTTGTGAGAAGCACCACTTTACAGATTGTACAGTGCAACTGAAAACCAGCAGAGTTGCATTGTGCTCACACTGGGAGCATCTTGGAGCAAAGAAATGATGCTTTCATCAGACAGTATCTTGCCTCCGAGAGCTGAGGATTGCAACCAAATGTATGCAAGCAAAAAGCACTCTAATTAAAGACGAAATAAGAAATGCAGACTTCAAGGCTTAATGAATCATAACAAATACCTAGAAAAAACTATTCCAGCTAATTCCACATGTTTAATTGAGTTGGCTGAAACGTTTGTGTGCGTGAACACAGCCACATACAGTTATTTCCCCGGGTAGAACTCTTCAAACTGTAATATTGATTCTTCAGCTGGAGCATGAATGGCAATCATTTGTTAATAAAGTTGTAACTTCTCTACATACCAAATCAAGGTCTTGGGAAACCCTCCGCTTGCGCAGCTCTTCCATCCTCTCACACACATCTGTGAAGCAGGTGTTATAGTAGTCTGCATATTGCTGTGCCAGATCATCAATATTTCCCAGTGACCCGTCCTACAAGGGGGACAAAGAAAACAGGTTAATCAATTTTAAAATTCTAATTTAAAGGTAGCACCACAACTCTGAAAGAAACCTCCTCCCTGCAGCACATGGTGCTCAGGCCATGCTCTCCATCCCTGAGAGCACACTAACAGCAAGAACAGTGGGGAACTGCAATACCACAGCAGCTCCTCACAACCAGGTGAAACCTTGTTAATTCCTACAGAGAGAAAGAAGGCAGGGACAGCAATGCGCAGCAGTGGAACAACATATCCCCAGGCACTCTCTGCCTCAATTCCCTCCTGCCAACATATTCCCATATTGCACCTGGTCTCCCAAGCAGCTGCCCACTCTTCCAAGAGCCAGTCATTACACACATTTCACTGACCTTATTTACCGGGAGTAGCCCTGCTTTGTGACAACGACTAACAGCAACTAAAACCATTAAGTTTCTTGCTTAAAAGCCAAATCAGCCAGACTGCAAACAATGACACCCACAAAGACACTCTGCCAGCTGGTCTTTTAAGATGTACCGGAGGTGGAAACATGGTTTGCTGAGTCCCAAGTGTCAGCTTTGCAGGGAAAGATTGCTACACTGCTAATAAAATGGCCATAGCTAGAAATCTAATTGTAATAATCTGTTAATTACAGTCAAATTTATACTTTGGAAAATGATGATTAAAGAAATTAAGAACAAAACAAAACAATAAATAGGTCAGATTTTAAGTGGCCTGAGAAATCTTTCTAAACATCAGATATGTACACTGCACCTGTGAGGTGAGGGGGTGGGCATGTACAATATGCCCACTTAAAATAGGTCCAAAAGATGGGATGGAGTAATCTTGTGTCCCTGTTTGTCTAATTTATGAAAGAGCAGGTACGTTACTATATGCATTCTTTGAAAGGTAACAACCTACTCTCTGTGCCTAACCTGAGAGAAGAACAAGAATACATTGTAGACTATTATTTCATTGATGCTTAATAGATGCATACATGTAAATATGAAACTGTGTCTTGATTATTAAGAAAAAGCTAAGCAATAGAGAAATAATGTAAAAATAATTATGCTAATAATACACATAAATTGCAAGGTTGAGTTACAGCACATGAGTTAGGAGGAACTCTTAATTAGTAACCACACCTTACTGAAACTGTTGTTATTTGGAAATAAGCATGTAGTCCCACTCTCAGGGTCCTGGACCATGCTGAAGAGGTAGATCTGTTCTAATGAAGTATCACTTCCAGAGAATTGGAAAAAACATTTCAGTTTAAATCAAAGTGAAAGCCTATTAAGCCTCAGAGTTTGTGAAAACCACTTTCTGCTCTTTTAAAGCGCAATTCCACATGCACAACAGGTAACTCCTGAAACTTCTGCAGATTCCCCAGAAACTTTTGCAGAGCTGACATACCCAAAATTTAGAACAGCTTGCATTTTCTCAAAACTACTGTGGTCAGGACAGGTGGAAAGCAATTTGCATGTCACTTGTTGAAGCAGCGGAAGCAAAATAATTACACTAAATATATATTTACACTTTCTCTCCCCGCCCCTCCCCCCTCCCCCCCCCCCCCAATTTGTGTATTTTTTCCTATCTCTCAGCCTGCCAAAGATCTCACAGGAGATGTTTCAAGCATTAGAAGACTGAGTTCCTTATACAAATACACTTCTGGGAACTTCAGACTTTCCAGAGCTTTGGAGGAATAACTTCCCACACTGCTAAGCAAGTGTATAGTTTACATGGAGAAAAAACAAACACCTTTGAGAACACAACAGTGCTACCCTGACTTTTTACTGGAGCCGCAGTGCTATCTGCTCACAGTGGAAGCTTATGCCTTCCTCTAACCACCTCCCTGCCATCCATCACTTCCCAACAAGCTGGGAAAGAAAGCTGGACTCCTTGCCTGTAACCACAAGCTCCACAAATTTCCCCGCACAACTGGGCACTCCCCTGGTGGCTGAGGATGTGCTTGCTGATCCCACACATGCTATGTGCTGCTTTCACAGTGTTTGCACACTCAGTTGGAATAACTAGGGCTGCACTGCTGGGGGAAAAAATGAACACCAAAGTGAAAAAGCAACCCCAAAACTTAACTTTTATTTGCTCACTTTTGTGGGCAACAAGAGAACTCGTATGACTTCCAAAGAGATGATGTGATATCTGAATCCACGCCACTCGATCATAACAAACTCTCTAAGGGTTACCAAAAATTCCCACTTTGGAGTATCTCCCCCAGTCAAAGTCTGTTTATTCCTTCATAAGCTTTGCTAGTTAAGAGTATAGAAGGTGGAAACAGTAATGATAGAAGGGCAACACAGGAAAGCATCATTTTACTAGAACAATATGAAAACTGCCTATTAATCAATCCATCTCCTCTCACAATTCTAGAAACCATTACATTTCATAAAGTAAACCTGCTCCAAAACAGGTGTAACTTTTGAAGGCAATTTATGACTTTAAAATTGTCTGAAATACTCCAAATCCAAACATATGATGTGAACTTTACCTTAGCTGAGAGGCAGACAGAGCTGAGGATCTCAGCACGCCCCAGTGCTCCTCCCCACACCTTCCCACAACTCCTCAGACACGTGGCCACTGACCATTTGCAGGATAGCAGTGGCACTGCCAATGGGTCAAACACAGCTGAACAAGTGCTCATTTCTCGCTTATGCTGGCGTGCAGTTCACTGTGCTATTTTTAAAGGTTGTCTCTACACGGCTGAAGGCTTTGACAGTCCCTAGAGCAAAATTAGCTCAATTGCAGCACCCCAATTAAAGCCCGCAGAATGTGGGTGGCCCCACTGGCAGCGAGCACGTGGCTACAAAGAAAGACCTGTTCACAAGTGACCCAGTCCACCAGTGCTGCCCAGGGGAGCAGAGCTGCAGGCACCAGCCTGCCTGACTGACAGCAGGGATTGTCGGCAGTCCTCGGGGCTTGCATGAGGGGGCTATGCTCCAAATGAAAACAAGCTTCATGTCCAAAAAAAGATGAAGGAACAGAAAAAAATCCCACAAGATCTTAGAGACCGGACTTAGAGAATGGATAGCTGACACATGCTCATTACAGCCCCACCACATGCTTCTGCTGGGTTACCAGACCAAGAGCAGCTATAGCTTTATGCAGTTGCCGCTGCACAAAGGCAGTGTGCACCCTCCTAACGAGATGTGGACAGCTCTGGGGTTTGAAGCCCCATAGCTTCAAAATTAGAACAAAACCACAGACATTTGCATCTGCACCTCAGCTTGCCAGAAAGTTGCAGTGGAAAATAATGACTGAATGATTTGTGTCTGTGGCCAAGAGCTGCTTTCATGAGTTTATGCAAGTGGGCAGTGCAAAAAGCATTGGTTTTGTCAAAAGAAATACAGATACATAAATCAACCCAAGCCAAAGACAACAAGTGTCTCACAACCCACAGCATCTACTCATGTTTCGTGCAAGTAAATGTCATAACTTAACAAAGGATTGTATATTTGGCTTATATGACCTCAAATTTGATCCCTACATAGTTATCTCCATCATCCTCCTTTATTCTTCAAGCACTACTAAAAACATGGCAAAACTTAAAAAAGAGAAGATGCTTCATTTTTCTACTGCACTAATAACAGCCAAGAAGACCTACTTTAGATACCATCAAACCACAAGTACAACTAATCTGAAGATTAATTTGGAACTATGGCATTTTGTCTATTCTTTAAACTGAGCCCCCCACTTCTCCAAATAACTCTAAACAGTCTCACACAAAATCACTAGAAGTGTGCTTTCCACTTCTGTTTTGTTTTCGAGAGTTAAAAAAATATTCATATGCAAAACATTAGCTCCAGCTTAATAAGTCAAGCATTCCCTTACAAAGGGAGTCAAAGGAATTGTCTGAAAAGTTTTAAAAAATCTCTAGAATTATTAATAAAATAGAACAATAAAAGCATTCATAACTAAGAGTATTTTAAAAGTATTTCACTCTGATGCATAAAGAGTAAGACTCAGTGTTAATTTTCATAGGTTTAGACAAATGTGGAGTGCCATTTTAGTTTCACAGGTAGGAATAAGCATACAGTTATTTGATACAAAAAATAATAAGCCAATGCTATTTATAATAAGCCTTCTATTATGTACCACTATGTCCCATTTCGATATAGATGGGTAATATATTTGAAACAGCTTATGTGATTTTCAACAATGAAAAAATATATAGCTTTCAAATTTGTTCTTACTGATATATCTAATTCAGAAGCCTCTGAAATGCTCTTAACTGCTTTAAGTCAGTAACTTTTTTAAAATCAAGTCCTCATAATAAACTCTCTCATTTTGTTACAAATTCAACAGTTAAAAAAAGGACTAGCATGAAGAGTGCTTCACACCAATTGTGTTTATTACCATGCAAACTGCAATGTTCCAGCTATATAATCCCACAGAACGTCTCTGGTGGAAAAAAATTTGTGAGCAACACAAATATTGAGCAGGAATACCATTCCCCAAACATTTTATTGGTAAAAAGTTATAACATGTTTCCCCTAAGACTTCACTACTGTCTGAGACTTTTCTACAAGATATCCAGGAAAGTAAACAACCCATTATTTATAAAGCCTTAAATGTAAAATGAAGATTTAATAAAATAGTCCAATGAAAGCAGAAGTTATTTCAGATTCCTATTTTCGGTTGAGAAGTATGTTCCTAAATTTCCATTTCAAAATGTAAGCATGCAACATTTTTTGGCATCATAAAACACAGAGCAAAATGATGAATTGCCCTGAAATTCCCAGAGAATTAGTTCTGATATGCATGTGAATACCAAAGGAATCCACTGGGAATCCTGTTAATGGAGTGACTACAAAGAAAAGTTGGAACGATTTGACACTTATTATAAAGTTAGAATTTATCGGTCACTGCACATCAGTTAGTTTAACGCCTTGGCAGAACCCTTTGTATTTGACATCTGAAAGTGTAAAAGAGAAAAATGTTTTGCTAGAGAGTTCAGCTGGCTGTAAAAGTAAGTAAAAATACATTCATATTTTAATAGTAGCAATAAAATGAAAACACTAATAGCTAAGGAGGAATAACAGACTTTGCTAAGTAACAAATACATTTGATGAACCTGCATGTGTGTCTAAATATTAGGCACTAGCAGAACATGCATACTTCCTGCACAAATTTCCATGCAGAGTAAGATTTTTAGAAAAATCTTCCAAAAATACAACTATTTTAGTCTGTATTTTTCTATCTCAGAATGTGAAAAATGCATTACAAAGCTGCATGCTCCAGCATATCGTCCTCCTATTCCAGAAGATATTAGAAAGGTCAGGAAAGAGTTCTTGATTATTGGAGATACGTGATCACTCTCCCAGCCACTGGGTGAAATTCACGTAACTGCATGAATCTCAAAAATGTAAGAAGACGTGGATGCTACAAGCCTGTTTGTTCAGCAAGGCAGATGGGTCTCCATCTGCACATGGCAATGCAGATTACAGCACACAATGCAACCATAACAGTTCAAAACTTAGAAACTGCCGCAGCCACGGCCACAGCACATGCGTAATCTGGGATCTTAGGAACAGGTCAGAAGCTGGGAGGAAGACAATCTGACTTTTTTCCTATTGAAGTATAAATTGATGTGGAAATGGCACTGGCAAAGGGAAGGTTCTCTTTCACACCACTCTGCAATCGTGCCCTGGCAAAGGCACATTTTGTGACCTTCATAGCTCCAGATGAGAAAAATACATTTCCATGCCTGAAACACAGGACTACTGTGTGGAAAGTCACTGTAAACAATAGCAACTTATTTCTGGCAGTTAGATTTTAACAGGGACGCCTACTAAAAATTTGTGGAACATGACCTTGCATTTCAATTACACCTTTGGTTTGGAGAGCTCTAAGTAGTACATACATGAAAGCCAGAATGTGGGCCAGAGCAAACAGGGTTGTTTGGGGAGATGGATAAGAGGGAGGAGGGACCAAAAAGCGGTGAAATGAGAACACCAACTGAAGGAAAACATGTTTGTGCCTAATAAACACTCTGTTTTTGACAGGACTTCATCTACATAGCACACATCCTATGAGATGTTGAAAGTTAAGCAGAACCAGCTTAGGTAGAGAGCAAGGGACGCTCAGATTTTCATGGGACAACTTTGACTAAGATGCTAGCCCTTTTTAGATATTTTTACTCATCATAAAAGCTCATAAAAGCTTGAGAAACTTTACATTCTTCCCTAAGTGACCTTAGACTCATGGCAGAACTCCCTGCATTGCAAAATATACTACTACCTGAATTCAGGCTATACTTGATTAATCTGAGACACTGTATTCCAGGTTCCTTCAGGGTTCTTTCTAAGGAGGCAGATTTAAACCAGATCCAAACCTTTTCAAAACAGAAGAGTTAAACCTGCATGCACCTCTCTGGATAGAGCTTGCATCTCAGTAGACGTGGTTTGACCCGATATCCGTTCACTACAATAATACACACTGAGGACAGGCATCTGTAGGAAAACCGGCAGAGCTTCATGATAATTCTATCTTGTTCCACATTTTCAATCCTCCTACCTGTCCCTTGCTACAAATGTATTTCTGCTAGGAACAGGGCTGATGTTTTGCCTTCTGGCACAGCTTCAAAATGCCTGAGTTAAAAATGAACCCAACAAGCTGCTAGAGAAATATTCCCTTCTATTCCTAGGGCTCAGAAAGGACAATCTTCCATTCAGCAGAGTTAACAATTCCACTATCCATGCACTGACAGGTTCAAAGTCTGTCTTGACAGTCAGCAGGGTCAGAAATGTGAATGAGACAGAAGTGCAAGGCTAGGCAGCCAGCGCTTGCCTTGATATTCAGAAGAAGGCATAAAATACTCAGTCTACGAGTCATGACATTTTTATATTGAGAACAGCTATTTTTGAGGATGCTGAAAAGTTGTCACAGTTCCCTTGACCTCTCTATAGCTGGACACTGTGAGAACAAAGAGAACATACAGATCAGACCAACTCAATAGACTTTCCATTAATTTTTATGGCATCTGAGGGTTGAGTCATTAAACTATGCAGCTTTACAGACAGAGTTACAAAAATAGATCTAATACTACTGTGTCAAGCTCTCTGCAGCATGGTAAAAATGGTTATAGATTCTGTACAATAAGCAGAAAGCACAATGGTATACTTTGATATCAAAGATTTTGCAGCAGTTATCTGAAATAACTGATACAACCCTCTGAGTTCAGAGCACAGTCATTCCAGACCCAGAAAATTCATATTAAACCACAGTTATGTCAGTTTTTTTTCTTTTTTATATATATATATATATATATATATACACACATATATGGATCTTTGCCCTATCTTTACATCAAAAAAACCTCTTACTCTTTTCAAAATTTTGCAAATAAAGTGTTTCCTCCACCATCAGCACCACAGTCTTCCCCCCGCCCCACCCCCACCCCCAAATTCTTTGTCAAGAAGGTATAACAAAGCATCTCTGGAAAAAAAACATTCTGAATGTGATTTCTGCTTTTTCCTCTGTAAATTAAAATCAATTTGAAAACACATTGCTGGGATCCCTCTCTGTGGCTTGCAACCAAGGAAGTAGTCTATGGAAAAAAAAAAAAAAGATAAACATGCTAACAAAAAAATTGCATCTACGCAAATGTACATTCCAACATACTTAAAAAGTAGGTATTTATCACAAGTAGAATCAGGTCTTGACAGACAAGCATATATGCAAATTTTATTCATGAAAGTTAGTTCAAAGCACACTTAATGTCCAGCTCTCCTAATAACAGTATATTATCTTCTATCCTCCTTTCCCTGAGGTGTTCTGTACTAAGCTCGTCAAAATGTAACTAAAACCCCTTGTCTGTCTGATACCTAAAAGACCACCACTACCCACCAGACTGGCCAGCAGTCAGGTACAAGTTGCCATTGTCAGCTTGTAAAGCAGAAAAAGTTAACTCCTTAAGCCATGTAATAGCTGCACCTGACATCATCTCTCATTAGTTTTGTCTCCCTTGCTCTCACTGCTTCTCTATTTTGCACACTCTGTTTGCTGAGACTTTTTCTCAAATTGAGTGAAAATTTGTCACTTCATGTGCACCAGGTGCAGTGGGTTCTAGCCTGAGACCTGGAGCAGAAGCAAATGCTAAACAAAAGAATGGCAAGAGTTAAGAAATGTACATATATCTGATTAAAGCACCATTAAGGAGATGGAGGTGAATTTCTTGTTTGATTTGGGAAATTTAGCATATATTACGGGGGTGGCTTCATGTTTGAGATAAGTTAGGGTCTAATGAAATAGATATGCAAAAGTCAAAGATCTCAAGCAGATGATGAAATAAATATTTCAGGGAGTTAGCCATATCAGTTGCAACAGTGAAGGAGGTCTCATTAAAGCTCTTTTCCTTATATTTAGTAGTAACACAGCGTGACAAAAACAAATCTTCATGATGTATGGGACTACATAACTGAGGTGTGAGTAATCATTAAAATAGTAGTCTGAAAAAAATGAAACAGAAAACATGTAAAAAAAAATTTGGATATTTAAAAGTAAAACAAACTGAGTAGCCAACAGTATCTCAGGACAACTGTGTAAGCTCAGCAAGTCTTGTTTACAATATTTCCCCAAGGTGTTAAAGTTGCTCAGAGAAAGCAAACTTTGGTAATGGTTATGTCCTAGTTTTACTAACAAAGGTACTTTTCCAAGTGTCAGGGCAGGAGAGAATGATTGCCTTTAGATTAAACTGTGCTATGCTTTTCACCTGGAGAGTTTGGCAGAAGCAAGATACGCCTTGTCCAGAAAAAGGAAAGTTCACTCAAAAAAACCTTCCCATCCTTCTTTCTCTGTTCCCCCTGCCCCTTTCCCTTGCCTCTTCAGTGTACTACTGTGTGCTCCTTGCTGCTTCACTTTAAGAGCCAGGCCCAGAATCCGGTCCTAGAGACAGCAGTTTCCCCCAGCCCACCAAAACCCAGCAGTACTGACTTTGGAGATGCACCAGTAAAGGAGAACATTGCATGCCTTCCCTCTTTTCTTACCACTCCAGCAGCTAAATCCTGCATGGGACCTTCCCCCCAGCTACAACTACTGAAGAGCAGAGGAGAGAGCACAGTCCTCTCCCACTCCGCAGGAAATGTAGCACTGGGAAAGCCCAACAGGGATAGAGCTGCCCCATGTTTCTCATGGCTGGATGAGCGTATCACCTCATCTGCACTTACACGGTAAGAGTTACAGGGCAGCACTGCACCTTGCATCACCCAGCTCGACAATGAGCATCCCAGCGTTCAGAAATGCTGTTCTTAAGAAGTTGGGTGTGACAGCAAGCACAATTACTTACTCCCACTTGTGCCATTTCAGAGGCTGACTTCCGAGAGGAAGGTGCTTTCCTGCTATCCCTGTTAAGGTTTCAGAAAGGGCAAAGGAAATCCTGGAATATCTGCCTACGCTTCAAACTCTGCTTTAACAAAGCGTGAAAAAATACTGCTCTGCACACCAAAGCATGACAAGATCTCTCCTCTTTTTTGGGACTAGGTAATGGAAATCAGCAATCCTGGCTGTGGCACTCAGCAGCACAGGGTACTGCGTGCCCCAGAGATGCAGCCCTTGACTTACTGTTGCAAGTGCAGAGGGCAGCCCAGGTGCCAGCTGGGGAAAGCCATAACGCTGACGTTTACACTGCTGCCTTCTAAAACTCTGCTATTTTTTCTGTTTTTTCCTGATAGAAATTCAGCAGCTTGCAGCCTAGAGGATACACCCAACACTTATACAAAACCAGGGACTAACCTCGCCTTCACTCCTAACGCTTCCTGATGGGATGCCTTTTACCAGGAAAGGAAACAACTGTAATTGAGCATGGCAGCAATCCATGTTTCCCCCTGCAATCTTAGCAGCAGAAGAAATGGTTTCCTGTCGCTCCCGTAAGCAAGCTGCGCCCAGGCTCCCCTTCACCAGTGCTGCCCATCCTGCCTGCCTGTGCTATCCCTGCGAACTCTCACTCCTGCAGGGACCACGTGCCCTGCGCTGGCACAGAGGGGTGGCATTAATAAGCTATCTTAAATAGACTTCCCACATTCATACAAATAATCTAAAACCAGAAAGACTGATTCTGCCCTGAAGCACTTCTGTGGAGCCTCGGCTTTTGACTCTCAACAGAGGTACGGCACTGTTAACACGGTCTCAACCGCTGTAGGTAGCACACAGATGAACTAAATATAAAACTGCTCATGCAAAACTTCATGGTGCTGGGCTCAGGTTTTTTATCGCCTTAACTAAGCTTCTTGAAGTCTCTTTGGAGAGTGTTTTATTTAGGAACAGTAAAACACAGTTATCAGGGGGTTTCAGTTCATTTAATTAAGTTGAATACAATTACACTCCAGTGGGTCTTAAAAATGCAAGAATCTATTTAAATATTATTTAGATGCATATCTTTTAACTACCACAGATTGCAAAGGGCTTCATGTTTATATCAATTAGGGATATCAACCTAGCAATAAGAACTCTATCTCTTGCCAGCTTATAATCTTTTCCACTCTGGGATCTCGTATTTTATTTACTCATTTCCCTCTATCTGTGTACAGTGAAGATGGGCTTTTTGCGTTCCTGTGTGCTCACACTGCTTCATCATTGCCAAAGCACTTCCTAATTAGGCTAAATAGGCCTCTTACACAAATAAAAGAGGAATATTTCTGCCTACCAACAGAGCACATCCTACAGAGTCTGGGCTTGAATAACTGTGTGGTTGCTGTATCTCCCAGGTATTTAAAGCACAAATTTTTCAGAAGGGGCAACATGCAGGATGCCATGTGCCGGTTTCAAGGAAGTGCTTAATCCTGTGGCTGCTGTCAGCCCAGTGGCTCTGCCCACTGGTAAGAGACATGAGGATATGGAATGAAGCTGCATCAGAGGAAGTTCAACCTTTAAGAAATGGTTCTTCACTCAGATTGCGGTCCATCACTGGAACAGGTTCCCCACGGAACTGGTCAAAGCACAAAGCCTGTTAGAGTTCAAGGAGCATCTGGACAATGCTTTTAATCTTATGGTTCAGTTTTAGGTAGTCCTGTGAGGAGCAGGAAGCTGGACTCAATGATCCTTATAGGTCCCTTACAACTTAGATATTCTATGGTTCTACGGTGCTTTTACTGAAGACTGAATAAATTACTCAAGTGTTGCACATCAAACTGAGGCACAAAACAGTCTGAAAAGCCCCATATCTAAAGATGATAAAAAAAGATCATAACAAAGGCTAAAGAGATCATAAAAAGAAGAAGCTGGAAGAACCCCAGTGTCGATGAAGATCGCAAAAAATTGTGTCTCTATAAAACCCAGTAGCTGATTCTCACTGACTCAAGGCCCTGAACCACAGGTTGAAATAAAACAACCGTAGATAAAAACACTTGGACTTGGATGGCAAGCTAAGCCCTCACTTGAGCAACTTCTCTATGCATACCAACTTGAACATCAAAAGGAAAACATCCTGCTAACTAACCATTTGTCAGGACAGTTGTCATGCCAAAGAAAAACATCTCACCTAGCTGTAAAAGTGACAGTAACATGAAAAGAAAGTCTCAGATGGAAGGAGTTTCCTCACAGACTCTGCTTCTCAGATGAAAAAAGTGACTGCAGTCTCAGGGAAAACCATCCCATAAACCCAGAAAGAGTGGTAGGACAACCTCTGTACCAGGATGCATCTGAAGCAACACAAAGCAGGGAGCTCTCTGAGCAAGAAGATGTTACATCACTTTTCACAGCATGCACATTTATCAGTTTCAAAGGATGTACAAAAAATAAGCTCCTTCATTCACAGAGAATTAGGATTTGAAAGAAAACAAAGATTTTGCTGTATGACTCTCTCAAAGGGAAAGGAAAGTCACGTATTTTCAGATATGGCAATCTCTTCAAAGCCTGAGAGGGGTAAAGGCTGGTTCAGAAGGAGTTACATGTGAACAGGAAGACAGGGCATCAGACTGTCTCTAGGGAAACAGTAAAATGCACTCTCATCCCCAGCCTGTTTTAGCTAACCAGCCCTCTGCTCCAAATTACCCATTCAAAGCATCTGCTGGCAATACCTTGATGGTTTAGTTTTACATGACTCATATGCACATCAATGGTTACCCACCTATTGCCTGCACTTGTCTCTAAGCAAAAACAAAACAAGGTGCAACCAACTAGACATGAAGGCTTACTTTGCTCTCTGATATCCCTGCTCAGTGCCTGAAATAAGCCCTTTCATTTCTGAACCAAGCTTAAATCTCCATTATTTATTTCCCATGTGCACCCTGCCGTCCACACCATTGAGCCTCCTCCTCTGGGCCTCCACGAAGCCAGCCTGCACACTGACCTTCCCCTGCCACGGTCCCGGTGCGTGCTCCAGCCATTTCCTGCCATGAAGGCGGCAATTCTTCCTTTCACATGATCCTTCTAAATCCCTCTTCCTAGCAGTTCCAAGTTACCTTTCTCCGCTGGGACTCTTTTCGCTTTTCTGGCCACAGAAATACAACTCTGGATAGTGAGTCACTGCACCTCCATCCCCAACATCCTCTGTTTCCACTTTATGTGAGAGGTATTTTCCTAAGAGAGGCATGAGTCTAGAGAAAATCCTCTGCTTTGCTCTTTTATAATTTTTTGGTTTTGTAACTGCTTAAAGCCCCCACAGCAACACATCTGCCTAAGAAAGGCAGAAGGGTCAACAGGAGTTGATACCTTTTTATCTCCCTTTCCTCTCTCTTTCATGACGTTTTATAAAATAAATAACTATCTGTAAGCATTTTGCTGAGGTTGTTATTTTGGCAGATGAAAAATGAAGATTTGTACAATCTTTTGTATTCTATGTACACTTGAGACAAAGATTAAAACCCACAAGTAACTTGGCAAAGGTTACTTGAAGAAAGTACCATTCCAACAGAGAGAAAAAGCAGCATTGAAAACACCCATCCCCTTTTTTTCCTCCTACTTTTGGTAATTAGGAACTCAAACTCCACACTGACAAAACCCAGTGAGACTCGTCATGATTAGGATAACAAGGATATGCAGAAGCATCCCTTTCCCTTCTCGTTTATGCATGACCACACACCATATGTGGTATGCAGCTATTCCTCATCATCATCATCATCATCATCATGCCAGTATTTTGATGAGGTCCTTGACCTTATGTTCTCTGTTAACTTCCTGAGTTTAGATAGCTATCCTGTAAAGCTTAGGTTTTACAAAGTTTAGGTTTTACAAAGTTTATCCATGTGCACATATATACTCACTCCCTGACACAAAATCTAAACAATCTACATTGCTGGGTTTGGGCTGAGCAGAAAACAATACACCTCACTGAACTGAAACATTCCAGTGTCCCTTCAATTCAGCACACGTCAGAACATGGCACCACAGTGGAGAGGGACTGCACAGGATTAGACTCCATCTCTTGTCTCATTGTAAAACACTCAGAATAAAGGAAGGTGTAATTAGAGAGGAAAACAGAATTTTTAAGGAAGGGCAATCCTTTTGCACTACCTACAACTGAACGGTCTCCACTGATTAAACAAGAAATAAAATAGACCTTTCCCCCAAACTTTTCCAGACAATGAATGGGACACATCATCACAAAATATAATGAAAAATAGGCATCTTTCAATTTTTATTTATACAATGCACAGCACACAAGGCAGGAGCTTTGACACACAAGCAGGAAAACTGACAGAGAAACTTAAATAATTAAGAAAAGACACCATGAATTTTCCATTTTCCTCTACAAGGAAAACACAGCCTCAGAGAAACTTTAGAGAAGGATGGTATGTAAAAATTCAAAGAAAAATGTCCAATGAATTTGCCTGTACTAAGGCTTACAGCATGCCCCGCCAGCAGGAAATCTGCCTCTACTCAGCCCTTTTTCTCCAGTGAAATGAAAACAGGCAGACCTAAGGAAACACATCCAGTGGGGGAAGAGAGAGATGCCTGCTATTGCAGCCATACCAGGGCTCCAGCTGTGCCAGGACATCAGCGCCTGCGCACTCTCACCGTGGAGCTGCCTCTGCTGCCAGTATTTTTCAAGGCACGTAAGCAGCCTCCCTGCAGACTGCTCATACTTCTACTGAGATCAGTGGCAAACGGCAAGTGGCCCAGGGAAAGAAGGAACACAAGCAGCTTCCGTGGTGGAGATCCCCCACCGTGTTTGCTATGCTGAAAAGCCCCAACACTTACATGCCAGTGAAAACCAAATACCTGTTCTCAGCCTAATTAGCCATAGTCTGACACAAAGTATCATGTAAATCTGAGGAAGAACAGGTCCCAGACTGGCAAAGATAATTTATTGCCCCAGGCACAAGCATCCCTGCTCCACTGCCCATCAGCTGCTGCATTTCTTGGTATCCCCAATGCAACAGTTGACTGTGAGCTTTTGATTGCTTGCCTGACTTTCAGAAGAAAAAATTCCTCTAGAAATTTCCTCTCCTTAACAGGTTTTTTTGTTTTGAAATACAGTATCTTTACTAGTCCTCTGATAAAATGTTGCATGGGGAAATCTTTCTCCCCAGCCTTCATATAAAACATGACATATTCCCAAATGCACTCTGAAGCAATGTGTTTTTGAAGTGTAAATATACAGTCATCTTGAAGATGGAAACTTGAAGACAGGAACCACAACTGACATATAACATGCAGCCTGCCCCCACCTTTTCCTGTTTTACAATGGTTATTTATGAATTCTAAGGTGGGAAAGAGACCTAATAATGAAGTGGAAATCACAGCCTCCAAGTTGTGGTGCATATTATGTACAAGTACAAACACACTTACGTATAAAACAAGATATTTCTTATTTTCATCCTCAGAGAATATAAACTGCAGTTTAAATGCAAAGGATTTACCATCAGCTTTCAGATCTACTGCACTAAAATGGCCAACCACCCAAAGCTCCAAAACTTACAAGTATTAAATATTATTCCGTATAACTGAAGGCTAGGTTAAGTCTATGCAGTGATATTGATAACAATACGAAGCATGTCTAACATGGATGGTAAAAAGAGACGACTCCCAATTTAGCAATAGAAAATAAGTACTTTCAATTTGCACTCCATCCCTAGGATTGCACTAGAAATTTCTGTGTAAAAATCCCTTTTGGCTGAGTTGCAATATGGAGGAAGTGTCTGCTGGAAAACTGCAAGCACGGAATCCAAAGAGAAGGAAAGTGTTTCAGAACTGTAACAGATACAGATAGACAGAGATAACAAACAGGCAGAACACAAACATCCAAACATTTCCGCAGATGTTAAGTGCATAAAACCCACAGATTCTTCACCAGTGACATACCATCTCTAAAGGTATATATTATGACAGGTAAGATATTACTCTGGCAAGCAAAATACCTTAAAAGCCTAAAATGCCTTTTTTTTCCTGAAGTGCAATGTAATGCCATGCAATCAGCTCCAGTGTATGTTTTCATCCAAGGTCCAGCTGTGGATATTCACTCACCGACAGAATTTTTAACAGTGCTACCATGGTGCAACGAGCTCTCATGTTTCCTCCACTGAGTTAGACTGGGGTTACAGGGAAGCAGAGAGCAAGCTCTGCAGAGCAGGGTCAACCTGGTGCTGGCATTGAAAGGGGCAGGAGGCTCAGCTCACCTGAACTTGTGAAAGAACAACAAAAGATGCATTTTCCTTTCTTCTTAAAAGCCTACAGGCCACACACTGCTCCGCTATAAATAAACTTGTGCCTTAGGCTCCTGAAGACTTTTTGTAAACAGTGCAGAAAGTAGACCCTTTATCTTTTGTTTCTCTCTTTATCTTTTGTTTTCATCATTCCTATCAACATTGCACAGAGCATCTTCAGTTGCAGGTGAGAGGGTTAGGAGCATCTTGCAATCAAGAGATTACTCAAGTATTCTCAATTTAATACTGTAACAAGCATGGTACTATCATCTATCAGCTCTCATCATGCTTGCTGCAAAGCTTTCAAAGCACTGCTTTTATTATTATATTAAACAGTTGCCTAATCTTTACACACACTCCCACACACAAAGAATAGACTCAAGGTGGAGAGCACTGCGAGATAAAATATTAGTAGGCTGTTACCTACAAAGAGCAAAAAGCACTGTATGTCATCATAAATACAGTGACAATAATGAAACATAAAAGGATGTATTTATTGATAATTGTATTACCATGCTAGTAATCTTCAATGTGTATGTTTACCCATGCATATGAAAACAGATGCATTTTCTCCATCTGGAGGCCTGATGATGCAAACTGATCTCAAGAGCATATCCCCATTTCCATGCAAGGCCACAGAGAAGTCAAATCACCAAAACCTAACGGGCTTGTAGCAGAGCAGATCTGCAACCAACCACATCATGCTCAGATTGTGACACAGATATTATAAACTAGTTCTCCAATTTATTGTATGACTTTCCATTAAAAAGCCTGAAAGTGTGATTTATAAATCATTGTTGTATTACATTCTTCAGCCTGTCCATCCAATTTTCCAGCTACACCCTGCTTAAAACAGTTTTCCAGATAGGTTAAACAATCCACACTCTCAATTTCCAAGTCTTGATAGGAAACATGCCTCTAAAACTATTATGTAGCTCAAAAATGCTTATACAGGTGTCATTAAAACTTAAACCATTAAATACTTTATTATACTAATCTTAGTTTAAATAAACCCAGTACATTATAACTCTGTGCTTCAAAACATGGCAGTAGACAAGAAAATTCTGCTATTACTGTAAACCAGGAAAAATGTTCCCCTTGCCTCAAGAGGATGAAAGCAGAGGCAGCGTGCCCACATCTGACCCTCCCCACAGCAACTGCACTGCGGGGGGAGAGGGCACAGGCTACTCCTTTTATTTTTAAAGTTGTTATTTCCAATAATGGAAATCTGTGTTGTGAACTCTTGTGTGCGAATTGTGTTGTAACTTTTCCCTGCCAGTGAGTTAAGTCTCTCAATGTCAGCAGAAATAAAAACCCTTCATTCTCTTTACCTAATCACAAAACATGTCTACATATATTTTAATGGAGAAGATGTTTTTATAGTAGAAACTTGATTTTTAGACTTGCACACGTTAAACCCAGCTTCTTACTTTTGTCCCTTTTCTCATGAAAAACATGGAATCCAGATCCTTGCAAAGCCACCTCAGCATCCCTGCAGTCACAACCACCTTCCTCCTCCTCCCTCCACCAGTGGCATCAGACAAAGCAGGAGGTTCATTAGTCATCAGCTGCGTCAGACAAACACCAAGAGGAAAATTGTTGGCAGCACTTAATGTTAAAACAGCTACTGCGACAAATCACTTTGCTGGGTCATTACAAAGTAATTCCTATCCATCCTGTGTTTCTGAACCCGAACATAACATGTACTCTATGACCATTAATACTGTGAAAACAGGGTAAGTGGAAAAGGAGAAAGTCTGGGCTGCTACATGAAGGAAAAGCCACAAGCATGGATTCCAAATGACAAGAGGGTGACCTGGAAAGGTGCAGGAAGCAGGGCCAGGTGCACCAGCACTGAGCACCCTCTCCTTCACAATGCCACCTCTGAAGGGAAAAAAGTCCTGAAGGAACATAGCCCAGGGCCAAATCTGGAACAGCTCAGCCTGAGCCTGGATGGAGAGATGCTCACTCAAACCGCTTTGCCCTGGGCACCACCTGTTCCCTGTGCGCCTCGGCCCTGTGCCACATCCAGCAGTGACCCCATGCTGCATTATTGTGCCCTGGTCCCTCCACTCTGCTCCTTTTGCAAAGCACTTTATACAATCAGTACTACTTTACACAGTTTTCTAAACAGCATCAGACCAAGTTTAATTAATCGTTACCTACTTCTGTAATACGTCATTTGCTCTGAGATACACTAAAAATAAGAGGTTTTCACCTAACTATAGAAAACGGTAGCCAACATATGTAGCATAGTACATTGTGTTCTATGTAATACAAGTCCTTTAAGTGTTCATGTGCAACACCTTATCATTTTCCACATAAATTTTCACATTTTCTTTCTCCTTGGAGGCTGTCATTTTTTCTGATCCACAAAAGGAAGAAGGCATCATTACAGACAAATTCTGGCCATGTTGTATTCCACTGCTCTTAAAAAACAGAGAGAGCTCAGTTGACTGACTTTCAAAAGATGAAAAAAGTATGAAGAAAAAGAGTATTTCTAAGTTGGTATTCACAGCAAATCAGCAAGTGAAAGAATTTGCTTTCAAGGAAGAAATAAGAAGGCACCAGAACCAAAAGCTCTTATCACTCCTCATGGTGTAGGGTCTTGTGGGGACTAAACTCTCTGATGGAGACATCTGTTTTATGTGCCCTGACGTGCAAGAAAAAGCCTAGACCAAAGGTTATCTCTGTGAGCTGTCTTTCTTCATAAAGGGATTAGCATTGCTAGGCATAACATTTCATGGAAAGGGAAAGGAGATGCAACAGGTTAAGTATAAATAATAAAATTGAATCCAACACCTAAACTGACAGTCAGTCGTTCTCTGTATTGACTTCTTTATTTGAAAGCAAAACACCCTCCATGGTTTTGTAAAATAGAAAAAATAATATCTGCTAGTTTGAAAGCAGAGGTCAGACCTTCTAGGTTTTTTTTTATTTTTGCAAATGGGATATGCTTTAGAAAACGCACTCCAAATAGAAATCGGAACAAAAACGTTTTGAATCAGAATGTCCCAAAGCGCTTTTTGAGTTAATTACCCAGTGCCACAGGCACTTTACTGACATGCTGTCAATAAAAAAAATAAAAATGTGTACGTTGCATTTTCAAAATCACATTCTACCTGAAGCTACTATTCAGTTGCCTGCAGTTTTCCACAGAGCCATACTGAGTGTCCATGGTTTCAGCTGGAGTGGCCTCTTGGTGCCAATCTCACATCAGAGAAACAGAGTCACGCAATGGGAAACTGGGAGAGCAACAGAGCAGAGATTTCCACAGGAGGTTACAGTGATGTAATGATGGTTTAAGGAAGAGCAATCCTGGAAGAAATCTTTGGCTGCTGTTAGCTGCCACAACTCCTCCTGGCAGTTCTACAACTGCTTTTATCAGTTGGGGATCTACTTCCCTGATCCTTCCAGATATTCAGACTCCCTGGCTTAATATCAAATTCCTCTTCCCAAAGTATGTTAGCCAGTATCCAATTACATGTTATCACAGTAGCATTATCAGCTGGCGTCTTTCTCTCTCTTGGTTTTTTCTTTATTACTTTGATAAGAAATTCAAATAGTCACTTAAACATGGAAAGCAAGATAGAGTATATATGTAAATAGTAGGGCTCCTAGTAGCCAAGTGAGCTTTATTGTCCTCAAAATACTCTGTTCTCTTCAACTAACAGCAGATGGTGGGAAAGCGCTGGTTTTCTCTCAGTATAATTGGAAAACACTATCGAAAAAGAAATAATTTCATTTTTGTTTCAGCTGTTATAATTGATTCAGTAGTTTGAAACAAGAAACTAGCTTTGAAATAAAAAGCTGGAAAGACTTCTAATTTCATGGCATCTCTTTCAAGTTCTGCTGTATCTTCGGCATCTTGGCCATTTAAGACAAAAGCTCCTCATACAAATAAGACACGTTCTTCAGTGAAATTCCTGCCCTGTTAAAATTGATCAGAGTTTTGCCAGGATTTCATTAATGCCAGGATTTGACCCAGATAGCTCTTCTATCTATATGAGAGGGAAGAACTTCTGATAAAAAAGAGGGGCACTGGAACGTCTTCCCTATACTAAGGTCAATAGCCAACGTTTTTAAAGGACAACTTTAAAAGAATGAAGTTCGTGATTTTCACTTCGTATTACAATTTGTTTTCATATCTCATCACATACAAACCTTTAGACCTTTAGCAACAAAGAGTTTGCTATCACCACATCGATATATCGTTCTATGCCAAAAATATCCCTATCTCTAGAGTTGACTTTTGGTGAGGCAGAGAATTTCTTTATTACTACTCACAATCCACCACTCTCTAAAACCTTAATACACTTCCACCATCCACACTGAAACACTGAAAATTATAATTATCCAATACATTCCAACATGTGCTTGCTACAGCCTAAGCAAAAGGTTTTGGGTATAATTTTATTGTCTAGCAAGCTCCATTAACAGCACAAATAGCTTGAGGTGCTTATACCACAGCTGCATCTATGGAATATTTCATTAGAAAAGTGCAAAAGGGAAAAGACACATTCACTTCAGCAAGATCCTAGTACAGCTGCAAGCGTACACTCAGTATTTATCAAGTACAGAGCTATTATGTGACTTCAAAGTCTGCAAAATATGCTCCTTACAAGCAGCACTTGACAACTATTTGCTTCCCCTCCGGACCTGGGATCTGCCATCACAGGTTCCTCCTAACGAGGTCCTATTTTAAGGAACCTAGCTAGAAATACACAAACAATGAAATATATTTATCCATATAAATATGGAGAGGGGCTTAATGTGTATTTCAAGTAACTTCAGTACTGAATACCAGCTGGGCCAACACTATGGCCTCTCCTAATTCAGCACCTAGAGCAGACACCACCACACTCCTCAAGGCTTCCAGCTGGGCCAGCAGGAGGAAGGCAACACCTTCCCCTCCTCTTCCTCACTGCTCTAACTTCTCAGAATGAGGAGGGCAGAATCAGGCATTTTATCACTTTAATGAAGAACATCTTTTTTACCATAAGGACAACAAACTGGTGGAACAGTCTGCACAGAGAGTTCGTGCAGTTTCCATCCCTGGAGGTTTTCAAGACACAACTGGATAAAGCCCCAAGCAACCTCACCTGACCTCAGATCTCTCCCTGCTTCAGCTTGAGGATAGGCGAGATGCTGCCTGAGGTTCTTTCTACCCTGCATCATCCTACAATACTTAAGAATGTATTTTTCTCTTTCATTCAATCAACAGACTTTTGATGACCACCTTCTTTCTTCATTTCATCCTAGTTTTCTCCTTCCAAGATCACAGAATCATTGAATGTTGCCTGTTGGAAGTGACCTTAAAGACCATCTAGTTCCAACCCTCCTCCCCCCCACCATGGCCAGGGACACCTTTCACTAGACCAGTTTGCTCAGAGCACCCCATCCAACCCAGCCTCGAACACTCCCAGAAATGGGGCACCCACAACTTTGGGCAACATGTGCCAGTGCCTAAGTTACCCTCGCAGTAAAGAATTTCCTCCTAATATCTAATACAAATCTACTCTCTACCAGTTTAAAGCCATTCCCCCATGTCCTGTCACTACATGCCCTTCTAAAAAGTCTTTCTCCATCTTTGTTGTAGATTCCCTGCAGGTACTGGGAGTCTGCAACTAGGTCACCCTGAAGCCTTCTCTTCTCCAGGCAGAACAATCTCTTAGCCTTTTCTTCACAGGAGAGATGCTCCATCCCTCCAACCATCTTGGCAGCCTTCCTCTGGACTTGCTCTAACGGGTCCATGTCCTGTCCGGTATTGGGGACCCCAGAGGCGGATGGAGCACTGCAGATGGGTGCTTGGCTCTTCTCTCCTGCCTCTCTCCCCCTGTTAGTGCATTCCTCTGGCAGCTTTCAAGCTGTTGCAGGGCCAACCTGGTCAGCCTATCACTGCATCGATTTCTTTATTCATGGAGCCATGCCCAGTGAATCACTCTGGTGTCTACCTCTGTGCTCCCTAGACAGTTTGAGTCATGAACTTCTACAGATCCCAGGAAATTAAGACCCATACCCTCAGATAATTGACAATGCAAAAGAAGTAAGCCAGCTACACAGGCCACTGATGGCATCATGGACTACAACCAACAAGCTACAGACATTCATTTGGAAGCCACGACTCCAGTTTACTGCTTGCCTTTTGCAGCACAAGTTTGAAAGGGACAAAGCTCTATGCACCACAAAGATGGGCAGAGAAAATGGCACTGGAACTACCTCTTCCTTGCCTTCAAACAAGGACAGAGCACCAAGTAAGTTTATACTCAGTACATATTAGGATCTTATTTTGCAGCCTCAAAGACTAAAAACTCTTTAAAAATCTAAATCTGAAGAAAACTGACAGCTTGCAGTGAGAAGAGCTTCTGTCTTCTCTCATAAGTTATTCTAGGACACCCAACAAAAGGTATCTTTTCATACTTGTAACTGTGCTGCAACACAAAACACTGAATAGGAAAAGCTAATAATGCTGGGTGATGTTTGCAACTGACATAAATCAGCAACTTCATAGTGACAAGATGATTCCTTTCTGTAAAGCTGACCAACTCTAGGACTCCTGATTTTAGCATAGTTTTATTAGAAGACAAATAATAATTAAATAGCTCTGTTTTCCCAGGAAGGAAACTAGATTGTATGGCCAAAAGAAACCTATTCAAATTATTAGTTGTGTGACAATCAGATCTTTTTCTGCATTGAGCTTCAGCATGCTAGGCTGTTGGTCTGGCCTCCTCAAACACTCCTTCCTAGGCATCCAATAGCACTTTGCTCTTTACTAAATGCAGTACTGAAACCTGCCAGAAAAAGAGAGAAAGAGACTGTTCATAAAGTACCAACTGTGTGCTCCTTACAAACTGGCAGAACTGACTCTGCTTCCATTCTTAGATTAAAATCATTAACAGTGAAAAAGTGTACGCAGTTAGGTGCCATTAAACGGAATGTCATGTCAGTGGAGAATTTCTGTGAAGAAAAGGAATGAGACAGGTTTTTTAATCTGACTTTGAATATTAACAATAAAGTCCGCATGGTAAAAGAAATGCAGCATAAAATGCTAATTAAACTCTCTGTTCAATTCTATAACATTTCTTCTCAGTTAGATACTATGAGTTTACCATTCATTATGTTCCATGGCAGTTTTCCAAAAAATATTTCTCATAATATTCTTGAATGTCTGCTGGTTAAATGTTAACAACAAACACTAACACGCATCAAGCCTATTCATTTGCTTTTAAAATGAATAAACAGGCACTCCACTGTTGATTAGCACATTCCTGCATCACTGGAAAGCTGCCAGCTCCAGTACGTATATAACGTTAGTATTTGTTTTCTTGCTGAGTGGCAGTCCTCTGCGGTAATTATCATCTTGCACCTAAAGTAAATATTATTCTCTCGCTGCAAGTAGAAATAAAGGATTGACTCTTCCTGTATTTTTACTGTTTGCCATCCAGTCCGTCCTGTCGGTACGCTACGTGCCCATTAAACGTAATTCCTTGAGCCCTCGTTACTGGAGCCATCTCTTTTGTCTGTAACCAGTGAATTACGAGGATTAGTCCCTCCTCAGAAGATCACCGGCGCAGAAACTCCACGGGCCGTAACCGAGCAACTCGTCTCCGAAAAACTACCGGGAGTAAGAACTCCAAAGCCGGCGCCTGGGAGTGCCCGGGGCCCCGGGAGCGCTGGGGGACGGGCGGCCGTGCCCGGGGTCCCGGGGCAGCGCCCCCCACGCGCGGGGCTTCACCCCAAAACACGTGCGTGGGATGCAAAGGCTGCAGCGACACTGCTTTCAGCCCAAGCTGCCCTGAATCGGCGGCACGCCGGGGCAACAGGGGGACAATGCGCCCATTGATCCGGCTGAACCGGCGCTGCCGGGAGCGTCCCGCCAGCGGGCAGCTCCTGCCCGGACCCGCTCCTTGGCGGGGCTCGGCGCGGCCCTTCCGCCCCTTGCACCACGACAGCCCAGAGAGCTCCGCTCCAGAACTGCGACGAAGGCGGTCACCGACACAACCCTTGGCTTTGCCCGTGAAGTTAGTTTTCTCGGGACGCACGCGCCCGCACAAGGGTGGGCACGCTCCAGCTCGGGCAAACTCCGCGGCAGGTGCCGGCAAGACCAGGCGAGCGCTCCGCAGCATCCCCACACCCCCTACCCCAAACACCCGTCCCGCGGCAGGCTGCCCCCGCGGCCGCCCCGCTCCCCGACCCCGTCCCCACCGCACTCACCAGGATGCCCATCACGTCCGCCCACAGCTGGGCGAACACCTCCGACGTGCCGCTCTCCGCCGGGGCGGCGGGGCCGTCCGCCCGCTCCCCCTCCATGCCCCGGCCCGGCCGTCGGATCAACACCGGCTCCCTGCCGCCGCCGCGGCCGGCCCGCCCCGCCCCGCCATCCTCCCCCGCCCCGCTCCGGCCCGGCCCGCCCCGGGACACCGCGGGACGGCCCCGCCGCCGCCGCCCCTCAAACTTTCGACCCAGCGACAAGGCGGCCGGCGGTGCCGCTGCCGCCCAAAGCCCCTCCTTCTCCGCCTGCCCGGGGGCTCGCCCAGCGCATGTGGCCGCCCCAGGGCGGCAACAAAGGGCCCCAGCGCCGCCCCGGCGGCTTCACGCATCTCAAAAGTCAAGAGCCGGTGTCGGGACACGCGTGGTCGCTGGCGTAGCGCTTGTTGCTGCTGTCCCCGTTACCCCCGTGCCGGTGCCTCGCCTGACGGGCGGAAGCTCCGGCCGCCAAGTCAACAGCGTTTTCTGAACACCGCGGAAAGACTCTCTGGGAAGAGGTGTCAGCCGCGCGCGTTACTCGGCGGCAAGGGAAGGGGCACCCGGTTAGTTCCGCTTTAGATTTTGGGTACCGGGACCGCATCATTCTCCGGAGGAGAGGTGGTCTGTCTCCTATTGCCCTTGGAGAGGGACCGTGGGAACGCTGCCTCCCCTATGTCTGTGCCTCATGTTCCCTGGTACCACCCCATATCCCCATTACAGTCAAATGAAATAATTACTAACTACAGACAGCAGCAGGGATGTTCCTGCATTCTGCTTGGGAAACTTCTAAGTGCCCATACATGCACACACACTTGTTGGGGAAGGAACATTAAATAATAGCTGCCAAACCCCACTGCCCGTGGATGGAAGCAGTGGCAGAGGTCAGCAGCAGAATGACCCGCAGGCCTGTTCACCACCTCACATCACACTCCCAGCTTCTGCTGTGACCAGCAGCAAGGAAATCCTTCACCCTAAATGCTCATTCCTAAGCTTTGAAATGGTTAGATGTTTCTTGAAAAGCTACGGTTTCAAGCTGCCGTTTATTGCAAGCACCTGTCTGCACAGGGTTGGGGGGGGAAGTGATGTATTGGATGGATATGCAGCTGTCACACACTGGCCAAGCATTTTGGGAGCTCACACAGTTGAGCAGTCAGTAGATTCTCCTGCATCCCTCCAGCCCTGCCCGCTGCCAGCCTGTATGTGACATGCCCTGCATCACCCAAACACAACTCAGAGCCTGCCCTGGAACCTGTGCTGCCCTCCAGGCTCTCTGTTCCGCCCAGGGGTCTCCTGCCTCCCCTCAGCCCACCTGCCAGCCCTACAGCTGACAAGGCTCACACTGAGGGCACAGCACCGGTTGCCTGGGAGGGCTGGAGCAACAAATGATACCATTTGCTATCGGGGCTAAAAATAGTATCTGGAAAAGGAGTAAAGGAAAAGTGGGGCTATTGTACTCTTCATCTCTCCATGTTCTCAGCAATGCTTTTTCTGTCCTCAAAGCTAAGGTTGTGTATTTTACTTTGTAGGCTATCACTGGAGAGAAAAGCTGGATGAAACACTTGCTCATCAACTGCTAAACGAAGGAGGAGACCAGACTTTTGTAAGCCCTGTGTTACTGCAGCTTCTGCTGGAGTGGTCAACAGCACACACTGAACAGAGGAAAGGAGGTGGGGAGCAGAGGCAGAAAAACAAAAAGAATTATGCTGAGAGAAAGTGTTAAAGAAACCTCAGATGACATAGAAATATACCCAATTTTACTGACCTTTCTTTTGGGATGCACTTGTAGGATACACCCTATGTAATGCCTCTTACTGACTAGTAATGAGAAATAATGAAAGGCCCAAACCAGGTATAAAATCTCTTCTAATTGACCTTTAAATTGTACACAACTATAAGCCTATGAAGTACAAGACTGAAGGTGTGTCAGTGAGGTCTCTCGGTACTCTGAGATGGTTTGCATAACTCAAAACTGGTTTAATTAGTATGGGGTAATTTACTGACTGACCCTCTGAAATCCATGCTGAACCACTTACAGTAGTAATGTCAATCTACTTTAAAATATCTGAACAAGGCACACTTGATCTCAGGATTTAAGTATTCTGGGATCCTCATACACACTATCTTCTGTACTTTGTCTTTTTTATAGATGGAAGCATATGAAGGAAAAAACCAAACAAAACAACAATTCAGCACAAAGTCTAAAACCCCCACATTGTTGTGCCTTGGGCAGCAACAGATTAAGATCAAATAGGTGCAAGGGGCAGTACTCCCACTTGCCTTGCCCCTCCCTGCTGACCGAGGTCATTGCTTCTGTGCAGTGATGACTACACCACTTACAGAAGTGGGTCTTGAATAGCCAGACTTTTCAGCCTTGCACTACAGGTAACAGAAACTAGATTACAAATTGTGGTGGTCCCAGAGTTGCTTCCAGAGCCATGATGTCATCTCTTTTGTGGACGCAGCAGCTTTCATCAGAGGAGCAATGATGCATAGCTGTGGCAGTCTTCCCCTCAGCCAGCTGACTTTAATTTATCTGAGACACAGAGCCTTTAATTTCAAGAAAACGTGATAAGGAAAGAAAGATCTTGCAAAATCACATGACTCCAGGAGCAGTTGCTTCAGAAACCGAATGGATGCGAGGGAATTAAAACAAATCCATGGCAGTTTACAATAGCTACCATCTTCTATGGTCTTGCAACTATAATATTTATGCATTTTCAGACATTCACAAGATGCCATGTTCACAACCCATTCAGTGCATATGACATACTAAAATAATTCCCTGTCCTTCCCTCAAGTAGAACCACCCCTTCCATCTAGATATGACAGGACTCCTCTATTTCAATGAAGCCAATGTCCTGCAGAACTAAATCCCTAGGGGTATTTTACAAAAACCAGCTGCAACAAGAGTATGGGAGTTTTAGAACAAGAAGCTCAGACCTTACAAGGGTTTTGAAGCCCAGCTATGAGTGCAATATTTGGTTTGTGTTACAACTTCTACTACAAAATCACAAATTATTTGAAATTTGGCAAGTTATGATACAGTTTTTGTTTGCAATTTTATCTCTAGCTGTCTAGACGATAACTCAAGCATCTACAAAAGATTGCTCTCTAAAGCATCTTGTGCTGGACCTCTATATAGCTATTGGAAGAAATAAATCTGGTCAATTTTCTGAGATTTTTGTGACATTTCACAGGAGCTCTGACCAGGTGCGTAGCATTTGGAAATCTTGGAAAATGGTCACTGTGCACCTTCAGGGCAGCACTAGGCAGCAGGGCAGCAATCCTGATATGATTCCCCAGTGCACTGCACTCGCAGTGTAGCTATGAAGCTCCCCGTGGTTGTTGTGCAAATCTCTGAAGAGGAGATGGAAACAATTGACACATACGTGGTCAAGCAAGTTTTGCCAAGTTATGGCAGATGCACTGTGCATATGAGCCTGTCTTCCTATCACACCATAGCTACACGTGGGTGTAAAGTTATTAAGAGTTCCCCACATACACAAACTACACGTGGGTGTTAAGTTAACGAGAGTTCCCCACATACACAAACCAGGCAGGATTAACCAACCTGGAGAGTATTTGTCTGTATTCAAGAGAGATGGGCCTTCTTCTAGACAAACAGAGTAGGATCCTAACTCTTGGTTAAAGTGGCCATAGAGAAGCTCATCTTTCTCCTTTCTTTACAGAGGGGTTAGGGAGATGGCCTTCAACTAGGACAAACCCTTTCTGTGTGAAAAGCAGAAACCTCAAACACAAACCTCTGAGTCATTAAGGCAAAAGATGACAAACTTTCTGTTCCAAAGCATCGTGTGCCATCTCACCACAATGTCACATGAAAGTGACACAAGGGTTTCAACAAAGCATTTAATAATGAAAAAATGAAATACGCATCAAAATAAACTGAAAAAACCAACATGCACTATCATAAACAGACCATCACAACTGCTGTCACCCACATCAAAGGCATTTAATCCGGGAAATCTATACCATAAACAACCTCGAGGGCTCTGATATCAATTTTAAACCATATGCAAGCGGGTGATATCAGGTTGCCTTGGAAAGGGGATCATGCTCCACAGAGCAAATAGACACCAAACTTCATGGGTTCCCAATAGATGACCTGAGGGAAATGGCTTCCTGCTCAGAGACCTGGCAATTAACTCTGAGTGCATGAACAAAACACATGAGGTTTCTCAACATTGCTAACAACACCCTGCCCAGTATATCAAGGCCAAATTGGAACATCAAAGCTTCAGAGAAATAAATAAGTAAGCCATTGTATGCAGAGAGGCTGCAGGGAAAGGGAGAAATAAAAATTCCAGCTAGCTCCTGCAGGTGACCTGCAAAAGCCCTAAAACTCTTAACACAAGCACATTACAATGGAACACACTATTAGCAGTGATTGCATCTCCTTTCAGCTGTCCCTCTTCACCTTGGTGGAGGTCGTCAAATTGAAACATGCAAAGTTTCACATCACAGCCTTTGATTGGACATGCAACCCTTAGTGGTTGCAAGCTCCATCCCATCAACTTATCAAGATCCATCTTGGAACAATTTTATCTCATTGTCATTGCTATTGGTTTTTTTTCAAAGTCCTTCCAAAAGATAATTTCTTTTACCTCTCCGCTGAACTTTGTTTTTGAATTATTTTCCTTAAGAGCTGTTTAAGTAGTATTAATATTTCTGGTAGCATGGTCCTTTGGAGTAGGGATCACCTGTACTAACCAAAGGAGCCAGCAGCTGCTCTCCAACAGAACGCAGACATGCCAGTGGCTGCTCCAGAAACTGCCCTCTGTTGTGGGATAGAACGGGGGCCCACACGCCCAACCCATCAGTGGATCTGACGAACAGACTGTTGCTGTCCAAGACTCTCTTAGAAAGTACATGCATAAACTATGAGAGAGTAGAACTGAATGCAAGATCCATCCATTTGCACATCAGACTTCTATATATTCCAAAAGAATCACTTTTGAGCACCCTCTGCCAGTTAGACAACTACAGAAAATATTCCTGATTTTAGAAGCAATACAGACAATACTTATCCAATGGCTTTAAAATGGGTATTTAAACCATATATGCTGTACAGTCAGAAATCATTATTTACTCTTTTAGACGCTTAGCTGTCAGCTCCCAGTCTTACTGCCAGCCTCGTGACTGGAGTATCACATCACAGCGACAGCAGCACACTAATATGCCCAACACAGACCAGATGGAGTTAAATCTCTTTAATTCTATCAATAGAAAGCAATGAGGAACAACAAATTGCTTTATTCTGATAAAAGTCTGAACTCTCTACATTACACCTGATCAATAATTCCCCTAGATATCAGTACTCTACTAGATTAAAAAATTAGATGGAGGGAGAGACGTATGCCCAGGAAAATCATTCCAGTAGTCTTAATGTTTTGGGCTAGCACCACAGTCAGTAGACACAGAAGTACTGCTAAGCTTCGCAGGCTTCATTTAAAATACAGTGTCTGTGACTGTACATGACAAATCATATAAGGAAATCTAAACACAGCCCTCCTGGAAGGATATCTTTTGACTCATAAGGAGAAAGGAAAGGTTCACATCCTTCCTTTCCTGCCCACAGATAATGCTGCACAAAGGCCTCCCATATCCTGCCGGTTCCCCTGTCTGTCATGGAGCACAGCACCACATTTCTTAACTGGAAGGTGGTAGCACTAGCTCAGCCAGTGGAGGGGTTTGGGGAGCTGAAGCCGGACTGGTGAGGAACACATATCCTGAGGGAAACCAGAGTCATGATCCTCTTAGGTGCACAGCGTGCCACTCCAGAACCGCCTGCAGATCAGGACTCCAGCTGTTTCCTGCAATGTCAGGAACCATCTGGAGATTTTCCAGAAATTACTAAGACTCTTGTTCTTTATGTTACTTCTGCCTTCTCCACCCAAACTCAGCATCCCCTCTTCTCTACCTACACAGCAAAGCTAGTTGTGATGTGTCGTTTTTCCTTGTCAACATTGAAATAGTTAGCATTCTTTTTTTTCTTAGCTTTCTGCAGCATTTTTTACAAAATGTTTTCTAAACCTTAATTAATTTTTCAGAAAGGAGTTCAGCATCCTTTGACATGCCTAGGGATAGTCTCTGCACTGTCATTCACAGGAGGTTGCTCAACTGATTGCATTGTTTTCATAAGTGCCTGCTAGAAGGGACGCATACAAATCTTTTTTGTAAGAGACTTACAAAACCCATAGAGACAGAAGTATTTAACTCAGTGTCCTTTGGCTGCTCTTCTCCCAAATAATTTTAGAACTGTGGAAGTGAAAAAGGTGAAAAGCTAGCCTTAGAACTGGGAATAGGACTTCAGCCTCTCCTTTTTCCAAATGCAATGTCCCTTGATTCCTTTGTTGAAACTCTTAGTAAATGACTAATGGAGTCTGATGATCTCATCCTAAAGCACATCATAAAAGTAGCAGAAGGCACAACTCAGCAGTGTGTGATAACTGTGCATTTCAGAGGCACTCAGTGCTGATGTAAACATCGAGCTCGCTGTGGTAAGATGGGAGATGCATCAACAGAGATGGCCAGTCTCCCAGAGTGACACTTATATTATTACCCACTTTTTAATCAGCACAAATTTTTCAAATAAAAATGGATGCACCTCAGAGATGATGCTTATTGCATCTCCTTTGAAAGGGAAACTAACATTTTTTTAAAGTAATATTTCCTGGGAAAAGAAATCCAAGAACTTTCATTAATTTGAATTTCATTAATTTTATCTTTGCAAAAGCAACCAAGCATGAAATGTGAATATAGATCTTAAAAAAAAAGTTATCTGCCTGTTATAAATATAGAGCTAAAACTTTACAGAGTTGCTCTTAGCAAAATATTATTACAATAAAGTACATGTGACACAAACATGCCAATAGTAGACAGTTGGAAGAAAAAGCAAGAGGAAGAATTGCCTAGCTTCTCTTTTAAAACAGATAATTTCTATCCAAAAGTCACCTCCTCCACACAGCACCCATTTCCAAATTAAATATTTCCCCAAAACATAACAGAACACAAATTTTTCCTCAAATGTTTCTCTAAAAGTTAATATACTCCCCTTCCCCTCACCCCCATCTGAACAAGCAGCAAACAGACCATGCCAAAGCCTGACTTCCAGTCCCACAAGGATTCAGAACTGAACTTAGACTTTGGTCTTTTAAAGCCTATTTCCTAATCACATAAATATATTAGCAGTGAAGAAGCAGGTGGGCCTGGGTAATGCAGAAGCTGACCAAAGAAACCTGTCTGATGCTCTCAGCCGGCACAGGTTACCAGATGTGAAGTTTGATGTTTGCTTGCATATCATGTCAGCCTAAGGTCAATTCTCCCTATTGCAGCCACTTGAGAACCATGTACGGGCTTCAACCTCTACTTTCAGATCAGATCCTGCTGCGGTAACTCCTGCTCCATCACCAGAGTTCACCTTGTTTCCATCCCTAGAAACAGCTCTCATCAGCTCTCTTCTCTCACTTTCCAAACAGCTGCCCAGACTTTCCTTTCAAATGCTTTCTGCCCGTTCTCCAAAGCACCACATCTGACTAAAACATGGGTGTCCTCCCCATGTCAGAGCTGTGCCCCTGGCTAACCTGGGCCATCCAGCAAGCCCAGATATGTACATAAAGAGAGAATTTATGGAAAAACAAATGGCAGTTGACCAGCAAGCAGGCAAGAAGTTGTGTTGTAATTTCTGTTGTAATGATTAGTGTTCAAAACTCACAGATGTCAGGCACCTGAATATTAAACTTGCATTTAAATCTAATGAAATTTTAAAAGTAAAACTTTTGGAGTGCTTCAGCTGCAATTGTCTAAGTCATTAGGTGCACTTAGGTCACATCTTCATCCTTTGATTGAAAAATAAAACCAGAATTTACATTTCCATTATTTAGGAAACAGCAGCAAATTGAAATTTTTACATCATTGGTTGCAGGTGTTAGGATGTTAAATAAATCATCAAGCCAGTGATGAAATCTGGAGCATGCACAAGACTCTGACAATGTAGTCAAGACGGTAAGTATTCATTTCAGCTGTGGCTGTAAACACACGCACGAGCTTGATTCACAGAGACTGTGCTCCTCTAGAGAAGCTTTATTCTTCACTGCCTTGCAAGCTGTACTATCAATCACTCTGGACTCTCTCTCAAATCAGAGTTTCAAAATGACATGGAAAAATATATTAAAACCTGCTTTGAACTCACTAACAAGAGTTAAGAAAGAAGTGGAGAATCATATCCAATCCGTACATTTCATTTTTCCTATATTGGTAATGACATGTTTCACTTCATAAAACTTCATTAAATAGTAGAAAAAAGAGAGAACCATCTCTATACAAGCAGGCACACACTGCACTTTATGTCCATAAATTCACTGAAGGGCCATGAGACACTCATTACTTCTGTAACACAGCGAGGAGGGGGAGTAATTCCAAGGAGCAGCTGCTTCCAGTTAGGGCAGCTCAGCTGGAAAGGAGAGGTGCCTGTCAAAGTAATTAAAGTAAGAAGAAGCCATCTATCTGAGACTCCCACTTTTAAGCACCGGCCAACCCACCCCCCCCACCCCCCAATGTAATTTGAAAAAAAAAAGGACAAGTGAAAACAGGCTTTAGCACTGCTGAAAACATACCTCCAAGCTATTCTCAATAAATATTTTGGGAAGTTCATGAACAGAAGGATTATTGTAACTGTGGTGGTGTGAGTGGGAGGAATTCACCCTCCACAACTCAACCAACTGCATCAATGATGATACAACAGCCCTTGAGGGCAGTGAGCTTACTGCACTGCCTCCATGTTGATGAAGTTTTACAGGGAAGTTTTTTTAAGTATATGTAGAGTAGGCTGGTATCTTTAGTTCTCAGAAAAAAAAAGAATCTTCATTTGCAAGGATTTAATAATTAGACAATTTTGTTTTACAAGGCCAAATATACCTCTTCAGTACAATGTGTGTCCTGTAGCAACACATGCCTAACAAAAAGTAATTGAGATTTGGGTTTTTGAAAATTACTAATACACTTGATCTCAGAAGTGCATTACACATTCCCTTTGACTTCTGTGGGAAGATGTGATTTGTGAGAATAAATTTAAACAAACAACTGTTGCTTGGCTGAATGAAGGTTAAAGCGACTGGAAAGGATGCTGCAATTATCTGAAAGCATGAAGGGTGTGTAAAAACCAAGGGGAACGCCAGATTGCAAACGAAAGCTCAAGAGGGTGTAACTCAGGGCAATGAGATAAATTTATGTGTTTTTAAGCCCTGAAATACTGGCTTATAAAACGATGACATTATTTGTGTATACAAAGTGGTCATTTCAGTCATTGCTGTTTGTCACTGAGGACAGAATATGTGAAAGGGAATTAAAAGGAATTTAAAAGATTTGCTATATTGGTGAGTGAAATATGAGAGAGGGCAGTAGTAACTCTGCCTCTTAGGGACAAACCAAGTGACCTTATGGATTCACTCTATATTTCCTGTCTCTGCTGCTGAGGAGGCAGCAGCAGGGATGGGTGGTGAGCCCACAAGGCTTTGGGCTAGATACAATCCATGACTTAATTTCACATGACTTGCATCTCCATGAAATATTTTGGATGGTTTTAATGGATGATTCTAAGGGGTATGGTATCTGAGCAATTGCCTAAGAAGTCTGAAAAGCCTGTGTGGCCCTTAGGTTCCCAATGGTAACACAAGGCATTTAGGGAATACATAAGCACACAGTAAGATGTTGGGTCTCATGTAGACGATTTTCATTCCTCATCAAATTTCAGGGTTTTATATAGAAATCTAAAACTCCTAGATACAAAAATTTTTATATTATATATTTTTCTTTATTATATTTATATATGTAAACTGCATGAGCAGACAGATCTAAGGAAACACTGCCTTTTGACTTGTCAAAAAGACAAATTCCTTATCTCCTAAAAGCCTTCTCCAGGTGTTGCAATACCTTTTTAACTTCTAGCATTTTCCAAATATATACTAACAGATATAGACTTCTTATGAGTAGAAAGAAAATATAATTTTCTTCTTGGATAGTTACTTAAAGCAGTTTTCAATGTATAAAACCTGATTTAAACTTATGCCTTTTATTTGCCTAGCTAGTGTTTATGTTTGTGTACAATCAGAAAATAATTCAAAGGACCTAGTTATTCACAGCACCCCCAAACATGCACAACATTATCCTGATCTGTAAATAGGTTTCAGTAAGGGAGAAACAGGTTTTAAAGATTTTAACACCTACTTCCCAAAGAAGTGTGTATGTACAGAGGTGACAGATGTTAAATAGCTGAATTGTTTTAAATGGATGTATGAGGAAGGATTGCAACAGGCTTCAGGTATGACAGACAATTGAGGGAAGTGTCAAAGGGCTAAACAATATTAGAGTACTTAGTGAGCCTGGTGGTTTCAAATAAGATTAACCTGCTCATGCTCATCCAAGAATGCCCAAGCTTGGCTTCAAGATACAAGCATTTTGGCAGTAATAACGACTGCCATCTCCATCTCCTGCGCCATGGTAATTACAGATGAGGGTTCATGAAGAAGAGAGTTCAAGAAGGCTAAGGGAGGGCAAGCACAGGGCTGGAAAGACACACAAATGAGTTATATAGTGTTTCTTTTCCCACCCTATTATCCTGTAAGACTTTTAAACAGCCAAATGAATTTGACAAGAATTAACTTTGTCAAATCAATATAATTTCCTACTTTGGAGGATAATTGGTAGTGGATAAGAAGTAGCAACAGCTGGAATACCTATTGAATTTAATAAGGTTTCCTTATTCAACACAGCTGATACCATTATAAAGTGGTACACAACTGTTTGAAAGAAACACTTTCAGAGATTAATTTTCAGTGGTTGGCATCAAAGGGAAAAAATATATTGAGTGGGCTTTTGCAGGGATCTGCTTTTCAATATTTTAATTAACAGATTGGCCACTAGATAGAGAATATGCTCACTAAATTTACAGATGACAGACAGCTCAGAGTGCTTGAAAATAGCTCCTGAACATGCATCAAAAAAGTCATCTTGCTGCAGAAGAGCAAGTTTCATAGGAGGACACAGGCAGTACAGCCAGTAGGATACAGAACCACATGTAAGATGTAGTGATCTATACACTGCCCCCCATGCCCAAGCACCTCAGCTGGAGTTCTGGGTTGTGTCTTGACCCAGTGTGCCCTAGATGTCAAGACAGACATGGACTAATGAGAGAAAACGTAGAAGACAACCGTGTAAATCAGATGTTTACAAGCAGAAATTGAAAAGATGAGGATGCTCAATCCAAGACAAAAGAAGATTGCCAGACAATAGAATAATAATTTTCAAATAGGTAAAATCTCTGCTTCACTAAGAAAAATAAAATTCTCTGTCTACTGGGGATAGGGCAAGAATGAACAGGTTTAATTGCAGCAGGGGCAATGTTCAGTTAAACACTAGAAAAAGCTTTCTAACTGCAATGTTCATAAAAGTAATGGAATTGATTGCCTGGGGTCAGTGTGGTGCCTTCATCACTGTCTAACCTGTTCTTGAGAGCCTCCCAACATCCCATTATTTTGGTGCAACGGATTCTGCTCTGGGGCTTGGAGTTGGCTACATAACCTCTTAAGATTTCTCTGGTCTTTTTTTTTTTTTTTTTTTAATTTAAAATAAACACTATTTGTATTTTAATTCCTTAAAGCCAGACTGTGAAAGCCGTTTGCACAGCAGCCAGCACTTACTCAAAAGGATATCTGAATAGCATTCATGCCAAAAGGCCAAGATACAATGCTGCAAGTTAGAATTAAGAGTTTACAGGTATCAAGGATACCACAAAGGCCATTGAAATCCTTTGTATGCCAGTGCCACAGAAACAACCATTGTCACCCAGAAAACTGAAGAATTTTTATACAGGCTATTTGTAAATCCTGTGATTTTGATAGTGAACTGAAGATCTATCCCTGAGTTTGCAACCACCTGGTCTGCTTTTAATATTAACATTTGCACAAGATGTTTGAATGGCTGTGGCAGAATGTAACTGATATGACTGGGGGTGGCAGTTGCCAGAGGGACAGGCTGCTGCACAAGGAAGCCAAGAATCTCAAACTCAATATGCTTCACAAGAATAATCCTAAAAATTACAGCTGCTCTTGGGCAAGGGGGTTATTTGTTCATTTACACTCCAACTGAAATGCACTAAGTATTTGTTTGGATATTCCTACCTCTTGGTCATCTCCAACAATGATCACTATTAATTACAGCTACTTTTCTGAAAGTGAAATCATCTCCAAAGACGTAATTGCTAAGGAAACATATGTAGCTTTCAGGATTTAAACGCCGGAAGCACAATGCAAATGTGGCTTCCTGGTGTAAATCAGACCTGCCAAGGAGTGTCCAACCTCTAGGATAAAGTACACTAGAAACAGTTATTCTGTGGTTTTCATACAGGACATATGTATGTGTAAGAAATGATCATGATGCTGGCATGCCAAGATTAGCAGAAATTATTGGGAAGTACATCTTTCTCTGACACCTTCTCCTCTGAGACCTTCTCAAACACCAGTCTTTTGGAAATGAGACCCTCACGGTGTCTGGAATCCCAAAACTGGACATTTGCAAAAACCCTCCTTTGTGAGTCTCAAAGGGGGAGGAGGCATGGAGGGACATGTGCATTCACACATCCCCAGAGACAGCATTTCACAGGCATCTTCATGTTTTTTACACATATTTGATTACATCTGTCATTATGGAATTTCACAGACAGAGAGCACTGCTATTTATATTAAAATATATGCACACAATAACATCTGTGGCTACAGATTCATGTAATACAATGTATGGTAACCAAGTCAACAACAAGTGACCAACAACCAAAATGGCAAATTCAGCAGCAAGAAGGTATGAATTCCCAAGAGGTTTCACAGGCCAGTTAGTGAGTTATCCCTCTCAATCTTCATCCAGCAGTGAGTTAAACAAGCTGCTGATGAGGAAAAAAGTGCTCTCTAAAACTCCATGGCCCACACTTTCCAAGGCAGGATGCATGGAGAGAGTGAGTAAGGAAGGTTCTGTCAATTAGATGCAACAGTAAAATGGCATCCCATCTGCTCTACAAATGTCAGAGCTCCATGGCACCTGTCTGGGGGAAAAAAAATACTCAAACACAAAAGAGCAAGAGTTTACCACAGATTTAAATACTCCTGTGAAACAAAGGCCTCTTTGTGCTAGAGTTTTCTGCAGTAAAAGTACTTTGGAAAAGTTTGGATTTTTTTTGTAGTAGTAGTAGAATTTTATATCAGGGTGAAAAAAGAGAAACAGTTTCCACACTTTTGCCATACTGCAAAAGTCAGAGTCAGTTTTATTATAACTTTGAAGGTGCAAAAACTATAGTTAAAAACTCCACTGATAGGAAAATATTCCCTCAAATACAAATTTTGAAAGAAGAATTAAGTTACCAACTTATGCATTATGTATCTCATTTCCCTGCCAGAAGGGTCTAAACGCATTTGTAGTAAATTCTAAGTTTGCACATTATTGCAAAAGGTACAATGACAATCATAATTCACCCACTCACTTCCCTGGAAACAAGAGCAGTGGAAAGGAGCAGCAAGAAGTTTCCTTTTTCCTTCAATATCCAGGCAGGATCGGGGGAGCCAATCTGTTCTCCCCGTTGCAAAGAACAGAGACAAGGTCTCTTCTGAAAGCACTCCCTTCCTGCAGCCTCTCAGCATTAGCCATTTATGCTTGTTTTAAAATGCCTGAAAATTAATTCAATTTTCAGAAAACACAGAAAATTGGTGTTGACATGGGTGTAAAGTTACGACCAAAGTTTCTGAAAAGACCTTTTTTTTTCCCTGATATGACTATCTTCTCTGTTAAAAACCAAACTCAGTTGAAAATCATCAGTGGTTGGACTTTATCACAGGTGAAAATTACCTTGGCAGCTGCAAAAGGGAGCTCCCTCAGCTCCCTCTTTTTGAAGGAACTTGCCTGAACTCCCACAGTGCCAGCCATCCACAAGTCAAGATATTATACTTCTTGCAGTAATAATGAGTGACACTGTTACCAGAATTAGAGTTACCGAAGTCAGGGGAACATATGAAGTAAAATGGGAGCTTTTGCCTACATATAAGTTTCTGAAACATCTAGAAATAAATAGGCAGGAATAAATAGAAAGGTAGGAACTTACAGGCAGCGCAACCATGATGAAATTTTTTCTGACAAATGTCTTCTCAAATAGATCTCCTATGTTGTTTCAGTTTTTTAACATGTTTTGCTACCCCTTCAAAGATTATTTAACATCCATTGAGTGTTTACTACAGAAGCATCACCTAAAGAACAAGATCTTTGATATAGTACCAAACATTACAAGTATATTAAAAGCACTTTCACTCTACATCTGAGTCAGATATAGAAGGTAAAGATGCACAAAGTTTAACCTATCTGCAATGAGAAACACAGCAAATAAGTAATAGAGCCAAAAAGGAAATTAGGGTCTTCAAAGCTGTGGTCCAGGGCAGTGCCAACTGGACCATGCTGTCTGTACTCCTTGTGCTGTAAATAATCATGCACCAGAACAGGCTGCACATCACGTGCTCCATGACTCTAGGAAAGCAAAGATATTTTAGGAAATTATCTGTTTTGCTGGACAACTTTTATAAAATGAAGTATAAAAGAAAAAAGCCTGCTAAAAACATTACAGCAACAACAGCAGAAAATAAGCAGCTGAAAGGAGACACTTATTCCTGCAAATGGGAAGGGGAAACGCTCTGTAATAAAGTCCCAAATTACGTGAAGATATGAGAGTGCTTGCTGGAAAGTAATAATTCTGTACTATAAAGTGCATGCAAAATGCAGAGTTTCAGAAGAAACTGAAACATCAAATATTTTTGAAGTCTTTTCGCAAGGAAACTTGCAAGGAAACTAAAACAATTAGAGTTGGGAGAATTTTATCAACACTGTGGTCATTGTGGAGGGTAGCATAGGGACAGACAGTCATATTTTAATTGTATTTTCCACGTAAAATTATACTAATAGTAATTATAGAAGTAGTGGATACTATATCACAGGGACCCATGGTCTTCATTTACTAACACTGTACTAAAGATGAAGAATCACAGAGTATTTAACTACAGTTGCACTAACCTAGGTTTATATGATTCACAGTGGTATCTCTTCATTTCCGGCTCTCACATCTTTCTGGATTTCATGTTACCTGATATTGAAAACTATACGGCAATATGGTGAAAGGGGAGAATGAGAAATGAGACATTTATAATAATCTAGATCCTGAAGGCCTTTCTAGATCAACCTCAACAGAGTAAGCTTTTGAAACCTCTACTGCTAGTCCTCGCTGCTCAAATAGATAGCAGATGCTTCCTCTTGTTTACTAGCAGCAATGCAGGTAACAAACACTGTGAATTCACCTTTAATTCCTAATAGATTTTTTCTGAAGCTGTGGTTTTCCACTTGTGGTTCGTGGACTTCTGAGATCTTATTAAGTATCTTAATGAAGTCCTTATAAAGTCATTAAGAAAATTTCTTAAGTTTTTAATAGTGTTAAATTCACCACACCTATTTGCATCTGTGCCTAAACATCTTCAGGTATACAGAAAAGTTGCAAATCACTTTTGCTGAGTTTCAACCAGAGTCTGAAACTAACTAGATAAGTTATGATTGATGGTTAAACATTCAGGGAATGCCATTGAAAAATAAGAACTAATGGCAGCCACAGCTAATGCACGGGAACTGCTGCAAATAAAACGTGTGGGATAGTTACTTATTTTGGGTCAGTTTAGTAGCCAGTTCTCATGGTGAAGTCCTAGCAGTCAGGTGTCTAAGTAGCACAGAGGCCCTAAAATACAGGTACATTGCACTAAACTGCACCATCTTTAAAGTATGGAGGCAGGATCAATCAAGTGGTGGAAGAGGCCACAACATTTTCAAGGAAATGACAAACTCTTTTAAGACACCACAAGATTTTTCTCCCAAGTGTTTTTCAAAAAAAACCTATTTAGAAGTTTGTTTCCCTTGATTAGGATCTTGAGTTTCTTCCCTTGTTGCTCGCTCTTCAATTTATCAGGAACCCAGGCATGCTCTGCCTGTGTTGGAAGTGCTCCTGCACCTCCCCAGGTGCTCAGGTGCCTCAGTGACCTCCCGCCGTCCAGAGTTCTGGTCTCTTTCAGGAGGGATGAAAAGCTTCTCTTTCTTCAAAAAATGGAACAGGAAATGCACAAAAACAAATTAATGGTTTCCTAGGGAAAGTGGGACAAATTTGGACAATAATTAGGCTAAGTAAGAAGGTGCAGGGGCTGCCTCAGCGTCACCTTAGACGCTTCCAACGTGTGTAAAACACCAGGCAGAAGGACACACATGGACATGGACACACTGGGGCTGCATGCAGGGGCTGTGCAGAGGCCACTGCCAAGAACGCTTTGACTTCTTTGATCACCGAATAATGGCTCCATGACAGATTCCCTGCTACTCTGCTTTATCCATCTAGTGAAAAAAAAACAGAAAACAACAAAGTGAACTGAATTCTCCCCTCTCAAGTAAAGCAATGCAGATAATGGTCAAAACCCATTGGAAAGGGGATAAAAAAGAGCACAAACTCCAAAGAGGGGAAGATTGGCAAAGAGATGCTGGGGTTCACTGTAAAGTCACAAAAGTGGCAGGAACAAATAGCAGCTCACTCTGGCCATCATATTAAAACCCTGTGTGCTAATAAAATAGCCATGAGAAATAAACCAGGAGGACCTGGATGTCTAAATGCTAAATAAAGTAAGAGATTTAACTGGCACAAGAGAAACTTCCTGGGAATTCATATAACTGACATTCTAACTCAGAAAATGTACAGCTTGTTTGGGAATGATAGGCAGGGGAGAGGCCTGCAGTTGTAATTCATAGGTAACCTACACTCATGCCAAACTCAGAAAGACAGAGCAGAAAGCCCATTTAGTTTGGGGACATTTATAAGGGAGGAAAATAACAACGGTCCTGATACTGTCCAACACCTACTGCAGACGACCACATCACGTATAAAGCAGGTTGAATAAGGATTGTTTCTGAATAGTATCACACACAACAGAACCTGCTGGTAAGCAGAAAGACCTAACTACCCAAACGCTGCTGAAACACAAACACCACAGGCCACTCTGCATAGCTTTGGTATGTGGGGGAAAGTGGTCATGGCAGATGCAGTTTGGGCATGAGACAGGGAGAGAAACAGAGTCCTCACTCCCAGAGAGTGAAATTCTTCTCCACAGAAGTCTGGCGAGGTCAATGGCACAGATCCAGGCTCAACAGTGCAGAAGACAGAGAAGAGGAAAGTAAACGTTTATCTCTATGAGCTAAAAGTAGGTTTCACAGGGGCCCCATCGACCTTTCAGCCAGACCTAAATTTCTAGGAAAAGGTGCTCAGGAACAAAGAATCACACACACTATTTGTAAACACTTAAAGATTTTGAGGTCACTTGCCTTTGCGAGAAACTTTGTAAATTATTGTCATAGTTAATTTTTGTTCAAAAGTACAATAATACACCTTACAAATGAGAAGGAAGCAATAAGGTGCAGCTCCATTTTTATATGGTTCCCAATGCTGCTTCACATGGCATATTCATGAAGAGAATGGTCTACATGAAATTGTCTGTGCATGACAGGGAAATCACATCCAAAAGTACTTACCAGTAGCTCCTCGTCAAACTGGAAAGATGCATCAAGACATTTTGACAGTATTCAATAGTTTTACAGCATATTCGTTTAGGAACCATTCACATTTTGAGTCTTATGACCAAGACATCTGTTTTGAGGCTCTTTCAGGGTCTCAGTAACCATCCTCTCCAGGTCATGGTGCTCAGCAGAAACCTGCAAGAAGTACCTGAGCTTGCAGAGGACAGCAGAAAGCACTGAAAACCATGAGAGAGTAAGAGAGGACCATGTCCTCTGATGAGGATGATACAACCTGATTTCTGAGTTTTCAAACTGCAGAAAGCTAGAAGGAGCTGCAGGAATATCAGAGAGCAGATTAGATATGCAGATGGATATGGAAATTGGAGAAATGGGCTGAGACAAAGGGGAAGCAGTATGCAAAAAAGACATATTGTTGCAAAATACTTCACTTGGGAAGAAATAAGTTAGGAGGATGAGCAGGGGATGGGAGGCAGCTGGCCCTGCGGCAGTTCTCACAAAAGGATCTGCAGGCTTCAGGCTGAACATGAGTCAACTTCTTTCTTGCTGTCATAGAAAAACAATGATTATATAAAAATTTACTAACAGATGGCACGTAAAATTAATCTTTTGCTCTCCTCAGCATTGCAAGACCTCCATCATCTGGACTATGAGACTCATTCCTGACACTGCATTTCAAAAAAGATCTGAACCAGTTACGAAAACTCCAGAGGAGAGCACCTTAAATAACCTAGAGGCCCAGTTATTAGGTCTACAAAACATGTCCTTCTAAAAAAACCAGTTGCCTGGGAGTTAGTGTTAGCTCAGTTGGAAGATCTTCAACCTAAGAATTTATGACAGTTGACATTTCCTTGCCCCTCTATAAACAAATGAAGTTATGTGGGCACATTTTTTAAACATGGAAATGGAGAGGAAAACCAGGGATTTTAGTCTTCTTGATTTTACAGTGCATGAAAATACCATTACAGCGTATTTCAAATACTGAAAAAAAATCCACTTAGCACAAAAACAAACAAAAAACGTATTGGGGGAGAATTGTTTACAGGAGAATTGTCATTATTCAGGAAGCCTAACCTAAACCGGAGCAGCTGAGATCAAGAATACTGCCTATTTACAACAGACTATACGAGGAAGAAAATTGAACGCATTAAAGATGTTCTTCATATTTTATGAAGAACCACAGAAAAAGGTTCAGTTTTTTAAAATTTTGTTATTATTTTATCTTAGAACAGACAATCTACACTTAAAAGATATATAATCCTCCCTTCATAGTGACACCTTCATACAAGGTATTTCAAGTGGTATATTTCAAATTCATTTAAATCAAATGTATTGCACCACTACAATATATTTCATTTTTATTTACTTTGCCTGCTTTCTCTGTTCAGAGAAATACATATTTAGCATCAGTTTTCTTTTTTTTTTTCATTTAGAATTCTTACATAACAGAGCATGTGAGATGATCAATTTGTGGAAACCCACTTATTTGGTTGGAACAAGAGTCTCTGCTGGAACTTGAAAAATATCTTGGTTCAGTTCTACACATAGTTCTAGGAATTAAGAATCTTAAGGTCCATTTTATACCATCTATTATAAAGTTTATATGCTGTAAAGTACTATAAAGTATACTTTATTCTTTCAGAATTTTTAAAATTAATTTTGCTGAAGCATAGTCTGAATTTTTTTGAAAACTGGGCATATAACTGACCAGGTTCTGAGTTAAAAGTTACAACTGGCTTTTACAAAAGGCACTGCCCCTAAAACAGTGACAAATTCTCATTTCAATACTAGCAAAGAACCACATTATCACAAGCTTTCACACACAGAAAGTTTGTAAGTCATGTAAAAGTTCCGACTGAAAACCAAAGGTTTTCTCATTTTATTTTCCTAAAGGCCTTTGTTTTGACACCTAATTTAATTCCCAGAGACTGAGAAGGGAATATTCTGTCGTATTGTGCTCTAGGATCTTAAAGCTCAGCATGTTGCTAACATCCGTGCATCATTGGAAACAGGCCTTGGATGCCCCCAGGCACTTTTTTTCACATCTTGACTGCATTTTCTCAACTGAATTACCCCCACCCATTTGGCAGACAAAAGGCTCAGAGGTATGCTCTGATTCAAAGGCTTTACTTTGCAAGGGAAAGTCACTCTTAATTGAGATTTCATTTCTTGTACCATCCCTGGGGAGTACTAAGAACTTCAGCCACCCAATGAATCATCAAAGTTTTTTTATGTTCTCCCATATGGGTGCCCTGAACAGAAAATTAGATCTAGACCAAATGAATACATGAAATGAAACGTTCCATTTCTCTTGGCTCTAAAACAATATGAATAGGCAACTAATTAGAAGATGTAGCAAGTGGGAAACAACCTGAATTCAAACTAAATTCAAGAAGCAAGTTTTCAATAGTATTTAAATTTAATTGCCTGCATGACTTGCTTTTTATCCACATCCTACTGCTCAAAATTTGTATTCATTAGGCTCTTTTCTTTCAATTTAAACATTCCTCATGTTTATATTTATCCATAAATTTTATTCTAGGGGATAAATTAAAAGTATAAACCAACACCCAAATCTTACCTGTACTGATAACTAACTGTCTAATTCAATTTCTTACCTTTTGTCATAAGAAGACAGGAAGCAGCAGAGCTGCAATGCTTCTATTTCTCAGGTAAAAAGTAACTATTTTCAATCAAATATTCAATGCCAGGCACTACTAAATTCAGCTATAATTAGCCATATGATAGACTTTTAAAAAGCATCAATGTAATCTATAGTTTGAAGATACAGTATAGAAGTATATGAAGATGGAGTGATCTCAGTGACTTACCATCTGATACTGATGAACAGCAACTGCCTTGATAGGGATTATTAAGTTTACTCTTCTTTACAGCCTAGACTGTTCTCCAAATTATCTGTGCCACTCTCTTCTCCCTCAACTTCCAGACCCAGCAAGGGCAAAAACCCCATCAGCCATTAAAGCAGTACTTCATACTCCAGATGAAAAGCATCAGCAAGCCAAGCAATCGCATTCCTGAGGAAGAGCCATGTGTCCTAAAAATGCTGGGTAACCACTCCCTACAATATGAAAAGGTATATTGATAGGCTCATATAAAGGCTCAGAGGAGGTGAGCCAAAGGCCTTGCTGAGTCCCCAGCACTACTTTTCAAACAAAGGCAGAGCCACCCAGCTGCAGTTGTCCAGCTGCAGCCCCCCCTTTGAAAACACCTTCTTCCTTTCCTGCTAGACATGTGTCACTTCCACCACTGCGTGCTGGCTCCCGCTATCACTGACTGCCAGAGCACCGGTGCGGCAGGCCTGTGCCTGGAGTACAAGGGCTCTCTGGTGTGAGAGGGGAGCAGCCAGCCCTGCTCCCCAGCAGCACTCCGGCATCACCCTGAGGGTGACCCCTCACCCAGAGATCACAGCCTTGGCGCAGCCCAGGCTGCTCCCTTCACAGCTTCCCCTCCAGCCTGGACCAACCCGAGTTCTGCCAGTTATGAAAATGGCTGATAAGGATTGTACCGCCAATTTATTGTGGCCCTCTGAATCTTATCTAGGACGAAAAACAGCAGAAGCTTTGTAGCTGCACAAATGAATGTGAATTTGGAATGCAGAAAGCAAGCAAATGTGTTGAAAACTGACTGGTTCCTACATAAACAGAAAAATTTCTCTTAGGCATATACCCATGCACAGTCATAGAAGATTTTAAGAAATCTTAGAAAGATTTAAAAACCCTTAGAAAGGCCCCTGTGTATAATTTTCTAAAATATATTTTTAGCTCTATTTGGAAGCAAATTAAAAAACTAAAATACTCTATCAAAGACATATCACTACGAGTTCAAAAGGGGAAGAATTATTCTGAGATGGAGTGTCATGTAGCAAGTCCCACCCCCTGATGCTCTTAGACTTCACCCTTTCAGGTTAAAAATGTCCTGATGTCTTTCTTTCAAGAGCAAAAATGGCACTGCTGTTTTGAAGTACCAGAAGGGGCAGAAAACCATTTTCTACAGGTGATGGTGACAGTGACGATTTTAAATAATTGCCCCACACTCCATTACTTGCATAAGCTCACCTTTGCAGCTCAGCAATTTCTGTGTTTGCAAAGCAAAGCTGTGCTCTGGCAGCAGCTCTTTCCAGCTGCCATAGGTGGCATTTTCACCTGCCGCTATTAAACTGGGCAATTCCTGCAGAGAGCCTGACCTCAATACTACAGGAACAAACAGCACAGGCTAGAACTGCACAACATCCTGACCCCACCAACCATACCTGCTGCTGTGGAAAGTGGAATGAGGGCTGAGATTAAGTGAGATGCATATTACAAACAGCCGCCCTCCTCAGGCTCCAGGACAGGGATTTACACCCGCATTTACATTCAGTGGCAATAGCCTTGTGGCAAAAGTGAGCAGGAGCAGCCTTGGCCCATCTGAGCACAATGCCAACTGTCCATGGGAGGCAAGAGGCAGAAGCACCAGGGAAAGGACAGCAGGTGGGCTGAGGCTGCTGGAGGGTTGGGGGCTGAGCCCAACAGCTGAGGGTCCCTGGCAGAAACAACACGGGAAGGAAGCAGGAAACAAGCTGTTGCCTCTTCTCAGGGTTTCATTTCAAGTCTTGAGAATCTCCTGTTTTCATTAAAAGGAAAGAAAACCCCCTTGTTTACTCCTTCTGGTATCAGAGAAAAAGATTAAAGTGAGCTAACTTTAAATGCTTCCTTATGCCTCCAAAGGGTTTAAAATTTAGAACGTAAATATGAAGACTTTACCAATCTATTTTTAACCTCCTCATTCAGTCTGATTCAAGTATTCAAATGTTTGTGTATAGTCACAGAGGGAATAAATCCTTCTTAACAAGACTTCCATATGCTTCGTATGTTTGTGAATTTTATAAACGTTTAATGACAAATATCCAATTAGAGATGAGTGTGCATTCACAAACCTGGTACAACTACCCTACACGAGGAAATCTACAGCATAAAAGGGACAAAAAGAACAGTATGCACTCTGTCTTATTTGTATGGCAGTGTCAGACAGAGACAATTTTTGGTTTTCAAGTTGATCGATTTCCCCACTGAAAGCAAAGCTTTACAACCTCTCCTGAACAGCCGCAAAGTCAGAAAGAAAAGGCTTAAGCTTCCAATTTTAAATATGAGTAGGAAGTAAGCCAGTGAATTACCTTTAGCTGGTTCTCCCACCTTATATTCATTGAAAATAACAAATGCATAATATATTTCCTGAGGAAATTGTATTGCCATCAATCTTGTGTAGCGCACTGCTGAGGACAGTCTCACTGCATATGCTGCCTCTGCTATGCATCCGACAATAAAGACATGGGGAAAAAGGGACTGAACTTCTCCCAGGGCCACACAAGAAGCTCATGCAGCTGACCATGGTGTCCCTGTGCCGACAATCCTGTGTGTACCCTGTGTTCTCCTAGTGTGGACTTCTCTAACCCCTCCAGATACTTGAGTTTGTGAGCGTGAGGCATTAACTCATGTGCGACCCTTTTTGTCCTGTTGTACCTCCATCCCTTGACCCTCACTGGTTGCCACAGTCTGCTCTAGATACAATACTTGTGTGTTCCCTCATGTTCCCCCTCCACATCCCCTGACCGGGACATTTTAATGCCCTCCTGTAGCAGAACCTGTGTCTGTTCCCATTTGCCTCTCTTGCTGGATGCCTTTTTGAGCTCTCTTCCTCATTTTTCCTCATTTCTCAGACAAAGATTATTTAATGCATCTGACTTGCCTACCAGAGTTCCTCATGCCTCTTCTTCCTCCTTCTCTCAGGCACCCTCTTCTCCTTGCTGCTTGTCCACTGCATTTTCTTACTTCCTGCTGCAAGAGGGAGGCAAGAGGCATTCCTGGGCATCCAGGCACTGACTTTACAAACTGTGCCAAGAGACTAAGTGGGGAAGATGTTTGCCATTAATGGATATGACTCTCAGTCATTTATTTATTTATCTGCCAATAAAGTTATTCTGTTATCTATTACCTGTCAATAGTGAAGAGACGTTCTGTGGTTCCCCTTAATTCCTCCACTGTCAGTTTGTTTGCTTCAGACCAAATCCCCCAATTATTTAAGACCATGAACTGAGCTGGTCACGCAATGTTTATGCCTTTAAACAAAATCTATGCACTGTTTATGCATTTAAACATAAACGCATTAAATGTTAAATGCATTTAAAGAATCCTGCAATGTTTAAATGCTACAGATGTGTAAACAGAAATGGCATCTAGTGGAATAAAAGGTCTTATGGACTGCCCAGTTAAATGAAGGTTTACATGCAGTCTTGAAAGTGGAATAAAGATTTACATCATGTGTCCCCCAGCAAAATCACAATTGAAGAGATAAAAACAGAAATGCTATGGAACAACTCAAGAAAATATGTTTTTCATACAAATAATCAGTAACTAACAATTTTTAAACACAGAGCAAAATTTTCTGTCTGTTGTTCCTGATGTACTCCTTCCTGAAGCGGGATCAGGATTGCCTATTTGATTATGGTAACAGTGCATCTCATTTCAGTGATGATGGTATTATTGCTTTTCCATTGCTATGGCCGCCCAGAGCTGAAAAAATTGGTGTGAGGAGAGTGTGAGGATTTCAACAGACCCTCCCTCAACTCTCCCACAGGCAGGGCTTTCCTGCATCCATACCTCCCCCTGCCAAGGGAATACTCCAGAAGACTTCCTTGGAAGGTGAGAAGCCTACCATGCAGATAAGACAAAATTCTTACCCCTTGGCAGGGAGTTTGTGTGCTTTCAGGGGTGTGTAACTCCATATTCTTTTGATGCATCTTTGGGAAACATTCCCACCCTTGGTACTTCAGCAAGCTCAAGGGCTGTTTTTCAGGCACAGCCAGCCTCTGCTGGAATCAGGAAGAAAAGGATGTCTCCCAGAATCCATCTTGGCTTTTTTGTGTCCAGCAGACAGTATGGATCTCCAGTCCAAATGACCAGAAAGGGTTCAAAATTAATCTAATGCAAAATTTTTAAGCTTTATCTTTTTAAGCTTTGAAGTTAGGGTTGCTTCAAACCGCTGTCTGAAAGCCCTGACAGCTTTACACACACCTTTGCAGCAGCCCTCTGGCCACAAGCTCCCTCCAGAAGCCACTGCCTGGCAGGGACAATCAGGGCAGAACCCAGCCTGGCCCAGCCACAGACAGGGCTCCCTGCTCAGTGTGCCCACAAGCAGCAGCGTGCATCCCTGCTGCTGCCCCCTGAATATCCTTCTGCCTAAACCTCACCTAGGGCTGGAAAGGAGAGGGTATTAAATACACAGATGCTACTCTGTATGACTGCAAACCCCATTGGCCGGCTAAGGAAAACTGTACATCGAATGACCAATAAATTGGTCTTGGTAAGTGATTGGTTATGGACTCTTGGTTATTGGTCTGCATAACCATCCTGGGTGAATCAATCACACCAGCATGTCAGACTTTAAGGCCCGACTGCTTTAAAAATACAGCTGGGTTCAGGGACCTGGTTACAAAAAGCTTCCAATTTGTAGTGCCAGTGGAACCTTAAGAATATCCTATAGGCAAGCACAAGCCCTAGGCTGTCTCATTTGTATTATTCCTTGTTCTGCTTTCTCTTTCTTTTTAAATAAGGAACAATACAAAGAATGAGAACTCAAAATCCAAGTCATGCTGTCAGGAAGAATAATAGACCTATTCTGTACAAAAATGCCTGTATTGTTGGTTTGTTTACTTCATCTGTTTCATGGCCATGCTGCTGTCAGAGCTCTGGAGACAAAGCCCCAGCTCTGAGCCTGTTTCTGGGTGCTGGGCAGGGAGATCTTTTCCCTTTGCTGCTTTTACCAGGGTGGCAGCAGCAGTGCACTCCACCCACCCCCATAAGCAACCCTGAGGGTGGGAGCTGTGCGATAAATCAGAGACATCCAGGCTTCCCATTAAATCCAGCCCTACTACAAAGATCCAATATCTCAATGGCACATGGGGATTTATAGGCATTTATAGGCAAAAAGCCTATTAAGCATGCAAGGGAGTTCGGCATGGCTAGTACAGCTCTGCACATCTGTGAGGAGGTTTAAAGCTCAGCGTCTTTCACTGGGAGGGCGTCTCCAGAACTATACTCTGCTTCATGTCACCCCAGTAATGACTAATACACTGTCGGAACATCTCTATTAGATTGATGACAAGGAGGGAGTTTTAGAGAGTCCCAATTCAAATAAATAACTCGACCAAAACAGTCTGTTCTCACACAGCTATAGCAGCCACAATCTGCTAGAAACTTTCTCAAGAAAAAAGTAGAGAACAACAGTACTACATGAAATCTAAACAAGGAACAAAGTAAGAAAACAAAGGCAATGGGTAAAGGAAGGAGTAGATTGCACAACCTAGAAAGAAAGACTCAGCATGGTGGGGTGACATGCATATTAATGGCTGTTTTTGTGGGATCTGATTTCTTTTTATATCTATTTTTAAGCAGTTTTTTCAGTTTCTGGAATGATAATTAAATAAAGAAAAGGTTCCAGTCATGGGTTACCAAACTACAAGAAAAATAATTATATCTGACTGTCCGGTTAAAGCAATTTCTGAATCTAGGAACAGCCTACGGAAGAAACAATCCTGCTACTTTATTCTGATAATTTTTAAAGAAGACATTCTCATTCTAGTTAAGCAATCTGAGTTTCTTAAAGAAATCGTGTCATAGCAGGCAATTCTGACTAAAACAGGGATATGCACATTTTCATAATCAGTTTCTTTAATTGCCAAGAAAACGACTAAATCTCACCCTCCACCCCCCAAGCACCTCCCCCCCCAGCGCTGATGAATCAACTGTGCCGCTGCCACATTTGTGACACAACGTGTCAATAGAGTGGATGGAGATGATCTCTGCAACACAGAGCCTAACACAGAGGAGCTGTAAACAAGGCAGGGACCCAAAACAAAACACCAAACATTTTGATGGTAAATTAGATTTACTTGAGCCAGCTTCATGCAATATTAATTTAATTCAGTGTTACAAAAATATGCCCTCGTGAAGCATTTTCAAATGCCTGCAACAATGTTAGTGTGAAAAATTCTTTAACTCATCCAGTTCATTCCAGACGGTGTTTCCTGCCAGCTACATTCACCACAAATGCTGTCTGGTAAATAGCAGCTGCAAAGGAAGGATAAGGATGCCAGGGTACACTTCAGTAAACACTCCTTCTCAGTGGCTCACTATATCCCGGGCCAAGCAAGCTAATATACATTCACGGCCATGTGCAAAAATCCTCAAACTTTGCTTTCGCAGCTTCCCGAAGGTGAGGGAGCAGATGAAGGGCATGCCCGTGCCCAGTGCTGCCCTTGTGGAAAGCGCCGCAGCGAGGCGCAGCCCTGGGCCAGGAAGGAGCGCTCCTGCCGAGGCCGAGGCTGAGGCTGCGGCTGCGGGGCAGCACGTGCTCGCGGCCGCGCCCCGGGCTGGGCACGCTGCCCTGCCGCCCATCCCAGCGCCGCGGGCGGTGCCCTGCCTTCGGACCGGCAGCACCGAAGGGCTCAGGAGTTAAACCCAGCTGTGCTCATGCCGCTTCTTGTTTGCTCACCTAGCCCGTCTTGTTTTCCGAAGCCAACACCTTTCCCCACAGGCTGCCAGGCAGCAGGGAGGAAACAGGGGTGCGGGCCCCGCCGTGCCACAGCCGGGCTGGCTCAGCACATACCCTTGGCAGCGCCATAAAGGCACCTGTGAAGGATGAGGCTGCTATTGAGCAACACTTCCCCGAGATCTTGCCCAGAAGAGGCTCCCCAGGGAGAATGGCTGGAGCCGGACAAGCCGCGGTGACCGGTCTGGGAGACTACTGCAGGCGCCAAAAAGCAGAGGGAGAGACGGGGCTTCCAGGAGCCACACCTGCGGCGATAAACACACACGCAGGGCAGGCAGCTCTCCCTGGGGACGGCCGAGATTGCTGCCTGCTGGCGTCACTGCCTCTCCGCCAGGGGTTATCAGTCTCGCAAAGGCACTAAGGAAACTGCCGGTGTGAATGGCCCTAATCTGCTGCTTCTGCAGCCCCTGATAACCCGGGGAGTGGCCGGGCAAACAGGACGCTTGTCCAGCGCCACAAGGAGCTGAGGGAAAACTGCCTTTCATCAGTGCAAAGGATACAAAAGAGCAGATCTATCCACATCCCGATGCCACGCTATTCTAGAGCTACGGTGACCAAACACTTGCTTAAACCTCCCTCCCCAGTGGTTTTAGCTGTCCCCGATTTATACAGGCGCCAGCTGAGGGGATGCTAACAGGACTGCAGTAATACCCAGGAGCTTATTCATCCTACTACTACATTGCTACTACTTTGTGCTGCTTAAACCTCCCCGCCTTCTCCCTGGTATCTCCAGTTATACAATTGTTTCCCAAGATGGCTGCGTGCCAATTTGTTTGATTAACCAGGCAGCGCACACGTTAGGAAAACTAACCTGCAAAGAGAAGAGATAGAAAAGATAAAGAGAAATAACATCATCAGAAAGTTATATTACAGCTTCTGTCACACAGAAGGCGGCAGGCGGGAGCGGCTGGAGGGATGGTCTGCGACAGTAGCAGAGTAATGAAATTTTAAAAATTTTAAAAAATAATAAAATTTAAAATAATTAAAATTTTGTTGCTGTTTTCCTCCTCCCATCTCTCCCCTCTTCCCCCGGAAAAAATGAGGGACAAGAAGCAGACACATCAGCAACACTTGTAGAAGCTCACAGGCAGAAGAGCACACCTAACCTCATCACAGCATGGTTATAACCAAGTGAACTGCATAGGGGAAGAACACATGGCAAAAATTGACTATTCCAACTTGACAAACTTTTGCTTCAGAAAACCCCTATACATCAAACCTAATGCTGAGAAAACCTTAGCTCCACCTTCCCAGCAACAGTCTTGGAAAATAAATGGGAGGTGTCAAAATGACTGTGATTGCTTGTACAGCACCAGTGTCTGTATGCGCTGAGGTACCCCAGTCATCAGTATTGCACTCCGTTAATTAAACCACCTAAACTCATACAAAAGAAACCCATGCTCCATGCCTTAGAACTTTTTAGCAATGATAGCCATAGTCATCACTGGCACTGCTTGAATAGTAGCTTATGACAGATACTTCAAAAGCAATTGACAGCAGCCCTGGAAATAAGAGCAAACTTTCCCACATACAGCAAAACAAGGTTCTCATTGATAGGTACCAGGGGAGAGGGGGAAATGTAGTGATATCATCACATAAAATCAAATTACTTCTATGCTGCAAAACTTTCCAATTTTTTTCTTTCTAGCCACCTCTGATATTTTAGATTGAGGTGGTTGAACCTAGTAAGGATCCCATTTCTAGCCTGTCATCTTTTTCATAGTTTACTAACATTTATTACCTAAAATATAGAAGTCCAAACAGATCAAAACAAAGAAAACACAGGTCAGAGCTGAACAGAACTGAGAATGTGGGAGGAAAACAGTCCTATGAGAAGCTGCTTTGGCACTAGACAAATAAAATCCCCTCTCCCCCGACACAAAGACATAACTCTTATTTATGTGAATGGGAAACATGCTCATGCACTGAGGGGGGAATAACTTCCATAGATCAGCAGAATGACTGCACTGGAGATAGCTAAAACCAGACTACATGTGCAATGAATGTGAAAATCATTTCAGCCATCTGGGCTATGTAATTTTTCACAGATACTTTTGGAGCTGGATGGACTGTGTTGCCTCTCTTTCCCCTGACATTTCTTCAATGTTTGCAAATTGCTTTCTGTGACCTGTAGGACAATACTCCATAAAAATTTAGTCTGTTCCTTTCTGCCATCATCCCAAGTTTTCAGACAGATGTCTGTGACCAGTTTTCCCTCCAGAAGAATTCTACGAAATACCCTGCTCAGTCAGATGCAGACACCTGGCAGGTATTCAGTCAGATGTCCACACAGATTGTGGTACAACCACCTCCAGAGACATCTTCAAAAACCTCAAACTGCAAACAGCTTAACTTACTGTGTAACAAGCTTTTTCCTGGGTGCCTAAAAATACACACACACCAACTTATTAATATATTGGGATGCTGCTCTCCATTGCTGTAGCTGCCAAAATTAACCATCTCCCCCTCTGCAAAAGAGGACCACCATGAAAACAAAACAAGAAGCTCTTAGTACTTTTCATTCATCTGTCTCAGAGCATTTTGTAAGTCTGAGGCATTATAAAAAGGAGAGAAAACATGCTAGACTTCATGAGCTACTGGTGTTTTAGAGTTTGTTAGCTGGATTTTAAGCAACTGAATTTAGCTGGGAGTTTTTTTAGCTGATTTTTTTTTTTTCATTCCTGTTGTAACTCTTGTGCAGAACAGGTTATTGTCACACAGTGTGCTAATTCTGGTTCTAGGGCACATAGCACCAAATAGAATAAAACAAAACATAGCTATTTGGCATAAACCATCAAATCTGCCCAAACTTACATTTCTAGTTATTATTAAAGTATTTTTGAAGGATAACTTTTTTTTTTTGTTGTTCTGGCAGGCATTACTCCTGACTAGGAATGGTCTGTCCTCTGGATCCAGCATAAACAGAAGTCTGAAATACATGGTGGTTTGCAGGTTATTTTGCAGGCTAATTGAGTAACCATGCACCCAAGTCTGATATGGGACACATCTATGTTGCCAACTGATCTGGATCTGGTGTTTTACAGACCTGATCTTAATGGCATTGTAAGTCAGATGGATGTTTCTGGCACCTCAGTGCTTGCACCACTCATTCCAAAGGTCACTTTAATTTACCTCTGGAAGCTGCTTTTTTTAGAGGCATGAAGCTACTTCTGGATAGTATCCAATAATATAATGTTGAACAACCAGCATGGTCCATAGCACTGAGAACAGCCCCCATAGAAGGAACAGATCAGAGCTAGTATCATATTTGTATGTAGTAGCCTCCCAGTTTTGTGCAGGTTCTTCATGCATGCTGAAAGCAGCTGGAAATCTAGACCTGTGCTTTTGGACTTCATGCAGCTGGGACTGTGATTCTTGGAGCATTTCTCTGATGGAAAGGATAGTTTAAACAGGCCTGGCTCCCCTTCTTCTTTGGTCATTGGTGCCCGGCCCACTTCCCTCCCTGTGCTCTGCCAAAGCCAACTATTTACGCAGCTGTGTGGTGAAATGTTTCAAGGAGCTGATCTGGGCGGGGAGAAAAGAAACCTGAAAAAAATGCTAGCCTATTTTTCCATCCAGATCACTTCTGTGATCAGGTACATCAGGAAGCCACATGAACACTTTTGTTGGCATAGGCTGGGGTGGGAAAAATGAAAGAAAGAAGGCTGCTCTACGGAAAGTGTTATTCAAACAGTGCTGCTCCTTGATGTGGAGCCACAGCCAAAGCACTCTCCTATGTCCCTGAGAAGCAGCATTTGTGGGCACAGTTCAGGTATTCATTAGGAATAGCTGGCCCCCTTTTTAAACTTTCTCTCCTTCACATGGGGGTGTGTGGGGAAACAGGCTCATGTGGTTCTGCTAGAATGAAGTTAAAGCCTTGTAAAGCTAAATAAAGCTGGGCACGATTTTTTACAAGCTTGGTAATAGTGCCCTGTGGAAACAGGCCATGATTATGACCATGGCAGTCTCTAACTGCATCTTTAAGTGGCGTCCCAAGTCTGCCACATGGATATTTTTGAAGGTCTTTGAAGTGAGAATGATCACTGCTGTTAAGATTGAGCAGTTTTATACTTTCTGGACTCCAGCCATCAATGAGACAAAACTAGGTAAGCATTTTATATAAATCTGCAGGTAGCTGAAGAAGTCTTACTCTGTGACCTGTCACAGTTTCTATTGATCTTAGTACACAAAACCAACTACATCTAAGAGGCAAGCCTGATTCATTGCATTCCCTTCCCTTATTTCAGAAAACTGTCTTGTGTCTACTTGTGTAAGGAAAAACTAGAGGCTGCCTAAGAAAGAAAAAAATCTTTCTCTCAACTCCAAAACTTCAACTTCCAAATCACTGTTTTTTGAAATAACTAAAGCTTATCAGGAATAAGTCTCTGACTCCTGAGGTTAGCCAAGCTCTGAGAAGTGTCATTTCAAGCCTCTTCTCCTGCCACAGCAAATACTGCTGGTTAAAACTTCCCAGTATCTCCCTGAAGAAGGGTTCCTGTCTCAATGACAGGAACTGTTAAAAGGACAGGTTGCTCTTCTTGTACAGTGTCAGAGGCCACATGACCAAGTACAGCTGAAACCCAAGAAGCAAAAAGAAAAGGTGGAAGTTTGAATTTCCATTCAGGGATATGGAAACACACATTATTTAAAGGAAGCAAAAGGTGTTGGACAGCCCAAACACTTTACAGCTAACTGAATCAGCTGCTCTCACCCTTTGCAAAGTGCATCGTTTTGCAGGTAGGACCTGAAAGACTATGGGAAGAGGAGGGCAGCAGAGATACAGACCCGAATGTGACAAAGATCAGGAATCCTCTAAGAGGTGCACTACAGTTGTTTTTAAACCTGTGAAGTAGCAAGACCATATAAAACCAATAACTAAAACCCCACTTTCCTTCTACTTCAGTTCACAAAGAGAAAACAAATAACAAGCACTACAAGCCCCTGGTGGATCACTTTTAACTTAATTTTTTTTTTTAAATCCGGAAATAATCACAAACATGCAAACATAATACACAGAGAATTCATTGCTCTTCATGTTGGCTCTCTTCTTATTTGAAAATAAAATACTTCTCTCTAAATAAACCATCACTCCTACAACAATCTGTGGTTTGTAAAAAGCAAGCAGTGACTCTTGGAAATGCACAAGGCCTGGGCAGAAGATGCTGCCCCTGAGATACTTTATTTAATGTGAGGCTGCAGAGGCTTGCTTGTTTCACAGCCCTTGCAGCTGCACAAGACCCTGGTTTGCAGACGGTGAGTGGAGGGAGCATCACTTTTGGCTGCGCAGGGCCCCCTGGAGCACGGGTTCAGAACTGGGACAGACAAACAGCACTGCTCGGGGGATTCCAGCTTGCTGCTGCCGGCTGGGAATTCCTGCACCGGTTCACATCAGCATGATTTCTTGAAGCATTCAGAGGGATTTTAGAAATTGCCTTCCTCAACCACACCACACACTGCATCGGGCCTGCATTTTAAGATTTATTTTTTGGTCTTGTTTTGGTCGTAGTAAACAGATATGACCTGAACTACATCATCTTCTCAACTCAATCTCACTGGCTTAGTATTTAAAAGTTGGACTTCTTTCATTTTTGTAAACACCACCCCCTTCCGATTTTCAAAGCTATTTTAAAAGAGCAGGAGAATGCTGCATATGACTCTTAACATGCATCTGGTGTTATCTGCAAGTACCTGGTCCCCCAGTGACTTCATCTGTTCCCATCTCACTTGGCAGAAGAGGTTTTGCATAGACGTAGTGAATTAGTGTAGAATTTGCATAGATGTAGTGTACTACTGCTTTATGTGCCACTCTCTGAAGCTAGCAAGGAACAGTTGGTCTGCAATGCATTTACCCTAGACTGTGGACATCCCACTCTCAAATATTGTAGCTTACCCTCCCCAATGTCCTACAGTGGCTTAAATTACTGTATAAATGGCAGATTTCAGGGTTCTTTTTCCATTTGGAGTTTCACATCTCCAGAGTATATGTTTTCAAATGTTTCTTTGCAACAGCAATGGCTGAATTTTACCACTGATGCAACTTCTCATTTAGTTTATTTAAATGAAAGTTGTCTTTCCCATGAAATCACGATATTCAGCAACTAGGGATTAGTAAAAATACCAAGTATCATGAGAAATGTAATAAACCAAAAAGAGACAACCATATTCACCGCTTGTTCTACACTCCCACTATTGCTCTTGCCAGTGGATCTGGGCCAACAGTTTAGATAATGGAAAACATTTGCAAAAAGGTCTTCATGCATGAAGAACACTTAACTTTTCATATAATGGAATTCAGCAATATCTTCCTGACAGTGTGGGGCAGTGCTTCTCCAGCGAGGTTTGCTCTCAGTGCTTGCAAAACCTTTTGTGACTGACAGAAGAACTGCAGGCTTAGGAAACTACTGCAGTAGCCAAGTTAGCCCACTGTTTTTTTCCATAACAGATAGGAACTGCTGTTCCAAAGGGGACTTTTTTTTCCTTAGGGATGTAGTTTCCAGTCCCCAAAGAATACACAGGAGAATTAGCCATTTCAAAAAGAAAACATGTTTTCTTTTTCTGTATTCCTTGCAGAATACCTTTATAAAATTATTGTACCAGATGAACTTTAACATGCAAAGAACAGTAAATAATGATGCATAGCAGGCAAAAGGGAGAAGTTATATATTTTTTTTAAGCAAGACTCAGAGACACATCAGTCAAAATGTAAATTATTCTGTGGAATAATTACTGGCTTAAGAGTAGACAAAAACCTTCCCTGTACTTACATATCTTATACTTGAATCAAAGTGCAGCCTGAGCTGTAAACTTCCTGTGTTTGGAGGCCTAATAAGAAAGCACAGCAGATTAACTGTAGGGACCAGGAAATACTTTGATCCACACTTCAAGAGAAACCTAAAGCAAACGTGCACTGCAGAGACCGCTAATGCATGTAAAGATTTTGTTGTTTCTCATTCACTAACCATGTTAACTGTTATCAGGTGTCTAACATGATTAAGGTGAATGACAAAGGGGTGAGAATTCAGGTCAGATTAGGAAAAAGAAGAGGTTACGGACTACTTAGGTAAACTGCGCTTTTTCAAACAGTCTAGTTCAGGTTGAAATTTACCCTAAGGAAGCCAGAGAATTACCTGAAGCAATCTCAATGTTATTAACACTGCAGTGGATCCTCCTGAGAGGAGGCTGACATTGCACAGACTGAAAAGGCAAACACAGTACCTCATTTTGGTGCCTTCCCTTCAGACAGCACTTTATTATCCATCTCTCTGCTATAAACTTTAAAATGTCACCAGTAATTCCTTTGAAAGCTCTCAAATTTAAATTCTCTTTGGGTTTGACAGCCTGCAAAAGATTATATCTCTTGCAGACCGGAGAAATTTTGGGTTTGTCACAGCAGTAATTGCAATGATGTTCACAATAACGGCAATAGAGAGAAAAAATGTAACAGCTTTTACATGCATGCCCAAATGTACAAATATACTGAATTAAAAACTCGGTGTATCGCCAAGCAAACTGAGACCTAAATTACAAGACTCTTGAAACACTGCAGAATACAACAGTGCATAATTCTCACATGAGTTCCTGACACTTATTTGTTCTTTATGTCATGTGGTCTATAACTGAATAAATGAAGAAAGCCTTTCTGATAGCTGCCTCTAAGGTATTAACCTGCTTTCAAATAATTTGGCATTGCAGCTAACTAATAAAAACATATAGAGTATTAATCAATACACATCACCCCTTTCCCTTTAGAATGCTCAGATGACAGGAATCCTTCAGAAACAGACAAAATAAAACCCTATTCCTGAAGTTAATGCATGAAAAAATAAACACACAGACTATATCTTGGAATAAAATAAACGTTTCCCATTGAAAATGAGGATTTTATTTTTTTCTTCTGAAAAAACTTTGATAATGAAAGCAGTATACTAGATATGGATATGTATTGATACACAGGATATAGAAAGTTTTGGTGATGTGGTCAACAAAAAGTCATGATCTGGCTTATTATTCTTGTTCTTCTATGCTACATTTGCCAGTCAAAACTAGAAAGCTACTCTTTATTGAGTATCAGATTTTGAAAAGTTGAAAGAATGCATGTTGTTAGTAATGTGGAAAGATCCCCATCACTGGGGATGGTTACACACGGAATTAAACATCCTTCAGCCACTCTAATGGTGGTTCAACACATATGAAACAAAAATCCCTTCAATCAGCCAACCAACCAAATAAGAAATAAAAGGCATAAATAAAGAAATGGTGGACAAAGCCGGTAGTCTTATAGCTGGATGTCCCGAAATGGTTCCAAGTGTAGTGTAGACATACCCATACATGCTTTATGTTACTTTGTTCTGCTGAGTAATAAACCAATATCTTGTTCTGACAAGATGCTGCAAACTGCTGTGGTGTCAGTTCAGCAGGACAATTATCTATATGTTTAAGAATAAAAATGTGGGTCATCTCAATTCAACTGTTTATGTTATTACAATTAAACTCAACTCATTCTTAAATGCCATATCCTGCAAGATGGGGCTCTAGTTATGCTAGATTAGGAAATAAGAGTCACTTGAGTATATGGTGTAACCTTCTGAGCCAATCAGCTGGTGGATTTATCACGGCAGACTTATCAGGGCTTGCAACAGGCCACTCACCGCTATGCCCCAGGCAGGGCTGGTGCAGCCAAATCACTACCACTACATTTATGTAAAGTTGATGTACTTTTCCACACAAAAGCTTCATTATCTAATCTAACAGATGACAAATGTAGATTTCTCAGGGAGAAGGTAAGGAGATAGTCCCTTTCCCTGATCTAACAGATGTTGGTGTGATGGCACAACAGCCACATCCCTACATTGTTCTTTGTTTCTCCCCTAATCTCTACAGCACCTTCCTTTGGTCTGTTACAGAAAACATATTTCATGGTCATAACTTGTACCTAAATCATTTAGTAAAACATTACTGCCACTTTTCGCTATTTGTCTGCTGACCATTTCTCCTGCTCTCTGACAGCAGAATAGAGGTGACTAATATCTGATGTTAATCTGCAAAGTATGCTAGGTCAGGAGTAACTTGTGAAATTTTGGGGATTTTGCAAATATTTTTAACTCAAATTCTGTGAATACTAGGTAATCTTACACATATACAAACAAGATAACTGTAAGAGAAAACAAGAGGTTATATTTTTTTCTTCACAATGTTGTCACGTTTATTCTGTAACAGCATGCACGGAAGCCTAAATTAATGGTAACAGTGCAGTACTGTTACCATTACCAATTTTTTCTTAAAAAAAAACCAGCTTGTGTACTGTTAAACATTCAAGTAAGAGTTTTCTTCCTTTTACATTAGTAAGGCAGAAAGACTTATCAAAGCACAAATGGCACACCCCACTCTCACCCCAGGACAGTGCTATTTCTTTGGCCTTTGTGCTCCTCTGCCATCACAAGACTGGCAGCAGCAGTGCCAGTGAGTCAAAAACAAGGAACATTCCCTTACTTTTGATCAAAAATGAATTCAAGGACAAGATCTGGATTTTCAGAGATTGAAGAGCTATCTATAAATCTCCTTCCTTAACTGGCCCACTCGACCACCCATTGCTCGAACAGTTTGAGATAGTGGTAATCTATTAATTCTATCAATCAACAGTTTTGATACTTCAGTGTTAGGTGAAGCTAAACCACCCAAAAAAATCCAAATAAAAAAATCTGTCTGATTCTAAGGCAAAGGCAGTCCCATGGTACTCTGCAGTAATTTCTGGCATACACAAAAATCTGACATCATTTAAAGGATGCTGGCAGGTTCTCAAAACAAAACAAAATTTTGGATGCTCTAAGGAACACATCACCTTCTGGCCAATGCATCATTACTTCAGTTATGAGAATCTCGTGTAACATAAATTTTCTTAACACCATCACAATATTTATGATCAACAGACTTTGAAAAACAAAAGTGGTAGCTGAATAGATCAGATTTTGCTCCCACTTTTCCAACAGCTCTAAAAGACAGGAAGAAAATCTCCCAGCGACTCTTGCTCCAGCTTTCCAAAATCTTTTTAGCTTTCATTATTTCTCTTATAATGAATCAACAAAAATCCTTTTTCCCACTTTTGTCAGCTACTTGGCTCCCTATCCTTCACATGGTTTTAGTCACTGGATGTAACTCATACCTCCTGCAGGGAGTCAATCTTTGATTCACAGCCATATTTCCTTAAAAATTAGGCTTATTGCCTCCCACGGTCTTGTCCTATCCCAAGCAGTCTATCCCAAAGCAATCAACAAAGCTCTTTTCCCACCTGTGCTAACCACTTTTTGAACTCAACATATATCGAGATGATTAAATTATAATTTCTGTCACTGTTGTCCCAGATGCCAAGAAGAGACTCCATTTTACATGAAAATGCCAAAACAATGAACTAAAATAGCAAAGCGGTGTAACTTTACTCTGACCTTTTTTAAGGGAGGTGAAACAGTCAAGAGCAGGATCAAAGTGAATGACTTGCTACAGCAAAATTCTCTGTGCTTTGCTCTGTCATCTCTGGCATAAGCTGGTCCTTAAATACATTCTAATTGGATAATGATTATAGTATGCCTTATATAGTTTTGAATTTTGAGATACTGACATATTGCATTTTAATTTGCTAAAATGAGGCATCCTGTCATGGAAAAAAATTAGGTCAATCACACATGTTTAAAATAGGAAAGGGCTCTGGAAAACTTATCTTTCAACAAGATTTTAAAATACATTTTGATGGTTATCAAGAAGTTGTCCTAACTACTGTGTTCTCCTTGTCACTCAGAAGAGGTAAAAATGCTCATGATGTAAGTAATTTTTTGGTTTGTACCCAAAAAAGCTCAATTCTGACTAAAAATTATATTATATGAATTAAAAAATATGTGTTTGCCCTACAGAATTGAAGTCTCTTGCATAGTAGGAGCAAATCTAAAATACATTTTAGACCCTGATATGATGTTATTAAGGCACCAGCATGATTAGAGCTGTTAGGCAATATTTTCAGCTGGAGGAGGAAGCAGTGATGACCATTTAACTGGCTGAACATCTACGACTTACATGGGTGAGGCTGAAGCAAACAGCCGCTCTTGCACTGCAGCACATATTTCCTTGTTACCTGTGTAGTCTCCTCTTTATGCACATTATTCCGATCTTATTGGCTAACTAACAGCATGAGGTATTTTTAAAGAACAAAACATGGGTTTTGTATGTCTCTGTTACTCAAAGGAAGAAGCTAATTGCTTGTAATTCCATCATTTTATTTGAAAATGTACTTCCCAGCTGATTCATTTCTAGCGTATCAGTGATACTGATGTAATGCTCTTTAATGTAGATCTGTTTTCAATTCAGGACAGATGCAGACTATTTCTTTTTCAGCCGTAGGGATAATCAAATTACTTCTAGCATGGCGCATAAAACAGAGGAATTGATTCCCATACAAGGCGTATTTAAGATGCTGTCAAACTGTCAGTAAGCATGTGGAAAAATTAAGGTTTATATAACTAACAAATCTTAAAGAAAAAAGAGGGGGTTTGCAATGCATCCTCTTAAAAAAGAAACAAAATGTTAAGTCCTGCCATTAGGTGCCAGACACATTGTACATTTTAAACATGTTCTAACCAGATCCGGTGATTCCGGTGTAGTGTAGTTGAAAGACAACACATTCCAGAAGCAACCTTGGTCTTGCTACCCAAACCCTATTTTCAAAATGAATTTAAACACTGTTTCAGTTTTGAAAATCAGGAATGGAGCTCCAAAGGCTCTGGAATATTGTTCAGTAGTTTAAGCACTCTTAAATTTCTCTCTAGTTTGAATAAAAGCCAGAACACCCAAATGGAACTCCAAAACTCCCATTTATGAAAACTAATATATTTAAAAATGCCCTTGCAGTAATACATAGAGAAATATTGTCTTATTTCCACAGGAACACCTCGTAGGCTTTCTACCTTCCTCCTCTATAGGGTGAGTCAGCCTCATGGTACAGTATGTGCAAGGATAAAGGGTTCTGTGAAAAATGATCAGAATTTCTGAAATGTTGCATGATATTTTCTGATTTTTCAAAAGTAAAATAGACAAATCATTAAGAACTTATATACCCTAGAAAAAAGTCACACAAAAAGGAAGATAAAATTGAAGATGGGTCCATTTATCTTCCTCTAATATGTAAAAATCCTGCATTTTAAAACTAGCCATTTGACTTTCCATACCTAAAAATTAAACAATATATTTATCATAGCACGGTTATGTGCTATTTCCTTTAAAATTACAAGCGATCTGCCTTCCAGTTATTTTTCTAACAAAAAAACCCCAAACCCACTCCAAACCTCCCAAATTCCCCAAGTTAAAAAGAAATGATGATCTCTTTACTTAAGAGTGCAGTTTTTGAACGCCATTCCCCTGGAGCACAGGCTCTAGTCCCGCAGCCTGAGTCACATCTCCCGGGTGGAGCCCTGCTCTGGCCAGCACAGCCTTGCTGCTCCCCATGGCAGGCAGGAGCAGGCTCCACACGTGCTCTCCGTATGGCTTCAACGCATGCTCGCCTTTCAGAGGCTAAGGGGTGCAGCACTTCCAGAGAGGAGTTTGCTCCTGTGTCATATTCACTGATGCTCATGAGCAAGTTTGTTTCCCTCTTGAGATAATCGCCGCTGCAACAGAGCTGGCCTGAATTTGCTCTTTGTGAACCCCTTCATTAGCAAAACCAGGATCTCTCTGGATAAAAGAAGTACAAATAAAAAATCTTCCTACATTATTGTTTGCCTGTGCAAGTCCATGCCAGCATTTGTTCTGCAGGGCTGGATCATGGACTTGAGGAACCCTGTCCCTGAACACTCATGGTCTACATCAAAACAAACATGGACTGTGTGAAGTGCAAATTTTAATGGGGTCCAGCCACAAAAACCTCAGTGTTTATGCACTGAAACAAAAGAGAGCATCGCTGGGACAAAGTCTGGAACAGAAAGCAATTCTCATATCCTCAGTATGCTACACTGCAAATTATTGTTATCCTATCATTCACCTATCTGAAAACCCCAACTAGTTCCAGGTCTTGATGCCTCAGCATCCAATTTTTCTACTTTGAAGGGCTCTTGCCTACACTGGAATTTGCAGCTGGGAGGAATGGACCATGAACTAAGTCCATATGGCAAACTCTGGAGTAAGGCAAAGGCAGGAACATCTGCTGCCATCATGAACAGCTTGCTGGCTGTGTTCAGCTACAGAGGAGTGCCAAGCAATTGATCTGCATTCCCATCTCTCTGGTTTGGCTGGGAGACTCCATGTCAATTAATCTAAACCACCCAATACACTGAGCACAGTCTATTTGCTCTGGGAAGGACTGATCACAAAGGCATTATTTAGATTGATTTCTCCAGACAGTGAAGATTTAAGGATCTGTCTTTGCATTCTGAGAACCACATTCCTCAAATCACAGCTTTTTTGTCACAGTCTTTTAACTTTAGATTTACTGCCCATTTTACTGTTGTTTGATTCTTTTTTAATACAATTTGGAGAGTTTTTCCCTGTAAATTGCAGTCATTCTAATATTAAGACATAAATCAGACTTTCATTTGTGAAAATGGAAAACAATTTTTTATTTTCTGTTGATTTGTAGTTTATTTATCCTCTCCTAAGTGTTTGCTTTTTTAAGGCAAAAATAGGAACCACTTGGATAACTCAAAACTTAAATATGCAGAACACTAATGCATTCCTCAAACCATCTTCAAACGATTTTTACTAAAAGTGCAAAGATACTAGATTTAAAATGCACATGTATTATAGCTTAGGTGACAGATTGCTACATTGCTAAGGAGGATTGTTTTCCTTAATGATTTACTGCATGGTCCTCTGGAAAAAGTGGAACCATCGTGTCTCAGTTTTCCTATCTGCTCTACAGTAATCTTAATGTTTATCCCCCTACCTTGTGGAAGCTTTTGGAGGAATGCTTAATTAGCATACCCTTGTGCTGTGCTTAGGTAACACACATGGAAAGGATGCCTCGCCTGTTTTACCCACCTGAATACAAACCAGACTTTCTGGATGTTGAAACTTTATACACATGCGTTAAGCAGTTCTAGAATGAATATGACTTTCTGGTAAAGTAACCTTCTTTCATTGATAGCCTTAATTCCATAGACCAAAGGAACTGAAATTTCCTGTCTGTCCTCACATCTCCAATGCTTTCTAAAGAAAAGTACATGGAAGTATCAGAATGTTTTTGTTGTGTGTGTTTTTTAAAATTAATAAACAAATCCAAAATCCCCTAAAATATCACCCATCAATTTACTGAGAGACTAAAGGCAGCACTAATACCCCCCAATCTTGCAGCCTGGCAGAAAAGCACTGTGGGCTCCTGTTGAACAAGTGGAACGTGGGCCAGCAATGCACCCTTGCAGTGATGGAGATTAGCTTTATACCAGCTTGCATGAGCAACAGAGAAGTTTCTTCTCTTTTCTCTAGAACCTGAAATCACATCCAAACCACTGTGGCCACTTTGGCTATACATCACAAGAGAAATACTCATAAGGTAGTGAGAAATGCAGCAAAGGCTGGGTCCAAGCCAAACTCTGCCATGCCTGCTTTTCCTGGACGAAAGAAGGCAGAAGGGCTACCTAACCAGTCTTTACCTACCTAAAGCAGGAACACAGAGAAGGCAGAGCCAAACTTCACTCAGAGATGAATGACAACAGGAGAAGAGCCAGCAGCCACAAATTGCAACAAGAGAAACTCTGATTCAACAGAAAGACAAAATTCTTCACTGTGAGAGTGGCTCAGCACTGAAAGGGGAACCCAGAGAATTAGCACCCCTGACGATAGTCAAAAGTGGACAGGGCTTGATCCATCTTTGAAATTAGCCCGGCTTCAAGTATGCAGTTGGGACTAAATGGTTTTCATAAACCCCTTTCAACTTGAATTATTATGTGATTATATAATATATGACTAATAAGAGGCATCATAAATGTTCCCATTATTTGTTCTCTCCTCTTTTTCTCCCTCCCCCTCCTTTCCCTTAGGGGGACATTGGCTCGCCAAGATGCACATAATTGTGTAAGAATATTCTCAGAAGCGCACACTGTCCATGTAAGGTGTCAAGTATGAAACACTGGTGTTGGCAAAGAGCCAGGTGCCAAAATATAAACTTCTAGAGCTCAGCTGGATTTTTGACTTGTCAGATCTGTTTCATAATTGCTGTTTATCCACATTCTTTTTTGCTGACATGTATTTGCTGTCTTGCGGTCCCCACTGATTTAGTGGGTCATTCCGTGTCTGTAAGGAATTGTATAATTAAAAATTGTGATTTAATCCCTTGAAACACATTAATGTTATTTGCCAGTAAAGTTAAGCATGGGAAAGATGACATTTTCAGGGTCTGTATTTATGCATTAGCTTTACATGTTTAAATGAATATAAGTGTCTTTTAGGGCCTGTCCCCAGAGGCAAGTATATTTAAAATGAACATAATTCAGGAATAGTTAAGTAGAAAAATTTAAATTCCAAAACAGAATGTCTAAGTTTTGGAAATTACTTAGATGCACTCTCCGAAGTATGAAAACTTGTTATTAAGATGATACTCTTATTTTGAATAAGCATGTCTACCTGCAGAAATTGAACCAGGAATATTTATCTGAAATATTTATCTGAAATTTATCCGAAATTATTCTTTCATTATTGCTGAGACTATTATTATCCAGACATGAAATACTATTACAGAATCTATACATTCAAATCAAGTTAAAAAAAAAAAAGGCCAAAGTTCAAGTACAAATAAGATAATCACATTGCTATATTTTAGCACAATGTCTAATGTTAAAGGTTAGGTAATAGACTGCTTCAGTTCCTCCCAGGGCAGATGGAGAATGCCTCCTCCAATGGACTTCCAAGACTTTGCAGGCATTTCCAGCTCTCCCATTTCAGCCTAAGAAGACAGACGACATTTTTTTGGCAGATAAATGCAACTGAACTACTAACAAAGCACAAGTAGACTCAGAAAAAAAAGTGAAAGTCAGACTGGTAAGTTTTGTTTCTTTGTAGAGACCCCAGTCTGATTATTTCATATTCAAGTTCCAGCTCAGAGGTAGGCAAACTTTTATGGCTGAGTTATTAACTCATGAAAACAGACCTCTGTAATAGGAATGCTGACAGACGCTTTAGTACAGCAGTGCTACTGGGCACTGCTATAGTCATCAGTTTTAATGAGAGCTGTTAATATCACCTCGATCAAAATGGTTGCCCTGGGCTGACATCTCGGGCTGTGCACAGGTGCTCTCACCCAAAAATGTAATGAAGGTTATTACATTATCAATGAGGCACAGATGTACATCCTGTCTGAACTCAAGGTGGTGTTACTGCCAAGCAGCATCTCTTTCGGCAGGTCCCAGGTCTGTTTGTATCAATATGCTGTTCCAGCTCAGTGAACCCAAGCACTGCCTTCTGCTTCTCTGTGGCACTGCTAGGGAGAGAAAGAGCAACCTTTATGAATGTAACAAGGATCTACTCCTCACGTGCAGGTGGGTCACAAAAACTAAAACCAAACAATAAGATAGTCTTTGGGCATGGAATTAATGTATTTGGGTCTGGGCTGCTTCAGCATTTCAGAACAGTTCCTCCTTTTCCCCAAGCACAGTAACAATATTGGCTTGAGGGAACACTCTCACATCTTTGCTCCCTCTTCTTTTTCTCACCTGAAATCTGATGCACTATTCATTGCGTTTGAATGTTTTCCAAACCATGCTTTACACTTTGCTCATTAGTGCTCATGTTTACTTACTTCACTATACAGATCATGCAAGTGAGCCATGTTTCTATTTTTTTAAAGCATCTCTTGGTTATATAGTAAATATACACAAAATTTTAAGGCACATCCTGAGTAATGGGATCTACAGTGGCAGATGTGGATACTGTGATGGGTTACATTTTTACTGAGATAACACCTGGACATTCAGAAGCCAACTTGACATGAGCCAACCCCTCTGCTGAAGCCATCCTTCTTCCTTTGCCCTCCTAGGACCCCAGCCTGAAGGATGCAGTACTGGAAGAGGGATGATGCAAATGGGAAATGGCATCTCATCAGGACAAAGAGGACATTTGCTTTAGCAAAGGATGCTGACTGCTCACAGATCAGGCAGCAGGCACAGTGATGTTACTGTGCTCCCCAGAACCATATGTTATGCCTGGAAACACTTACACGTAGGTAAAGGAGCCAAGCAAGAATCACAAATTCTATTTCTATCAAAGACTAAGGGTGTGCATGGGTTTGTGTGTATATATATGTGTATGTATATATAAACATATGTGTACATGCACAGGGGAGAGAGACAGAGCTGGACAAAGCAGCCACTGTTGCTCAGCCATCCTAAATGTAATTCCTGATGAATTGCCTGGAGAATGATGAATGTGCTGCCTCCCCCATAGCTTTCCTCTTCATCTTTGTCTACTTCAGTCTTTACCAACAAATGCAACCAAAGTGCTGAGGTCGAACTATTTGTGGTTTCACAACTGTCTGTAACTCAAGGACAGACAAAGATGAACCCTCTCCACCAGACTGCATCCAGGACCCCTAGCGCTGATCCAAGACATATCATAGACTGAATGGGCTCCATGTCAAAATCCCTGGCACTGTATTGTGCAGGTGATACCAGTGATTCTCTGGCATTAACATCTCTGCACTAGAACCATGCTGGAAGCTGAGTCACTACAACCAGAGAACAAAATGAAGCATGAATAGTGGAGGCAACCAAAGCAGAGCACAGGCTGCAGAGTGACAGCAAAAGGTAGAGATAGATACCCTAGAGGTGGAGGTAGTAGTTAAGACATTCATGGTTCCTTCAGCTCTGGGCATGAACACTACAAGTACAAATTAATCTCAGGCTCCCAAATATTCCACCAAAACAACGCTTGGAATTGATCTGACAAGTCAACCTGCAAATGCAGCAAGGAAAGAAATTAATGAGTTCAATGGTTTGAGCTCTGAAATAGAATGCCTTTAGATAATTATTTTCCTTAAAAAATATCAGCCTTTTTCTTGTAAAGGACTGGATGACTGTGATAAGCAAAGCTATATTTAGATGAGCAATAGTAAAACTGTAAGGATACAAGACAGGAGCTACTGTTTCAGCCAAGCAGAAGCCACAGAGCACTGTTTTTAACTCAGGAGATGAGGGCTGTTTTGTTTCTAACAAGAGTAAAGCTGCACTCCCTCATGCTTCCTTAGTCGAATGCTAGAGTGGAAAAATGTTCTATGAATGGAGATGCTCTTGTTCTGCATTTCTCAGCCGCAAGGATAGGATAATCCAGTTTCATTTTTTTTCTGGCTACCCCAGCATATTCCTGTATTCCTGTTACTGTCCAAGTGGAAAGAAGTCAATCTTCTTAGTATGCACATGTATGCTCCCACCTGCCAGCAGGCAGTCTATGTATGCAGGACTACATGCCTTATACTTGGTCTCTGTGATCATGCACACACAAATCCTGATCTAAGCCTGAAGACAGTTCCTCACAAGATTTTAATGCTCTTGACCCATTTATACATTTCATGCAAGACTTCATAGCAGACAGATAGCAAAACCCACTACAAGTAACCCAATTATGTCCTAGAGGAAACTTATGTTGAGAGTAATTGCTACAAAGGAAATAAATGTTCAGCTGTCATGGTCTGAATAACTTTCAACCCGGAGCTGAAGGGGTAAGGGCAGACCTTAGTTGCTGGCACTTCTCCAGCTGCCACTTTTATTTGCTCTCTGCTCTTCTGACTGCCACAAATCCTGCACAGTGTCCCAGAAGGGGTGGAACAGCACAGTCTGGTTCATGAGAAAATTCATCAGAACATTCTAAAGCACCTTCTCCCTGATCATTACATACATGACACAGGCAACCCCAAACTTTACCTACAGAGAATGCAGACCAGCACTTCAAACCAACAGTAGCAGCAGCAGTTAAAGCTTCCTCCCCACCCCAATATAATAGATTGCTTAGCAGGAAATTACACTGTGATTTCCTTAAATGAAATATAATACCCTGATTAGCAAGCAATGCTTTGTTTAAAAATGGGGAGTTTCCAGCTCAGTTTTCTTCAATAATAATAACGAACACTGTAAGATGATGATAGGATACAGTAACATCAAGGAACGCAAAACTCCTGATCACAGAATCACAGATTTGTCCAGATAGACAAGAGTCACAACCTTTTCCTCACGCATGAAGTGGGTCACCTTATCACAGAAGGAGACAGAGTTGGCCAAGCAAGACCTGCCTTTCACAATCACAAGCTGGCTGGGCCTGATCCCCTGGGTGTCCTGCATGTGCCACATGCTGGCACTCAGGATGATCTGCTCCATGACCTTCCTTGACACCCAGGTCAGACTGACAGGCCTGTAAGTCCTCAGATTCTTATTCTGACCTTTCTTGTAGACAGCATCACATTTGGTGACCTCCAGTTGACCAGGACCTCCCCGGTTAGCCAGTACTGCTGATAAATGACTGAAGTGGCCTTGATGTTGTGCAAGGAAATATTTGCTTAGGGGAGGAGCAGGAGGTGGACTGAGTTTCCTGAAACTTTTGCTTTTTTTATTTCCTTCCACCTCTCATGTGCATGTCCTTCCTCTAATAGTTTAAAAATAAAGGATGCAATCTGTATTCCAGACATTTTGCATGAATAATTTTCTCTTATCGCAGACCGGCCACTACTGTCCTTGAGTAACAACAGGAATTGCTGCAGCTCCCAGCTGGAGGAAGCATCAGGTTTATAAATACATTTTAACATTTTAAACTCAACCACTCTACAGACTCTCTTTTGCACCAAGAAATCACATGTTCATCTGTATGTTGATAAAAGGGACCACACTCCTCAAGAATTTTGATCTGTACTGTCACACAGTAGAGTGGCTACCATGCGTATCCCACTGGCACATGAATCTCTTTGCCCTACTGACTTCTCTCCTTCTAAAATTTTGTGCTTTCGCTGGGATCCCAGGTTTGTCCCTGCAGAACTTTACTCCACATGGGGCCTGACAGAAAGAACGGAAGGAAAGTGTGGCTGCTCTCACGCCTCCCTCAGGAGCAGGAGCTGCTTTTACCTCCCCAGAAGGAATAGCCAGCTTGGCATCAGCAGCACCATTGCACTTTGGGAGCAGAGGACAGCAAAAGAAGATGGGAAGAAATACGTAATTCACTGTTTTCTTAGTTTTGTGAATGCCATGATAATATTGGCAACTCATTGTTTCAACTCTGTCTATCAGCTGAGTCAGGATCTGCCACTTTATTGATGCATGTCTGTCAAACAGCTGTCAGGCTCTTTCACTTGGGTAGGCTGTAATGGTTCATTAGGAGGTGATTTCTCATGGATACCCCAGACTTGATAGCTGTCAGAAAACAAACTTTGCTGTCAGTCCTGAAAGAAAGAGCCATGATTTTCAGCTGTGTTGACTAAAACTGGCAATTTTTGTGTTATACTAAAAATTTTTGGAATAAACAGCTCTATGTAGCTGTATCAACAGGGTCTGAGAAACAGCTTTTTCCTGAACTGTGGTCCAGGAAGACATCAAGAGTAATACTAGCCATCTTATTTAGATGAATGAAGAACTCTTGTTATTAAGCATAAGCAGGAAATACACAAGAGATGGAAGCAGGGTCAGGCCACTTGAATATAGAGAGGTTGTCACAGTAAGTAGAAATGAAACAAGGATGGCCGAGACCCATCTGGAATGCACAAACAAATGCAGTACCTGTAACCAATCACAGAACCAGGTAATAGGTAAGGTTGGAAGAGACAATAGTGGGACTATGTGGTCTAACCTCCCTGCTCAAGCACTTTGCACATACAGCCTACTTAGTTAAGGTACTAACGTTTTGCCTTAAATTTTCTTACTAACTTCCAGAATCTTTCAATTACATCTTCCCTTTTCTCCAACCCCACTGGTATCTAAAAAACATATATAATCCCTAAACTACCAACCATTTCAATAGAGCTATGAAATGTGAGGCCTTTTGCAAATCTGTATAAGGCTGCTTTAAATTAGCTGGCAACTGCTTCAGTTGCTGGGAGCTAATGCTGTTAATTCCAAGAAAAAAAATCATTGTTTAAGTATGAATAAGCTATCCAAGAAAGTCTGTAATTCTCTGTCATATTTGATGGGTTATGGCCAAAACAAATTTACCCCTCTTCACAAAACTTTCCTAGTTCTGTTGACAATACCACTTGTCTCTCTGTTACTCCAGCCGATATGTGGGGGTTGTGTATGATTTCTTCCCCCTTAGCTACATCCAAACCATCCCCAAGTCTTGACACTAATGTCTTGAGCATCTTCAAAATTCACCTTTTCATCTCCACCCTCAGAGTAAAATCCTTTACTTCATGTCTAATACACATTCCCATTTTCATTACTGCAGCCTCCCTTTTTCCTTTCTAACTTCCTGTGCGCACAAAAACATACAAATCAAAGTGCTGCCAATTTGTTTCTTGCCTTAAAATTTGATCACCTCCTTTCCTTCCTTCGCCCACCCCAACAATTTTTGCTTCACCATTAGCTTTCCTTCAGAGTCAAAACACATGAGCATCCTTCAAGCTCAGGATAATTCTGGGTCCTTTTAATTTACCTTGTTAATATAATTTATCTTAACTTTTTGCTTCCCTCCACACCTTCCCCTTTTCTCCCAGACCTCCTGCCTACCAGGATTTTTGAGTTTCCTTATCTTTTGCCCTATATCACCTCTTCTGTCCACATTTCCCCAAAGCTCTGCTTTACCTGAACATGGCAGATCCACTTCCAACACACTGCTGTAAAAACACACTGATTTTTAAGCTGCCTTAGCAGTTTTCCAAGCTGTCATCCTCATTCTCAGGCAATGCCAGGCATACAAGCAGGTACTCAAGCAAACACTTCACAGCAGTGACCCGGGCAGAGCACTGAAAACTGATTAAATAATATGCTAGGGGTTGCAGCAAACACAGCTATCCTCAAAATGCTGTCAAACATGTGAAGCAAGCAAGTCGGAAGAAATATATAGAAGGAAACGTACTTCATGTGCATGTAGTTACCGAAGTTTGGCTTCTATCTGTTTATCTTTCTAAAGAATATCGATGTCATCTCTACCTCCTCTAGCAAGATTACGGAGTATACCACAGCAATTAATTTCCTTTCCATGTCTTAACCATCCTTTTTCAGATACCTGTTCCCCTTTACACCCTGGCAAATTTTATGCTAAAGCCACTGCCTCTTGCAAGCTACTCTGGGTTACAGCACTGCACCTATTAACACAAGCTGATCCACACTTTTATGAATCAAAGTATCTACCCAACACTTTACTTAACAATTAACATTAGTCTGCTGCAAGTCCAACTCAGAAGTTGCCTGTTTACAACAGGACAAGCACAAACTTATCCATGTGTGTAGATGTTCAGGCTTTAGCCTCTCTGCCAGACTTGTCAGGCTCCTACTTCTATCTGTGAATAATCACTAGGAGTCAGCCCTATATCAGACCAATATTTGTGTCTACCTTCCAATGGCATTAGAGTAAAACTTCAGCCACTGTAGGACAGAAAGACACAATTTTGGTTTGTTTTTGTTTTTTTCCATATTACTTATTTTTAAGATATTTAGGTTCTTGAAGGGTCAAGAAATTCATATCTGCTAAATTATCTATCAATCTTCTAACTATTGGTACTACCAAAAAACCCACCGAAGTGCCACCTTTAGATGAACAAGCATAAAGTACTTGGAGACCTTGAAAATTTGAACACACATGCCAATGTCACATCACTGCTATCCTTTTCTCAATATGGCTTTTCAAATCTTGTTAAGCTATATTATTTAATATCAAAGAGCTCTCCACTTTTAAGACCACTGAGAACCTGCAGAAGGTACCACCCTTTCTTCAAATAAACATAAAATTTTATGGTATTCTTTCAGCTCCTGACTGTAGCAAGAGGTGAGTTAAACACTGTGTTGTCAAAGAGGAGAAATTGCATAGATCCTCCAAGATTTAATACCTCAGGAGCTTTCGAATATTTCCTCTTTTAAGCATGAGGCAGCTGTTTCTCCTGGGAAGGTTTCTGGAACACATCTGAGATGAATGCAGGAGGCTGGAATGTAGGATGGATAAAGGAATGCCAGCACAAGACTTTCACTCTCAGGCAATATCCCCAGCTCTCCCTTTAATTGCTTTCAGAGCCCTGCCAGCTGCTCAGCTTCAGCCTTTCTGAACTCCCACCCACCCCAGCAAATTGCAAAAACAGCTAATCCTGATTTCAAGGGGCAGAGCTCTCCAGTGTGCACCTTCCTCCAGGGGATGAGGGGCAAACCGACAGGGTGGAAGGAGGCCAGCTCTGGCAAGGGTCCCACTCTGACACATCCTCACATGGTCACCACTGCAGCTACCCAGGGCTTCTATCAGGAACCACACAGAGGAACTTTTCCAATGAACTCAAGACACTCGGTTCAGAAGGTTCAGGCATTTATATGCAGGGACATACAAACTGTACATGAAACACAGCTATGCTGGTAAAAAGCCATAGCACACACTCTCGGGGCCATTAGATTTGGGATTCTTTAAAAACACAGATAAAACTACTTAGAAAAATAAAAGACACAACTAGTGAACTGGGATTAAAATACAGTTTTCTATTATAGTAGCGTGCATCATGCTCTGACTGAATACTGCTGGCAAAGAGAACTGTAAAAGGGAAGTGTGTGCTTTACAACAGTGGTATGGAGCTGTAGGTTATTTAATTTCAGGGGGGAGAAAAAGAAAACCTATGAAAAGATATGACTACTTGTCTGGAAAATACAGTATTTAAAATGACTGGAGTGATTGCTTATAAACTTGGGTCCTGAAAAGCGACTCAAACATTTGCTGCCCAGCTCCACAGCGAAAAGCTCACTGTGCTCTGCAGCAGCTTCTGGAGGAAGGCAGCAGCTCCTCCTCTGATCTACCGCTAGAGGGAACGGAATGGAGGGAGAGGTGGGCTGTTCAAACATATCGTGGTGCAGTACCAATAAGAAAAAACCCTGAGGCAAATTTTCACCTTTTTTTAAATTTAATTTTTAAAATTTTCTTTTTATTTTTTAAAATACAGGGGGGGAAGAGAAAGTAATCTCTCCTAGCTTTTTATGATCTCTTTGCTTGTTTATTTTTAAGCATCACGTGGTGATAACAACAGGAGGTTATTTATGCGGCACACTCTTAGTCTAGGGTGATCCAAAGAGCAGGCCTCCTCCCTTATCCCCATTCCACACCAATGAGAAAAAGCTTTCATCAGAGGGACCTGATATCAACTGCTGCCAGATACATATCCTAGATTTGGATGTTTAGGGCTGGTTTGGGTTGATAGAACTCTGCCATTATAGCCAGTTTCACTCTTTTCCTCCCTGCAAAGTAAAACCTTCTTCCACATCTGAACTGATGGATTGTGCTGGCAGAGGGTTGGGGGTAAGATCCAAAGAGCCCACTGGAGGCATGAAGATAGGAATGCGTGCACAGAAATGACTTAATAAGAAATTGCCTCATTGTCTCATATAACACATACAAGAAATTCCTCCTGCAGCTTTAATGATGGAGTGGGAAGCTAAACCCCATAGGAGTTCCTCCCACTATTTACCAGAAAGGCAAGATATGGGCTCCAGAGATGAAGTGTTCCATTAATATTAAAGCTAGAGGAAATAAAGTGACTTAATTGTAAACTAACGACCTCATCCTAATAATCAAATTCTAAACAGAAAAGGCAAGAAAAAAACCCTACTTTCAGCCATGCTGCCAACTAATAAATTAGGCAAATGACATTGGCATATAATTACACTAATTAGTACTGATGCCAAGCAAAGACTATTTATGGATATGCATTCACCCCATTTCTAACCCCGGAGCCTAAATCTGAAGTAGTAGCTCAATCAGCACACTTTGAAAACTCAGTGTTATTGTTTATGCCATTGTGGATCTAATTTAATCAATACCATATTCTCATTAAATGCAAGGTCTGTTAAAGAAGTTTTTTTTCACAGGCCCTACAAATGAACTCCATTTGATTCATCTCATTATGTTACTGCTCTAGGTTTAACTATGTATCATTAGCAGAAACAATACACAAGTTAAGTGTAAGGCTCTATAGATCACCTTAAAATGACAGTCACACACGATTATGGTCATAAGTAATTGGAATGGTAAACGCTGGTATCCGCAGTGATTGTCAGATGCTCATTGGCTCTTTCACAACAAAAAAGGCTACCTCAGTACCTGGTGCCCTTCATAGTACCAAAAGTGAAGATAATGGAAATGGGTTCCATTATGCCATTAGTATAAATGCTATACTACATAGGCTGGATTTTTTTCATTTCCTGCTACCACTAGAAAACTCTGAGGATGCCATTTCTTTCACTGAGTTTACAGCTTTTCATGTTCCAGTCACACATAAAGGACTGTAGCACTACAGTGGAGTGGGTTTTAAGTGGTCAACACATCGTAGCTCTAGAATAATATCCTGAAGAGATCAGCAAGCTCTGTATCTTGAACTATTAGAAGTAAGCATAGATTAATTTCTTCTCTTATTTCTTCCTAATTAATACCAAGATGCATATTATACACATGAAGAGTGTAGCAGCCTTATTTAGCTTTGTGGGCTGCCTCTCGATCTCTTCTTGCTTTTAGAAATGCTCTACATCTGCCATACTTCCTACGGCTCTTTGTTAGTCTGTCTGTTGTTCAGTGGCAGAGAAGCACACGACACACAAAGGCCTCTCTGGTTTATGTCTCAAATAACCATGTGTAGAAAATATTTCATTCATTTTGTTATGGTGTTAAGAGACACTACTAAAACTTGCACTGCCCTGTCAGCATCCATTCACTTAACTACACGCCTAGTTGCAAACCTTCAGTAACTTCATTGACTTCATCAGGTTTGGGTTTTTATGTTTTATTTTGGTTCAGCTTTTTATCTTCTTTTTCTCTTCCTAAAACTGGCCAACAAGGTCACCAATTAGGTGATTGCCATCTAATTGTTTTCTGGAAACTTATATATGGATACAGAAAGAGCGCACATAGAAGAGCAGAAAATATTTCCTGGTGTAAATTCTTTTCTTGATCTTTCTGCTGACCGTTTCCACGTAGAGCTCTTCACTGATTATAATTGCTAGAAAATTGCATGTTTTTGCTTGTCCCCTTGGACAAATGGGCTGAAATTAGTGGTTGCACAGATCTGCAGCTGACTCATTACAACATAAAGCAGCCAACTGTGGGACTTGGGGTTTTTTTGGATCTGTTATTTTAGGATGGAAATTGCTGAGTTGGCAGCCAGTCTGACCATATAAATCAACAGCAACTGCATACTTTTAAAATTACATGGTGCATAATCAATTTAATATGTGAGGTTTGAGGAAAAATAGCTTTATTGGGGAAGTACTGATAATAAAAATTCAACCTACGGTACCTCTCAGGTCACTCAGGGCAAAGCCATAGGCCAGTATTTATAACACCAGACAACTGGGTCTTTCTTAAACAGCGGCCTTTGGATTGCTTCTGAATGAACAATAGCACCTAAAAGATTTATGTAAGTGACAGAAAGAGACCACTGATATCTAATGGTGCTATTGCTGCTATCATCCCCTCAGGAGAAAATATTAGCAGAGTGCAAAACCAGCATAGACAGTCCTGCTGTGACTCTTGAAGATCTTTCTTCCACTCTGCAACACAAAATCACGAACACCTCCATAGCACTATCCCCTAAGTCTTCTGGTTCCAAGGCTGCTTTTTGATTAATGCCTTTAAGAGAAGCAGAAAGCCTGAAGGGAACATATATAATTCCACTCTCCTTGTGGTGGAGGGGCATGAACTGCAACTTCTCTTTCTGAAGTAATCCCAAGAGGAGCATGGAGTCAAGATGTCATATCACACTAGTGAGTAGCAATAGTCAAGTCTTGGGACAAGTTCACAACACTTTATGTTTGGGGAAAAGCTCAAGCTTTCACACAGGATAGTCTGGGGCAGAACTGACATAAATCTTTTTGGGAGGGTCCCTCTTGGCGGGCGGTAGTAGGGGATGGGTGGACCCACTGAAAGATAGTGGAGAATTTTGTCAGTTATGGACGGCAAGACACTTTCTGAGGATAGGCTTTTTCAGATGGAAGGGCATAAAAATAAGGGAACCAGGCTGGGGGACTGCAGAATGCACAGAGCCATAGCCCTTTCACTGTGATTAACTGCCACGGCTCACGATCAGTAGGGCTCATGAAGCTCTCACTGTCTGTCTTTCTGTCAGGACCTGTAATCAATAACTGATTAATGGAATTGCTTATCCTCATATTGCAAAGAGAAAAGCAAAAATATGCTCACGTGTAAATGGAATATATATTTTCTATTCAGTTATTTAATAGGTCTTCACAAACATGGCTGGAATACTAAAACCAAAATATTATTTTTCAAGTACAATTGAAATTGGCAAGGTTGTCTACAATTTGCCAAAGCAAAAGAGTAGAGAATTAACACAAAGTAAAATTTTTTTTCAGTGAAATTTTTTTTGAAAATTGATTAATTTAAAAGCACAAGGGATGAGCCTTCTTCTATTAAGTGAGCATTATGGAAAACATAGGGGCAGATATAAGACAACACAAAACTGGCTTCTCATCTTGAAGAAACCAAGATGGCATTCAGTGTTATCTCTCTTGGGTTTTGACATCAGAGGCATCAAAACTGAACAGATTAGATAGAACCTATTTCTTGAATTCAAATATTGGAGTACAGAAATAAGGCAAAAATACTGCAGTCATCAATGTATTTATTTGAAATGTTCCAGAAATTTAGGGGAGAGGAAGAAGGAAGAAAAATTGAGGGAACAGAAAAAGTGTGCCTGAATTAGAAAGGACAAATAAAATTAACAGATTTTGAATTTCAAAACATCTTCTGTAGTAATTTATTTATTTCTAACACTGATTTAACAGTACCAAAAAAACCATTTAAAATACATGGAGGTGTTTTTTTGAGAGTCTTTTGGAAAAACAAAAGATACTGGGAAAAACAAAGGAACAGGAATCCAACAACATTTTGCTTGAGTAACTTCTTTTAAACAACCATGTTCTATAAAAAAAAAAAAGAAAAATCCTCACTTTTAAGCAAATTAAAGACCTCCCGAGAACCAGCTATTTGCTCTAATTCTCTAGAGAGCCTCATAAAAAAGCATAAAGTATATTTTAATGAGGAAAAAGGGTTTATTTCTAAAATATAATTCCCAATTCGCCATTCATTTTTAGTGTAGGTAATGGACATAAAACAAATGAAATGTTTAGAAAATGGCTTCTAAAAATAAACTGCTTGTGCACCACTTTATTTCTTTTACATTAACAACATTATTCTCTGTTAACCAGAGGCAAAATAATTTTAATATAAGAGGCTTCCTTCATAATCTAAACAAAAAAGAAGATTTAAGGGCAGATTTTTCAAATGCTGTGGGAATACAGCTCTGACTGATTAATGAAAATGTATAGCTTTTAGCCTTTAGAGTGGTTTGATGCCATATCCCCTGAATATGATGCGATTATTGAGAACCACCAATATTCAGGAAATCAACTGTCACCACACACAAATTTTAAGTCAGTACAAAAGCTACTAACTTCTCTTTTTTTTCCCAGCACTCAAAAGCATTGGCTTTTAAAACCATATTACCTTTTCATAGCAGTTGCTTTGCAACTTTGGTTGCTACTAAGAATATGCACCATGAAAAACAATGAAGTGGTAAAAGAAATAAACTTTAAGAATCCAGTGCAGGCATATCTTGTTCTTAGAATGGGCTATTTTAAACCAAAACTTCAAAAGGACAAACTAAGCAGCACCTGTTGATCAACATTTGCTGACTCTAGAAGGTGCAGTGGAAATTACTACATGTTTGTCACAAACTTGACACTCCAGTTCAAGGAGTGTAATTAAACCTGTTATTTAAATTACACTTGCTCAGTGCATCAGCTCAGTTTCTGCCCATTCTACAGGACCAGACATGCATGTGTGTAAGCAAGGAGGCAGCTGGCTCTTGCTCACCTAGGTGGAGAACATTTTTCTCTAAGTTCAAAGAAGAACTCAGGCAAATCATACTTGTTGTACCTGCTTTTACATGAGATTTCCTGCCCTCTAAACTATTGCACCGATGATAGATGCAGAATTCTTATTTGCTACAGATGCAACATGACATTCATAGATTTTTTCCAAACTTTTCAACTGAGTTCTCAGGATTGCTGGATTCAGTAGGATGAGTTTTACAGTAATTGATTGTATACATCCAAACCCTTGTGTTCAGCCACAGGCATCTATTACAGAGGGAAGAATAGCAACTATCACATTGCATGAATACTTCTAGTGGAGCTTCTTGATCTTCATACCTTTACAACTTCAATTACTTCTACACTCATATTATCTGTATTTCTTGTTTTTGGAGGATGAATTTTACATAGCTCAAACATTTTGGACAACTATGAAAACCTAAATGCTATTTTCATAATTACTACCATTTTTAAAAAGGAGATTTTATCCCCAAATACTTAGTTAGAGAAGAAAAATATTTGATTCAAAAATATTATTTAAGGAGGAATAAGATGCAAGTTCCATTTTTTGGTGAAAATATAGTTTGTCTTGTCTAAGTCTCAGATTTCAAACATTGTTAGTGGCACAACTCGCAGGCCAACCACATGGCAAAATGTTTAGCAAAGCTGCACTTGTGAAAGCAGACTCAAGTAAAGCAGCTTAGAAGGTGCTCAGGGGAAGCAGTGTCTGACATAAGCTCAGCATGGTGTGTTTGGATATCTCTTTTCCTACTCATACTAAGTACTCTGAATTTTACCTGAAAATCCTCCTACTTGAAAAACGAATTTTAAAAGATCAGGTATGTATGCATGCCATTTAAAAGATGTGGCTGAGATGAGATTGGACCAGTGTTTTCAAGAGGAAAAGGTGGGGAGAGAAAGAAAAAGAAAAGAAAGAAAAGGAAAAAAGAAAGAAAGAAAAAAAGAAAGAAAAAGTTCTGAGTGTTAAAGAAAGAAAAAGTTCTGAGTGTTAAAGAATTATACAATCTTTAAGGATGGAAAGACCTTTACAATAATTGAGTCCAACCATCACCCTAGCACCATGTCCATCATTAAACCATGTCCTCACATGCTTTGAACACTTGCAGGGATGGTGGCTCAACCACTTCCCTGGGCAGTCTGTTCCAGTGCTTTACAACCCTTTCCATGGATATTTTTTTCCTAACAGCCAATCAAAACCTCCCCTAGTGCAACTCGAGGCCATTCCCTCTTGTCTTGTCACTTGCCACCTGGGAGAAAAGACCAACCTCCACCTGGCAACACCCTCCCTTAAGGTAGTTGTAGAGAGTGATAAAGTCCTCCCTGAGCCTCATTTTCTCCAGGCTAAACATCTGCAGCTCCCTCAGCTGCTCCTTCTAAGAACTGAACTCCAGCCCCTTCACCAGCTTTGTTGACCCTTCTCCTTCTCTAAGAACCTTGGATTGTGGCTGGCTGTAAGAGGAAGGCATTTCCTGACTTCAGTCTATAAATTGAGAGAATAAAAAAAATCCACATAAACTGAACAGTGTAACCCAACTGGTTATGTACCTCAATTTCTTAAGCTTTGAAGGAAATGGTAGGAAGTAACTCTCTTTATTTTGTCACTGTTGGTATAAATATGGATGAAGAAAAAAGTGGGGTGGAGGGGGAGGTAAAGGACTGGAAAGGAAAACCAAAGTTACCCTTCCATGCACTAAGGAGCACATACATTCTCTGTATGCCATGGATTACAGAGTCATGACAAGCATCCCACTCTCAGACAGGGCACTTGCACAGGAAGAAAAATCTTAAAAAAACTGATCACAACTGATGCATGTGAAAATCCATCAAGGTTAACTATTTCATCTTCTCAATGAACTGGTTTCTTTCTTGTGCTTTCTGGTTAGGTGAAACAAAACAGGTTCAGATAATTATGCTGATTTAAACAGAATGAGGATATTGTGTTGGGGTTTTTTTAAAGTATTATTAACTAATAAATTTCTGATATATGTTGCCATGCATAAGGCAGTACCTAAGGCAGTACCTTCGCTCTCAAAAGAAAAAAGGGACCACATCTAAAAATTTACAAATTAAACAACAACAACAAAGTGATTAAGAAATTTAAAAGCACTGGCATGGGGAAAAGGAGCAAACAAACAAAAAGGATTTTCAGCTATGCTTTGAAATTAGATGGTGAACAGATGCTTCAGAAAGATAAAGAAGGGCTTCTTTCAGGCAGCACAAGTTTTAGGCAGCCTTTGGAAGGACCAAAAGGCCTCTGATGCTAGATGAGAGAGGTGAGATCAGACAAAAGCCGTGTGAAAGCAAGGTGACTTTGAAAATGAGGGCCTTGAAAAAGAGAGTTGAGAGAGTTGCCACACAGCCGTCCTGTTTGTGCAGTACCACCTGCATCTTGCTACCTTCCTAGAAAAGGACTGGATGGAGGATCTTTGTCTTTCTCTGGCTCAGCTGTCCTGTGTTTCCACCAACTCCAGCCTGACAGCCCCTTGTGCTTCACAGTTTGATATGAATCATAGCAGAAATACCCTTTTTTGTTAGTTGTCCCTGAAAGAGCCTTTTCAATAAGCCAAAGTAATTCAGCATGCACCCTGGAGCAGAGGCAGGGATCATCACACACCAGTTTCCAGAGCGTATGTGCAGGGCTCTACTCCTCTTGACTGGTACTCGCTCAGGCTAAAAATATCTGCTTGAAATTTTTGTACATCGCATCCAAGATCTAAACACAATTTCTGGATGTTTGAAAGGTAAATGAAACTGCCAGAAAGCCTGTAAAGAACAAAAACAATGAAACCCTCTTGAACTGATGACAATTCCTTCTCTTGCTTTTCATTATACTACTACACTGCACATAATGAACTTTACTGCAAAAAGATAACCAATGGCAAAGAAATTCTAGGAAGAAGCAACTTGAGTCTATTCAGTCATTTGCAGGAGGTGGATTTTATAATTAGTTCAGAGCAAAACCTCCACTTTATTAGCATAGTAATCTTTTTGAACAGTATTCATCTTTTTCACATCATTTTATAGTGTGCTATTCCTTTATCAATCATTCAATTATAACACAGTGGCTTACTGGAATTTATTCTAGGCACTTAACACAAGGCTTCTTTGCTCTTCCTTTCTCCCTGGACAAGGAATTTTGGAACACTTTGGGCCACATTCTATAAAAATCAATGCCATTGCTCAACCTAGAGTATACTGTAGTCGAGTCTATAAAACAGGTTTTCATCTTGTGTTCTGAGCCCACGGGACCCAGACTCCTTAACCATAGTCCACACATGGAAAGACACTACCAAGGGGCCTTTACCTGCATTCTGCATGGATTTAAAGGGACTATTTTCAAGAGCAGAGTCAACTGCAAATTTTTTCAATAAACACATCTTATCTTTATAAAATATTTAAATTTACCAAGAACACCACTCATTGCAGAAGTTTGTATTTTCCATGGCAATACCTTTTTAAGGATTAGCAATTTTAGATTAAAAAAAAAACCTGGCAAAACAAGATACAAAATGGAAAGGAAAGGGGCAGAAAAAACAGAAGTGTTGGGATTAATTTTTTATTTAATTATTTTTAGTTTGTTAATTTATAATGCTTCTAAGGAGTTAGGCTTTTCCTCCTACTTGGAGAATGAAAAATATGTTGCAATACTATAAATTCTCAGTGCATTAAAGGATTAGTTCTCTACCATGAGTAGTCAGAAAAAAACCCTTTCCTAAGTTCAGAAAGCACTCAGGATTTGTCTGTGTTGCAGCAACCCATTAATGCAAATCTTGCCTTTTTCTGGCATACTGGTGAGAGGATCTCCCTTCTGATTCCTCCTCCTTTACTGAGTACTGCTCTCCCAGTGGTTTTCAGAAGCACCCCTGCTGCTAGCCTCTCTTTCCATTTCCCAAGGGAATTTTAAATCTTGGCTTTGCTTCATTTCTTTAGTTTGGCAAACATTTTAGGTAAGCATTCCATCACACTTTTTGAATAAAGATGCCGACCACGCCTAAGGGTGGCCAGATGTGACATGTAAAATACGGCAGAGGAGTTATAAAAGGCTGGGCAAGATTTAACACAAGCTGTGACTTCACTCATTAAGTGCAAGAAGTGACCAGTGCACATGGTGACAGAGTAGTTCTGTCACCCTTGGCTTTGAAAACCCTTTTAAGAGAGCAATTTGGAGAGAAATACTAAATGAAGTCCAAAGGCAGGGTATGTTTAAGAAGGCAGAGATCCTGTTTTGATTTACAGATGAGGAGGACAGCATGACACCTTGTTCTCTGCCTGAGTTTCCACTGCAGCACATCACTGTCGGCAGATAGGTGCTTAGATAAAGTTTCACATCTGTGTCTGTCACTGCAAATAATATATACAGAGCTGGAAACAGGTAGGAAGACAGTTCTTTCTTTTTTGGCTTTGTGTGGCAATAGTAAAAGAAGTATCCCAGAGCTCCTGAACAGGTAAAAATTTACATGAGGGATGGGGTACATCCACTGAAGATGGCAAAGAAATCCAGCATCTATGAGGGATCACAGCTCTACTTTTTACAGGGATTGCTGCTAAACAGTTAAAAAAAAGCACACGAGTGGTAGTGTGTCTCCTCACAGAGAAATGTCTGCTACAGCTAGCAGAAATTAACTGACTTATCCCAGCACTTTCTTGCATTTCAATGTCTAACTTTTTAATCACAATCACCCTGCATAATATGGAAATTAAGAACATCATCATTTCCAGTAATTACTAGAAACATACACATTTTCCAACAGGGTGACATTATGTCATGAATTCCCTTGTCGAGAGGAAAAAAAAGACAAAACATATCATACTTGTTTGAGAAGGCAAAGTGATAGATTTGTCATGAGGGTAATCATCTATATAAAAAAAAAAAATCCACTATTATCAACTTCCTGAATTTCTGAAAAGGGATTAATTTTCTGCCTGAGCTAATAATGAACATTTTTCTTCTATTCATCATCTTCAGCTATTTTCTCTCTTGAGATTCATTTATCACTAACTACTGAACCCTAGAAATAAAAAATAGGCAACATACCTTTTTGAAGTAATGGCTTAGAAGACTATTAAATCAAGAGCCAAAAGATGGATTTGGAAGATATACGTTCAAAATTCTTGTAACAGCTGCAGGTTTTTAACAGAGGATTTGCACCACTGGTTTAGTGAAGGTAGTGGAGAAAGTAAGTTTATCCAGTGACAGCACAAAGTGGGAAACAGTAATTTTTTTTCTTTCAGATAAAATTCCCAGTAAAAGGAATGAGATTGAAGAAATAATGAGATCAATGGCACTATAAAGTGCAATTCATGTTGCAGGAATTAATCTAGGATGATTGTTCAAGTGCATTTTAAATCTAAAATAGCCTGCATTAAAGCAGATCATGCAGATGTTTGAAGTCTTGCTAACCCGTCTGTCTGTGTGCAGCTCTCAGCCTGTCAGACCTCACTTGGGGCACTGATTGACTGTTTTGTGCTGTCGATGTATGGAGTGACAGCCACGCTGGGGGAAATGACCCAAAATGCTTCTCCTATAGCCCAGTGGGGCCTGAGGCTCCCTCAGGATCTCAGAGTCTCAGTGTTGCTGAGCTTTCCCTGATGCTGGCATCCCTGCTCTTTGGCAGAGCTGAGATGGCGCATTTCTTCAGGGGAAAGGAGGAAGATGCAGGATTTGGACTTTAATTTTTCTCTTGTAAGGTTCTGCTGTCGTACTGTCTTAGTATCCCTACATTGTAATTCCCAACAAAATGAGCCACCATATCATCAGCCTGTGGAAGTACAGGAAAGAAGACCCCTTACAGACAGGAGATGGAAAGAGCAGAACTTTCTTTGCTTTTGAGCAAGATGCAGAGAGAAGACCTCCCCAAATGCCTTCTTACCTCACCCCTTGCTCAACCTTCTCTGGCATGCCAGGAAAAACCATACAAACAATCGATGTTGGAGGTGTTTGCCTGATGCTACTGGGTGTGCTTCCACAAGATTACTGCATAAATGCATTCAGATCTCTCACTCGGGTCCTGGCAGAGGTCTCTGAGCAAATCAATGAGTCTAACTTGCAGGAGGAGGTTTCTGAGAGGTGTGCTTCAGCAGCACTAGGACACTAGGATTCACATCAAGGCACAGGTTTCTGACATTAACTGGTTCCATACTTTCCACGGTGTCTCACTGGGATGCTGTCCAAATACAGCTTCTTGCTCTAACTTGCTATGCTAAGCAAGTGTATGGGATTTGAGAGATTACTCTCTGAGATTCTAGTTTGCTGGTCTGAAGCCAAAATGCAGACAACACCTATGAAGTCCCAAAGCTAAGCAATTTTAGTATGCAAGGCTGAGCCTGTGCAGGAGAGGCTCATTTCACCGGCTTGTAAAGCAGAGAGAAAAGCACAGACCCTCTGCAATTTATTTCTACAGTGTTTTTAAAGCCATGGGGCAGCAGAAAGGAATGAGTATAAATTCAGTCTCCACTCATGGAGTCCCTGCTAGGAAGCAGAAACAGCTTTCAACAGCAAATTCTCATCTCACTGTTCTATTAACTAAGAGCAGGATTGGAGGAAGAGCTGAGGCTTCAATATCTGGTATTGAAGGCATCAAATCATGTCACAGGTCAGCAAAACAATTTTATTTTCCAGGGGATTTCTTGACACTGATTGCTCTAACACAAATTTGCCAGGAAACTCAGTTATCCCTGGGCAGCACCCTAGAAGTAAATACTCACAGCTGTTTCTAGAATTTTGCATAGTGAGTATTGAAATGGATTCTCTGCTTAACACAGCAGACAGCTAGCAAGAACAAAGCATGAAATCAAATCCCATCAATCCCTTAAATTTGTTTATGCAACCCATTGTTACTGCTCACAGAACAGCTTTGGCAAGGAAAGGCCATGACAAAACAGTGCTGTAGTTTATACTGAGAAATTCTTCCCATCTGCCATTTTTGTTGTCAGTTGTTTTATAGATTTCTCTCCATGCAGTTCCAAGTTTTACCCAGGCACAGCTGCACTGAACCAAGGAAGCCGAAGTAATTTTTCTCTTCTAGTGAAGCAGAAATGGGGGAGAAGAAGGCACTTATCACCATTCTTTTTTTCTGGTAAGAATATGTTAGAACTTCTTTGCTCTAACACTGATGTAGTTTAAGCCTGCACTTCTGGCTTTTCATACAAATATTTCTGGTAATTTCATTTTATCTGTGACAAGCAAGATGAAATTCACACCAAGGAATGTGTTCTCAAGTAGCTCCTTTCTTCACATGGGAATGAGATGACTCAACACATTAATTATGGAATCACAACTACCTGGTGCCATATTGCAGTCCTTGGATTTATAAAGATTTTGCCTTAACTATTAGCACATTGCTTTAGCAGTAAAGGGATTTGATCTGTATTAACCTGAAGTGTCACTTCATTTATATACTGAAACAGCACATGGCATGTGCCCTATGGGTTGTTCTCAGTGGTCACAAAGGTGCATTAATTCCTGTGGGATCTCTTCTTCAAAACCCTCCTGGTCACTGTATAGCCACGACAGAGAAATTGCAAACAGGCAGTGTAATCATGGCAGCAAAGCATCTATTGTACATAAAGAGAGAAGCAGAGGCTGTTGACCTTGGTAAGTAGAGTCTGAGATGGAGACTCGCTCACACCAAGCAGAGGGAAGAAAACTATTTAGGTTAAAAACATGTCTCTGTAAGACAACCACAAGGGCATCTAAATTAAATGGTTACTGAAGCAGTGAGGTTTGGGGCTGCCAGCCTAACTACTAATAAAGCTCCCAAAGGTCCTCTCAGTCCTTTTGTTTCTATGGTAGCTGTAGCCTTGACATGAACCATTTCCAATGGCACAGGAGTACTACAGACATATTAAAAACCCCAAGATGCAAATGTTATAAATCGCTAAATGCTGTCAGGGAATTAATCTGGTTTAATTTTAAGGCTTTTCAATTAGAAGGGTCCACTGTAACAGGAAATGCTGCTAGAAAGTGTGTTCACTTCTATTCATAGCCACCTTTCAATGCACTCAGAAGTCAGACAAAATCCAGTGGGTTTTATTTACCAGCAAACCTTCATGGGCAGATAAAGCAACCACTGCAAGAAACCTGCAATTCTTCTTTACTAATGAGCATTGCTAGATTATTGTGTGACAGGAAGAATATGTCGAGGGAATACTCCACTGAACATTTCATCCTCCCTGGAATATGCTTTTGTGAGATAAGTCATAATAAATATAATGTGCCAATTGTCTAACCTATTGGGAAAGAGCAGGTACATGAACAACTTGGTGCAAATATGGGAGAAGTTGCTGACAGGCATGGACGTGGTTTAAATGCCATTTTCAATGAGAGCACTGTAGGTAAAGGCCAGGCACGTAGATCACTTGTGTAATATCTGGAAACTGTCCTCCTGCTGTTGACAGGAAGGACTGACAATGGAAAGTCTTTTCTTACAACACCTGATGCAAAAATTCAGGTATTACCAAAATGGCCAGCAGAAAAATGCAGGAAAAAAAGAGGCTCAAACAGGTAATTGATAGGAATCCAAAATGACTGATACTATTTAAGGAATGCAGAATCCATCTTTGTAATATGGAATTCCAAGCTTTAAGCATGCCATCAACGAAGAGCATGAAGTGACATATATTTTAAATTTCTAGAGACTACCTGGTTTATTCTTCCAACTAGAAACTTATAATTTATTGATTAAGAGAGTCAACTACTAAGAGAGTCAATCGGTTTTACTTTGAAAGGTGTTAAGAGCATGATTCATCTTTTGATTTTGCTGAGCACCCAACCAGAATGTCCTTCCCTTCTCCCATTTGGATAGTCATTATCAAACACTGCTTTCCTATCTATCCTGAAACTCCTAAACAAAGCTGTCAGAGCTCTCCCCATCAGCTATGCATACAAGTAAAAAGCTCCAATGGTTTCTGAGAGGAGAAAGATAGACAGGATGTTGAGTGGTAAATGAGGATATTTGGAATACATCTGTGGACACACACTTTGTCATTCCCTACTCAGCGCAACTCCAGCTCAGAGGAATGGATTCTCTTACACAGCAGCAGCTGTTACTGTTTGGATTGTAAATAGTCATAAGCCATATGGTGTGGCAGGAGAAAAAAACTTCACGCTTTCTCACATGGACAAATATTATTATTGCAAAGCATAAACACATCAATATATATGCCTTTTCTCTGGGGAAGAATACAGTCTTCAACCTGATTCTAAAAAAATTATTGGCTTCCAGATGAGCAGATTACCTGTTAACATTTGGTTTAGATTTTTATAATTTGAATGCCTTGACAGAAAATAAACGTAGGTGTGCAGTAGACACAGCGCTTTCAGATTGATAGATGGGGTGAAAGAGACACAAAATATAAACTCAGGTAGTAAAACATGAGAGAAAATTAGGAGGAAGGGAGAAAAAAGAGTCTACATGTAATTACTATGGAAGAATATATTGCTATCTACTAACTACATAAAACCAATGTGATTGTGGCATATCATGCAAATGGATCAGCAGTTTCTTCATGCATGTGAATTTGAACTTTCCACCTGGTCAGTGGTGCGTAAAGCATTTCAGATGGTGGATTATATGCAGACAAGAACAGGCCTCTCAAAAACGATAGGAGCTCTGCTTGGTAAGGGAAGCTGGACACAGGCAACGTTTCCAGAACTTGGAACAAGAAGATGCAGTTCACTCCCTTGCTGCACCCGAGCTAAAGGTTGCTTTCATTTTAAACCATGATTTCTTCAGTGTTCGTGTTTAAAACCTACTAGTGCTTTTATTTATGGCATTACTAAAGAACTGTTTAGCTTCTCCTTTTGCTTTAAGCACTTTAATTAAAGGAAAGTGTGATCGCTCTTCCCATTGTGTGGTGAAGCTGGCAACACACACAGTTAACTTACAGTTCTGCAGCGCCCAAAAGTCTTAGCAGAGTGACACTGCACTTGCCAATAGCAAACACTAGCACATCTTATTCGTATGGTTAGACAGTGCCCATGACAGAACCCATGACCTGGCAATTAACAGTCCTCCTGTTCTATGCTCCTCTAACCTGTTCCAAATGCTACATTGACACCAACTGGCACAACAGAGCAGTTCTGAATTTACATGAAGAAAATCCCCAACAAGAAGACATTTTGTTGGTGACTAGATGCACCCCAAATGAAATGATCCAGCCAACAATAAGCATGGCAGGGCACTTCTGAGTTCACAAGAGGGACTTCTGACCTTAAGACAGCAGCAGCCACAAAGGAAGTCAATAGACCTTCCACATTCATCATCCCTCGATAGGAGCCACAGTCCAAGCCTGACCCATGGATATAGAGGCAGAAAATCAGCATCAAATATGAAACAAAGAAAAAAACCCCAATCTTTCCACAGGATTTGGTGGCCCTACATCAAACAGCCATTTTGCGCTAATGATGTCCGTCTCATTCCTAGTTTTCAACGCAAATGACTATATGGTAAAACACTTTTCTACCACTGTTACACTTCCTATCCTGACAGCATAAGGCACATTCTGTTACTATGTATTTTGTTACTAAAACTCAAAAGTGGAAGCAAAATGCCTGTGGATCAGGAGAACGGGTCCACTACTACCTTTGAAACGTTAAGCATGCCTCAAAGTGTTTTCTTTTTATCTTTCACAGGGGATGTGGCTCAGACCAATGAACCAATAAGGAGCAGATATCCTGACTCAGTCTCACCGAGCTGGCTAGATAACCCCCACAGTCAAGACACACAGGGAACCAGTTCACCAGGTTCCAGCGCTGAGATACTCTGCAAAGCAACCGGAGAATCCCCTCCAGATCTCAGCTCAGCACATCAGTGTTACTGCAAGCCTCTCTAACAGTGTGAACATCAGCGTATCTTCTTCACAGTAATCAGCTGTCTTCCATAGGAACGCAATGCATTTGCTGTTCTATTTTGAAATTACAACCAACATTTCCAGGCACCTTTCATTTAAAATACTTCCTTAAAATTACAATGTTCACACAACCTTAGCCCCATTTTTGATTTCAAGAAATGGGAAAATCCCACAGACAGAAGATTTCATTACATCTTTTTCATGTAGCGTTTCTAAAGCTCAGTCTTGAGTGCAGGGCTCTGCTCTTGGCAGAGAGAGCTCATCTGAGAAGAGAGTGCCGTCAGATGATTATGGAAGTGCAACTGTTCTGGGAGAAAGGCAGTAAAAACCCCCAGTCACTGCAAAAGAAGAACAAACTGAGATTTTCTCCTAGTTTTTTTTTTTTTTTTAAGAAATATTTGAGCCACTTAGCAAATAAATCATGCAGGAGACACATCTCCAAAGCAGTCACCGGACTGAAGTTGATATAACAAAATTGCAAAGGTAACTTCCATGCACGGGAACCTGCTCAATATATAAGTTCAGAAAACCACAGAGTTATCTTTACCCACAGAACTCCTGGTTTACAATCAGATGACACGATCATGGCCGAAAGGTTCAACAGGACAACCATTTCCACTTGCAAACCTGCTGTCGTGAGCTAATGACATTTGCACAAATCACATATACAAGATAGCAAAATGAAAACCTTCATGACTCACAGACTTTAACTAAATTATATGGAAAAAGATTAGCTTAACTCACACATCTCTAATATGCATGTTGTTTGCATACTCCTGTATTTTCAGCACTTGGACAGCCAAATGGTTACTTTAGCTGCCTTTTTTAAAACAAGGAACTACAAATAAGCCCTCACAAATTCGAACAAGTTTGATATTAATCACGCTCTCCCAAATGAAATGCTGCCCATGGAGGAAAGACCTAGAGACAGCTGAAATGGTGTCACCAGACAAAATACACCAATAGAGTAAGAAAACATTACCAACATTTTAAGAATATGGAAACAGAAAGATTTTGTGGGAATACTGTATTATACAAACAAAGTACAATTTACTTTGCAAGCTAAGTGTAGTAAAATTGACTGTAACTGTGGCTTCCTCAAACTGGTCTAAGGCAGCTTGTGGCAGTGCCTGAGACAATAAACCAGACACACTGATTATAAGCTTCACCAGATAGATCAGGCTGCCTTTCTCCCTCAGAAGAGAAAGCATTCTTTAAGTTACTTTAGAAAGCTTCCAGTTGATTTTGCCTTTTTGTCAGGCTAATATGAAAGTCCTGATTATCATCAGCAACAAGAGAAGGCACAATAAACTTTACTTGTCCTAACCTGCAGCTATGCATGTAAGTATCTTCCTTCACTGAAGCAGCATTATTCTGTGTGGCCTTTTTGCTCTTCTGGACAAAACTTGGGCTTAAAAAAACCCACGGTCTCTCCTTGGATGAAATCAATAATTCAATGACTGAAATATTATTTGCATTTTGATGGCAAAAAAAAAAAAAAGAAAAAAAGAAAATGGCTACTTATAGAACATGGAGAATAAAGTTTTCATAAAGAGAACAATCATAATTAGTCACCTTTAAAAAAATTTTCCCCCATCTGAAATAAAATTAGGTTTTGATTTTTCCTTTTTTTTTAAGTGAAAACCCCCACCTGTTTAAATACCCAGATAGCAATACCAAAAATAATTGTGAAAATCTAGGTTAGACTTATCTTAAAAGCAGCTGCTTAGACAAAATGCATCTGTTTAATGAGCTAACATGTTTCCTTTTCAGATTCTTCTGAAAGCCATATGAAATAACTGTGAATCAGATTTGTATCTTGATATTAAAAGAGAAATCACATTCCACTTCCCCATGGAACACGACAGCAAGCGTGCCTGTTACTGTCTGTAATGGCTACATTATGTTTTCCGCTTAATAAAAGACATATAACCCTGTAGACAGAATAGCAAAATCACTTCCATCTTACTTTTCAGAAACTGCTGAATAAAACTCAGAACAAAAATAATCCCTCTTTCCTCACCCACACGGTTTACTCACCATCACTTTATTCCAAAACTCAGTTTCACTTGAAAAATGATCCATAACAATGAAATGATTTCTTCCTTGTCAAAAGTATCACTCCAATCATTTAAATTACCGAAGGCAGAAAAGGAAACATTGTGCTCCACAGAGCACTCTAAACACGCACTGTTGTTTTTGCTGATGCAATGAGGCTTCTAAGCAAACCAGCAAGTCTGCAAGCAAGCTGGGTAGTGGCATTTTCCTTATGATTCAAAAGTGAAGTATGCCTCAGCTAACTGAATGCTCACACAACGTATAATAAAGGAACTCAAGGATTCATACACGTCTCTAACACAATCATTTGTAAAACTTCTACTCGTATTACCATCTCTACGTCTGCCACACCTCAAAAACGACAAGCCAGATAGAAACTTTTACTGGGTGTTATGTGCAGCCAAGAGAAAGACAGCTTCAAGCCAGAGGCTTGTATTTAAAAGTCTCTGAAGTTTAAGTCCCTGAGGTGTATGAAGTTACATTCTGTGTATGGAATGCAACTGTGGATTCCTGCTTGCTGCATATATAAATATGATAAAGTTCATCATAAGCCACATATTAAAAACATAGTCTGCCACAATGCATTACCATATTAATGCACAAAACTACTATAATAGAACTTATAAAACCATATTTAAATAGGTTTATAATTGCAACTTTTAACAACATCCTCCTCTCTCAAGCACTAAGAAAAGCACAGAAGAATTTGCAGGGTAATTTTCTAAGAAATGGGGATAACAAAATCTGGGGAAAATCTAAAAGCTGTGTCTTCCTTTCCACAGAGGTGCAGACCTGTCTGAGCCCTGAGAAGAGAGGTAAAGTTTAGAAACAAACCTCTGCCTTAAGATGAAGAGGGGAGAAATCCATAACAACCTAATGACTGTCTGATAGTTGGGAGCCTCCAGTGCAAGATGTGTCATTTATTTCAACAATCTTTAAAGTTTATGTCAGTTGCCTTGACAGGTAAACCTTGTGAAAGTTCAAAATCTTTCAAGTTCCACACATCAGCAAATAAATGCTGATGCGGACCTTTTCATGACCATCAAATCCTTACCAGATTCATCAGATAACCTTTCTCCTTTGCAAGCTTTTACTTTTTCTGACACACTGGGGTCTGAGGTAGAATTCACTCTACACCACTTGACGTTTCCTAATGAGCTGGGAGCGCTGCACGTGCTGCAGCCCTTACTCCCTTGGAAACTGCTGAGACAATCAAGATGAACGCTCTCCACAGCTACAAGTTTTAACATTTAAAACCTCATGTTTTCTTCCAAGCTTCTATCTTTAACATCTTCCTCTGATACCTTTGCTGTGCTTGCAGGTTCTTCTCACAACTCTGAGAAGCAGACAGGCAAAACGAGGTAAGGAGGTGGATTAAAGCAGGGAGTGGCTCTTAGGGGAGCCCCAGCACCCTCTGCTGGGGCTGGAGTGGTGGGAGGTCTGTGGAGGGCAGGCCTGTGGCACTCCTTCCTCACAGCTGGGGTGACCCCTCAGCAGCTGGGGCATGAGACCCCTACCCGGTGATTTTCACTGGGTGAGAGGGCAGTAATGCTACTGATCTGTTTAAATAATTTAAAATGTAAGAAAAACCTTCCACTTTCTTACAGCCTAGGAAATTCTACGTAACACCTAATAAAATATATATAAAACAGCATAATGTCTATGCTACTATAACCCGAAGCAGTTACACATTTTGAGCAGCATTTAATTACATTAGTGGGCCAAAATGAAAAGGAGAACAGAAACGCTGTGTTTGCACCCAATAGAGTCACCCAGGCTAGTGTAACATCCATACTGGACTCTGAACACTTTAGCCTGGAATATACTTGGGCTGTTTAACACACTGATAAAATTTACAATCCAATGATCTGATTTCTGATATCCTGACCTGTGTCATCCCCAAACAATGTGAAATAAATTTAGATGTACCTTTAATCAGCACTTTTCCCCAGTTAATAATTTCCGTGTTCTACTTATACAAACAAAATCAAATAAAACAGGATACTGATCATCCTGTATCTGTCCAGAAATAAATAATTTCAAAGGAATGTCATTCAGCAATAAATCTATGATTAGTGCTTTTCAAGCTCTTTGATTCGCAAAACCTAGCAAACTGTTCCTTATCGGCATGTCTGCTTTTCTTGCTTTATTCTCTGAATCCTGCAACTCAGTAAATTAATATAATTCTTGTGGCATTTTGTGGAACACAGACATCTTTGTCCTTTTGCAAAGGATCCTTAACCCTCTGGGCTTTTAATTCACAAACAGAATGTCTCCAATACCTTATCTGTTGTTTTGAACCATGTTCATTGAATGTAATGGGTTGGAAATATGTCTCCACTATAAGCTCTAAGGAATTTTTGTAGATCCATTACATTACCATGATAATGTTACTTTATTTTACTTAGTCATCTTATTTTGAGAAGCGTTTGAGACTGCGTTATGAAATTTAATTTAAATGGAAAATTACCTCATCTTAGATTAGTTATTTAAACAACTAGAAAACAATTTCCACAGTTAGAAATATGGTGGTGAAAAACTGTGATGTAAATGCTAAGTGACTGAATTCTTAGTTTTACACTAATATTTGGAGGGAAGGGTGAAAAAGGAGAGCAAAGAGCAAGTGATGGCAGCTTGTGCACTGCAGGATCCCATAAGCTGGCACTCAGGATAGATATAGCAAGGAAAACCACAGGTGAAATGGTGTACAGTAGAAACCATCTTTAAAAGTCTTTTTTCCTCCCTTCTTTTTTTTAAAAATTTTTAAAAAATTTCTTGATTCTCATGCGACACACAGCATAAAATCTTTAATCAGGATCATAATAAACATCTATCAGAAATCTTTCTCTGCTGCCTTAACAGAAGGTGAAATAATTCAGAGATCAGTTGAAGTTCAATTACATTTTTCTGCAGTAAGCCAGAGAAAGGTGAAAAGTAAATCACCTTTATGTACCTCTTTCTGAAGTTCTTTTATATTGATCCCCCCCAAAAACGTGGTTTGAACATTTTCACATGCTCATCATCTAGCTCTGAGCTTTGGCTCCCGTGGTAAGCGCAAGTATATTCTGTTTTTCATGCCCTATTTCTGAAGCAGAGCTTGTTCCTGCAGTCACATACTCCTCTCTGAGCTGTGCAAGTGCAGCAATTCAGCCCAGGGAGGGGCTTTCTTTACCCACTGCTGTCACACTTCAGAATTCCCTCATCCTGTGGGTGATTAAGACAGTCCACTGTAATACTACTGTTCTCCGTACAACATGCACACATTTCTCTGTCCCAAAATTTAAATCACATTATTCTCCCGAATCTTCACTCCAATCTGATAAGCAGAGGAAGATTTCAGATCTGATTTACTCAGGGAGGTCTGGGTTTTGCAACATGAAATAAGGTTGCAGGTGGACTTTTATTGACTGAAGAAGCATTGCACTGGCACAGAAGCCCATCAGTCTGAAAGTCAGAATCTAAAGTGAAATTCTAGCTGCTGAAACAGGTCTATGCATTGGTTAACATGGCAGTTAATAATTTTGGACTTCACTAACACCAAATTATGTGCTCCTTTAAGGCAAGCAGCTGACTTGCAGCTAACTTGCAGAAGAGTTCAATGTTCTCTGCAGCTCTTTAAAGATAAAGTCTGATCACCAACAAAACTACTTTTAACCAAACCTGAGATTATCACTGCAGAAAGTACCCTGTCTCCTATTTTCACACCACTGTGCCTCTGAACTTGTTCACTCGAACTGCAATCAAGTATGACTTGAATACTGAATATTGATTTTAAAAACCTTAAACCCACACATTACTGCACAACCTGAGGCAGATCCTCTCACGACAGAGCAACATCTAACACCGTCATGATAAACAGCTGGACCAGAGCAATACCATATGTGTGACCTGCCAGTATTCTGCTTCCTAATTGTAACTGCCTGCTTTGTGACTGTTGATCACACCCCCCCGAACAGGGCTTGATGAAGTTACTCCAGAATGTGCCATCAGTACTTGGATATTCTTTGTCTTAATGCTCTATGCCCAAATCAGTGCTGTCAGGCCAAAGCCTAAGCACTAGCAATGTAGGGTGCATCTCACTACGGGATGTGGAGAGGAATGGGAGGCACATTGTGGTCCTCACTGCACTCTGGTTTGTAAGAAATGCCACTTCACAGAAGAAGAAATTACAGATTTAGATATTATATAAAGTGGCTGAACTCTTGCGATGTACACGTCAGGGCAACTGTAACACAAACACAGACTATTCCACAATAAGAACTGAAAGCACAACTGAAAGATTTATAACCTACAACATTAAGTTAATAATCAAGTCCTTATAAAAAAAAATCTAACACCATCTGACACCGGGAGCTGACAGTACCTCCCCAATCAGTGCTAAATAATGCATCCATAACAATTGTCTCTCACTTGATTATGTTAATGTAGTTGATACTAGACGCAATTCAAAGATTATTGAAGTCAATGAGTGTTCTTCATTAATGCCAATGGAATTTGAATCAGACTCATCAAACTAAAATATAAGAGAGGAGCTAAAAGTGTTGTAGAGGCATGAGAAATAACAGTAGACCTTGGATATTAAAAATTATTGTGTTCTCAAACGTATCACAGTAGAATATCCTTGAAAAAAATTATTTTTTAAACTTTTGACAAAGGTAAGTGGTCAAACACAACCCTGCTATAGATTCCCCACTGTTACCTGTGCACATGACCTCCTTTCACACCCCAAAATACAACTTGGGTCACCAAATACCGAGTTTTGATAATAAAATTGTACATTTCTAAACTTTAAGTAAACTCTCTAATACTGGATTCAATTTTACAGTTGAGAATTATTATGTGAAATGGCAACAGTTCTAACGAAAAAGTTTGAGGGGCAAGAAGAATTATTTTCCCTATTTATTACAGAACAGTATACGAGAATACAACAGAAAGGACTCTGGTTACTGATAAAGAAAAAATGGGATAAAAAGGTCTCCAACATCTCTAACGGTGACTCCAAATGCAAACTAAATCTGGACACAGCTGTGCTAAGGAAACCTTAAATTTTACAGTTGTTCTTGCTTGTTGTGCTACAGAGGCTTGTAAGAATCAGGAGAAAATTTGCTTACAAAAAGCTTTATCACACCTTTACTCAGTTTTCTTCAGTTCTCGTTTTCATTAATGTACAACACTATAAATAGAGCATAGAGTCTTCAGAGGGAGTGGGACACTAATGAGGATGGTAAAGTTCATGGCCGGTTTGGGAATTCAAAGCAGAGGTCAGCATGTTCACCCTGCAGGAACCCATACACAGATCTTCAGCATTGACAAGTACTAAAACTTTGTCAAGTCCCCAGACACTTCTGCCAAAATGGAAGAGCAGGGAAGCACTGCTTTTAGTTTTCTATTTATGAGGGCTTTTTCCTCTCTTCCCTTGCAGGAACAATGATACTTTTTGAAATCAGGATGCTGACAGGAAGAGCTCCCATTGCTCTTTTCTTCTTTAGAGATTTTGTAGCAGAAAACCCTGGTATGAATAAGAATTTGGAGTAGCAGGTAACCTTTCCCTGCTGAAATGAAGCTGGGACCTCAAGGTCAGCTCCTGTGTAAAGTGGAGGAAACACTTAAAAAATATTGCAAGCAGAGGAGCACAAAGTCATTTCCTTGGATCAGAGCTATGGTCTTTGGGGCTGTGAGTCAAAGGCAGAAGCTGACATTGCTCTCCATCCGCAGCCAGACTAACTCAAGAAATGTATCGGTACACATATGTCCCATGCACAGACTGGGACACTTGGGCATCAATACAAGCAAAGCAAGAGTTTGTGGCAAGCAAAGGAGTGCACAATGAAATACTTGCTGTTCTAAGAAAATGCATTTTTAGCTGTTTTCCAAGGAAGTGGCTCAGTATTTCTTCCTTAGCAGAGTCCACCATCTTGGACAGACTGACAACAGCGATTTTAAGCTTAAGTAAAGACCAAAACCAAGTCAGAACAAAAAAAAGTCTTTTGAAAATACTCGACGTCTGCTAACTACCTTATTTACATCTGACCTAAGTTTTGTGCACTTAGGTTGTTGACAATACATAGTGTGATGTATGTTGCAGACAATGTATGCAGAGCGCTGCAATTTCAGAAGGGGAAGAGAGAATCGTTGTACAGCTCTGCTACTTCTGTAGGAGTGATGTCAGCAATCTCTGGGAAAAGTGAGTTTGTGCTTACATGAATTTCTTATACAGCACACTATTCCATAATTTGCCCATGCTAGAAGATGGAACAGAAAACTACTGACACTCTGCTCAGTCAGGCCTACCCACACATGAACGTTTGTGTTTTTTGGGAAAAATGCAGTAAAGGTGGATACCGACTTAAAAAAAAACAAACAAACCTACCAGTTAATTTACCAAAAAACACAGAAGGAGAGAGGGAAAAGTAATTTTATTCTGAATTTTCCAGTGGCTCTGGAAAATTATGTTGTGCATGTTGCTGACTTGCTACATAACTTTCTTACCCATTACTAAGAGGCTGCTGCCAATTACTGGATTTACAAACCTAAATCCTAGAAGGTAAAGTAATTTTCAGTCAACAGATCTTGACTGGAAATAAAAAGAGAAATTGATTTGTTCTTGTGTAAAGTCCCCAGTAAACAACAGTAAACAACATTCTTCCTGTCTCTTGCTCAGACTTGCAAACAGACATTTTTAAACATAATTTTCTCATGCAACATCACTTTCTCTCCATCACAAGGACTGGCAGACAGTCCTTGCATTCAACTTATTATAGCAACCTGGCGGCATGAGAAAAACATTTATAGTCTAAGCTAGGTTGCAGCAAAGACTGATTACTTGTCAAAAATAAGCCAGAATTATATAAAGTATATAAATAATCAGCAAGATATTTATCAAACTCCGTGACAGTACTATTTCAAAGTTAAGCCAGGGTTTGATAGCTGATGGGGGGAAAAGGATGCAAGGCTAGATGTCAATGTAGTTAAAACTTGGCTCCTGGCAAAAGCAGTGGCTGCACCCCCATCCCTCCCCCAGCATCTGGCTTTAGCAGAACAAGATTTAGCAGTATTTTTGGTAAGTCTCATTCCTGTTTATCTCTATATAATATCTGTAGATGCTTTGATAACTAAAAATGACACACAAACCACACAAACAATAACACTACAATTTAATTTCATAACTTTGTATTTTCTCACAGGTACCTAAGCAGAGCTTTGTTTTTTAAAGCTTCAGCTCCTGGAATCACACTATTTATGAGAAGTTCAGTATTCACAAAGAAAATGGGGTTGTTTTAAGTACTCAGGATCACAGAGAAGGAACATAAATTCTAATACCTAAAAGGTATAAAATGCAATAAGGTAAATAAAATCCGAGTTTTTTTCATATTAAGCATTAGCAATGGGGAAATCAGAATCTCTTAGCACCAACACAAACGCTTTGCATTTTGTTTATATCTACAATTCTCTATCATAAACCACAATGGACTTGGTTGCCTTATCAATTTTTTTGCCCAGATCTGTGCTGAACATCCTAAACAGCTCAAGCTGTCCTCTGTCTTCCAATGTGCTCAGTTCCACTGATCTCAGAAAGGCAGTGTGGCACAGTGGGAAGCACACAGTGAAGCAACCTTCCTGTGCTACAAACAGCCCAGAGATCTTGCAGTGGTTAATACCAAAATACAGAGCACATACTTGCAACCTTACAGTAGGGATTTTTTTAATATGAAGCAACTGTAAATGGATAATAAATCTGTAGTTTCAAATCTAGGCTTTGAAAAAAGCCAATGGCATAACTTCATTTCAATTACTAAATGCCAGGTAATTTGAAAGAACAGTTTGAATGGCTAAATTGTTTAAGCCACATCATCATCCTGATCAGAGGCATTTAATTTTTTGAAAATATGCACTCCAAGTAGAACTATGATTATTAAGTCAGGACAAAATATAAGCTCTCTATGTTGTGTTTACATTGTGATCTTGTATATTGCACATAAGCAAAACGTGGCTTCCTTTTTTCTTCAGTCTGTTTAAGTTGTTCTATTATATTCTTCTTTTTTCTTTCACTCTGTTGGAGTTTGGCAGGGAGGAGACTATTTGGTTATTAGGATATTCCTTCATCAAACATCTACTTCGCTTGCAAATACAAAAGTGAATGGCAGAGCCTGACGGCGCGGGAGCTCACGAAGATCGCCCCGCAGGGTGGGCAGCCCGGAGAGCACCACCGCCACCCCAGGAAACACGCAGAGTGCCCGGGGGAAGCCCGGGCGGGGGACGGGGCAGCGAGATGGGGCTTTGCTGTGTTTCAAAGCGCATTTCCCCGCCTCGCTGTGCCGCCGAGCGCCCGAGGCGCTGCGCAGGCCGCGGCAGGGCTGGCGCCGTGCCCCGCGCCGGCCGCTAGGTGGCAGCGCGCGCGCGCGGAGGCGCGGCCGGGGGCGCTCCCCGCGGGATGGGAGCGGAGCGGAGCGGAGCGTGCCCGGCCCGGCCCGGCCCGGCCCGGCCTGCAGGCCGAGCGGCGCTCCCAGCGCCGCCGTTCAATCGGCTGGAGGATACCGCGCGTGATTGTTGTGCTGGGTTCGGCTTTTTCTTTTTAATGAAGCAAAGCAAGTTTTGAACGAAACGTCCCCACCATTGGCGTTTAACCCGACACAGAGACCAAGCAAGCAAGCTCCTCTCATGAAATCCTGCGAAGCACTGAATATACAGTGGGCTTTCCCTTAAATAGCTTCGACTGCAAAAGCAGCTCAAGTTTTACGCGCATTTCAATTACTGAATCAGTTAGGTTGGAAAACATCTCTGAGATCAATTCCAACCTATGAGTGAACACCACCTTGCCAACTACACCGCGGCACTGAGTGCCACATCCAGTTCGTACCTAAATATCTTCAGAGATGGTGACTCCACCTCCTCCCTGGGCAGCCCATTCCAGTGTCTAATCACGCTTTCTATGGAGAAATTCTTCCCAGGGTCCAACCTAAACCTGGCACAGCTTAAGACTGTATCCTCTCATCCTGTCGCTGGGAGAATAGGCCAACCCCCACCTGGCTACAGCCTCCTTTCAAGGAGCTGTAGAGAGAGATAAGGTCACCCCTGAGCCTCCTTTTCTCCAGGCTAAACACCCCCAGCTCCCTGAGCCTCTCCTCAGAGGACTTGTGCTCCAGACTCTCCACCAGCTTCATTCCTCTTCTCTGGACAATAATGCCTATTGGATTGGGGTCTGACTGTGCCACCCTGGGCTACCTCCTCACAGAAAACAACAAAGATCTGTCACTGGCCTAAAAGCACACAGTGGTACTTCGCTTTGCATCTTGAAAGAAACAAGAGAAATTAACTGTTTCTGAAAAAAAGGTCTCTTCAGATTAATAATAATAAAGAAAATTACAAGGGATACTTAACCAGAGGCAGCTTTTAAGAGAAAACAGAGGCGGATGCATCCTGCCCCCACTGGACTACTCACTAACCAGGGGAGGGAGAGAAACCTGCCCAAAGTCTGGATAAAGAAAGGACTAGACCCAGCAGTTCCCCCTGCTAAATGTTCTCTATCACCCTATCCATTACTCTGTCCAAGGACTGGAGAGCCAGCACTATCTATGTACTGTTAAAAAACTGTGGCTTGTGTGTCCCAAGACCAGACATCTAATGCTGAAAAAGCTGTATGGCTGCAAGAGGGAACACAGTTGATTACAGATAAAGCATTAGCCTATCCCTTCCTTTTTATGTCAGGGATATTGTATGCCTACAGTGACACAAGCAAACAGAAATCCTGAAACACAGAAGGTACATTTGACATCAGCATCTATGCATGTTCATGAGGATCTCTTTCTTTCTAGCATGCACAAACCACAGCAGAGCACTTCCAAGCCTGTTGTAGGCCAGGGAAATGACTGCCAGATTACACTGTAGACATAAAAAATGCCTTCTAACTCCCAGTGTTGTGTTTGGATGCCTTTTTTGCAGTTCTTTATGACACAAATTTGAGGCTATATAAAGACATTTGATTACCCTCATTGTATATATCTTTGAGCTAAACTCACAATCTGAATTGTCCCATTTGAAATGAAGGAAAGACTGGATAGCAGGATTCAAACAGGTGCCTTTATCAGCTGTATAATAAAGTTCCCACATAAGAGATGTTGTTTTTTTTCCCCTCCTCAGACAGAGACTGCTGTAAGGTAAGTAAGAGGGAAATTATGCAAGCTGATGTATACAATTATTCAGCAGTTCAGGAACACCCTGCAAAACCCCAATAACCAAATAAGTTACTACAGTCCAGACAAGGACAAGCAGGGGTGCTATACATGGATGAAGAAGAAATGAAGAACGACCTAGTGTGTCCCCTCCACTCCCCACTTTTTCCTTTTTTTCAGTCTGTCTCTCGGAATGAGTTTTGTCTTTCTCCAGCCAACTCTCATGGCAAGACAAATGACCTGAGAAGTTTCATGAACCTTCCTTCTTTAAAATCAATTATTTCTTCAGGCTGTAATAATCAGAGGTCACAAGGGGTTCCAAGGAACATTATCCCTGTTCAGAAAGATACTTCTGAGTGCATTAGGGCAAACAGAAACATGCTTTGGGCAGTTAAGGCTCTGAAGGAGTGCTCAGTAAGAGAAGAGGAGGGGGGACTAGCTGGATTCACTCCAGAAAAGCAGCCTGCCTGGGGAATGGACAACTTTCCAGTCCCTATCTCCTGTGAAATACAACACAGCCGAGATGCTGACACAATCTCTCATCTTGCACAACCTCTATGACTCACCTTCTCTGACATGGTTACCACAACCTGTAGCTCTCCACAGAGCTGTGGACATGCTGCTCCTCACCCTTGCAGGACAGCAATCACACTGAAGAGAGACTGTCTTACCGAAGACCAAAGAGAAAATCTGCAGCAAAGCAAGGACTTGGATCCAGGTCACCCATAACTCCAGCTACTCACCTCACGTCTTTCCTAACCTTTCCCTCAGTCAGGAATCATTCTGTGGCCAAGGGCAAGGTGAAGAAAGAGGGGTGGTAGCAAAGAGGGGTGGTGAGAAATGGAGTTAAGAATCAAATTTCAGAAGCCTGCTGAATATTAACAGTTAAATTCATCTTTTTCTCAAATTGAACTGCAAAAGAAAGCTGTGATTGGAGGTTTTCAATGGCAGCTGGAGCTTCTACACTTAGGGAAGTGATTTGACTTATGATTTAAAATGTTTATTTTCAGGGCGTTGATGGGAATGTGTGTCCTGCCTAAGGCCCTGGCACAACTCAGCAACTTTTTTTCACTGTGAGCCGTGCTGTCCTGAGCATCTCAGATGGTAACCACCTGGCACACAGCAGCTGGCAAATGGCCTCGCTGTACTCGTAGGGCAGCGCGCTGCTGTGGTTACTGTGGTGTAAACTCCCTGCCCAGGCACTCCTGAGACAAGCGTGACTGAGCAAGGAGTTATACCTGTGGAACTGGAGCACTTTAATTACACTGGCAAATTTTCCCTGCAGATAAGCACTAAGACAGCTAATTCTGACTCTTTTCCAGGAGAAAATCACTTTGGCTGTCTCAGCACCTTTGTGAAGTCTGTGAGTGTTTACAGTGCCTTCACCCATAGCAGGAATAACCTGCAACCCTGGACTTTGCAGTCCCTATTGCTTTGGATCACAGCACCTGTGTTTCCCATGCTCCCACGTATGCAATAACTATTAAAAGATATAAATATTAAAAAATTTAAAAACCCTCCCCCAAATACTACATAACCCCCTCCAACACCACACAGTTGTAAAAATGAATGTTATTTTTTCACTATTGTTGTAAAAGGCTTAATTTGTTACCTATTAAAGCTTTTCCATTCTCTTAAGAGAACTACAGGAAGCCAATAAAGAAGCTAAGGAAGCTGATCAAAAAATCCCCAACCCCCCAAAAACCAACCACAGAGTACCAATGAGGAGGATGTATGCAGCTTCTTAACAGTACCCCCGACTTCTCTTCCAGCCTAGCAGTGGTCCAGAGCAGACTCAACTGCAGCAGCATGCACCAAGCTGTGTCACAAGCTCGTAACCCGTCTCAGGTGATTCCCTGACATTTCCACTTGTTCCTGCTGCTTTAAAGGCAAGCAACCAAACACATACCCCCCTAGATCTTGTGCCTGTTCTGCATCTCTGTCACGATTCTAGGAGCAGAATAAGCTAGATCTGAAGAAACTTTATGCTGGATGTTGTACTGACACTAGCATTTAGGTTATGACAGAGGATTTGACACCTCCTCCAGCCGGCAGCTTTCAAGCAGTGCTGGGCCTACCAAAATCTTGAACTCTAAAATCAGGCACACCAAATGCATCAAAGATAAAATGTTATTTAATCTCATCAAGCTACATCCAATCCAATCCTGCAAAAACATCTGAAAAAAATCCCTTACTGATGTAGTTGCACCTTGTTATTAACCAACTTGAAACATCTAGTAGAGACTGAGTGAAGGAAAGGTACAGGCTTTACATACAACTGAAATTGAAGTATGTATTTGAATTTACATACTCTCAAATGAAATTCAAAGTATGAACCCTTGATCACCAATATGTACAACACAGGGCCTACTTCTTTCAAGTAACAGAGATATTTGTGGGGGAGAAGAGTGCCGATTCCCATATGGCCTGGGAGTTTGAGCAAGTAAACTGCTTATTCAGGGATCAGAGTTTGCTGGCACTATTCCTGGTTTCTGATGATCACTTCTGTGCTATGAAAACATAAGAGCCTTATGGGATCCTTTTCCCTGTTTTTGTGTTTCTTTACAGGTGAAGAAAAAGCCTGCCACCATTTAGCCCTGAAAGCATATTCAGCAAATAATGGAAACAAGAGCGACTAGGGCTAACTTGAAGGAAATGGCAACATTGACTGCACACGCTATACACTGACAAAATTACAAGGGCCTTACTTGCAATTACCAAAACCTGAAAAAATACTCAGAGTTTGGGCCAAACCATGATTCATACTATAGTAATTCTATTCATTTCATTGGATCATTCCAGTTCCAAAAGAAGTTTATTTTAAGGTTTTTACATTTCTCCCCATCATTATGACAGTCATGCATCTTCCATATAACAGCAACAAATTCAAACAAAAGTCTTCAAGTTCTCAACTATCTAACATTTTCTTTTCAAAATAAAAAACTATTTTGGCAAGAGTAAAAGCTGAGAGGCAATGCCAAGTAAATATCTTCTTATGACGGAAAGTAATTTTTCATGGTGAACAATGGTCAAACAAGATGTTCACCTAGCACTTGCCTTTCCATGACCAGATGTTCTTGACTTTCTCACAGAAGCTCATTGACGAATACAATTTTTAAGATGATGACATTACAGAGAAATTAGTAGTAATTAGTGCTTTTGAACACCTTTCCACTGATTTTGGCTTTAAACTGAAGATTAAAAGATTCACCTTGTTGCAGCAAGGTGAACAGAGAATGCACATGCCTGAAGTGGGGAAGGGAAGCAGAAGGACTGCAACTATGACCTCTCAGATGCCCCTTTGAATTGGGGAGGGAGTTGCCAAAAAGCAGTAAACAAGCTAAAAACTAACAAGCTGTTGCTGCTGTCACTACACCCTTCACACGAAAATGGGCACCAGATCCTTGTTAGCAGGTTTAGCAAGGGGTGACTAAAGTTGCTGGAAGGAGTCCAGCCTGAGCACAGTCCAAGGGGCTGTCCCAGAAGGCAGCTGGACAGCCTGCCAGCTGGGAGCTCTACCACATTTTCACATGCAGCTACAAAGCCTGTAAATTAGGGCTGCCGAGCCTGGAGTTGGTATTGCATGACTCACAAATATTTATTAGGGAAGAAGGAGTGACATCTCCAAGAGAGCTTGTGGAAAAAAAACCCAAAAAACAAACCCAAGGCACTGAAGTTTTGTGAAGAATCAAAAAGGAGCTCGTGCTTCTCACTGCTCACTGGACTGAAAGACCAAAGTAAAATATTGGTTTAGTTCTTCACTGTTTCACTTTTTCATCCAGTCATTGTTATGTTTGCTCCTTTTCACCCAAAGCCTGACTTTGTGTGCAGATTTTAACATGCTAGAAGTGGAGAAGATTCCTCTCATTTGGGAATGTTCCATTAATTCTATGTGGAACTATTTTAGTAATTTGTGATGCTTTTATAAGTAATCCACTGGCAGCTGAGAACCATGTTTTTTTTCACTAATTTTCCCAATATACATGTAGAGAAATTAAAAAGGGAATTATTTGAATACACATACCTTGTCTTTAATTCAGAGTTACCATTCACCCTCTTTAATCAGACCATGGACTTAGTTATTTGAGGATGCACTTGTTAGTCTGATGAATTTATTTTAGATCAGAACAGCTTACATATGTATAATTCTATTTATCCGAGGTGTTTCTGTGAAAAGTTGAAGCAGAATTTCTTTCCCTTTTCAATAATGCTAGAAGTCTCTCCGTTAGCTAAACGTGGGGAACAAGATCCTGGCTCCTCTCTTTCTTCATCAAGGTCAGCTAGAGTTTTACTATCAATCAGCTTCAGTAACACTTTGTTACTATCCGTTAACAATTTTATTCACAGGACCAATTGTACAGCACAGCTACAGCCCAAGTGTCTTGTGGACCCTTCATTAGCTGATCTCAGTTAATGAGTAGTAAAAATTACCCAGGCATTTAATTACAAAGCATTTGGAAGGGAAGAATTATTTGCAGTTCTTTAATTTTCCTTTTTCATTGTTCTTCTGCCATTCCATCTCATACTTCAATGACTCTTCTATAATAGTAAAGAGTTGTTTATTTTAATGAGGGTTTAGTGTTCTTAAATAGCTGGTCCTGAGTATTGCTGTCACTATGCCCTGGTCTAGCTTGTTCTGAAGTAATGCTTTCATTTTTCAAATAGATTTAACCACCCCTCCAGCAGTTTAACAGTCCCACCAATTTAAGTCCCACTCTATTCTTTTTTTTTTTTAATCAGACCTGCAGCTACTCTACAAATACCTTAAGAATTACAGTAACAGCTTCAGTTCTAGGTTAGGGAAACAACAAAAAAATTGCTTACAATATATACCCACTGAAAGGGAACTTTTTTTGCAGTGGAGCAGAGGGGCAATGGACAAGACCTTCAGCAGTTCAGGCTGTGCCCACCTGAACCATGCTATAGGGCTGTGCTCTTCTGCATTGTGCCAATTAATCTTTATTCCTCTAATAATCATCATGTACCTTAATGAGTGCATTAACACTTGTTGTACCCCCCCCCTCCACTTCACACCCTGTTTTTTTTTTTTAATCACAGGTACTAACTGATTAGTAAATTCACTGGCTGCGATAATATCCTGAGTTGGAAGAGACCCACGAGGTGCATCAAAGTCCAGCTCCTGGCCCTGCACAAGACAGCCCCAGGTATCACACCATGTGCCTGAGAGCATTGTCCAAATGCTTCTTGAGCAAGAAGAAAGGCAGTAAGTGGCAAATGCCAGATTAGGGCGTGTAACTGCAATCTCCTTGCTAAAACAACCTCAACTATTCCAGTAGATATTCTCTAGACAGACTATAACTGTGTTCTTTCCATCAATGCTTTTAACCTTGCCTGTCCTACCAAAAACTGCCATTAGGTTAGTCCCATTCAGTTTGTTAAAAGAACATACAATCAACTTTGAAAACCTGACCTAATTCACTGTAAAGAAAAATTGCTTTCCTATTAAGGAAAAAAAAATCCATTCTACTGAGATAAAACTAAAGACTCAGGAATAGAGTTGCCACGTTTCTTTGCCCAATCACTGTAACTTAGTCTTTGACAATGTTCTGTGATGATTTTCCTTTCAAGAGATTTCTCCCTAAACACCCTTACAGGATAGTTTGTGTCCTGTAGCAGAAATACTTCAAGGCCCTCTCAATATCTGCAGTATGTAAAATGAAGTTGCCACTGTAACACGAGGACTCAAGGTGCCCATGTTTGCAGGAGTCTCTGTGAGCATATGAAAGGTCTGCAGCTCCCAGCACACCACAGTCCAGTGCTGTCTGAGCCTAGCAGGAGCTCTGCCACTCTGCTCACAGCACAGTGCATCTCATTCTGCAAGCTCTCTCTCTCTGCTCCTGGCAAACCATCCACAAATACAGAGTAACATAAGCAACTGATGGTCTGGGTTCACTTAATTAGTTGTAAGAAAGATCTAAAACATAACTTTTCTTCATATCAGTTTCAATGTTTGCCAGTCTGGGAATTAAAGAGAACCAGTTTACTATATCTGATATCTGAGATGTCACTGGTAACAGTATAAAAAAAAAAAAAAATAAAGAAAAGCCTGACAAGAAACTTTAAGCCAAACCTTCTCAGCTTCATTGCTCTGAAAGTTCAAATAAAATCCAAATAAAAAACTAGTCCATTTGGAGTTTTTGCAAAACCAAACCCTGACTGACAAGGTTTTACAAACATAAAAGCTCCCCTGAGGCATCCTTAAGTGCTCTGATTTATTACAGCTTTGTAGCTAATAATTACTTTCAGAGGGGAAAAGAAAGGTAGTTCCAGTTTGTAAATTGTTTCTTTGTGATGTAGAAGAATACCAATAGCCAATATGCTTTACCTGGGTGCACTGTTAATTAAAAAATTACAGAGTTAGTTAGTGCTGCTCCTATAAGGGAACAGCTTTAACTCCAAGCAAACCCCTCAGACATCCAAGAGAGCCACGGGACAAAGAGCAATACTGCCTGCCTCACTGGAGTTGAATGCTTGTGAGTAGGGGTGACAGCAAGCCATAAAATGGATAACAAAAATTACAGGTGCTGTAGGAATTTATTTGGTTGATCTAGTAATTCCTGAAAACACAGTGCACATCAAAGACTGCAAAACAAAAAGCTGCATCCAGATGATTTTCTCAAATAAGGTCTTAAGAAGCATGATTTGATAATCAGAATCTATGCACAAAACACATCAGACACAGGTGGAGAATGAGCAGTGCTGTAAAATGAGTCTGACCTTCCTCCCCACCATCAAAACAAATCATGTTCCTGAGTACCAGCTGTGGAGTTAGAAAGATTTTGGACTTGGTCATCAAATGCATCATGAAAGAAAATGGCATACAATGAGCTCTTTGCACACACTGTTTTGCTTCAGGCAATCATTCATTCTCCTGTGTTATGAGGGTGACTATTACACAATCAGAACCATTAACAATATTGGATTGATGGCAGCCGGATTGCAACCCTACCACTGGTACAGGGCCCCTGATAAACACAGTGTTTGGGTTTTATCTGGTATACATAACTTGCTGATTTTAGAATAACTGACTGTAATGGTTTGTAAAATCCAGTGCAGAGGCTGTTGCAGAGTGATGCCTGACTAATGGATTTATGGGAAAGCAAATGCAAGATTACAGACACTACTGGGAGAAGCAGCGGCCTGTAGTTTGGTGCTTGTATATATAAAAAGTTTTAAATTGCATGGACTAATAAAAATCCATTCACTGTCTTGGGTTTTTTTTAAGGTTGCAAGGACACATATTTTTGATTTACTGTTTTTGAAAACATAGGATTTTATTTCTATATGAAAAGGCCTCAAAGGGTTCATAGCTTTATACTTTGTGTAATGGCTTTTGGTATAACCTGTCTGCTATCCATGGGAACACAATCACCGAAAATATTCCCAAATTGTTGGGTAGTCTGGGTCAATACTGAGCTCCCTTATAGGATTCATCATAGCACTTGTATAAGTGAAAAAAAACTTACTAGTTATTATAAAGTAAATACTTCCCACCACAAAATGTCAAGCAATCATCTAATCACTCTAGGAAGGCCAATAACTGCTCTGAAATAATGCTTATTCCCTTATTCCTTGCTAAGAAGTTGCTTATATTGTACCAGAAAGACTTAACACTTTTCAAATAGAATCTGTAAGAATTGCCTCTTTCAAAATGCTTGTGGTCAATATCAACTTGGCTATAAATTAAGTTATAAACATTAGACAAAAATCAACATTCCCTTCCACAGAAAAATGGCAAGTCCAACCAGACCAAGTAGATGAAAATGTGCAAAATAAGCAAAGCATATATATATATATCCCATAGGAAGAATACCACCATTTTATCTTTTGCTTCCTTCAAAGACTGCAGCTACATAAATGTTAAAATTTTCTCTTCCGGACAGAAAGCAACTGTTCCTAGGACATGCCATCAACCACTACAAATAAAGTTGCAACTCTTTGCTGTGGGCCAACTGTTTGCAGATGGTATTCCTAAAGGAATTACACCACTAGAAGTGAAAGATAGAAATGAGGTATGTTTATATGATAGATAGTACTACTTAATAAAGCCTGCAGGATGGATAGCAAATATTTTATAATCATAAATTGAATGCAATCCAAAGAGTTAAAAATAAAACAAACAAAAACCCGAAACAAAACAGTGCAGCAATTCTAAAGAATAACCAAATTTTCAGAAATTACAATATGTTTGAGGCTATTTGGTGAGCAGACACAGAGGCTAAATTCATCAAGAAAATTATTCACTCAGCATTAGCATTACAGCTGTGTTTTGCCTCCCAAGACTTTTGCCTTTATTTGCAATTGTGTTGATTATGCATATGCAAAATATTTTATCTATTCTATCTATTCCCTTTCCCTCTAAATGGTGCACTAATCTGTAATGACAAGCATGGTGCTGCACATGGAAAACTCATCTTCAGGGCAGGCAAAAGCACTTGGTTCATATCTAGTAACTTAAAAAATCTGAATGCAGGATGAAATGGATATAAATTTTCTCTATCAATATAAATGTGGTGTTCTGTACAAGAATAATGCTCTGGTTTTAGGAAACAGTTGTGGTATGTAGCTGAATTCATTACTGATTATTCCAAAAGCATGACTGCAGCAGCAAACCAGCACTTCAATTTTAATTTGTGAGCCTTGTGTGGGGTGACAGACATTTGCATAAGAGTGACAGTAACTTTAATCCCCCTATACCCTTGACTTGTGCCTTGGTTGCTTTGAACACATTTCTAAATCAGCAAAGCTTCAGTCAATTAGGAATTATAATACTTCTTGGGAAAGAAAAAACGTTTTCAATCCCAGTACAATTTCCATGAAATAAATTATTTGCATAGAGCACAGCCAGTGCAAGTAACTGTATTAAAATGCCATTGCTAATTAAATTGTATCCTTTAAAGCTTGGCAGTTTGGAGCAGAAAAGGAGGGGAAAGTGTTAAATATATGTATAATTTTAAGCGATATTCTAAACACACTTTACTTGGCAAATATTTGCTGAGTATTTCCTGACTAAAACACATAGTGATAGCTATTTTCCTATTCCCTCATACAAAAGGGCAAGACAACAAAAGCAGCTGTCTGATTAGGGGCACTGTTGTCCTGAATCAATTACATCCCTGCAGCAGAGAGCTCCACTTATGCACCTGTTTTTAAATAAAAAGCTTCTGTAGCTCCCAAGCCTTGTACAAGGCAGATGGGGGTGGGGTTGGGGGAGAAACTATGAGTGAAAGAAACAATAATTCTTCTGAAGGTCAGCCAGGGCATCCTTCATCCCTCGCTCTCCACAGTCACTGATTGCCTCCGAATAGGAAATCCGCCCAAATCTTCTGTTACAATCAAGAAGGGGGGAGGAGATCCGTGTTGAACATGTGCCACTTTCACTCGCTTTTGAAGGAATATAATTATTGTGTTTAACGGACTGACTTATCTCTTTCCCAGAGCTTTTCAAGTTGGAGGGTGACAGAACTGGCCGCTCATCCTGATTACAGTGTGCCTCAGGCACCCATTAGTGCCTCCCCACCTCGCTCCCCTCCTCTCCCACCCCCTGGCCAGGGCTGCTGCTTCCAGCTCTGCTCACAGCAGCGGTACCTGCTGCTCACCTGCCTCTCTGCAGTGCCTGCTAGTACAGGTGGGACCTAGTCACCTTCCAGCCTTAGGTGGCGTTCCCTGAAAAATGGCTGCAGACACAGAGCCCACAGTCAGGATATTTTGATGAGCTCATATCACAAACAAGGATCTTTCTGCAATTTATCCTGTCCCACAGCTTCTGGTAGACACCTTTCTATAAGAAATTCATTACCACTTACCACACAGAATAAAAAGGAGCCTATTTATGCAGTCTTTTACTACACGCATAAAGATTTCCTTATAATGTGAAATATTTCTCTGGAGTATTTGCATTTAGTACCTCTGACCTGTCTAAGCACAATTTTTCCTTTAATATTAATAAAATCTTAGTCTTTTATTCATACATATTTCTTTTTAAAAGGACGAAGAAATTAGAATATGTTGTTTCCGTATTAAGTGAATGCATGAAGAAAAATGCAATTGAACGGATAAAACAGAGTGGGTTTTGGCCAAGGCAGCTGTTCTGCAGTTTGTGCATATGTTCTGTTTTCAATTCCAGCACTGATGTAAAAAGTGTCCAAGCTCCCATTTTCTCGCATATATATAAGAGGACAACTAGATAGCTACCTTCATGAAAACTGCTACACAAACACAAGATCCTCTCCAATGCAAATATACACAGAAGTATGTTTTAACATAATTTATGAATGCTTTTTTTTTTTTCCCATTTTGCTTTTACATGCAAAAAGGAGTCTGCAAGGTCGTTCAGAATTAGAAGTCAGGCTTTTGCCATAAATATGGATAATAAAAATCAGGGCTGAAAAAATTCTTAAACGTGATTTTATAAATGCTAATGAACATTGGATTTTTCAGACCTTAAATATCAAATTATTAAGTAGATACAATCATTTTATTTGGGCACAAATATAAACTAACATTTAATTGCAGCAGCACTGTATAATCTAAAACTGTACAGAGCACAAGCCGCCTAGGAGGTATCTGGACTGCACTGGAGAATTCACTGTGTGATGGATCTGTCTCTCTGTCTGGATGGCTGAGGGGACCTAGGATACTCTATTTGACTACATGCTTAAGATGAGTGAAGTTGAGACAGGTAAAGTATGCTGGAGATAGACAAACAGATGTTTTTAACAATCTCACTGCTTGCATAAATCCTTTGGTACCCACGCAGCTTTAGAAACATGACCTGCTGTGTCTGCCACATTAGAAAATGAAATTCGGGTTCTTCAGTAGCTTGATCTCAAAGGCCCAAGTTTTTGTGCATGTGCATACAGACATAGCAGAGTTTCTTACCTCCAAAGACTATATTCAAATCCCTAAACCATGTAATTTAGGGACTGCAACTACTTAGAAATTTTGTATTCCAATAGGACTTAGCTGGACAGGATATCTGTAAGAACAGATTAAAAAATCAGCCTAAACAGAGTCTGCCTGAACGTGAAGGACAACCTTTTTGAGAGATACTGCTATGAAAATAAAACTTTCCATTAGTTTGTATTATAATTTTTCTTTATAATTAATAGAAATCACTTCCAATATAGATAGGAATTTTAAAAAAGCCTAAAAGAGAGTCTGACACAGCAAGTCATTATTTATTGAACAAATGATGAAATTTCAGTATTCCTTTTCATAACAATCTCCATTACTTCTATTAAATGATAAATATCACTCATTCTGAATTTCAATCAATAAAATTAAAGTGAAAGGTCACTCATTAGAAGAAGGCATTTTGATCCAGACAGTCAAAAGAGCTGCTTCATAAATTTCCAAAGAACAGGGACACAGAGTGTCAGCAAACAGCACTTAAAACAGGGAAACAAGACAAATACTTCTGAAGTAAAACTCAAAATAAGGACCCAAGTTGGCCCATTTGACTCCCGTAAGGCTTGCAAGACATCTCCCACAATACTTCTGAATCTGTGTTAGGATGTTACAGCCTATGCAGGTACAAAATGGACTGTGTGGCTGGGCTCAGAGGGTTGGGTCAGTGGGTAGTGATCTGCCAGGACGCTGGTTACACCAGGTGTCCCTCCTGGGACCCACTGTGGTTAACATTGTTATCAGTGAGCCAGAGGAGGCAGCAGAGCTCACTGCCATGAGGTTTGCTGCTCACTCCAGAATAAGTGGGAGCCATCACAATGCTTGGGAGCAGAGCTGCCATTCTGGGAAACCTAGGCAGACTGAAGTAGAGAGCTGACAGAAACCTTATTAAACTCAACAAGAACCCCTCCAACTGGGGAGCAATAACTCCTGCAACAATAATGGCAGGGGCACAGCTCTGAGGGCACTGGCCCTGGGTGTGTGCAGGCATGAGCTGAGCTGACCAGAAGCCAGCAGTGTCCTGGCAGCAAACACAGCCAGTGGCATCCAGGGCTGCATGAAAAGGAACTCCATAACCACAGCACTTCCTCCAATGCAAAAGAGACACTGAAAAACAACCAATTTCAGAAGATAACTACCAACATGGTCAGGCCAGGAACACTTGCCTCATGAGGACAAACTGAGGGAGCTAGACTTGTTCGACCTGGAGAAGAGACAGCTTTGGTGAGACCTGACAGCAGCTGCTGTTACCTACAAGGAAGTTACGGAGAAGATGAAGCCAGTTCTTCACAGTGGTGCATGGGGAGAATGGGAGGCAACAGGCAGAAACTGAAATGAGAAGTCCAGATTGTTCATCACACAAAGGTTTTTTTCACTGCTTGGCCAGCGAAGCAGTGGAACAGATCACCAAGAGAGGCCGAACAGTCTCCATCCTCGGAGGATTTCAAGACCAGCTGGAAAAAGTCCTGAGCAACTTCATCTGAAACCATAGTTCACCCTACTTTGAGCAGGAGGTTGGAGTAAATGCTTCCTGATCTTTCTTCAGACTTGAATTATGCTGTGATATGTTCACACTTCAAAAAAGGAAAGTGAGATCAATCTATTCCTGAATATTAAACCAATTCAAATTTTCTAAACTAATGATAGTAACTGTATAATTTTATATTCAAATCTGTTGTCAATAATACTTGCCAAGAAATAAGACACCTTGCTAACTTCGCACCAACTACCATGCGAAATCTCACATTTTATTGAGAACTTAGGCCAGAGGCAAGACAAATGCACTACTTGGAAGAAAGAATACATACTGACTTTTCCAAAGACTCATGATGAGATAATTTTGTCCATCCTTCTTTGCCTAGCAAAACTCAGAAAGATTGAGACCTTTAGTGTGTTTTAAGTGCCACATATGATAAATTTGTGCAGCCTATACAAACTACATGTCAAATTAAATTACAAAGGGTTCCTCAAAGCTCCTATTATAGTAAATGCAAATTGAAAGAGGGGAAAATCTGCTTGACTAGACACAAGAAATGAAGTATAAATACTTATGCTTTTATGTAGACTGACAATTTAAAAGAAATCTGTAAGCATTTTGCCTTACAAAAAACCAATTTAAATATTCTTTGCATTGTGTTTCTATGCAAGATTTTTTTTTTTTTTTTGTGGGGTGGGTAAGACATTTAGTCTCAAATGTTGAATATTTTGGGCTTGGGAATACCAGGCAGCATACAGACAAAACCAATATTCACAGACCAGAGACATTTCAGTGTATCGCTCACTCTCCCACAGACACATCTAAGAGGCAATTTGTACTGCACCTATTTTAACATGCGTGATATCACAATGTTGCTGTATTTAGACATAACAATTTAGACACAATGTCCTATTGCAAGCAAAGCCCCCAAATTACTTAAAATAATTTATTGTACTTCAAGAATAATACATATTTGTATCATTCAGTCACTGGAAAATGAGCAGTTTTGTAGCTCTCTTTGTAAAGGGAAACTTCTAGTTGCCTATTTAGACAATTTGAGCATCAATCTTCCTAGCAGATCATAACCAACATTCAGCACTAACTGCAGCAGTCTAAATTCAAAAAGAGATGTTTTATTTCCTAGATTATTCTATCTGCTCATACATATACACCTTTTATAATTCATGCACACTTTCAAGAGCAGATGAAGTGATTGACAAATTTGTAAAAAGAGTTCTAGTTCTAAAATATTTTGCAAAATCTATTCACACCAATCCTCAGAGGAAAAGAATCCCCATGATCAATAACCTAGGTATTATTACAGTTCCCTAACGGGGACACATAGCTCATATTTCTTTATACTATTTGCCAAGTGAGCAGCTGACACAATCACAAAGTGCATCTTAAACAGTAAGTGGCATTTGAGACTTTCAATGACTCTTCATTAACTTAGTGAAAGGAAACGAGTAGAATAATATTTTCTATGTTAATCATCTGTACATAGCAACTATTATAGCAACCATGCTACTATTTACTTTCTCTGTAACAATGATAAAATATGTCACAATGAAATGAAAATAAATTTAACTAAAACAAGACAGGAAAGAAGGAGAGGAAATAACCCTTGAAATTATAGCTTGAAAGCAATACCTAAGAAGTCATTCTCTCAGTCAGGGGGCTCTAAAGCTGGGCACAAACCAATGACTGTATGTGCATCACATGTGCTGCTCTCTGTGTTCTTATGGCTTGTTAGACCTGATGAGGCTGCAGCAATATCTGTATTTGACCTGCAAGAAAACTGTGCAGCTGCATTCAGCACTTCTTTACTCCCACGGTGTGTGATAGCCCCCTTTTTTTTTTTTTTTTTAATATCAAGTGTCTCTTTGTGGGAAATTATTCCTGAATCACAAAATAAATTGGACAGACTGGCAGCAGGTATTTGCCAAGGGGCAAATTAATGTGAATAGAGAGTTAATAAGATTCAATATTGCCCTTCTATTAAGCCTGTACCACAAGCCTTGGGGCTTTCACTTGAATATCAGGCAAGTCCTCCTGGTTGCAGTACAAGGAGTTGCAGTCAAGTGAGCATTGACAGAATCAGGAAATGAGTACCATTAGCTAGCCAGCACTATTTGGCCACAAGAGCAAATGCTGATCGTGGTCTGAACAGGATGTGTGTCCCAGGGCAGGCTTCCCAGGCGGTGCCTGGCCCTGTATGGGCAGCTGCCACCAGGGCTTGCAGCCCAGCAGGTCTGTGATCCACCCTGGGCACTACAGAGCAGGGGTGAAGATGCAGTGCTGACACGAGAGAGGTTGGGCCAGGCCCACCATCAGTGCAGGAGTTATGGCTTGGAAGAGGTGTGCCAAGCAAGGGTTTATAACCCAAAATTCAGCTACAGAAACAAACCCCAGAAACTGACAGGTTGGGATTAATTGCTGAAGACAAAATCCTGTGCAGACTGAAGACCCATTCCCTGGCTGAACGTTTTTTCTCTGTGCTGACTGCTCTGGTGGATAAATATCACCATGCTCAGGGATCATCTACACCCGTTTTTCACAACTTTCACTTCTTCCAGACAGCAAATCTCTTCTTTCAGTGATATATGAGAATGGAAAACATCAGCAATAAAAGATGATAACTACAATGTCTCAGTCCTGACAAAGTTATGTATTTTCAGCAATTCATATAATTCCCAAGGGAGCCCAAAGCACATCATGCCATCATATCTCCTTTCCTTCTAGAATCATAGAATAGTTTGGGTTGGAAGGGACCTTTAAAGATCATGTGACATCTTCAGCTAGATCAGGTTATCTGAAGTCCCATCCAACCTGACCTTGAGTGTTTCCAGAATGAGGCATCTACCACCTCTCTGGGCAACCCATTTCAGTGTTTTACACCCCTTAGATAAGAAATTTCATTATATTAACTAGTCTAAATCTACCCCCTTTTAATTTAAAACCATTACCACTATCACAAGACGCCCTGCTAAAAAGTTTGTCGCCATCTTTTTTATAAGCCCCCTTTGAGTACTGAAAGGCCACAGAAAATCCCAACTCTCTCAGCCTGTCTTCATAAGAGAGGTGCTCCAGCCCTCTGATCATCTTCATGGCCTTCCTCTGTTCCTGCTCCAACAGGTCCATGTCTTTCCTGTGCTGAGGATCCCAGAGCTGGACACAGTACTCCAAGAGGAGTCTAATAGTGGAGTAGGAGAGCAGAATCACCTTCCTCACCCTGCTGGCCATGCTGATTTTGATGCAGCCCAACATTCAATCGGCGTTCTAGGTTTTCAATCCCGCTGTTTATGTCATTGATGAAGACCTTAAATAGCACTGGTCTGAATATGGAGCTCTGAGGGACACTGCTTGTCACTGATGTCCACCAGGACTCTGAGCTGTTGACCACTGCTCTCTGGATGTGACCATCCAAACAATTCCTCATCCACCAAACAGTCCACTCCTCAAATCTGTATCTCTCCAATTTAGAGAGGAGGATGTTGTGGGGGACTGTGACAAAGGCCTTACAGATTCCAGACAGATGATTTCCGTGACTTTTACCATATCCACTGATACAGTCACTCCATCACACAAGGCCACTAAGCTGTTTAGGCAGGACTTGCCCTTGGAGAAGCTGTGCTGGCTGTCTTCAATCATCCTCCTGCTCTCCATGTGCCTTAGCATACCTTCTAGGAGGATTGGTTCCATGATCTTCCCAGGCACAGGGGTTGAGTCTGACAGACTGGTAGTTCCCGGGGTCTTCCTTTCTACCTTTTCAAAAAATGCATGCAATGCTTCCCTTTCTCCATTCACCAGTGACTTTACCTAGAAGCAGTGAACAAGTCAGGTGGCTGCCTTTGAAGTCCAAGTTTAGTTTCAAAGCTCCTTTTCTCCTTTTCTCCATGCAAATGTGTTATGCCTTCTAATTCTCTGTACTCTTTTCAACTCTGCTGGTTGCAGCTCCATTATCTCTGGAAGTTGCTTTAACACCTGCCTCCTGTGCCAGCCAAAACAACACCATCTGTTGCACAGCCTGAAAGGTCTGTGAACCACAGCACTTTCTGATTTGCCTAAATTATAATGAATCCTTTCTCCCCAAACACACCAGGCCAAGCAGCCTTCCAGGGGCTCTGACAGGTACTTGTTTTGGTCCTCTAGCTCCCTTTGTTCCCACTTGGGCATGGGGGCCAGCCCCACACCAGCTCACAGCGCTTGTTGCATGAGAGGTCAGAACAAAAGCTCCCTGAAAATGTCTTGCAAGCACATGCCAAATCCACAGTGAAGGCTGCATGGGATTTCTAACTGTGGTCCGTGGGTCATTACTCTCCAGTTGGGTTTTTCCACAGATGTTGGGGGTAGGTTAGTGACAGGCCAGCTCCCAGTGTTAGCAGGAAGCACGTGCAGGATGCAGGAGCAGGGCTCACCTGCACTGCTCCGCATTCCCATTCAGCTCTGCCCCCCGGGTCCCTTCTTTCCCTCCCAGTACTTCTCACCTGCAGTATCGCAGGCCTCTATCCTTTTCTTACTCTAAGACTAAATGGCACTTGAGTGATCAATTCATCCATCAGGAAGATAAAAAAGGAAATGGGTGGGATGAGGGAGGTGATAAAGTACTGCACTACAGACCATCAGAAGATGATCCTGATCCCTTGCCTCAGGATTGTCCTTGTATTACTTGAAGATTTCTCTTTTGTCCTACCTTAAAATTTGTACTTACTTCACTTTCAGGTTTGGGAAGTTTAAGTTCAGATTACCTAGCAGTCTGAGAAATAGTAGCGTTCTATAGAAAATAAAATTTTGTACAAACCACCTGGATACAAAACAGGAGTGAGAAGTCCAATCCATTCTCATCAGTGTGTCTCTGTGGATATTTTTATTTGCTGTCTTTTGTTCCTATTCACCTCAAACTAGGAAGGACAACTGGAAGCCAACCAGACAAACAGCCAGACCAATTGCCTAGACTTTGTTTTCTTAGTGGAATGGGGGTAAAGAAGTGGTCCAACCAAAACTGGAAAAAACTCTAACAATTCTGAAAAGAAACTATAATTTTGAATGTCCTAGTTCTCATTTGAATCTAGTGACTTATCTAGATATCAAATGTTTAATTTAATAGGGACAAAAATTAGCATTCTGGGATTCAGTTTGAGCAGGCAACATTCAGGTTGGGATAAAACAACAGAAGAATGAGACTTTTCAGAAATTAGCAGTACTTTTAAGGGAACTGGAAGTCAGAGTCCTGAGATGAAAATCAAAAGTCACAAACAATTCTTTCAATAAACAGACTTTTCTGCTTTACCCCTGGCTACCATGTATTTCTTATGTGAAACTGCAGGATTGTGAAACTTCCCATCTTTCCACGATGAAGGAAGCTCCCAGCTGCATGTAAGAGACAGTAACCCTTAAACATCCTCAGTTACTGGGTAGGTAATGCTGCTCTCATGTACCATCATTTCTTTCCTTCCTGTAATCTCCAGACTACATTAAACACAAAAGGAGACCACTGGGAGCCGCAGGACTCCTCACAAAGATCATGCAATTTTGTGTGCATTGGTACTCAGGGATGAGGATGTCTGTGTGGAGACATTTGTCACTTATGGAGGCTGCTGACACGTGCAGCTGGCACAGTTCGGAGGGAATGGGGAAGTCTCTGCTTCAACCTCAAACAAATTACTCTTCTATAACACTAAGGTCCCAGTTTTCTGTACATCTGGCCCAGATTCTCTACTGCTACCCACATAGGTGAAATTTAAACGTGTTTCTCACTGCAGCTTCGTGTCTACATCATCTGTGATCAGTAAACAGCAATCATTTTTAATGTTCTTTGGAAAATGTTTTGGCTGCATTTCAAGCGTTTTTATGTATTCTCATCATGATCTTTTCCTGTAATTAAATTTAAGATAATTAGCATTTTTCTTACAGTCTGTATCTGCACATCTTTTTACCCACATCCTAGACCATTAAATTACATTTACTAAAGCCTTCATTGTGTCCTAGAAAACAACTGAATCACTGAAGGTCAAAGTCTTATTTTTATTCAGTGCAAATAATAAACGACAGTGCCTACAATACTGCAATATTTACTTCAAAGTCTCAAATGACATTTGACTGGAAATTGGTTTTATATACCTATTTACTTCCCTTAATATCTAAGATATACCACATGTTCTGTGTAAATTCTGGAGGTGAGGTGAGTCACTAGTTCAACAGAGCAACCCACTGTGGATTTGATGATAATGCGACTAACCCCAGTATTGCTACTTCCTTTTTTTTTTTTTCAGTGTTAAAAGATCAGATGAGGAAAATTTGGTGTCATCAAAAAATCAATAGACACATCAGGAAAAACAAAAAATGCAATTACAGGCTCCAACATTTGCATATTTCAATCTTAACATTTTTCTAATACATATTTAATATGTGTATTTTAATATCATTTCAGCTTTAACAGATTGCAGCATTTCCAAAGGAGCTGTTATGAATTGTCTTTGTTGAAGCAAAGCTTAATTCCTATATCAGTAGTTAAATTCACAGACAACACCCCCATTTTTACAAGTCTTGTAAATGAATTGTCAACATAATGGTCCATCTGCATTCTACGAAGCACTAAAGTAAACACTTCCACACTGGTGGAAAAATTTCCACCAGTAATTTTAAGAACAAATAGTTTATAAATGTGCTATATATTAAAAAGAACAATTTCAGAGTGCTGCTGCTAAGATTATGGAAGGAAATAATTTGTATAAACATCACAGATAATTCACTACTGGAGATCATCTAGTCCAACCTCCCTGCTGATACCACATGACAAACTCAGCCATTAGGACTCTTGGAAAGAGGTAAAACGTTGCCCTAAAGAATCCGCATAACATTCTGTACTTAGTTGACCAAAGTTTTTTTTTCCTATACGCTTTTTGCTATAGAAACAAACAAACCAGTAGCAGTAGTAGCAGCAGCAGCTTGCCATCTGCTGACACATTTTCATCTGACACCATCCTTTACACTACATTTTATCTTTGCATTTGCATAGGAGCACCTAACCACCCTCCTCCTAGATCCAGTGTGATATTTTCACAAATTTACTGTATGGAATGTATGCAATGAGGCAGTAAGTACTCCTTTAGCAACACCTTGGTGCACAGACAGGCAATTGCATACATTTGGGATTCTACCACTTATTTTCCTGGCTGGAGAAAGGAAAAGATCATTGAAGCTGGAGAGCCATCACTTGACGTGAAGTGCCCTACTGTAAGATCAGAATGCTCTTGAACTATAGCCAAAGTGAAGTGTTCAGAAGAAGAGAAGGGAGGAGGGAGACTCTGATGTTTGGAGCAGTGGAATGTATTCAGAATAATACAAAGCAGTAATTCTTAGTAGTGGATTTTAAAAAATAGAGATCCAAGAGTTGCTGGGACAACTCACATACACATGCCTTTCAATGAAGGAAAACTGGAGTGACATTTTAAATAGCAGAAAAAATAAGCAAATTGAGTGTCCACAGGAAAGAGCAAGAAATAAAACACACCCTATGGCTTGGATGAAAAGATAGTTGCAGAATTCTGATCTACACGGTTTATATCTGGATCTTTTTGGGCTGATGAGTGCTGTGCAGCTCTGCTGATGTCTCACAAGGAGCAAGCTCAGTCTTCCCTCGGCACATAAACTGGAGAAATACTGATTGGTTTCTACTATGGCAGGGACACAACCTCTGAGACTGAAAAAATCCCCTTAGGAACATGTTATAGTGGGATCTTAACTGAATAACTGTTCAGCTGGGGGAATTTTAACAAGACTGTAATAAAGCTCTTACTATTGTTCAGTCGGATCTATTAGAGAATCTTTTCTCCATCTAGCTTCATTTAAGCTTTTTTCCTCCCTGCTCCTCCACCTCTCCATCCCCAAGTAAATCCAATCAACTAAGCAGCCATTTAGTTAAAATCCTCTGAGGGTCAGAGTCCTCAATTCCTTCAGGACTCTTACAGTCCTATCATCATTTCTTCAACTCTGTTTTTCTAGATCATTGATTTTTTTTTTTCCTTAGGGCCATTTGAAACTGCTCCTCTGATACCATTTGTGCAATAGCCTGTTGTGCTGTGAGCATTGCCCACGTCTGACACACACAGTTCCACACCAGATTGTGCCTCTGACAGGCCATTAGAGCCAGCCTCCACTGTGGAGAGAACTGCATCAATTTTGATTGTTTTATTTAATTTTTTTTCCACCTTTGACACTGAGATTAATGCTGTAATCCTCTGAAGTCTGTTGGATAGCCTGGAGAATGTGTATGGGTCTGGCTGCTGTCTTACAGCTGACAGTTGACTCTCACAATAATCCAATGTGAAACTGGAGGGCCACTTAGCAGGAATTCACACACCTGTTTCTGGCACTTCAGTATATCCTGGATCTGCACAAATATCCGATCTAAAACATGGGCTGAGGAGAAATTCTCTCAATAGCTGTCACATCTTGCTCAGCCAACAACTCCAATGAGAAAGCATGCACTGTTGGAAGCCAACATCAGACCCAGCCAGGACTTGCAGTAGCTAAGGAGAGAGAAGGAAAAAGCAAAACCATGTGGCTCCTGGAGGCTGTCATAAAAACAAGTGCTTACAACAGGAAATGATGACTGCAGATAGCGGGACATCAAAAGAAGTTGGTAGCATTGCATGAATTTGACAACCAAGATAGGCACTTTTTATATGGAATTAGGTGGTGGTACCTTTCCCACATCCCGGGCGAGCAGAATGCTGTTTTGTTCAAGAAAATCTCAGGTGAGAACCTCGTCAGGTGAAACCGCAAGGTTTGAGGCACAAGCAGAATTGGCACAGTAAGACTGCTTACACTCTGGTTTTACTTCAGGGTAGCCCCACCAGTCACCACAAACAGTGCAGGACCCCTCAGTAACTGATTATGTGGTGCCATTCAGTTAGAACTGATGGATTGACTGTAATTGTTCTCTTGTGTTTTCCAGTGGTATTACTGTTGTGTTTGGCTGGGAGATAAAAAAGGGGGAAAGTGCTGTTAATAGGTCCTGGCACAAGCTAATTGGAACAATGTGTTATACAAAACTGCTTATTACACAGCACTGCTCTGCCTGTTTTTCTGGTATGGCACAAAGTACATCTGCCAAGAACCTTGGTTCCAAGTAATTACCCCCTAGCATGAGAACAAGAGTAGCCACAGCAGAATTTGATAGGCTTTAGCACATTTGTAACTCCAAATAACCCTCTCCCCTTCAGCTACACTTCCAGAGCAGCACTGAACGATGAGCTACATGTTGAACTTTTGTCCTCTCTCAGAAAGAGTGCAGTAGATTAAAACCCCGGTATGTTAACAAAAATAGTGTTTTACCACCATAGTTTAATTTTCCAGTCTTGCTGGCATTGTGATGGTAAGCAATTGGTAAAGTCTGAAGGGCAACCTTTAAAAACCAAAGTGCTTTAATGCCATACTTGGGATGATAATAAAGTTGATTAATTTTCACAAACTCACATGAGAAAGAGTAGATGAAAACACTGCTTTAAAAGCGGGATACTATCATTCTGGCTGCATGGCCATGTACTCAGAAACATTAGGTTGCTGGAATTTACCGCCCATTACTTCTTTCCTGTCTCGAGTATACTGCATTTAAATGCAACAATGAGCTAACATCTGTATATTCCACAAAGAAGAAGGCTGATAAATATTAATGAAATTTGCTCCTCATGTATCTTATGAATTTTTATGTATTCTTTCATCTAGGGGCATCATCGTACAACTTTCACATAAATGACTGCAGAGATCCCATTTCAACCTTGAATTTCCACTTTGCACACAGGCCCCTGCAGAGGGAAAGCAAACAGAGCACTCACTTGGCTGACAACTCTGACTACTGAAAAGCCTCTAACCCTTCACAGAAGTGGCCTTTTCTCATCTGTTTAAAGAACAGTGGTAAGACAAATTCTCTCTCTAAACAGATTGATTTTAACTCAGCAGCACTGGAATGAGTCCTTCCTAGATTGCCTTCAGCTAGGCACGCTGCCCCCTGCACCTCCCCATGCAGCCAGGCACCATAAGCACCACGCAATAGATCAGCAGTATTAAGCCACATTTCATGGTGTGTAAGAGGAAAGGAAGTAGAAAATCTCTACTGGTAAATAAGGCCATCGTTGAATACACCAATATTTCTCAAGTGCAAAATGCTTACTCTTTTCTGTATTTCTTCCCATTCCAAATTCATGAGCTCTGTGCTCATGAGCCTTTTTGCAAGAAAATTGCTAAAACCTCTTTAGATAAATGCAGACCACTTCAGAATACTGTGGCCATCTGATCCCTGCAGAGAGAAGCTTAAACAAAAATCTGAAGTTAACTCTGACCAAATGCAATGTGTAGCTTGTGAGTTTTGCTCTAGGATACAATGTTCACTCCCCACAGAGCAACAACTTAATAACCCAAGGAAATATGAGGGGTTTTTTAAAGCTTCTAAGTTCTTAAAATAAACAGAAGAAAATATTTACTCTATAAAATACAGTAACTATCGTATGATAATTTCTGCAGTGTCTTCTAAAGTTACAAACCAATCTTAGCATTTCATGCATTAAAATATGCAATTTTAAAATTACTGTATACAAACTTATATGCAGCCCTCAAGATTTATTCCACTGAATATTGATTGCCATTTCCAATCTTTCCTTGACATTGGTTAATCATGGCAGTCGAATTCTTTAACCCTAGAGATCAGAACTGGGTTTGGGGTGACACTAAGCATAAAATGTCCTCAACACATTCCATCTTATCCTTCATCTTCAGTGAGTCCTTGGTCCTTTCATCACCAGGGGAACCACATGATGCACATGAGGGAATTATATTTTTCCATTCTTTGTTAATTTGCTTAAAGCTCCATTGTATTTGCTTACATGATTGTTTTGCAATTAACAAAATCATTGTTTATCCACCTTCAAGCTAAGACCCTGAGCAAAATCTCAGCCATGTTGGCCTGCACCAAATTAGACCAAGCACACAGTTCAGAAAAGAGCACACACCCCTGAAGAATCGAGTAATGCCTACAGGAAAAGGCCACTATGAAAGTAATAACTTCAGACATCAGGAGCAGACCTGCCGATCACGAAAGAATCCGAGCAGACAATTAGGAATCTCTGTAAAGGCCTCTGCACACATAGAAGTAAGGTTACAAGGGAGATCTTCCTTGCCCATCTTTAAAGTATATTCATACAGAACTTGCCAGCTAAAAATTATATTATTGTACCATGGTGTTTTCAAATGCACTATGAGCCTGAAGAAAGCACAGTGGAAGTCAAACAATTAAAAAAAAAATTCTACGCTAAAGAACAGAAAGGTTTGTTACACAGTCACGGCCTTACAGCTGGTTAAATAACTTCTAGCCAGGTTCAACATTTAGGCTGTTGGATGATTTTTATTTGGATACAGAAATCTGTCTCTTCTAAGAATGTAATTTGATGCAATTGTTTAAATTTCACTGATTTCCACCCCTGAAATATATTCCTTCTTTTAATGAAGATATATGAGAAAAAAGAAAAAAAAAAAGTTGTCATACTGCAGCGTTCAGCCCACCACTACAAAAAATTTACTGAAAATTATAAATTCATAGGCAAAAGCTACTGAAGACCCTTCAGCAAATTCTAAGATACTTTGATCTTTAATTTTTTCAAACTGAAGATATATTTGTGCAGATATCATAGTAATAAAAAAATTTGCAGGGATTTTCATTATCATAAAGGCTAAAGTCTGCCATATTAAGGATATGACCTTTTTTCCCACCCTTTTTAAACAAAATATTGTCTGCACAGTTGTCATTGTCACCTATTCCAAGAAAAAAAAAAGGCAAAAAAGTAATGCATTGGTGTGTCTGCATGAATTCCCGTAATGGCTGGAGGGTATTTTGGGAAAGCAAAGATGCCTAAGGAGTCACTGATACTTTCAAGCATGAGATGCAGGCAAACCCAGGACCTCTCTCACCTATAACAGAGATGGGGTATTTCTTCTTCCATAAGTTTGATCTCTAGGGTAACTGAGAACAGAGATGTCACTGTCAGACATGGTCTTCTTCCTATTTTCACTGACGTGTGCCACTGAACTGAACCTCTAAATATTCCTCAGTTGCCATGGAAGCTGTGGGAAGAGCAGTATTGCCCCAATACACTTCAGGGAACTGATAACCAAAGGTCCTAATAATGGACTTCCTATCTGATTTGAATAACTGAGCAAGTCAGATTGAGAGGAAATACCAAACTGCTCAAACATTCTTATCTGCTGACATTTCCCAATACAGATTCTCTAGTTAAAACTGCATCCAGATTTTCACTGAAAAAATTATTTTGCCTGAAGGGCAATAAAATGTTTCCTTTTTTTTTGGTGGTTGGGATTTTTTTTGGTGAGTTCTTCTTTTTTTGTTTGGTTGATTTCTTAAATTTTTTAAGCTTTAGGTTCACAATTAATTCGGTATGGTGCTCACCTAGAAGAATTTTGGTAAGCCAATTATTGAGCTGGAAAAGGCATTTTAGAGATGAGTTTGGCTTTGAAACTCAAACTCATTTCAGAGTTGAAAGGCCACACCTTTCTACAACCTTCACAAGGGCTGAGAAATCATCACCACAGACCCAATCCTACTAGCAATGTAGCCTGCACAATAGACAGCACGTTCAGAAACTGAATAGAAAAGAACTGCATTTTTGCATAAAACCAGTGTGTAACAGCTGATTTAAACATACTTACAGTATGGATAGTTCTGTTAGGAACATATTTGTGTTTTATAACGATGAGAAAATAGATTTCTTAATATAGAACACATACTGTCCAGCTCTTTCCTTATGCTGTTACATATTCATGAGAAAGCAGTATCAGCACTACTCTATCAGAGAAAAATTTGTGTTATAAAGAAAAATCAAATCTACAGCATCCAAACTATTCAGTGTAACCTTAAAATATGCCGTCTTAGATAAAAATAGATGTTGGTATTTTTCACCACCTTATGGTACAACATAGGTCTTGCTGGTAAGATCATTAGAAGGTTAAACACCACCTCCCCAGCAGTCATGGAAAACTGAAGCCAATGTAATTTTCTTTTAAAAGACTGCTTGTGTTTCACACCATTTTACATGTTAAACAGTCTTTCAGGCATGCATTTATATTGAAATTCTACATGGGATTTAGACTTGAAAACCGTGCCCAGTTCCTGCCAGTTCAGAATCTGTGGGAAGTCAGACAAAAAATTAATATTCCCACAGTGTGCCCCTACATTGTCTAATCCAGGATGACTACTAAACTAAAGTCCTTGTAAATTAAATAATGTCAGCATTATAAAACTTATAATTTATACCCATTTGAACTTACAATACCCTTTTGATTAATCATTCCTGATCTATTGCACATCAATAATTAAATGTCTTCCGGAAATGTCAATGCTGATCAGAAAATTACTTAGTTGGAAACACATTAGCCTCATAATTTACCTAATATTTATCTTTAATGCCTGAATTTATGATCCTATTTCTTATAAAGATTAGTAGTGAATTACATGTTTAAAACTTAGATCATGAACCTGCAGTAAAAAAAAAAAAGGTGCAAAATGCTCTGAAGAGAGCATCTGAGGTATGTTTCAAAGGATTAGGGAATGAGTCTTGTACAAAGAATTAGGAATAACTGGAACAGGTAAATAAAAAATAGCGAAAGTCTCAAGAACATTCTCTCTAGCAGCAACATAATTTATTCAGTTTCCTACAACTAGCATGAATTATCATGCTTGTCTTTCAACTGGAATATATCAGGCTAGTCATGAAGAGAAATACGTTTTTAAATTATCAGTTAGATCTTGTCCTGCTTTGACTACAGAAAGAAGGGTTTTTTTTGTAAAGATGAATTTTTATTATTTTGAACAGCCACTGTGCAGAACTGACTTTTAAAAGAACTAACAGTGCAGAAGGATTAATAAAGGGATTTGGCATTTATAGGACAAATATGAAGATCTCCAATTACATTAAACAGAACAGAAATACTTCAAGGCATCCTGTGGTTAGGAAAGAACTTTTCCTTAGAGCAGCTTATTCCATAATTGTCCACTGTGGGAGTTTTAGCACTTTTCTCCAAGATCTAATACTCTCCACTGCTGGAGTCAGAAACACTGGGACAGATATATAATTGTATAGATCAAATTTGGAAAGACTTTTTTTTTTTTTTTTCTTAGTGGCAAAGACTTGTCTATCCACCAGATTTTTTTTGTGGGAATTGCTCATAGTTATTTTGAGGACTCAGACAAAATAGCAACTGAGCACTGCTGAGGAAGTTGTGGGCGTAGCTGCCCTCCTGGCCACTGCCCATAGTTAAAGCCACTTGTCAGCCAATGCTCCATAAATGAGGGTGTTTGAAACAAATGGCGACAGTTGTAGCTGGTTTATACCATTTACACACAGATCAGATGAAGCTTTAAAATTACTATGGTTCTCATACTCAGAAGTTTCATATTTTTGAAAACTGGGAGAGAGGATATACAAACTGTATGTCTGAGAACATAAATAATTTCCCACTCATTTCTCAAGTGTATTTTTGGTTACATTAATCAGAAGCAGACCCAAATACTGCCACAGTCCATGTACTTTTACAATATTCTTTTTTTTTCTCCTTCCCTGTTTCTCAACCAGCTAAGAAACCTCAAGTTGGTAGTTTTTGCTGTTGTTGCTGCTGCTGAAATTCTTGGGGGTATTCATCAGAAAATGTCAGGACAGGCAGAGATGTAGCTAATGAAAATGGAAGTTATTATTGTCTTGCTTGTATTCTCCTCATCATAAAAAATATACCTGGTGCAAATATCCCTATTTTGTAAAAGGAAGCCAAGACATCAAAACCTCCTGAGAAATAAATATAGATATAGACACTACACCTCCTAGCCCTTGGGATTAAATATTCTGATGCTTGCTGGGAGCACATTGCCATTTTCTCAATTCTGAGCATGAAGGACTGCAGGCACTCAACCACCTTTATTAAAAGAAATAAAAATAAAATTTAAAGAAAATATCACACAGCATAGCTGTCATCCTGGAGAAGGCTCAGGGGACTTCAGAAGAAAGGACTGTTTTCAAGAGATCCATGCAATAAGCATAAGTGAACTGAAGAGTGAAGGAATGGGCTTCAGGAATGATTATTAAAAAATCCGCACGCTTAACTAAAGTAGGAAGCTTAACAGAAGGCTTGATGTACCTTTTGGGTACTAGTAGGGCAGTCTAAAGATAAACCTTCCAACCTAACACTAGCACAGACTTGTTTGTCAAGTAAGATCTGTGATAGATCTGAAAAAAGCATAAAAAATACCCTCATGTACCTCTATTCTCCTTTGTCCTCTAAGACAGCACTTTCAAAGCCCAGAAAAAAATCAAATAATTACTCTCACATTTTATATTGCTATTCCTGCACTCAGATCAAACCCAGTCAGGATCTGACTGCCCCAGATATACAATATAGATACTGCATAGATATTGTATAGATATTGCCTAGCAGAAAGAGAAGCCGCTGGGGAGTCTGGAAATACAGCATCTTCCCATAGTAAAAAGAATGGAAGAATTAAAGAGAAAGGTGAAAGGCATATTGTGAATGTTTTTTAAAATACTTTTATATGAGAGGTTAGAAGGAATCTTGGATATTCCTGGAACTAATGTACATTTGAATTTGAAAATACTGAGTCAAGTTCTACCACTGACGTCATTTAGAAAGTCTGTCCCTGATTGTGGTACATTTTGCCAGCATTAATCACGGTATTTCTCTCAATTTTTTCTAGCTTCCAATTGTTAGATACATTTGTCAGCTGGACCGCAAAGCCTTCTAACATCACACTTCTGCTCTCTGTGCAATACTAATCTAAAATAATCTGATTCTTTCTTAACCATTTCCTTGACCACCTGAAACAACTGAGGTCCTTTATGGAGTCACTGCAAGGTTCTCTCACCTGAGACCTCAAACTGTTGGTTTCCTTCTTGTAGCAGGAACTTCAGAGCTAGACACAGTGCTCCAGAAGTGGTCATACGAAATTCAATATCAAAAAGTGGCAATTATCCCCACATTAGCCTCACTATTGCCTTGGGAGATTATGTTCAGCTGATAGCTCCTGTGATGAACAGGTGCAGCATTGCTGTTTCCCCTGATAACATAACCCAGCCAGAGGCGCACTGCTTACGTTCCTTCTCTTCACCATTCCAGCTCCCCTCTGCAATGGGAGGGAAGATTTTTGTCCTACTCACTGCAGTCACATATTCATCTGTTTGTTCACCTGTCACAAGTTTGTTTTGGCAAAGAAAAAACTGACCAGCCCCAGACTCAAAAAGTATGAGGCTCGTTGAAATTACTTGCCTAACTCCATTGTAACAGGGAAATCTCAGGGCTTTATACTAAACAGCAAGGCACTTGCTCAGCACTGATAAGGAAAAAAACACCCATATGAAAGAGGGGTTCTCATGATAAGGGTTGAAAAGACAGAGGAATGAACAGATAAGTGAGATTAAGAGGAGCTTGTCATTCATACTAAGCTTTTCAACAAATTGCTGAATTGATGTTTAAAGGCTAAAAGAAAAGTTTTCCTAGAGGCAAGGAAAAACTTCAGCAAATTGAATTGCTTTCACAATTAAATGCTGTGTAAGTTGAAAAATTGCAGGCAATTGCCTGAATATTCTACAAACGGAGCAAAGATGAAGGCATATGGTATGGAGAAAAAAACCCGTTGTTATGTGACCATAAAATACACTGCTCCCTTCTTCCATAATGCAGGTAGCAGACTCACAACCTAAAAAGTCACTTTCTGATGGGCTACTGACACATTTATGGCCACTGGTTTAGTACAGCCAGGCAAGAGACCAGGTGTAACCCAAAAATCTGCACAAGGGTGATAATGAAGTGCACACTCACAAGAGTGGGAAGCTGAATCCAAACCCCTGTGCCATCACAGTGACCATCCACCACCAGGAGATGCCCATGCAAATGTTTGCAACCTTTTGAAAAGCTGAATTTTGAATAGCTGGAGGATTGTTGCAGGCGTAACTAATGTTAGTTTGTACTTGGACTCTAAAATAAATGCCAGTCTGAGGCTGGTCAGAATCTCCATCAACCCATCAGGATCATATGACTCGGCCTGAGCAGTGCTGAAAGCAGCAAACCTCATTGCTGATTTGGAGTGCTCAGAACTGATGAAAAGCACTTTAAACCTAAGAAAGAAAATACTGAGCAAGTACTTCACACTGAATTGCAACGTTTTAACAGTTCAGGAAGGCTGCAGGTGTACCTGTTACAGGATTCTGCAGTCACCTGCCCACGAAAGGATGTTTCAAATGTGTACCCTCCTAAATTTATGTACACAGCAAAGTACAGTCCCAGTGCAGCCCAGTTCCACTCTTCCAAAAAAAAGGAACTCACTAACAGTTTGGGTACAATCCAACATTTAAAAGCTTAGCCTTTCTCCTTGAAGTTTCAAAGGTAAAGAAAAAGCCAGGAGTTTTAAGATATGCTATTTAGCTCTCTTCTTTTACATTATAAGGGAACTAAGCTGTAGGGGCTGTACTGTAACTTGTCGGTGTAATTTTTAACTTGGCTGAAGCATAACCTTTTTTCAAAACAGAAGTTATTTGATATTTATCAGCAAAAAGATTTTAGCATGCCTAACCCGGCAGAGCAAAAACCCCTATATTCAATACTACCCCTTCACTCTTCTATTCCTTTTTAACCAACTGTCATTCATGGTCCTCAGGGTGCTCATTAATTCTGAAGTTTAAAAGATATCCATCAGCAGTATCATAAATTCATAGATGGCTACAACAGGAATATCTCTCTCTCTCTCTAAGCATGACTTTTTCTTTTATAGTTTAACCTCTGTGATTAACTCCCTTTTTTGTGTCTTGTGGCATCTTTTATGCAAATGGCAGAATTTCTCATAGAAAGACCTTTCCTTAATATTTAACACATACTTCTTTGTCATTTGTCTCCAGAGCACATAGAAATCACATCATCTAACTGGCAGCACAGTAAATGTGCAAGTGAATAATTAGTAAAATATGTAAAACTGCTTATATATTGGTGAAGTTTCCCTGCCATATCTGGATTAAATATGCCAGAAGAAGGCTAAAGCTTCTCAAAAACAGTCTGCAAATTTTTAATTAACCCATGTTTACAGTCCCATCAGATTGGGACTTACAGGATGTGATTGCTATTTAGACCATTAATACAATTTTTCCCCAGGTTGAAGAAGAAATGGTTTATATAGGAGAGTATAAAGACTATTAGAATGGCTCAAAGAGAAATATAATGAAAAAAAAAAAAAAAAGATAAAACATGCAGTAGTTTTGTACACATCTGTGAAGCTTCATGAAGTGAAAAATTTTCTGCTCCTCTACCCCCCAACTAAAATTCTGTCCCCAAGTCACAGCTCAGTACCATTGCTTTCACAGTCTTGGTGCTTATCATCAATCTCTGCAGGTGAACCCAAACTGCAACCCAAACTTGTGCATCTCCAACACCCAAGATCTGCCAAATTCTAGTAGGATGTGTCAAACAGCGGCATTCAATATAAGCAATATTCAAATTGCACGGTCATCCATCCACTTACAGATTGATACTGTAAAATAAGCTTGCTTCTTCTGCCAGTTGAGCCACAATTTCTAATACTTATTACCAGAGATTACAGATGGTGGAACAGTTATGGCAGAGTGTTATTGTCAACTAAAGGTGCAGCAACATAATTATAAAACCTACAAACAGCATCTATGTTTTAGCAGCACTAGTGGTATCAAAATAAAAGTACAATTTCAAGCAGAGTAACTATTAAATGTCCATTTAACAGAAGCTAAGCATCTGAAGGGGCGGGAGAAACAATTCCACAAGGCTCATCCATGTTTCAAAATTACCAGTATGTAATTTTCCACCTCTCAGTGCTGTCATGCTTTACTACATGCCATTGATGAAAACTGTTAAACAACATGAAGGGCAGTGAGGAACTACTGAAGGCAGTGGTGCAGCTGTACAGCCAGAGCTGCACAGATTTTCCCCTACCTTTGTGTTTGCTTGCAACTTAATTCTGGAATGTTAAATTCTTTTGAAATACCCACACATAACATACACAGCTTTCCCAGCTTGAGACCTTAGGCTGAACAGCTTGCTTCAGTTCAATTATTATTCAAGCACTGATAGCCAGCATTATCTTAGATGAAATGCAAACCAAGTGAGAAACAGATTCCACATAAAAAAGCTTGAGAGCTAAAAGAAAATGAAATCAATCCCCAGCCTTTCAACTCCTTAAAGTGATAGGCAATAACAGGGATGTCAAACCAGGGTAAACCTGAAAAGAAACATTTTGCAGCTCATGATTGAAAGAGAACATAAAAGGATGTCAGGTAGATGGATGCTTTATTACTATTTTATATTTGAAGCCAGAAAACAAGGCCAGGTTGTAGCTGAAGACGTGAAACTACAGCTCTTCCATCTATTTTAGGAGACCTGATTGATACTGTTAACCTTGCTGTCTGATCATGATCACACCCCTCCATCTTCCCTATACATTGATCAGCTGTTTCCCTGGAGAGCAACTTGTCATTAACACCTCTACAGATTTATATTTATATGCATGTCCTTTTCTCCCCATTATATTTTTATTGCAAACAGCCTATGAATACAGCAAGTATGTTAGCAGTAAATATAGAGGCATAGCAGAGCTGACACCAAGTTCTTATCCCCAACAGGAGAGACTTGACCTTTTACGTTGTTTCCAAAGTTAGGAAGTTACAGACTGTGATGGGCTGATGCTGCTTGGCAGCTAAGCTCCCACCCAGTCCACGCTACCGCTCCCACAAAGGGGGACAAGGCAGAGAATCAGAAAAGCAAAAGCAAGAAAAACTTCCTCTCACTCTTGGAGGTCAAGATAAAGACAGTCTATTACATCAAGGGAAAAAACCAAAAAAACAACCAACCAACCAACCACCAACAACAAAGCATCAGAAGTAAAACTTTCAATTTTAAGATTTCCCTTTTCCTCTCTCTAGATGACTCTCAGGCTCAGCACTCTGTAGAACAGCTTGACTTTCCAAGCTTAGCATTTCTGACTGTCAGCTGAAAAACGTTATCCATTTTCTTTACTGGAAAAAAATCTTCACCTTCTCTTTGACATATTGCCCAAGCAGTAATGTGAAAAACAAAGACAAACAACTCCACAGATAAAAGAAATGGGAAAGGGTAAGAAACCAAAAAAGGAAAAAAAAATTAGGAAAAATAGAAATTAACATTTTAGTTCAGAATTTTTGCAAGACATTTTAATGAAAAATCCTTTCCAGAAAGAGGTAAGCCTTTTTCAAATAAGAGTTATGAACAACTACAAACTACCTTTTCTAAGGAATGATCAAAAAGAGTCTTTCCTGATAGTTTGGGAGGTCCTAGATGAAGCTTTCAGATAATAGACTAGGAAGGAAAAAGCAAAGCATGGCTGGATATCACATCTTTTATTCTAATCATCTAAAGCAAGTAGAAAACAGCCAGTGAGTCTCCACAATTGGATTGAGACTTGGACTGGATTTCTAACACTCAATTGATAGGTGTGCAGATATGAGTGCAGTAAGTAGGCTATAAATACACAGAAGCTGACAGCTTAAATAGTTTGCTAAAATAGATCTCTCAAGGAGCTATTCCAGATAACCATTTATCTATCTATCCATCCATCCAAACTCACTCTTCTCAGCTGTTGGGCTGAGTTTTCAGACAGGATATTCTAGTGGGATAGCTTGTTGAATGTAGCTATAACAAAGAGATGGCTAAAACAGATATGTAAGCTGAATCAGATACTTGGCAATAGAGAGAGAGCTTCAGGAATTGTGGAGGGAAGCCAAAATAAAGAAGAAAAAAGGGGTGAGTATGGAAAACTAAAGAAAAAGTTCACACCTTACAAATGAAATAGGAATTAAAATCCAGCTGATGGCAATGACGTTTTCTCAGAGCTTTCTGCTTTGGACAGAACATGCCTTGAAAATCCATCTTCAAAATCACCCCAATCCAATTTTCTCAATACTGACTCTGGTGCAGATACACCATTCCCACCAACAGCATACAGTGTGCATGAGTTTATGTGGACTGTACCCCTGCACTGCTGCTCCAACTGAGTGACAGGAAAAATCATGATTTCAGTTATTCCCCTGCTTTAAATGTCCAACATGTCCTTAAACCTCCAATTTTACCTTTTCAGGTATATTTTCCAGCAGTTTGCTGTATCTTATCCTTCTCTAATATTTACCATGTGGCTCCCTGTTGACAGAGGGATGACTCACTAATGACAGTGCATATGTGTCCAGTGAAACATTCTTCTCACATTTTGGAAACAGAATTTCCTCCCCCCCGCCCCCGCTTTCAGCTCTTCACAGACTGATATCCCCCCAGAAACTTTAAAACAATTAAAGCCATAGCAGGATTTTACCAGCTAAATGGAGTTCTGGGTCTTGAAAAAGTTTGTGCATTCAGTAGCTACATTTTAAGGTAAGTTGCACTACATCACACATAGATAGAAGAAGACATTTAAAAGCTTTTCTCATAACAAGTTGATATTTGCCAGCTGTTTTTCGGATCTTTATGGTAAACCCTGCATTGAAAAATAGCTGCCTAGAAGGCAGGAGCTGACAATGATTTGAACCTGCTAGCCATCTCTCTAGATCAGATGCCATTACCACCAGCGGAATCAGTATTCCATTCACATGCTTTTACTTTTCCCTCTTGGAAAACACTTTGCAAGAAATAACATGGAAATATATATATTGATAGACTGTGGTTACATATGCCATGTTAATCCATTCATATATTTCAGCACAGCTTTCTACTGGACTGTACATAATATGCATACACGCTCTGCATCCTACCATAACATCAGCTTTTAAATATACCTATCTTTCATATAAATGATACAATAAAGGTGTTCATTTAGTGGATAAACACCAGTATAGTCACTGAAATTTTGCTCCTCCTTTAGTAGCTCTTTATAATTTTAAATATAAAAGAGCATTACAAATATAAGATACATATAAAGCAAGAGCTATTCAGGTACAATGTTGATACTTCAGTTTTATTATTATTCTATACTAATCAATCCTGAGACAGAACATTTATGGATTTGCTCGGCAAAAAACCAAAGCAGTGAGAAACAAATATGTCTGCTTAATACAGACAGCAGAAAAGACATAAATTTTCTTAAGATGCTATTGTTAATTTGAGATTACACATCAAGAAAAACAGAGGTTCTGAATTAGAAAAAGACCAATAAAATTTTTGTCATTTCTTTTGGCACACCAAGTTGCATGACAGTGCATTGTCATCAAAATCTTGACCACTTACAATAGTGAAATGCAGGTGCTGATCAAATGAACATCTTAGAGGTCAAAATTTTAGAATCAACCATCATAGCTAATAAAATTAAATATATAAACAAACCCCTCATACATAAATAAAACCTTTATTTATATAAATAAAACCTTTCATTTATATATAAATAAAACAAAGCACAAGATAAAAAGATTCAATGTGATATGTACATAGTTCAGAGACGGTTAATGTGCTTGTTTCAGTTCTCAGGTGAGGCTTTTAGCTGAAGAATTTTGAGAGAGCAACTCATATGTGCTTAGATATAAACAGCAAATATGAAACATAAAAGTATTTTAAAATAAACCGGGAAAGAAGGTAAAAAATATGGAATAATCAAGGCAATACAATCCATTTTGTTAAAAATTAATTTTGCAACATTAAAAAAATATAAGTCACAGTTAAAAAGAAACCAACCTTTTGAAGACAGCAAATCATTACAGGGTGCTAAAGATTTCTGAGTATATTAGCCCACCCTTAGGGCTTATTGAATATAATCCATTTCAATTTTCTTCTCCATTTTCTAGCACAAACAACACTGCAGATTAGATCAAGCCAATTCTTATGCTAGTTGTATTTTCTGTCAATACCCACTAAGGGGTAGAAGCTTGAGAGGAGGAACGAGTTACAGTTACATTGCACAACCTGCTCATGGATTCTGCAATCTGTGGTTTGATGTAAGCTTACGCCATGAACGCAACAGTGAAAGAAGGACAAGGCCACAAGTTAGATGCAATTTTAATTCAATGCATCATAAGATCAATACTGCCCACTGGAGGCAGTGGAATTTCTAAAATCAGAAGTATTTCACAAGTTTCTCTGCCCTCCTCAGTGACACCTGTTCAGCGCTTCTCATTTTACCTCCAAGTTATCAAAAACTTGGCATCTTGGGTCTATTGCTCTGGGGCACTGCACTGCTCACATCCCTATCCCTCTGCAGCAGATGTTCATGCTCAAGTACACTTACAAGCTGCACTGCTCCCACCCTGGATACTCTCCTTTGGCACCACATCGTTCCCCATCTCCTGCTCTTTTAATAATTCTGGACTTTGCTGTGCTTCTCACAGGTGCTTCCTTTGTGCTTCCCATTGTTTCTGTCCCTCATGCATGAGGCGCTTTCCCTTCCCTGAGTTTCACTGTAAGACCATGAACTTCTCTTCCTCAAAGGCTTACTCCATCATGCCAGCAAAGGGTTGTAAGGTGAAGGAGATGGCTAGCACGGAGATGAAACCTTATTTCTATGTTTTAGGCTATTTACAGAAACAGTTAAACAATGCACAAGAAGAGCCTGAAAATAATATTAACTAATATTAACCTATTAACAAATATTACATGTTTAGGTACATGGTGTGATGAACAACAAGGGAACAAGGAGCAAAAATGGCATTTCTGAAAAGGAAACTGTCCCCTGAGGTGCAATTCAGTCAACTGCAAAAGCCTGAAACTTGTCACCTGAAGAGGAAACACCTACAGAAAGGATAGTGGAGCAACGTTACAAAACAAGAAGTAGTTCCTTTAAGAGACACCTGCAGCTATTACTCTGTCTCTAGAAATGGGAGTTTCCAAAATATGTTTAGCAGAAAACTAAGCTGGAAAGCCGCTGTCAGTCTGCACATATTCCAAAAACTAGAGGTGGAAGGACACACTACATCGATCTTTCATTCCATGGTCGCGGGTAGATTATTCCCTATTACACACTCCTGAGCTCTTTGTCTACTATAGTTTTAAATGACTCAAGTGCTTGGACTTCTACCACTTCCCTTGGGAGACTTATCTATTCCACAGTCTAATAGATCTCACTGTCAGGAAATGGCCTCCATTTGCCTTTGCTCAACCTAATCCCATTACTCCTAGTTATGGTAGTTTTTTCCTGTTGTGCTCTGAAACACCCTTATAATGGCTCTTACCCCAGAATCACAGGGAAATAACAGCCCTAAATGGAAACCTCTTGCCTTCCATTAAGAGCTCCCTTGTCCCCTCACTCCCACAACCTGGCACAACACACCAGGAGAGACAGGAGCAGTTGCAGCGAGCAGGACCTGGACTAATGCCACCCGGGACAGGCCACTGCACAAGGCTCAGCTGTAATTATGGCACAGCGGGACAGAGGGAACAGTGTGGGATAAAAGCAGTATCAGCAGGCAAGGACACTTCCTTTTAACCCAGGCAGTCTTTAAGTTGCATGCTCAATTTTTTAAATAGCTCAATTTTGTAAATGGGCATTAATCATCTCAGTGAAATGTCTTATCAGCACCAGAGCTCCCGCATGGTGTGCGGGTCTCGCTGCCTGGCTCCTCCCTTCTCAGCTTTTGGCTGAACCGTAGCCAAACATTGCGCTGGGAACTATATGACCAAACTTTCAGTATTATTCCTGTGAGACATAATCCAAAATCCAGAACCACTCACTTTCCAGTGTGGCAGAGGTGAAGGTGTGTATTAATATAGCTTCCCAGTTTTACGCTGTCGATATGTGTTTCTGTTAGTAAAGGATCAAACTTTCATTTTAAGCCATTCGCTTTCATCTCTCCTTGGTCTTGAGCAGTACTGACAGCAATAGTAATGCAAAGACTGCGGATGGCACAGAAAGTCCCCAAAATCAGAAGAGGAAAGCTCAAAAACATTGTCAAATGAAGAACACTGTGCTCTAACAGATATAAGCCATTCATCTTCATGTAAGATGAAGATAAAAAGTCACCCACATAATGAAGATGGCCAATCCAAAATTTAACTACCAGTTCATGTTTTCTGCTAGACAGATTTTAGGCAACAAAATAGATACAAGTAATTTTATTTACACCACCAAAAAACCCAAACAAAAAAACGGATCAGAGAAAAAAAGAAACTTTACACAGATTTCTCAAGAAATTCAGACAAAAAACTCCATTTCATTTGTGTTTTTCTCATTTAAGAGAGCTTCACTCACTTCTGCTGCTCATCTCTTTCATTCATTATGTTCCTTTTAAGTATTTTGCTGAGATTTTTTAATTCTGAAGCGTGGTTATTTACAAGGCTATTTTTTTGGACAGTTTTTGTTTATGTCCTACCAAAGTCCATTTTGATTTCTCTGCACGTTTCCCTGTGGTGTCCTTGGAAATACTCAATCTGTATATTATAATCTGGGGACTGTCAGAGTAAAAGAAAACATAAATATTGTTGCTGAGTTGTCTGCAACACATTATGCCATTTTTACAGACCTGTATTTTTATTAACTCCTGCACTGCTTTGCTGTTTCATGTATGGAAAACAAAGTAACCAATGGAGAGCTGCTGGAAAGCATGTCCTCGAGCTAGCTTTTATTCAGGGCCTAAAATATATCAAAGCAAACAGCATATGAAAGGCCTCTTTCTCTTTCACACAGAAAGAAATGCAGATATTTGCCAATGAACTTACTTGCCATCCATGGAAGACATACAAAAATCTTTGTGCAGCAGTAGAGATGCCACATTATTGATTGTTAAAAGCAAATTTTTTTTATTTGCAGAAGTCAAAAATAATTAGAGAAAAAGATGACCAAAAAAGGCACCTAAAATGGGAATGGTCCAGGCCAAGATATCTTGCACTCAAAATGCTATGTGGGCAAAGGAAAGCAACACCCCCCAACACTCTGAATTCTTGATATATATTTTCATAGGTACACTGAGAAACAACCAAAACAAAAGTAAAAATGTTTTCTGCTCTATCTCAGTCTATTTCATCAAAAATTAAGTGTGACTGCAGATAAAAGTAGTCAATGAAAATTTAAAAGGAATTATTAACATGGAGTCAGAGAAACCCCATCATAATAACCTCTCCTAATATGCAGCGCAACTGGAAATAAGTAATTCAGTTCCTTATTAAAATAAGCTTTTTTACAGCTACATATTTCACATCATGGTAATGTTCATTGATAGTCTGAAGGCCTGAAATATCCACATTCTCTTCTCATCCATCTGTCAGAAAACCCCTCATTTTCCTGCAGAGAAAGGTGACTCCTGTTCCCATCAAATCCAACCACTAAACTTTCATTTTCACTTGGCATAAGGTCAGACCTATAAGATTCAACAAGCAAATTCTGATGTTGTATTAGAAAAAAGATGCAGCGTGACTGCTTTATGTTTTGGCTCCTTAGCTTAGCATGTCTGGAGGGCACAGTTTCACAATTGCTCTCCCCTCATTTTCATTCATTTACAACCTTGCAGGTCAGAAAAGCGAGAATGCTGTTGTTTTAGCACCCTGTTCTGCTTCTCTGGAGCACATAATAAGGAATAAATACAGTCCTGGTTATCCATGTATTTCTAACTGCTGTAAGCACTCGATACATACAAACTGTACCTCAGGTAGCACTGCCTTGCTTCTCTTTGCTCATCCCTACACAGAAGTTCAGGGTTATCCAAGCTCCAGGCCCAGCTTCCCCACAGCAGAATTATGGTGTAGGGTGGGATCTGCACTTAAACGGAGGCTGTGCCACTGCAGAGAGTGAAGCCATTAAATTAGCAGATAAGTACCCCTTTGAGGATTTGATAACTTGATGTGTGAATTGTCTGTCATATCAGTTCACCTAGCATTTGCAAACTGACTCTTTTTGACAAGAAAAACAGAGAGTGTAGTCCAGACTAACAGGAGAAGTATATTTTTCTTCTTTTTTTCTTAAACATAATTTTTTACGTTTAGTTGATATGTATAAATAAACATGAGGACATTGTGGTAGACTTCCTTATTAGCCTAGTGGAAAATACTGTATTGCAAATATAAGCTTCTTTGCGGAGATTGCTCCTGACTGGCCAGCAAATCCAATAAAAATATGACTTTTGCTTCAGCTTAACCATATAATACACTTTATCACCAAGTGCCTTGTGTAATAAATGTTACTGAAAAGACTAATTTAGGATCTGAATTTATTTTAATTAGTCTTTGTAATACTGCAGCAGATGTTAGCCCATATAAAAGCAAACCTGCACTTGTGAGGAATCTCAATGAGAAGGGGCCCAACATTTGATATTCTCAAACATACTGCCCGAGATTGCAACAGCAGACAGGAGGGGAGAAAGGAAACTAAAGAACAAACAAGATTCAGGAGGATGAGGAAAAAAGGCAGCAGAGATTCATTTTGTTATAAACATGTCCTGCTATCAGTCACAGCACTGTAAAGGTGAGGCTGCAGAGCATCATTAATAACTGACAGTTGTTGTTAACTACCAGGGAACACCAGATAACCTTCCCGAGAATATCTATACCCCCATCTTGGGCAGCAAAGTAATGAGTCCCAGTGGAAAGAAAGCACTGGCCGTCTTTGTTGTAGCTATTGATCTCCTGATGTGATTTAGATAAGGGAGGAAGAGATAATGGCATTGATTATTCTATTTAGGAGCCAGACTGAGACTAAACTAAAGTATAATACATAAAGAGGAAAAATCCACACTCGATCACTTCTTGTCTGTTCTTCGCAATTCAAGCCAACACCAGGTGGTCACAGCGACAGGGAGACACATCTTAATAAATGTGGGGTTTGGTTTCTGGGACAATTGGATGTAAACTAATATATGACAGGGGGTTTTGTTTTGTTTCTTCTTCCGTACTTTAATGGGCAAGCATTGTTTTCATAAAGCAAAGCACGGGAAGAATAGATTGTTTTCCTGCCAAGGAGGTTGACAGAAGTCAATGATGGAGATCTCAGGCTGACAGCAGGACATGCATAGCTAATTTTACTTTATGCTCCTTGCCCCCAGTGCGAAGAGTAGTTAGCTCAGGCCAGGTAGTTTACAGAGAAGAATCTTAAAAAAAGAGAAGGAATGCTTATGTCTATCCACAGCAAGATGCAATTATTCTGACAAGCCTTTACTGCAGGTCACCTGCAGACATGGATTAGAGCCTCAGGCCTTGCCTCAGAGTATAAATGAATCCCTATTGCATTTAAGAGCAGACACCAGTGAGATTTAGACATACCCTAAAAATGGAAAAAAAATAAAAAAGAAAACCATTTCCAGTCTTTTTAAAGCTGCTGAGCTTAAACTGCCTCTAAACCTCTAGCAGGTTACAGAGGTCCCTGTTCTACCAAGGGGACACAGTGAGGGGTATGATGGATTGACAACCATACCCTGTTTTATATTCTCTGTTATACTCTTCCATGTTTGGAATACCATCCTAGACCTGAAAAACAACACAAACTTGTACTTTTACTTCTGTCCTCAGAGGAGGTGTTCTTTTAAAACATATGCATTTAGATTAAATTATTTATCTTTTATTGGTGTGATTAATGGATGGCTTTGTGAATTATAAAAGGAAAACCAGATGAATAAAATATCAGATATAGGAGCTAAAACCAAAATAAATGTGCCCAGTTCTTGGATGTCACCATATAGCTGCTAAATGTGATGAAGACGGTATGTTCACCTGTTTGTGACCCTGGTTTTCCTTTTATAATTTACAAAGCATATCTATTAATCACATCAATAAAAGAGAAATAATTTGTATTTAATCTAAATGCACGTTTTCAAAGCGAATCTCAGTTTGGTGTCTGAAACCCTCCACTGAGGACAGAAGTAAAAGTACAACCAAACTGCTAGAACCAGCCCTTGAAGGATTAATTGTAGCATACTTCAGAAATGAACTTAAGAGCAAACAGGCAGTGTGGGTCTAGTTGCTTCTTGGGGGAAAAAAAAAACCCTCTAAATCTCTTGTCTATATAACACAGTAGAAATAGTGACATATTGTCTGAAGGTAAAAGAAGCATAGGTTTTCACTTTCAAAAGGAAATCGATTGAGCCATGAAAAAAGGGTGGATTTACCCATTTCCTTAACATAGAAAGTTGGATCACTAGTGACAGTGCCTGAAATAAAAAGCATTTCTGTGCATTTTCCCAGTATCTGGCACTTGTGCTGAAGAACAATGAAAGATTTAATGGTGGGAAAGGCTTGGTGTGAAAAAAATACAGCTTGGGATTTCATTACTGCAAAAGAAAATAAGAAAATACATAAAACCATTGGCACAAATATTTTTCCCTCTATGTATAGCTGTAAAATACTATGACTGAAAAATGATTTAATAATAGCACATCCAGGATTTAGATTCATGTTGAGGTGCCCCCACAATCAGAAGTCACATTCTATATTTCCTGTGAAAGACCACTAGGATAAACCAAAATCCTAGGCATAGAACACATCAACATTTGATAGGACCTTAAATACCTGAAACTAAGTCATTTTAGTTCTGCATAAGATAGAATCCTAATTTCAGAGCATTTTTAGAGTAACATTACATCACCTGTATTGGTCCAAGCAACTCGAACCTGATCTGATAAAGCATTTAATTCTAACTTTATTTTTCTTCCAATACAGAAATTTATTTTCAAGTGAAAGTTACCTTTACGTATTTTTTGTGCTTCTAGCAGTCTGGAAGATGATTTTGTAAAGTGTTAAAATGAAGCTGTGGCAGATGACCTGTCTGTCAGCAGATATAAAACAAACTAAGTCATTAGATTAAACCCAAATCCCCCCCCTGTGGCAACTGATTCCATTCAATATTTTCTTGCTCTAAGGCTATCTGTGAGTGCTTTGACTGTATCAACATTTCTTTTTATTTTATTGTTTGACAGATCTTCCAGAGCTATGCGAATTACTAAAGTGATTGTATTAAAAATATTTTAGAATCATTAAAGAAAAAGTGGAAGTTCTCTACTGCTGTTTTAGAAATGCATTCATACATCACAGCTGTACACACCAGAAATTCTAATGCAGGTATACCCATTTATACCGTAATTCTCAGCCACTCCTAAGCCAAGATGACATTTTCAATATGAACTGTCAAAATAAGACAGACAAATCCTAGTAGAAGTGATTACATTTCTAGCAATATCTTTTGGGAATTATCTTGTAATATTTCTTTCATTCCACAAGGAAAATGTTTTTTCCCTTCTTCTAAATTTTGCACATCTTTAGCAAGAACTTCCAGGTAAATGGCTACACACAAACTGGATATCAGCTAAGCTTCATTTAGCAAAATTAACTGATGCTCTATCTTCTGTTTAATTGCCAGTAAAGTGCAGTGTCAGTTCCTCCATCTTCTGCTCCATGCTACTGTCCTGTCTGATGATAATTGACCAGTCTGCATAAGTCTTTCAATTAGTTAGGGAGATAATTATTACCTAGAAAACACTTTTGTTGCCAGGTAAATGACAAATTTTTGCAAGGAAGCTTCCTAGTCCAGTTTGGTTGTAGTTTTTGAGCAAACAGTGGAAATGCTGTTACCAGGCACCTTTACCAGCTGTTGGGTTTAACTGGCAAATGTTCTTTAGATAATTTCTGTTGTTGGATGTTTCAGCCCTTTCTGGTTTCTACGTAAGCTGAACAAACACTGAATCCAGCTCCAGAAATGTGCTTTCATGCAACTCCCTTGGGCTTGCACTCCAGCCAGCTACAGTCAGTTGAAACAACTGTTCAATGTTCACTGGAGAGAGAATCTGATAAAGGCGATACTAGACCATGGCATTCCTTTTTAACTTCATGTTGTTTTGTTGTTGGTTTTTTTTGGTTTTTTTTTTCAGGAAACACAAGTCAATTGTCCTAGAATCACTTCAGTAAGACATATAGGAAGCCATACATACGTAAAATAAACCAAAACCTTGAAACACTAGTGTTAAGGTTGAAGAGAAACAAAAGTACATCTTTCTCAATTTAAGAATTTTTGAGAGGGAGGGAAACTGTGCTAGAGATATGTATATTCTTTCTCCTTCTTAATCATTTGTGGTAGATACTTGCCTGTGTAGAGATAGGATGAAAATAACCAGAAAACAGATATTTAATTTCCAAAGGAACCATAGTTTTAGTTCATCAGAAAATGACAACTGAATAATTGCAATGCTAACATTTCTTGAAACTCAAAGGCCATACAAATGACTAACCCTATTGAGAATACATTATATATGCATGTGGTAAGGGCAATTGCAAGAGAAGATCAAAAGACACCATGTCTTAAGTTTAATAACCCATTTAATATTGCCTTTCAATTCCATTTCATGCTCAGTAAAGCAAGAATAACTGAACCTTTCACTGATGCTGGCCTCAGATGAACAGCTTTTGTTTTGAGGGCTCTGGTTGCAATGCCTTATCATAGTTGGCAATTATGGCCTTGCAGCAAATGCCAGTGACAGTGTCAGAGGAACTGCTTCTGCACCTAAACAAGGATACGTCTTTAAGGGGCTGTTTTTCTTAACTAGGGTCATACTGTCTGTTCGTGTGCGTAGGGAAAAGGCCTGGCACGCGCTGCCTTTGTCCTTTCCCCGCCACATGCCCCCATCTTTCCCGTAATGAAATACAGCGCCTGCAAATGGGCGAGGGGTGAAAATGGGCATGACACGCTGAAGTAAGCAAAACACAGCACACTGTCCCATCAGAAAGGTTAATGGCAAAAAGAAGCAAGACATCTAAACTCATGACATGCTAAAAAGCCACTTAAAAAAGGTTAATGGCTATTGCTCCCAGTGCTTGCTTATAGAACAAACTGTGTTGGGATTCAGCCAACCGAGAGCAAAAAATATAAAAAGAATGAGCAATAGCTTGAATCAAAGATTACAAATTGAACTCCTACCAGAGCAGACAGAAAAGGTTTATAGTCTAGTTATGTGCACAGTACAACATACCATTATCTTCTATTGTTCATAAACAAAAGGATTTGATCAGTAGATCAGGGACACTGTACAGGGTTCTGTATTTTGAGTCTGTCCATACAACATAAGCAAGAAGAAAAATCACTAATTTATCAGGAAATTCATAGCAAGTGGTTTGCAGTGTAAACTGGCTCTAGCCATGCTACTCTAAAGTCTTTAAAGAACAGTAGGTGCCATCTTTGCTTTCACCTTTTCATAGCCTACTGAGAAATCTCATGTTTCACCTTGAAAAGAAAAATATCAGTATGTCAGTAAAATTAAGATAATGTAATATTGTAATAGTGTCTAAGCCATCCAATGCTATCTTTACTATAACTAACTGGAAGTGGGAATTAAAAAGTCTTGGTGAAATTAGCTATGAACAACTACTGGAAATGTGAAAAATGATTTTGTTGTAGACATGCCACCAAATTACATATTTCAGCAGTTTAGAGGCTTTGCATTAGAATTGTACTAGGACCTGCTACAGGGCTGACCCACATGCTTTGTAAAATGATGAAATTCTTGTGTGTCATGTGTACCTCAGAAGATCACAGTTCTGTCTTGGTTGCAGCAGAGATACACACATATTCCAGTGCATATCCCACAGCTGGATAAAGATTTATCTTTAATTTTCATGGAACCTCTTGTTGTACAGTGTTGGGGGTTATTTTTTAATCCCCACTACCTTCACAAAAAGGGATTAATTATTTGACTGTATCCATATATATGATAATGCTTTTCTCCTTTTTCTAGTACATCTTTCCCATAAATTTTCCTTCACCCCCTCCTCCTACACATTCCTTTGTACTCTTAGGACCTTCTGAGAAGACAAGAGTTAATCTGACCATGCATTCACATTTTCCAGAAGGTGATGGTCCACTAAACCACAGCAGAATAGTGCAACGCTGCCACAAATTCCCCCCAAACTAGTGAGCAGTCTTATAGGTGTGATCTCCACCAAAAGACTGTAGAGGCCAGAGAGAATCACCAGCTAAGAAAAGATGAGTGTGCATAAAGTTAGAAGGGAAAGGGAGAAGGATTATCCTAAGAGAAAATTACTAGACTTTACTACAGACTCTACCTCTTTGACACAATTGCCTGTGCTATGCTCTGCGCTGTGACAAATACAACACATTGAGGGGGAAACGATATTTCTGAAACTGTCTTTAAAGTACAATATTTGGGGTACTTAATAAAAAAGGCAATCCAACAGAATTTAGTTTGGAGAATATGTATGAATTCACATGAAAAAACCCATGGTGTTTGAGTCTACGGATGAAGTGACAACTGTTTTCTTCCTGCAGTGCTAGCACTGTGTCTATTAGCAGAAACCCCAGTTCTAGGAGGGGTGCCACCTTGAAACCCTCTGAGTAGCACAGAACAGACAGGGTTAAAAAAGCTGTTGTAATTCTGTGAATGTTTCTATGCAGATTTTTAAAATTTATCTTCATGTTCTTATGCTGAAGCCCTAATCTCTATAAATTGCTTCAAATGATGTAAAACCAACTGTCTCAACTTTTGAATAACATATAAACCACATCATGTGGTTAAATATTAAAACACTGACTGATATGATCCTGTAACATGCTAAATCTCCCTGATCTAATCTGTGCTTTTGAGAAATGCTTGACTGTTCTTACTTGCTCTGAAGTAATGCAATCCTCCAGCTAATTTCTGGGAGAAACAGGAAGATTACGGGAGGGCATTTTGCTGCCTGATTTTATGGAGCCACTAATACTTCACATCCCCTCACATTATATAGAGACTGTTTTGCAACCCCAGCTACACCAGACCTGACAGAGCACCTATTCTTAACACTGCCCTCCTTCTTTAATAAATGTCTTAAACTCATCTTCTTCCTCAACCCCATCAGTATCTTCAATTTTGTGAAAATGCATTTTCAATAACTATTTTTTTACAAAACTGACTTCTACTCCTGTGCAGAGCTATTACCATCTCTGCTGTGTGATTTTAGGTCTTCACATCAGGGCTTGCTGTTTTTATTTTTTTTTTAATATATCCTCTTTTTGAAAACACAAACATGCAATTTAATGTATGGTTATGTTTTGTGAACCTTCCTATTTTTCTTCAGAAATGTACACATTTGCTGTGATACACCTCCCACATTTGATGTAATATATTTTGCAAGTCAACAGATTAAACCAAAGCTTCCACAATAAGATGACTGTCACTTACTTTGTAAATCAGAAAGAAAAGCTAATGCTGATTATGTCAACAGGTTAACCATACCATGCTTCAGAGAAGAAAGTGAACAGCTGAGCAAGAGGATAACTTAAAAGATACAACTGAATATGTACTAGTTTGAGAAATAGAGAAGGGTTTATATATTTTCAGGCAGAAGTCTCTTCAGACTTTTAAAAATCTGTTATAAATTGAGAAAGAAGTCAAAACTAATGCAGGCAAAGAAATTTTCATGACACTTCCTAGAAAACCAGAAATTAATGTAAAACCAAAAACACAGATCAGAGTGATGCTGTACCCATGGTGAAATATTCACTGCAAAAACTGTGAATCTTGAGCAGCTTTGTTGTCCACGCCTCCCAACAAGGAGCATCCATGTTTCAGATCCCAGCTGGGAACCATGCCATCCCCAGGAGGGGTGATGAGGGGGCTGCCTCCCACCACAGGACACCTGAGCAGCCTTCCTGGGCCTCCCCTGCCTTCCTTCTGCTGTAAAGAACACAGTCCAAGACAAAAACCCACTGAAAAGAAACCCTGGGTATAATCAACAGCAGAGGGTTTTTTAAAATAAAAACTACTTTCATTTTCATAAAACAATAAACAGGCTCGAAATAAATCAGGTTACTGAGGAGCATGTTTTTGATATTCTACCTAAATTGCACACTGGAGCGCTGTTTTCCTTTGTGAATTATAAAATATGGTCTCTTGAACAGACCACAATCCTAGGTAGCCCATTAAGCCTATGTAGTTTACAATATAATTTAGGAAACAAGACTATCTGTGAATTTAGAAGGTCCTGTGGACACATGTATGTGTCATCTGGTTATTTTTCAGTAATAAGAATTAAATCCTACTGCTGAAAAGGAGTCCAGCTTTTCAAGAGAAAACAACCTGTTTCAAAAAGCATATGAAATGGCACAGAAACAGGCAATTACCTTTTGTGAATACCCAGAGACTACAAGACATACGTTAATGTGAATGTGGCTATTTATACTGACTTCTCCCTTTTTTTTTTTCCTTGATATTTTGATATTTCTTGGAAGTATAACATGATGCTGAGATCTTTAGGGAAAACATGCATCATCAAGCATAATTATATTGACTTATGTATTTGGCTGGTAACAAGATTTATTAGTCTGTGAGATATAATAATGTCATGGATTTGCTGAAGTCAATATGTCTCGTGCCAATAAATCTTGATATTGGCAAGAGAAGTCAATGCCTACTTAGGATTTTTCCAACCAACAAAGCATCCTGTTAATATCAGATCTGCGCTCATGCAATAAGCAGCTCCTCTGATACATTATTCTGGCAATGCAGTCTGTTTTACTCAAAAAGCAAATTTCTTTCCAAGTCCCATCACTTGCTTAGCTGATTATTGGCTTTCAAGCATAGAGTCAGGCAGAGAGGAGCACAAAAAAAAGCTTTGCTTCTCCACTTGGAAAGGGGATGAACACTATATTCTTGCATTTATTTCAGTGTGATGATTTAATGTGAAATCCTCTTGTAAAGATTCAGAAAATAAAATTTCCCTTGGTATAATGGCCAAAAAACTGGAAAAGCAAAGGAAAACTCTTTTTGTTTGATAATAGCCAAATCTGAAACTCCCAGAGATATTTATGTTGAAGCTGTATGTTGTTACAATAACGCTTGCTTCAACAATGCTGTACTGTCTTTCCCCAATGCCAACAGTGCTATCTTTGATATGAAACCAAATAATGGCAACAAAAATAATAATTTGGAAATCCTTATTTCTAAAACAGCTTCTCTAGCTATTTTTTTTTCACACTCTCTAATTCCCTCCTAGATTATTCCTTCATATAACTGTTCATATCTTAAACCTAAAATTTTCTCCTATCATCCAATCTGGTGTACCTTTTCCTGACAAAATAACCTCTTCATAAGAGGGCAATATATTTTCAAAACAAACCCCTAACTTCATTAGAAAAAAAAAAATCAAACTTGTCAAAACAGTTCAAATATTCTAACACTGGTTTATAATTTATTCTACACTTACTAATCTGTGCAACAAAATACAGTGAAATTCAATGTCTTGATGGATCACTCATGGAAAACTGAAGTAATTACCCTCATTCTAATATTCCTATTTAAATGCATGGAAAAATGATTAGCTGAAAGTTCTTTATGTAGCAGAAATGGCATCTGCTTAATATTTATGCTAATGTGAAATACCTTCTACCCTAAAGGTCAAGGGTGATGCATGAATGAAAAATTAAAGCAAATAAAAACAATACAAATAGAAATTCCTGCTACATAATGTCATTTTAATTAATTTTTTTTTCCTGTAGCACAAATGTGACATTCTTTCTTGAGCATAACTTTTCCTGATATAGGCACAATCCTATGAAGGTCTCTTATTTTATTTTTCCTTCCTCCTCCTCCTCCCGTTGCTGGTAATGCACTTGAGATCTAAGTTGGGTTTAATCCAATACACTAAAGATATCTGATAGTCTCTTTAGGGCATATTCAAAACCATTCCTCATATGAGCCTGAGGTAAGGAATGGCTAACATTACCTGAGTATCGGATAACTCACTATCCGTTTCCCCATCATATAAGCCCAGCAAAAGAACTAAGAGCTATGCCAGCATTTTGTCTGTTCCATGTCTATCCCAGCTCATCCAGAAACTTGCACTTCAATGAACAGTCCTGGACATACTGTCTCACTTTTTTACCCCAGTATGTTCAACCAAATGTCCGCTGCTACTTGTACTTTCTCTGTGCACACGTGTGAGAAAAATCAAGTTCATTTTTCTTAAATTCTCCTCCCCAATGCTTAACTGAAAATTGCAATTATATCCCTGATTATCTTCCTGTTCTTCAGGCTTCACCTTCTTAAGTCAAGATGAGCTGGCCAGTAAGTTATATCGAGTAGAGCAAAGAACAGTGCATGAAATTTGGGTGAGGAGAGCAAGAGTTATATGAAGCTGGGAAAGGAAACCATGACAATTTTTTTGACTAATGAGTTAAGACACAATGGCGAGACTACAGTTTTCATGACAAAATCAGATAATAGCCAGAAAAAAACGATGTTAAAAGAAGCTATGGAAAGAAAAAGAAAGAATTAGAAAAAATATACGGAGATGTGTGCAGTCCTTCAAAAAGAAACAAAAAGGCATGAAGTCTCTCTGGAGACTGTGCCCCTATATCTGATGACTAAATAGTGAATTTTCACCATATACCCATGCCTAATATTTACGTGACTATCAAGAGCAAATTCATGAACCAAAAAACTTAGATTAAAGTTCTATAAAACAGAGGGTGGGCTAGTGGGGAACTAACAACTGTTGAATTTCTGCATGACCAGGAGCTAACAATTAAAAGGAACCATTAGAATATTTATTATTAACTGCTCAGCACCATACAGAGTTTTTAAAATACCAACACAAACATATAACTTAAGCAATCCATTGAGTGTTGCATAGGAATTAGAGAAGAAACAACGCTGGAACATAAGATGATGTTAAAGATATAATCTGAACCAGGCATTAATATTTACACACATCTACTATTAAATTATTACTTGCATTTCCAGAAATTGCACTAAAGGCAAATCTCACATAAAAATATATCACGGCATCCATTAGATCTGAATATCATCAATGGGCTAGAAACAGCACTACCTGATAATGGCTTTCAGCTCAATGACCACGACTCACAGCAGTTTGTAATTTTAGCCATCACCATCGAGCCTCAGAAAGCTTAATTCAAAAGGTGTGAGGCATAATGAAGCTTAAACTATTTTAATAGTTAATAATAAATAGCTAATAGCAAATAAATAAAAAAAAGGATTTGAAATTCAATGACAGAACCAAATTTGGCTGTATTTGACATACAGCAGCATCTTTAAAACAGACTGTCAACAGCCAAAATCTCCCTTTGGTCTTCTTTAAAAATCCAAATCCCCATCCTCGTCAGAGGTCTAACAGAAACTTGACATGAACTGAGTAAGCAAGGAGAACCTATTGAAGCCTATTAGAGACAACGAGAAAGACCTCTTGAACATTCCTATTAGAGGTATCTAATAACGAAAAAGAAAACCAAACAAACTATAACAGCCCCCAAACACCAAAAAAGCACAGGAGAAAACACAGTCCTCCCTGCCCCACCCCCCAACCACTGACTAGTTTTTCTATGCACTTCTAAGTCCTGCTTCTGCACAAAGTCCTTTATCAGAGCTAGTATAGTGGTTTCAAAAAACACAACAATAAAAAAAATAGGAAAATCCTTTCAATCTTTTACTTGTGTTTCTTCTTTCAAATGTCTTTCTCTTTGATCTTCTTGAATTAAATCCAAAACACTAATAGCACATGCCAAGTTTAACCATTTACAGCTAATTATTACTAAATTTTGTAAGGTGATCAATTTTTTTTCAATTTCTTCTTTGTTAAAATCGGAATTTTAGACAGACCTTACTATTAGGCACACCCCTGAATTTTACTACTGGAAATCAAACCCTATAATTTTTAGAAATAATGTTTAACACATTAGAATATAAATTACTGCAACCACAATCCCTCTGAAATGAAACAGTGACAGTTGCTAGCTGGCAGCTGTAATAGAACTGAAAAATATAGCTCTGTAGAATATAAGCAAAATGGATTAGTTTTTTTTTGCTCAAGGAAGAAAGAATTCACATGGTAATGCACAAACCTAGAATGGATTCCACTCAGTGGGATGTACCTTTGCAGTTCACATGGGAGGTTCAGTGTTCTTGAGTTTTGAGAATTTGTCTCACTTCCAAATCCTGGGTGTGCCCTTTAGGTCACCTCTTTCTAATCCTTCCCATTTGATGTTAGCAAGTGATAATCTCATAGATTTAATACTGACACTACAGTGGTAGGTCATGTCAATCATTATACCTGTTACACCAAAGAAGTCTAAAAATCCGCATCTTTAAATTCAAGTCAGATAAATACAATAGTTTTAGCAGATTGCAAAGGATGTTTCTGTCAGCTGTTGAATTATTACTGCCCTTTATCACATGCATTCTACCACAGGCAGGGTTTTGAAGGGTTAAAAAGGCATCATATAGGTGAGGATGTTGCTCTATGAACTGTAAAATCAGTATTGAAAGCAACTTGGCAGAGGATCTTAGGCCCCGGCTTAATTAAAGTTGAGCTTGTTGTGCAAGTAAACGACACACAGTCGGGATTTGCTCTCTGCATAATTTACACATCCCTTGCTGGCTTGCTCTCAAAGCATCAGAGACTAATTCTAAGGCAAGCCTTGCATGATTTGATTCAGAGGTCATGTCATTGAAACAAAAAGAAAGAAAAATCATTCACTGATATGTTTAGAAAAGCTTGGCTCAGAGTTTCAAAGGCCTGCACACTGTTAATCGTAGTATGCAGAAGAAAGGACATTTAGCTTCATAGTCTGCGGTAGAAGAGTTAAAGATTCTGCACACAAGTGAAAGATTTGTAAGTCTTACTCAGTTCAGTGATAGAGTACTCTGCATCAGAGATTTTTTGAGTGAAGTGTCATAACTACTTATTTTTAATTTTTTATGGGTATAGATCCTTGAATGTTTTGATCTGAATGTAAACAGTTTACTCCAAATGCATTTTTTAATTGAAAACTGGATATGTCCAAGTGTACCTTTCACACTTCGAGGGTCAAATGAGATCTTAGATTCAAGTTTCTCTAGAGAAAAAATCGTATCATTCTGTGTGCTCTTGAACACATGTGTCAAATAGTTTGATGCTTTTTGGCTTTCTACCGAGATAGTAAAGTTATTATGCTCTCCATCTGTTGTTCCTTACACTGTTGAAGTTTGGTAACTGGCAACACTCTTAAATACACGGAGTATTTAAATACAGAGGGTCTGTAAGATATCTGCACTTGCTGGCAGAGAAAAATATTTTCAAGTACTTCAAGCACAGAAGAATGAAAAAAATTGGGGTGTAAATTGATCTCATGTCACATAAAGGAAAGTTACAAATCTGTGTTGTCATCACATTTTAGACCAGAACTATACTTCTAAATCATTTGCGAGTCAGTAAAAAGGAAGTTTCCACAAAGACTGCAAACACCTATACTCTTTGCTTATAAAAAGAGACTAAATTTTACCTTTGATACAAAACCCAAGGGAGAAACACACAGTTGCAGTTGTATCAGGCAGTAACTCAAAGCAAAGGGGCATAGTGACAGTTTTATGGTCTTCCAAATCATTCCCACCTCTGAGACAGCTCAGGCACACTGTAGCAGAAAAGGATCAGTGAGGGAGGGTTTCTACTTCAGCTCTCATTCACGCTTAGCAGCACTGATTTGTCACCCTCTGGGTAACAACTTATAGCCTGGGCCAGTGGGGCAGATGATTTACGGAATACTCTTTCGTCAATAGGCATTGTCCACAATTTGGGTCAAAAATGAGCAAGGTGATACTTCTCTAAAACTCGCCTAGTCTTGTGTTTGAAACATTAATGTATAAGTGCAAATGAAAGGCTCTATAAAGCACAAAAGAAAGGAGAAAAAAGACCACTTTCCTCTTCTTTTAAAGGTTTCAGTGCTATAAAATAGATCCTGTGAAAATATGCAAGCAAAGATGTAAGAACCATTTAAACTCAGATAAAGAACAAAGTAGCAAAGCAATTTAACTATATAAAAAGAAGGCCATAAAAGAATATGCCACTGAAAAAGATTATTTTTTTCTACTACACACTGATCACAATCACACAATGAATCATGATTTATAAAACAATTTTTGCAAATAGGCTTTGTGCACTGGATTGTTCCAACAGGTCATGTTTTTTATATGACTTCAGAAACCTTTCATAATGACAAAATATAATGTACAGACCTTGAGATTACTGCATAGTCATAAAACAAGGTGACTCCTCTCGCTTAAAATGAATTAATCTTAGAAAGTCACTCTCCTCAAGATAGAAGCCATACTATTGGCATAGATCCTACTGCTCATTCTTTTGCCCTCTCTCCATAGCTCATTGCTCAGATGGAATTTCTGTTTTCATACAAAGTGACTGATGCGAACATATTTACAGGCAACTTTTATAATATATTTTTCACACCACAACAAGGGACTCACTGGCAACTACATGTAGGCCAAGTAGTATCTTAAAGGAAAGCATCACAGAAAATGCCTTGTAATAGTAACTTTAATCTTAGCAAATCTGCCTCAAGACCCAATAATGACATCATATATGCTGGCATCAAATTGCGGAGTATTTTCCATAAGCAATATGCTAGACCTTAATGACCAGCCTATTTTGTATTTTTGTAAGTCATCACAGGCAAGTCCTGTCTGACCAACCTAGCATCCTACTTTGATGGACTGACTACATTGGTGGACAAGGGAAGGGATACACATGTCATTTATCTGGACAAAAGGCCTTTGACATGGCCCCCCACAACTTCTTTCTCTCTAAATTGGAGATACAGGAATTGGATGGGTCGACTATTTTGTGGATCAGGAGTAGGCTGCACAGTTGCATCCAGAGGGTGGTCAATGGCTCAGAGTCCCAATGGGCATCAAAAGCAGCATGAGCAGCAGGGCAAGGGAAGAGGATCCGACCCCTCTGCTCTGTCCTCGTGAGATTCCAGCTGGAGTGAAGCATTCAGCCCTGGGGTCCCCAGCATGAGAAGGACACAGACCTGTTGGAGCGAGTCCAGAGAAGGGCCCTAAAGATGATCAGAGGGCTGGAGCACCTCTCCTGGGAAGACAGGCTGAGGGAGTTGAAATATTTCAGCCTGGAGAAGGGAAGGCTCTGGGGAGACCTTACCGCAGTCTTTCAGTACACGAAGGGTGCCTTGAAAGATGGGGACAAAAGTTTAGCAGGCCTATTGCCACAGGACAAGGGTTAATGTTTTAAACTGAAGTAGGCAAGATTCAGATGAGACTTGAAGGTTTATACGATGAGAGTAGTGAAATATACTGGAACAGGTTGCCCAGACTGGTCGTAAATGCCCATCCCCGGGAACATTCAAGGTTGCTGTGAGCAACTTGATGAAGATATCCTTGTGCATTGCAAGGGGGTTGAACTGGGTGACCTTTAATTGTCCCTTCCAACCCAAACTATTCTATGATTCTATGACTATACTAGTATTTTTCAAGTAGCAATTTTGACCAAAGAGCTTAACAGACTTTTTTGTCAAAAAAAATTTATTGCTTATCCCACAACAGTTTCTAATTTCAGGAAAACTTCTACTCCTAATAAAAGAATGGGAAATACAGTGCAGATTTTAAAAAACCAACACCACCACCCCCACCAAAATAAACAGAGAAGGAAAAAAATACAAACAAACAAAAAACTTTCTTGGTTTTGTAAAAACACTTGTAAGTTTAACTTTGTTGAATTTTGACAACATGCACTGACACTCCTTGGGAATGTCTATCTAGATTTAGATCCCTATTTTAGATCCCAAAACAAAACCTAGATGTTTGAAATTAATAGCACTAGATGTGTAATCTCATTAGTACCTTGATTCTGCCAATTACAGTATTTCTAATGGAAGCCTTTTTATTAATACCCAGTGTTAGACATTAATGCTTTCTCCCATTTTAAGTTACCACTTCATTGTTACAGATGGCACACATCATTGATTCCATACCTAATAATTCTCAGGTTAGCAATCAACAACTACATTAGCTTGGGAAGAACAATAATCATCAGAGTGATGGAATTTCTAACCAACAGATTCACTCATGGCTTCTTAAAGGCATATAGCATGCAATGTTGATCTCAATGGTGTGGAAGACATTGGAGATATATATGTAAAAAAGACCAATGATCCATTAGGTTATAAGTGCTTTGGAACTAGTCCAACACAAGCTATCATGGTTCTCTATCTTAATTTAGCATATATTAATAATTCTTTGTAGCCCATTACTTATACATCATTACAGAGAACAATCAGACTCAAAGTCATTCCAGCCCACACAAACAACTGTGATGACGCACGTATGTCACCAAAGTGCACAGATTTCTAACCACAGTGGGTGATGTCCCACTGATTATCTGGGCCTCTTTCTTTGAAGAAAGTATTCACTCAGACACTACTGAGGTGATGTTGTGGGGACCTACTTCAGCTTTCCTTCCAAAGAGCAGTATGAATGAGGCAGCACACTTAATGTCACCTTCTGCCAGGACCAGCTTCCCTATTAGAGAAGCTGACCACTGCTCTCTGTCATGCCCTTGCCATTATGCCATAAACCACCACTCTGGTGGGCTGTGACTTAGCCTTCTCTCCATTTAAAGTTATAAACTGAACTTGTCCTCTTCTGCTCACACCCAGTGCTCACATAAGTACATCTGGGAGTGGCAGGGGTGCTCTATATAGTCCAGGGGAGACCAATGTGTACATGGCAGGAACACCATCAAGGGGTTTAATGCGACAGTTGTGAACTTGAGGTACTCTAGACCTCTTTATTCTACAAGTCAGAGATCAATCTCTAGCCAATGATTCATTATTGTAGGTTCAACTTGTGATTTGCTATTTCAGCACACAACATTCTAACACGAAGCTGTGCAGCTTTGCAGCTGTTGCACTAGAACCTGATAGCACTAAACTGTATCCTTACTACAAAAAGAGATACCCCCACCAGGACAAGCTTTTGTTTAAACTGAATCTGCAACTGTTTTTCTTATCTACAAGGTATAACAAATTTTAATTTGTTTTTGCCTCTCTGTATTAATAGTTGCTTTGTGTTCCATTATTTATTTCCTCTTCCAGTTTAGTGTAATTGACATATTTTATACACTTGTAGCATTTTTTCCACAAGACATAACTACTGAAAAAATTCACTCAGCATGGGCAGGGGTACCAACAACTGGAGCTGCCCTCAATAGATCCTGTTTCCTATAATCAGTGCACTGCAATTGATCATTCAGTAGTTTTACTGCCTTTCAGTTTTTCGTCCATCGAAGAGTATTTAAGTCAATTGGAGTTGTATTTTCGAGTGATATTTCATATGATCTCACAGCAAATGAAGAATTTTAAAATCTAGATAATTTTTCTTCCTAACCACAATAATGTGATCCAATGAAAGAACATCATGAAACAAAGGCCGTTGCTTTTCCTCTGGGTGTCTCTCCTAGCTTGTTGGTGACTGATCAAATGAATTAATTTCAAGCTTATGAATTCACCATACTAAGGACTGACCTTAAATTTCTGGAAAGAACATTATACATAATATAGTATTTGGTAACTTTTGACTTCTCAGCTTTCAGTTACTTCTTACATCATCCCAACACAAGACTGCCACATTAATTTTACTGAAATGTTTAGCTTTGTTAAAACCATGCAGGAGTCACAAAATTTGAAGAGTAAGTCCACCAATTCAACCCAAATACATTTCCAATGATCTGGTCTTATAATTATAGGTGTGTATAACACCTGGAAACCTTGTTCCAAGCAAGGATTTTATACCTGTCCTAAAACAGGGATCAAGCACGGAAAACTCCAAACCAGAAATTTAAGTCTGGTAAAACTATAAGCTACAGGAAGCAGACTTTAATGATGGAAAGCATTAGCCAACCTTATTTCCCTGCTAGCTTGCCTAAAATTATTCTGTCAAAAGCAATTTGCCTATTCTCCTTCAAGACATATGCTTTAGGGAAGAAGGAACAATTATTTTATAAAATGCAATAACACCAGACCGTATTTTGTGAGAGGATGTGATTATACTGCTTTAGAAGTATTGCAACACAGAGGCAATTACCTAACATCAGACTTGCTCTGAACATCAGCAGTTGTTACTTCTGAAAGAACCTTATGAAAGGTGAAATAGAATGTCAAAACTCCAAGTGATCAAACCCCAGATTTATAACTTTTACAAGAAAAAAACCCTATGCAATGTTCTCTTAATGCAATCATTTACCCCCCTTAGCCTTCACTAACCAGTTCTATGAATTGTCTCAAGCTCCTGATAGATCTACCAAGGAGTGATCAGCCTTCCCTGTGCCTTGTTCTTTATCTTGGTGAAGGAAGACAACACTATAGCTATAATGTAATACCCTTTTCTGTGACATTAACACTGACCAGAATATTCAAAGAGCTATCATCTGGCCAGTAACTGAAGAACAGAACAATACATCTGCCTCATGTACTGGGCAGGCACACAAATATCTCACAAAAGGAAGTGACCTGTAATGCGATGTTCTACTATCAGCATTTAAGAAAAAAAAAAGTGTCATAGCAAACATGTAGCAATGCCCATCTCACCTCTTGAGTTGTCCAGCTCCTCCCTCATTTTGGATTCCTGTAAGCCATAGTTCTGGATAGTAAAAAAAGTGTTTGCTCTTATTTTGTAACCCCTCTTGCCCTGCCCTGTGCCAGTGTCATTTAAGCATATTTCTTTAAAATTGTTCCCATTGTCCTAATCTGTTCTTTTTCTGAAAGTGCTCCTTGAGTAAAGTATTTTGGCTCGGAGACAGGTATGTATCAGCTCTTCCCCGGCTATTACCCCTATTTATAACCCAGGTGTTAGCAGCTGTGTTCTTGGAGTCATCAGCCACAGCTACCTTAAACAGTCTGCAGGGCTAAAAAAATATTGCTTCAGTGCATCTGCTGAAAAGAGGAGACTGATGGGAGGGTGGACAGTCAGCACAAGTACTTTATTTCCAACTTGCTCTTTTTTACCAACTAATTCTTCATTCTTGTAAACTGTCTTCAGGGAGGAATAAAATGCAAATCTTTTTTTTCTATAGACTGCAGATGACACCGCAACAGGAAAGAAAGTATCATGAAAATCATGACTGAGTACTGTAATTGGAATGATCCCTGGAAGTTTGTTCACTTATATGACACAAACCAATAATTTCATTTAACTTGTAAAAAGTCAACCAAACTGGGGGGAAAAAAAAGTAAATTAATAGATCAAATAATTCATTTCAGAGGTTAGCTAAATCTACAACTTCCTTTTACATAAGCAAGTTCTATGTATACTAGAATTTTAATTAAAACCCAATATATTTTTAATGTAAGTTAGCGATATATAAGTATTTACAACACTTAGAAAATCTGATAGATTTATAACTTACTGATAAATGATCACTTGGTGATCCATCTCCACGTATATCAGTTCTCTTAAAATGCTGGATGTTAGATATAAGGTCTAAGGGAAATGCTTAAATACTAGTATAAAAATGTCTGTAATAAAATCAGAAGCTCTGAATTTCATGGTACTTTAATGCTGCCTCCGAAGTAATGGAAAAGGCATTTTCTAGCACTTGCTTCAAGGATTCTACTAATAATCTTTTTCACAAAGGACCTATCTTTTAAAAAATAATATATTGTGAAGTTATTCTAAGTACTTAAAATCATGCAACTAAATTTGATCAGAATTTCTCAGCCTTTTAATTCTGCTTAATGAAAGATTTTTTAAAAATATTTTTAATCATAATTTCTATTGCAATTTGACATGTAGTCAAGAATAGAATTACCAAGTTATTACTTTAATATCACCTATGACTCTCCTGCACTACTTCCTCTGCCAGTCTGTCACCATGATTGAGCTTAAAAATCCATTTCCGGCCAAAGCTGAAGACTTACTTGGTGGCTTCAAACAAATCACTGCCATCTAGCCTTCACCACAAAAAAATGTAGTGCCATTTGATGCTTGGATATTGCAAAGAAATAAAGGGGAGTTACATAGTGACAAAACATGCTGGCAGAGCTGTGCCTGAAAACACATACAAATACTGAGAACTTGTCTGGGACACAGGCAGAAGGAAAGCAAGTATTAAACCAAAGTGCAGCAGCTCTTGTCAGCAGCAAGCTGCATATCCTGAGAGCTCTGCAGAGAGGATACAGCCCACTCCCCATCCTGCCACTGAAAGAGTCATGTGGCAGCTATGTAACAGCCTGTTCACTTTCAGCAGCCCATTAACTAAACTAAGTTTTATTTTGGAGACAGCCATGAAGATTATGCTGAATGAATTTAAAAGTAAAAATGTAGACTAGAAATGTAATTAAAGGGATTCTTCAGCAAAGGCTGACTCTCATTTTTCAAGAGACAGCAATTTCTTTTAACTTCTTGCATTGAATACATAAATTTATTTCAAGACTAGCCCATGAGGCCTGAATCTAATAAAGATTTAAAGTCTTTGGGCCTGAGGACTGCGCTTTCTCAAAAACGCAAAATTATTCACAACCTACCATCACTACTTTTAGAGACAAGAGATCCAGACTTGTTCTGTCCTCCAGCAATTTTAATTGAAGTTTAAGGGCCTTTGGATCTTCCTCATTCAGTCTAGCCAACACATAATAAAGGCACCTTCAAGCATACTCTTCCGAATCAAAGCCTTTTATCGTTGGACCTAAAGGATAAAACTGCAGAAGCCTACAAATGCCTGCCTTCTGCCCAGAGAACTCTCTCCACTTGAGCTTCCTTTCCTCCAACCCACAGAAGACTGTTCCCAGGACAAGGGAAAGAGGTGCAGCTTTTCTCATTCTCTGGGGTACCAGCACACCCACTCCCTCAATTTTTTTAGCTCCTTTAGTCTGAGAGGGTTAAAGAGAAGAATTATCCTGATGTCTCTTGACATACCAAAAGGCAAGTTTCCTTTAAACTTCTCTGCTTGTTTATCTGGCAGATTGAACTCTCAATAATTGCCATACACACTTATCTATTAAGAACCTAAAACATGAAAATCTATCTCAAGAAGAAAATAAACATTGATAAAGCATTAGAGAATTATCTTGTGATAATTTCTTAATTCTGTGTAATTGCTTCGGATGCATTTAGTTTTATTTCTTCCTTCATAAAATTCAGTAGCAACAGTATTAAATTATATGAGCAACTGTTCTGATTTCCAGCATGCACATTTCTTTGAGTTTCCCCTAAAGTTCAGAATTATTCAAGCATGATATCTTTTCTACAGATGTAGTCAGTCATATTCACAGTATTTTTAAAAATTGCCTCCGCATTTAAATGAATTGAATATGTAATAATATGTATTTTTAATATCTAAATCTATCTATCTACAAATATATTTTGTTAGCTACATTTTCAATAAAGAGGTGAACCAGAAATCATGTTGTTGGTACTAGACTTGTATGAAGACTATGAGAAAAGAACCTCCCAAAACTTTTCAGGCAATACAAATACACCTGAACTGATTTTAAGAAGTCATAGCATTTACTAGTTTTGCTCACAAATAGAAAAATTATTGCCATTTTATTTCTTCATGATAAAGCATAGCAATGTAATAGAAAGACTAAATTGTTATTTACCTGCACAGCCAGAGGCAATATTAGCCTCAAGTATACATGAGTTTTTAGCTTTGAAGGTAGCATACATATCCCACACAGGACACTGGTCTGAATTAGGCAGGCTCAGCATGGACATCTTTAAACTTTGAAGGCTGTGTTTAGAACGCAGGTTTATCCTCCACAGGCAATTAACTGAATTTAGAGGGCATTCCTGCAAAATTCCTTACTCTCCTGATTAATCAGAGACTAAAAGCCCTGAGCCTATGTTTCCAACTTTATCAAAGAAAAAAGTAACATGTTTCTAAAGTTTTTATGTTTGTAGGCAAATGAAACATTAACTATGGATACAAAACAGATTTACATATAGATGTCAGACAGGTACAGCAAGCCAATACACCCAGGCCTTCAACATAACTATACATTGCAAAGGATAAACCCAAGAACAAGCATTTCCCTCCTTGCAGCCCCAGCACTGTTAGAATTTCCCTCCTGCCTGGCTACATTTCCTAAATATTTAAACTGCTCTGGCAGATCCATTATTTTCTCATTAATTCAGAAATAGGAAGCACTTGGTGGCAACACGACAGAGGCAGGGAAAGGTCTGAGATGGATAATCACTCATATTTGCGGTGCTATTAAGCTAAACCGATCTTGCAGTAATCAAAAAGTCTCTTTATCAAAATCCTTCCAAAGAGTACCTGAACTTTAAGGGAAAGGACTTTCAATATATAATATAAGAAAAAAAAAAACCAAGCCAAACAAACCCAAACAACCCCCACACAAAACCTTTAATTTTATTAAGGTTGACATTTTCTATTTAATGTATTACCCTAAGACAAGAGGAAATTTCCCTTCCATCTAAGTCATCACACTAATGGTGAGGCAATGTCTGAAAATAATGACTTTTTCTGAATTGGGCAGAGCAAGGGCTGAACAACCATAGAAATTCCTGCAAACAGTGGGTGCTCACATGGCTCCATAGGCAGGCAGGGCTGGTAGTAATTACGAATACAGTCAGTGATGTTCTGTGCTAAACTCTAAAAGCAAGTGCGATATTAAAGAATCCATGAATACTGACTGCACAAATGTTTTGACATACCATACCAACACTACAATTAGCTCCTTTAGGCCTCAAGAGACAGCCTGTATCTCCAGTCACAGAAAGACACAGCCTTGACAAAGCTTGCCCTTGACCTAAGTGGCAGTCACAGCCTGAAACACACAAATGTGTGACATGAGAAATCAGACAATGGGGGAGCACACCCTGCACTGCTCCCCACACCCAAAGCACACTTTTCCAGGCAGAGGTTTTCCTGGAGATCACACAAATAATTTCCTCCTATGGAAGCCAGACTTGAGACCTTTCCAAGCCACTGAAATAACAGTGCAACATCCACCCAAACTGAAGGTGCTATTAATATCTCTAAATATGATACTTATTGCTAGAGCATGGGAAATGACTCATTTGACTAATAACGCTCCACTGCAGGTCAGCTAACTGACAGTATTAGCAGGACTTAAAAAGATGATTAAAATAGCCTGAACGCTTTAACATTTCTACAGCACATAGCAAGCAAAAAAAGAAGAAACACTCCAATGCAATATAATCTAATCCAAGGAGAGAAAATATCTGGGAGTAGCAATACAGATTAGAATTTATCTTTAATGAGTATCATTGATTTTCAGACAGCTCAGTGAGATGGTTTCTCTACACTCACTGCTCTCCAGCACTATCATACTACATCTAGAGCTGCCTTAGGATGAAAGGGAGGACTGAAAATTTCCAAATTGTCAAGTCAACAAATGACAGGGCTCATAAAGAAAAATACATAATAACATAGAGAAAGCAATAATTATCAGGTTTCTTAATAAAAGATATTCCACACAAAGTTCACATTATAATAATTGCTATTTTGAGAGAAAATGCCTGAGCAGAAAATCAGCATCATGCAGTATAAATTAATCCATAGAAAATACCAACAGATTTCATAGTCTTTCCAAATATTTGCTGTAAGCTGTTTATTGATTGAAGATGTATAATTAATACAAACAAGCATTGCAACTCCAATTCATCATTAATAATACAAACAGAATGAATCAATCCATCTAGAAATTTAAAGCTTTATGCAATTTATTATTATTGAAGAACACTAGAAATGAAACATCCTTTAATACAAACAGAATATTTGAAATAGTCTGTAGATGTATCCTGCATTCTAGCTAGTTCTGTGCTATGTATAGAGAAGAAGAATCTATTTTAATGTAGATGTAAAGTTTTTCAAATATGTTCACCAAGTTTATCCCAATTTATGATTTCTTATACCTGCTCAAAAGTGACCAGGGTGTCTTGAAAAAATCCCTATGATATTAAAAGAAAAAAAAAACAAACCTAAAAACCCCAGAGTTATATAAATTTTTTTTACTGTTTTGTTGTATTTAATTTCAGAGAAAAAGCTTTAAAACTTTCAGAATGCACTACCAAAATTTGATTTCTTTTTAAAATGGGAGACAACATGCTCAAGTACAGGCTATTCTGGTTGCAAATATCTTCTGTACTGTGTTTTAAGGGGAAAAAAACACAAACTAACCAAACCCAAAAAATAAAAAAAACCCCATCCAAGCCAAACCCAAGACCCAGCCACCCCTACCAGTCCTTCAATATATTCTGTTTGACTTAAAGAAAAATAACTTTCCATTACTGTTGAGTGTTCTGTTAACTCAGTCATCATTTGTGGGTAGTCCTACAGTTTTCATTCCTGACAATGACGTAAGGCAGATAATAAAACGATGTGTCACAGCGGCTGTTAGCTGCATAATATATCTTTAAAATTGACCAGTACCTGTTCTACTCAACTCTGTATGCGAAATGCAGTTGGATATCATGTACTTCCCCTTGGGGATCCATAAAGATTACAAACACCCACAAAGTGGTTGTGACATTTGTTTCATGCTTGGCTGTCCCTATGAAAGCTGAAGAAATACTGCAGAAAAAAAAAGTCATGTCTTAAGGACGTTACCATGGTGAAGTTAATTCTACATTTACATATTCACTGTGTGAGAAGACAGAATACTGGACAAAATCAGAATCTAACTTTCATAGATGGTTAAATGTTTGCATTTTATATTCTTGAGGTACTTAGCTGAAGAGTCTAGTTCTTATTTGTAGAAGAGATGTAGAACCAAACTTCATAGCTGTGGATCCAAGCAGGCACTGTATTTTGAACCAAATAGAGAAGCATGTCTGAAGATTCCAGACAGATCAGGCAAACAAATTGCTATTTTGACCTTAATCTATTTGCCTTGGTTCTAGACTTCCTACTACTCAAACGGTTTTTATCCTTTGTCATAAAACTCCAGAAAAATTTATCTATAAATGAGGATAATGATACCAGTTTTTAATATCATCTGTGTAGTGATAAAACAGAATACTCACAGGGACATTGCTCTATTTTAACTGAATAATGTGCAATAAAGCAGGTTTAGGCACTATGCACAAAGAATGAACTGGAGAGGGGAAGAAAAGATTAAACAGAGACCAGGAAGAAAACCTTCACATCTCCAAGTTCCTAAAAGCTAAATTTGCTGACCTTAATAAACCTACTTTAACGCTGCTTTTTTGCATGATATTATATAATTTTTGCTTACTTATGAGTTACACAATGTCTATATGCACACATACATTCCCCAACAAGTACACCCTCACACTATTATTTCATTATGCATATTTTATTATTTCTCTTTCACTTGCACCTGGAATATTTTGTTTTATGCATCTGCCAGGTGCAAGATGAACAGCAGATTACAATGCACTGCACTATCACAGCATTTAAAGCAAGCACACATGTGTTTTTACCACACTCCATTAGGAGTATGTCGTGAAGATGCAGAGCAAATTGGTACAGTACCAATGTTCTTGGAGAAAGCCTTTACTGTCACCATTTTCTCCTCCTTCAGCTCACCTCGAGCTGATGCTGCATTGCCACATTCAATTCCACAAAGCAATACAGACAGGGGCACTTATCACAACACCAGTTTTACTTATAGTCATTGTCTGGTCTATCTGTGAATTTTTGGAGGACAGATGCTCATGGACATGTATAACATCAAATTTGATAAAACTGATTTTGAAAGGGGCCTCTAGGTGTAACTGTAATACAAAATATAAATAATTTTTCCTCCATTCTTGATGAAGATAGGTCAGAGCTGTTGATAAATCCTCTGGGGCTTTGCATATAAAGTAATATGAATATCAAATCAATTCCCCTCCTTTACTACTATTCCTAAAAAAAAAGTGCTTTTTTATGTCTTTCCCTTTAACGACAACATCAAAGAACTAAGGAAAACAAATTTTGCATTAGGAAGGCTGTGTCGAAAAACATTTCACTTCAAATAAGGCACCACACAGAGCTGACAAGATGAGAGATTTAAACACTAATTAGCATCAATTTCTTTATTGAATTATAATTTCAAGAAAATATTGTGTGACCCTCTGATTTAAATACTGTTTTCCCTTCAAACACGCTTTTCATTGCCAAAATGGGTTCTCAGATTTATAGGCATGGATCATACATTTTGAAAGTTTGATTCTTACAGATTAGCCCATTTCCACATTTATAACCAAAGGCTGCCAGGACTGTATTAATCACAATATGCATATTAAAGACCAGGACTGCTACAGAGTATGCAAGGCACTGTATCTGTATCACATTTCTGTGTGAGGAGCAACTTCTTCATCCATGCTCAAAGGGCAACAGAAAAGATGTAGTCATCACTCTCTTTTAACTACAAGTCCCACCTGACAGGCAGACAGACACGTTCTGGACTCCAAACTTCTCCAAGAAGGTTTTACAGGAATAACAAAACTGTACGTAAGTGGCTTCTCTTTCATACAGACACCACAGTCACCCATTTGCCTGAATGAGCACACAGATGTAGAGATTTGTAAAAGCATTACAGGTTAATTCACGCCTACCTCATGTAAATCCTCCCTTTTAATATTCATGTGTGAAACACACGAAAATCAGATTTCACAGATGAATGAACTTAAGAAGTGGGAGCTATGAATGCTTCTTTCTGTACAGCTTTCCCACATGTAACAAGAAAGGAGATTTATGCAGGGTAGATGAAAACAGACCTAAAACAACTTCATGATAGGGGGCCATTGACTGAGTGAATGCTGAAGTCTCAATTAACAGGGATTATAAGGTATGTTGTGACTGAGATGCCAGAACATCAGAAAGGCACCCAAGGGACTAGCTCACCTCTACCCTAATGAGGTTTCCTTGACAAAGAAGAAATGTGATGATACAGGTAGTCTATACATAATTTATGAATTCTTGGCACCATTACGATGTTGACACGTATTTGCTTTAAGGAGGAGCGTGCGTCCGTGGGAAAGGGGACTGTAACGCGTCTCTGTGGGAAGCAGGCTCAGGTGAAGTGATTATCTCTTAACATTGCTGTGCTGACCCCAGGGCAGGAGGCTAAGCAAGCTGCCTCGGTGGGCACAGTTTGTCTAAGGCTTTGTACGAAGGAGTGCTAAAGTGCTCGATGAAGTCACCGTAACAATAAACAAACGGAGCCCCTAAAGAGCATTGGCACAACACAGAAAGCGAAGAGCCTGCTTTCCTAGCAGGAGGAGTCCTGTCTAAGTACAGTCAGACAAAGGGGGAAAGCAAGTGGGTTTGAAACAGAGGAGTTCTGAAGAACTGTGAGGCCACTGGGAAAATACATAAAAGGGATTCCTACTTTTGCACTTGTGCAAGTTATGAAAGTTACATTCTAATCCAATGCAACATAAACATATCTATAAGCTATACCCTGTCATGCAACCCTAACCAGATAAATTGTAGGTACAGAGCATTCAGGGGGCAGAGCACAAGAGTGTGTGAGTGATTTCCAGGTTAGTCAGAAAGCACAGTTCTCAGGAAGGGAAGGTAAGACCCTGTACTCAGCAAACATGCAACCACAGACCAAACAATAATGAAAAAGAGGGAAGGAAGGATTCTGTCACTTCATATGCCAAGAGAAAATTCAGAGCACAACAGTGATGGTGAAGATCCAAACCAACAAACTAATGATGAGGAGTTACTACAGGATTGAGAGAATTTCTAAACTTTGATGGTAAAGCACAGTGCCCCTGCCAGGAAACACTGGCAACTGGAACAATAAATTAGAGACATAGCCATAACTAGCTTTCAAAATATAAACAACCTGTCTACCTGCAAGAACACTGGGCCAAATTTGTATCTCAAGAGCTTTAAGAAAAGGAGAACTAACAAGTACAGCATAAACCAGAAACCAGAATAGAAGATCCTTGTTGATCTCCCTGTGTGCTAAAATGAATATTTAAAGTTTATAGAAAAAAGCAAATTAGGGATTTACTAGATAAATATCCACTACAGAAAATTAACTTTCAACATAAAACACCTCATATATTTCATATATACTAAGCAGCAAATTCTGAGCTGAATTACACCAGCACACCCTAATTTGTTTATTCAGAGGCACAAGAGTATCTCCCTATATGAATATTCAGGGTAAGATGCATTGAGAGATATGGGGATTGCTGTCCCATCCCTAATCCTCTTGCCTTACCAGTTGGTATTATGTATTTGATGCTCCATGTCTTTTAATCACAGAAGAGCTGTTTTCTACCCTGTGTTGAAGGTGTGCCTGGCTTTTTAAACTAGTGATCAGCAAAAACAATTAGAAGACTGTTTACCAGATCACACAAAATGCTCAAATGATACAGCAAAGCACAGGGCTCAGAGATAAAAGGATTATTTCAAATTAAACAATCGTGATACTTTCTCTGCAATTTATACAGCTGCATTTTGTGTTAGAATATTGGAAGCCTAGATCAGTACTTTGGTTATATTGAGCTTTAGGACATCAAGTCATGCCTCTGTGACTTGTTTCAAAATATACAAATTTTATTTTGCTGAATGATACCATGGTTTTGTCTGTTTCATTAGGAGGCAAAGAAAAAGAAAGCGAAATAAAAATGCTTTGAATAATTTCAAATGCAAAAGAACAGACAAAAAACAAGTCAGTTGGCATTGTGCCACAATTGTTGCAGAAGACCTGTCCTTCTGAGATTATCATGGAGGTTTAAACTTGCAAGGAGACCTATTGGAAAACCCTCCATTATCTGGACGTGCTGCTTTAGGCTGGGGGAGAGTTAATTTTCTTCATGGCATGTATGGGGCTGTGTTTTGTATTTATGCTGGGGAAAGTGTTGAAAATTCAGGGATGTTTTCATCATTGCTGAGCTGCGCTTACACAGAGTCAAGGCCTTTTCTGCTTGTCAGCCAACCCCATCAGTGAGTGCTGGGGGTGCACAAGAAGCTGGGATGGGACACAGCTGGGACAGCTGACCCAGACTGACCCAAGGGATATCCCACATAACACAGAATGGTTTGGGTCAGAAAGGACCTTAAAAAACATCTCGTTCCAACCCCTCTGCCATGGGCAGAGATACTTTCCACTCGACCAGGCTCCCTGCAGCCCCATCCAACATGGCCTGGAACAGATCCAGGGACTGGGCATGCAAAACTGTTTTGGGGAATCTGTTCCAGTGTTTCACCACCCTCACGGTGAAGAATTTCTTCCTAATATCTAATCTAAACCAACCCTCCTGCTCTGTTTGAAGCCATTGGCTCTTCTCCCATCACCACAAGCCCTTGTAAAAAGTCCCTTTCCATCCTTTTTGTAGCTCCCTTTATGTACTGGAAGGCTGCTGTAATGTCTCCCTGAAGCCTTCTCTTGTCCAGACTGAACAACCCAAACTCTCTCAGCTCTTCTTCATGCGAGAGACATTCCAGCCCTCTGATCATCCTTCACAGCCCTCCTCTGGGCCTACTCCAACAGTTCCACATCCTTCTTATACTGGGGACTCCAGCGCTGGACACAGCACTTCAGGTGGGGTCTCACCAGAGCAGAGTAGAGGGTAGAGGGGGGGAATCAGCTCCCTTGCCTTGCTGGCCATGCTGCTTTGGATGCAGCCCAGAATGGAGCTGGCTTTCCAGGCTATGAATGCACACTGCTGGGTTATGTTGAGATTTTTGTCAACCAACACCCCAAAGTCTTTCTTCAGAGCTGAAGAGGAAGGCTGAAGAAGGAAGAAGAGGGAACATCTGGAGTTATGGCATTTGTCTTCCCAAGAAGAACTTCCTTCACTTTCTTCTTTTACTGTAACTCGCAATTGAACACCTGCTTGCTGATGGGAATTAGTGAATTAATTCCTTGTTTTGCTTTGCTGGTGAGTGTTATTTGCTTTACCTGTTAAACTGTCTTTACCTCAACCCACAAGTTCTCATTTTTACTCTTCTGATTCTCTTCCCCCACCCCACTTGGGGAGGAGTGAGTGAGTGTTTTTCTGGAGCTTATTTGCCAGCTAGGACTGAACTACAACATGGGAGTGTGAATGGCTGTGATGAATTTAAACTATTTTTCAACTGACAATTGAAGAGTATGCTGAAAAGTCAAAGCTGTTGTAGCAAAATCACCTTGACTTTCCAAATACATTCAAAGCCCCCACCCTGCTCTTGTTTTGAGGGAAGGAGAAAAAAGAATCCCAAACATCTCTCTGTGTGTCTTACAGAGGATGATTTTAGTGTTGAACATTGCTGAAGACAAGCAGATAAATGCAGGCACCCCATATGAAGTTAAACACACACTATTTATGTTCAGCTTTCACTGAACCTCTCAACAAATTTGATGGCTAAAGTTGACTGATTTATCTCAGAAATCCCATGAAACAGTACCATCATTTAGAGAGCAATGACTCAGAAACCTAGAAAATGCTCTTACCACGTCTTCATGGAGTAGTAACACAGTTTGAGGAAATTAATTTGGAAAGCTTAGTACCACATTTGCTTTTACTTTCCAGAGTTAGTTTATACCCCTCAGACAGTACAAAGTCCAATAGCATAGCACTAACTGAGTACCAAAAAATCCATGGAAGGTGACTTTCTCCAATACTACTGAGTGGTATAGTTGATTCTCATGTCACTTTCCCTGTGTCACAAAAATGGATGGTGGGAGACTGCACATTATCATGGATGGAGAAGATGAGTCAGGCTGTGAGCAGGGCACAATGCAGCCACATGGTGCTAATTTCTCAGCATCCAGGATTGTAGATGAATAACAAGACTCAGCTTGCACACATAATTCCCTGATTCTTCTCTTCCCACAGGCATATGAATCAAGTGGAAATTTCTTAAAATTACTGCAGTTTTCTGATTCTTACGATTGCCTTTGTGGTGTACTATAAAGCCTATGCTGTCTGCTGAGTAGAAACCCTTGCAGTTATTTTTCAAGTTTGATGGGTGTGCTTTTTTGATATTTGGTTGAGTTTCTGTTTTGGATTTGTTTGATTGTTTATTCCTTTTTGGTTTTTTTTTTTTTTTTTTTTTTTTTAATTTAAGAAAATACAGTCAGCCATATAAAACTCACTTTACTTAAAGTAAAGGATAGTAAGTATGAGGAATGTATCAAGATCTGCTTTCGGAACTGGCAATACAAATAAATGAGCACTTCATGTGGTATTTTGCTTTCATATGTTAATTTCAGATTCACAGTTGATACCATATATTTGAAACTTAAATAAGACATAAAAAGGTTAATACAGACTCCACTGAATAAAAGCCAACATACATTTATGGTTAAGCTACACGAGATAATAAAAAAATTGACATCAAAGAAACTACCTCATTCAGGCCTTTCAAAATACTTGTCATTAAAAGATGGTTTGTTGAAACTTCAGACAGGCTAAATGTATGCCACATTTTGAGTGAAAGAATTACCTTTCCAGGGTTGCAATTACAACTGTACTTAGTTGTCATGGCAACCTGGTAACATATAGATGTTGTCAGATGAAGACATCAAGGGACAGAAAGCGATTTTCAAATCACTGCATGCCAAGTGTCATTTTTCATGGGTATATCTGTGCTCAGTTAGAAAAAAAGATTTAAAACAGAAAATTAACATTTAAAAAAAATGTTTAAATAGCATTTAAATTGCAATACCAATATCCCATTTTGCAGAGCTATTTTAGCATCCTTAGATTAGTGTCTGCTTTTTTTTTTTCTTTTCCCAGTTAACATGTTCCAAAAATATAAGTACAACATGGGGAGTTGAAAGGAAAAGAGGCAAAGAGGTCAGGATCAGCAATGAAGGGTTACCATCCTTTGGTGACTGCTGAGTCCTATTATCCTCTCCCTTTTCTTCCTGTTTTAATTGTCCTGCTATCTTGGCATGGGCATTTTCAGTCAGATGTTCTTTCTGACCTGTGCTTCAATCACTTTTGAGCCAGCAAAAGGAAAAATAGATCTATACTAAATATCAGCATACCCCAAAGATGTGAGGCTCTGCAAATACTCCAGCTGTGATCTATTTGTAAAGGTTGAGACAGAATCCAGAAAGCATCCACTACAAACACGGCTTTCTGTTCTTTTCAATAGACAGCTCATACTGTGGTGCTGTCATCTATACTGCTATTTTTACTTCTACTGACCACAGTGGCTTTGTTTTGTTTCATATCAAAGTTTGCAACAAAGGTTTTCTGAGCTGCTGTTCCATTTATGGAACATGGGCTGCTCATAATGCTGCTGTGCTCATTAATGGCACAGCAAGTTAAACCAGTTTGAAGTGGCCCAAGCACGAAGATAGGCTTGTGCATCCTTCCCTCTAACCCACGTCCATGCAGGTGTTTGTGCCGGACCAAGACAGAAGCATCATTCCGATTTAAAGACTGCCTGAATACCAGATAGCGTGTGCAAGCACAAAGGACCCAGTCCAACTGGAATCTTTTCAGGACAAAGTTATTCTTTCAGAGCTTTTCTACAATTGGAACAGAAATAGATTGTTCACCATGTACATGGCTGAGATGTTTTTGATCTAGCACTAAACTATCTCAAACCCCAAATTCACCACCTTATTAACCCCCACCTTACTATAAATCTGTCTTGTACCCACAGTATAAAACTGGACACTAAAAATGTAAAGTGGAAGTGAAAATTTGTTTAACTCATTAGTTAAGCATGGTTTGAAGTTACTACAATTAATGCATACAGATTTGTCAAGACAAATGTCAACATGAGTTTGCTTTGTTTTGTTTGTTATATTTATTTTAAATGAACTAAAAAAGATTCTACTCTGTGTTGTGGCTTAGGAGTGGTATTCATGTTCTCACCAGAATGGAAGACCACGAGCCTCTCTGCTCCCCTTTCCACCCCTTTTGGTGAGAGACAAAAGGCAGAGATTTATGATCTTAACACGAAGACAATTTACATCAATCCTGGCCAAGCTGTGCATTTGCCAAAAAAAGAATCTATAGAGAATCTATGGGTGTCTGCCAACCCAAGTTGAGCCTAAAAGGGCCACCTCATTTTGTACAAGCCTCCAAATTTCCATCAGGTTATAATGGCTACAGTGGACTATAAGTTGTCTCTGTAACAAGTCAGTTATTAAGAGTTTCTGTGCTTCCATAGTCAATCAAAGGTCATTGTCAACCTTTAGGTCTCCCAGAGTGCATTTATCATTCACATCACCTGAAGCACCGCAACTTTTTCAGCAGGTAAAATAGCATTTCTAAAAATTTAGCAAGCTTTCCTAATTTCTTGCCATCAGGAATTTTAAGAGGTGACACACATGTTTTTGAAAGCAAGGAACTTTTGCATACTAGCACATTTTAGTCACACACTAAGTTTTACAGTACAGAACAAACAGGAGAAATGGTAGACCTACTAGAAAACTCTTTCCCAAATTGGATGACACAGATGGAAACAGCTGATTAAGAGGGTCTTATACTTTCCAAGTGGAATAAAAAAATACCCTCTTGTACCAACAGGGAAGAGTAAGTGCAGGTTAAATATTGCTCAACCCCTCTGATTTTTCTGAAATTACGAGGTGCTAAAAAGTTACAGATGAAAAAAGGAAATTACTAAGGTCCAGTCAGAGTACAGGCTAGGAGCTCTAGGACAGAACTAGAAAGCCCCTACTCCTGCCACTCCATCCATTTACATAAATAAGAAAAAAACATACCAAAATGTTCACAAGTATAAAATAAGCTAAGATTTTAGCAAACCTTCTTATGTGCTCTTTTAGAAATATCTCTCTTTTCAGTTTGACTTCAGAAACATTTCAGAATATGTTTTCTGAAATCAGGATACCAAGTACTAAACATTTTGAAAAAGGTGTCTAAAACTTGAAAATTCTTCTTTGTAAACCATTTTTCTGCTAGGAACAAACAAACAAAAAAATCGCTATCTTTAGTTTTCAAATAGTATTAATTTTGAACTAGTTAGTTCAATTTTAAAATGTTTATCTCAGCTTTGACAGTAATCAATTCAGAAGAAATTACAAGGTGAGAATTTATACAAAGAAATTCACATAGTAAGTGATAGCAGTACTATTCCCACCCTTAAGACATATATACATATATACATACACATACATATGCATGGGAATAGTTTACAAAAAGAAGAAAACATTTCAAGAATTGATCAAATCATAGAGTTGTTTAGATTGGAAAAGACTTCTAAAAGCATTGAGTCCAACCATTAACCAAGCACTGCCAAGACAACCACTAAACCATGTCCCTAAGTGTCACATCTACACATCTTTTTAATATGTCCTGCCCTGAATTTTGACCTTGCAGAAAACTAAAAGCGTATTTTTAAACAAGGAAGGGATTGAAATTAGGGAATCCAGAATTTCCAGCTCCTCAGATTGAGCACTTTATCCTATGTTCCCCACTTTCCTCTGTAAAAATATTACACTTGCCTATCTCAGAGCTGTATACAAGATTAACTAAATACTTTCAAAGTATATCCAGGGTGAAATGAAACTGATTATTGTGTAAGTAATACATTATTTAGTATTTCTAAACATGATCTTCTCCGCTTTGTTCATGCATCATAAACACCCACAGCTATCATCTCTTCTCTAACTATTGAAAGAGATCAAATACATTATCATGTCAACAGGAGTTGTGAATAATTCAAGTCCCTATGTCAAGTTTAAAGTTATCTTTCAAGACAGAGGTGGCATTGGGATGAGTCAAACTGAAGTGTTTGAAGTGTCACTTCAGTGATCAGTAGTAGTTCAGGGAGAATCCACAACAGAAATGAGACTTACGAGGGGGAGATTCAAATTAGGACCTTGGCACTTGGCAGAGGAGAGAACTGGTCTTATAACTTCACAAGCAAACAGCACTTTATTGGCATGAGTGGGAGAAACTAACAAGGGTAAAAGACAACTCTTTCCTCAATACACATTTGGAATTTAAACACCTTATTTTCTATTAACACATTTTTTTGTCAGTATTTTTCTTCAGCTTTTATTCATTTCCTCATCAAAGCCACACTGTGGCTTTTGGAAGGCACAGGGGTCTCTGGCGTGATTTACAAAGACATCTTGGCATAGGAAGTTACAAATCATCTACATAAGGCACAGAAGTATTTACAAGAAGCAGAGGAATTTACTAGGCAATCTCTCAATCCATTTGTCAAAGCACCTGCAGGACTCATTTGAAGGCAGGTGAACTAATAAACCTCAGAAAAGCAGCCACCAAGAGAACACTCTGTTTTACTAAAAGCATTTGTAGCCTTTGCTCACATCCCCCACCAAAACATACACACTTTTTAACTTACTAGCTCTTATCACACTCTCTACTATAATAAATCAGAGGCTGGAAAAGCTAGTGGAGAGCAGAACAATAGGGTTGAAAATCATGACCTTTGTATGTAGTAATTGAAAACCACAGAGAGTTCAGAGTGCAGAATGGACTTTTGGACACATCTATGCTGGGAGCTTTGAAGCCTGAAATTATTCTCTCTTATAACTCTAGGCTTACATAGCAGTGCTGTCAAATTGTAAACTGGAGGTAGGTTAAATAATTTTATTTCACAGCCTGTGTATGTAATTACAGAAATCAAAGCTACTATACAGATATGCTATTATCTTATTTAACAGAGCATTTTTCTCTTCTCCTGGGACAGCCAATGTTTGTACCACCTGTTAGGATGTATGAGTTTTAGAAGCGTACAGAGCAGCTTCTGAGACTGCAGTATTTGTAAACAGCTTCAGAGGGCAGCTGTGCCTTTCCACACCAATGCTCCCACCATTACACTGTGCAGACAGAAATAACATTGGAAAGACTTAAAAAAAATAAAAATAACTTCCAAGTGTAGTTAAGTGTAGTTGAGGATCAGTGTAGAAATCAGAGGATTTAAACCACAATTTTCTGTTACCACTTGACCCTGTCTAACTTTATTCACCAGTAAGTATCACCTTACCACATTAACTGTGCCAAGCCTGGGCACAGTTACATCACTCAGCGGTGAAAAACTCTTGAACCGGAACTTCTGTCTTTGTCATCACAAGTGAAACAACAGCATCAGTGGCTGCTGACTCTGGCTTAACTCACGAATGTATTCCCTAAGAGCACAGAATCCTAGAATCCAGTATGTTGGAAAAGACCTCTGAAATCATCAAGTCCAGCCTATGACCTAACACAAACGGCCACGTCCAGCCCTTAAACACCTCCCAGGATGGGGACTCCATCACCCCCCTGGGCAGCCCATTCCAATGCCTAATCACGCTTTCTGTGAAGAAATTCTTCCTAATATCCAACCTAAACCTCTCTTGGCACAGTTTTAGACACTGTCCTCTCATCCTGTCATTAGTTACCTGGGAGAAGAGGCTGACCCCCACCTGGCTACACCCTCCTTCCAGGGAGTGACAAGGTCACCCCTGAGCTTCCTCAATTCCAGACTAAACAACTCCAACTCCCTCAGTTTCTCCTCACAGAACACGCACTCCAGACCTTCACTAGCTTCATTTCCCTTGTCTGAATCGTTCACATTCAGCTCACTCAAGTTAAAAAAAACTCCACAATTGTCTTGGCAACCACGCAATTAGAAACTCACATTCCCTTTGCCTGTTACACCTTTCAGTTTAAATAGCTTATCAATGTCCTTGTCTTTTGAAGAATTGTTGTCTGACTCCAACAAGCCAATTTATCACCAAAAAGACTGAATGCTTTTTTTTTTAAATGATTTTTCATAATAATAAATTCCCTTCAATTGAAAAGACAATCTTCTTAGGCAAATTAAATGCTCCCAAGGAAGTCTTTTCTCTTTCCTGCTGTTCACCAGGAGTGTGCTAAATTTGTTACCTGGACATTTCTACAGGAAGCACTGCTAACCTCCGCTATCTAAAAACTTTTAAAAAAAAAGAAAACCTATTAAATTGCGGACAAACTTACCGTAAGGGAATGGAAAAATCAATAAGTGAATAAATATAAACAAAAAATACTAAAACATTTCAGAAATAGATTACAAAATGAAAATAATCTGAAGCTGTATCTCTTCACACTAAAACAAAATATGTTTGATTTTAAAAACTGCACTATTATCATCTTAGTGGTAATGAACTTCCCGCTTGAAATCCCCCCTACTCTTTTATTTAAACACATAACTTCTCATGAACAGTTTGGGGAAGATGTTGCATCATACAATGTTGTCATAGTGTACCTAATTAAGAACTTCATTAACACATCAATAAAACAACATGTTAGCCTGTTTTAGAAACCCATTTAAGATATCTGAAATTGCTGCAAATCAATGGCAACACCACTGAAGTCAGTGCTAAATTTTGAATTCTGTAAGTTAAATCCAGAGACAGTGGTGGAGAAATATAATGAATAAGGCTTATTATAGACACCTGCAGAAGTAAAAATCATGTGTAACCTCTTCAACCATAGACTGCAAGAATATTTCTCTTCATCATTCTGCACCACAAAACCCAATCACACTTATCCCCATTAGCTTTCCCAGCCTTGACATTTTTAACAGGAATTATTTTCCTCTTCCAAGGGGAAATACTTTCCCCCCACCTTAGCCTTTCCAAGAAAAAGCCAACAAGCCCATTGCTCCAGAACAAGGAAACCATCAGGTACAGAACTGCAGAATATGCTGCCCATCCTCTTGAGATGCATCTGTGAATTCACTTTTGACAGACAGAGCTGATTTTTATGTCTCTCTGTGCTCTCCTTATGTGTAGCAGTATTTGTTACATGTGAAGACCACAGTACAGCTCTAACCTAATTTAGGCTCTACAGTGCTAGGCTCAGATAACAAACAGTTGTCTCCACATTACCATCTTAGCACCGGCAGATTTATGCCTTAAGACCTAAGAGCGGGATCTAAATCAGCTCTGCTTCCACACCACCTATACTTAGCGACTGCATTCAGTGTTGCTTCTTAAATCATCTGAAGCAATTTTGATTATAAATTATTTTACAGTGTAATGCTAGACCAGAGCATACTGTCTGTAAAACGCAGCATGTCTATGAACACCTTGTGAGCAACAGGAAAGCTGGAAAACTACAGAAACAAAAATCCCTCACCTGTGTATTGAACCTGAGTGGACTTGTTTCTATTAGTAAAAAAACCAGAGTAACCAAAAATCAACATGAAAACACAAAATCCTTTGAGAGTTAAAAAAAAAAAAAAAAAAAAAAAAAAAAAAAAAAAAAAAGTCAAAGAAAAAATAATACTCTTTTAAAGACAGAATATGGCATATGGAGCTGGGCCTCCAAGTGCAACATGTAGGCACACAAGAAAAGGGCAATTGTCAAAACCCTGACATCAAAGCAGGGAAAGGAAACCAGAAATGCTATGTTTAGAAATGCCATTGATACAATTTCCATTTCATATTTTACATACAGTTTAAGACATGCCACACAAGCTTAAAAAGAAATAAACAGCTACATGCAATGACAAAACCCAATGTGAGATATGCAGAAAGGAATCAAGTTTCCTGTAGCATGCAACTTCAGAAAACTTAATTATTATATAATGAATCCTAGAGTATTTTATTTCCTCAGACTTATGAATCCAGTTCTGTCACACTTTTCACCAGACCTTCATCACCCTCTCCCACAATTAAAAAAAGCTTTGAAAGAACAATGGCTATTTCCTGCTCTCTAGGAAATACACAGACCATGTCTAGGAGAGCCAGCCATGATTTTGGAGTGATCTGATCATGTGTTTGAAACACAGGATAACAGCAATTTTGAAGCAGCAGGCCTGTGCAGAGCAAAATAGAGAGAAACTAATAACGGTTTGAAATGCAGATGGTTAAGGGTTCAGCTTGGAAATTTTAGCCTTTCACCTGGCTCAGTTGCAAGCCACTTAAAAAAAAAGCAGAGTTGCCTTCTGCCTTTTAATTTCCATTGTCAGAGAAACAGGTTGCCACATATAATGATAACAGGATTAATTTAAGTGAGATAAGAAGCAGCCAGAGTTCAACAGAAGAGTATAAACAAATATGGTAGTGATGTGGCTGAACTTGCAACTCGTTTTACCAGCAGACCCCAACTGGCTGACGGCTGAAGAACACAGTAGAGGTGTTCACAAACAAACAAGCAGGTAGCAGCAAACTCTTACATTCTTACTTTCCAGCCACCATACCAGCTTTAATACCAGTTCAGAGGAAAGCTGGGAAGCATTAAGTGAAGAAGCCTCACACTACATTCATGTTGAGTACTCGGCACAAGGCTCCTCTCTGGATTCAGGGAAGCGTACAAAAGTGTTTGCAGGGCTTAAAACAGGCCAGAGAACAGGAGGAGCTGAGGATCTGTCATGATGCCTATGCTTTGAGGAAGGCATACGCAAAGGCCAGAACAAACGGCAGGGTCACTGAAGGGCAGCTCTGCTGGTGCTTTTGGAGTATGTGCAGGAGTCTCTCCTCTGCCCTTCCGAAAGGAATCCCCCTCCCTTACTCGAGCCAAATGCCACAAACCAGGAGTTGTTATTTAAAATGCCATCTGGAACAGAAACACATCCAAAATACATCCTTGACTTTATTATTATTTGCTTTAAACTTAAACATTTTTTTTTCCCCAGGAGACAACACACTAGAATGTTGAAATGATTATCATATTATTCACTGCTGGCTAAGAGAGGGAAATTCTATTCTACTCAGCATGTACAACAACTGATACAAACCAAAGGGGACTTGGTCATTTTTTTCGGCTTGCTTGGGGGGTTTTTATGTTTGTTAAATTTTACGTGGTACTTGTTAAGCTAGCAAACCTTTATACACATGCACATACACTTAGAGAAATTCTTCTTTGAGTGTCGGCCCCTGACCTGCTCTATGCAGACTAGCCAGTTATCTGGCCACAGGCTGTAACATTGTTCAAGGTTAATATTCCAAATCACATGGAAGTGAAATGTGCTATAACCCTTAAGATCAGGTTGTAATGTACGTGATAAACTTGACTATTACTGGAAGATTTTCAGTGTATGTTTATAAAAGTACAGATTTGACCATCCTTCAAAGAATTCCTGTTCTGGTATCACAGACCGATTTCCCCACTAATGACAACTGACTGTGCACAGTCACCTCACTGACTGTTACACAGCACAAAATTCTGTTCAACTGAAACCCCCCCAGTTGAAGTTACAGGTGTCAGATGAATTTTAGGAGAAAAAGCACAGACATTAGGTGAACTATAAAATCCACCCACTACAGGAGCTCATTTGATCTCCCACAAGTATTCCATTCTTTTCCCATGATCAAACAGCACACCTGCATGAACTGTAAACATGTCCTTGCTCTCAAACAACAAATTATTTTTACACATTTACAGCAATTTACTATATTTCCATACCATGTTACAATTTGACACATTATCAGCTCCAAATCAGATTATTCTGTTATAGATGTTCCATCACCCTTACAACTTCACTTTATTAAAAATTAAATTATGTGATTATTCTAAATATGAAGGCAGGCAGCTTCATCAGAGAGTGCTTCAAAAGTGGAGGCTTGCACTTTTGGGGATATTCAGTGCATTATTGCTTTAACAAGCAAAGTAACACATTAAACATACTTTAACATACCAATCATACTTTATAAATAAATGCACACAAAAATATCATACTGTAAGAGGCCAGCCCAAGAAATTAAAAAACAAAATGAAGCTCTAAGAATAATTTGTCTGGTGGTTTTTTTTTTGTTTTTTTTTTTTGAGCAAGCTAATTGAGAGGTAACCAATAAACCAAACTGCAGAGTTTAAAGTAAAAAAAAAAAAAAATTAAAAAATCTGATATTTCCATTCCATTTTTGTTTGGTATCCCAGATTCTGCTGTTTCAAGATCTACACCTCTTAACTTTCCTTGTTCTACAGGGAGGAATTGTGACAACAACCTGGCCTGCTGTTAACGTGACTTATTCGTTTCCTTTAGAGGATGATGAATTGCTGATGGGAAAGCTCAGGTAACACAGTTAAACAAATGTCTCCATGAGGAAAAGATATTACCAAACATTAAATACTGGAGCTGTCACCATGGCCACACAAGAGGCAAAATAATTCCAAAGGCATTCCACACCATCAACATACAGAGTCCAACAAAGTGCTGGAGGCACACCAGCACAGCAAAGTGTATTGAGTATTGAGATCCTGCTGCTGTGGTCACTAGCCCAACCTAACAAATTATCCATGCGGTTTTTAGGATCTACTGCTGCTTCTAGGGACAATTCTGCACCATGCAACATATTCTCAGCTTCTCTTGGGGATCACTAGGGCATCAAGTACCTGCGACTTTCTTAAGGACACTTTGGCAAAAATATTTATCTACAAAAAACTTGGTTCTTAGAAGAGAGCATTACAGTAATTACCAAGATGTATGCAATAAAATCAGGATGTCCCACTTCTTATAGAAATATGCATTCATCACACTTAAATGAAATGTCATCCATGTGGATGATAGATTAATCTTTTTTTAAACAATAATTAGCAACACAGTCCTGTGGCTTTCTAGACGTGCAATGCATTACCATGTGAGAAATGTAAAAAAGTGCCCGTCAGTGAAGTTTAAGTCAGCTATCACTACAATTTTCAGGACTACAGCATACCAAAAATAATTTTCTTAGATTTCTTACTGAAGTATGAATTTAATTTCATTTTCAGACATACACATCTGTTGAGCAAATACATTTAATAGAGGTGAGCATTGTTATCAGTTTTCTGGTGGTGTCTATTATCAGCAATGATGTAGTCAAATAAAGCCCAACATCTTCAGTTCAGAAAAGGAACCATGGTTTTGGGTATATTATGTAACATGCGCTTAATTACCAATATACTGTGATGTTTTCACTGTTTGACCTACTTTTGAAAAAAGTTTAGCAGAAGAGTAATAAAAGTCTGAGTGGTTTACAGTAGTTAAAACACAGAATAGGAAGGACCTCAGCAAAGAGGCATCTTTCTTCCTTGACTTGTTAGGTGCAAGACAGGCTGAGAGGGTTTTACGCAACCCCGACACAATTCAGAATGTAAATTGTAGCTGTTGCTGCATTTCTGTTGGTCAGAGCATTTTCCTCAGGAGTAAAATTTATAAACCTGTCGAGCAGTTTCTAGAACTCCTATGAAGCCAAATGAATACTCAGAGCATTAGCATTATATACTTTCTAGCCTCTTCAGTTTATTACTGTTTACCAATGTCATTAATTTCTTTGCATTTAGTTTCAAAAGGCCTTTATGTGCTATCTTCCACAGTCAGAAATCTTATGCAAGCTGCTAAGATAGAATTAGGACTTTGGCCCCTTCTTCAACCAAATTTGCTATAAAATTATAGAGGATATACATTTTACTTATACAACATTATCTTAATGGTCTTCAGACTGCTTTAAGAACATACTGTTCCTTAACATGCAAACACACATTAATGACTTCCCTTACATCACATGGTTTCACTCTTAAAAACACAGACCTAGCACTGATTAAAAATTAAAACTTGAATATAATTTGTCAGTAAGAAAAGTTAACATTCGAATCCTACATCTATACAATTTTCCCATCTCTTTTTGAGTACGGTCCCATGGCATACAAAAATTAGTTCAGTAGTAAGGCTTCAGCAAATACATTCACAAGAAGCATTTCATGACTAAATGTTTACTTCACTGAAATCAGAAGGGGCAGCATAGTTTCAAGCAAGACTTATTCTAAGTCACGACCAAGAAAAACAGATATCTAACAGAGGAAATTTCTGCCTGACAGTGCATATAAGGCTGTACCAGCACTCTCTCTAACTCAGTCAGAATAAGGTTAGTTAGATATCTGAGATCTTTTTTAGTCAGCATTCTTTTCACAATGGTTGTCTTGCCAAGTTAGACAAAATTTCCACCAATTTTTACAAAAAATTCTTATAAATTTACAGTTTTTGTTCTTTCAGGAGAAAGATGAGTGTATTTAATTTACATAGATTTCTTGAATAATACCAATTTAATTACATACCTGATGAAATGTAAAAATTCTGAACCACTTCAAAATTTCACATGGATTGTTCCAAAGACTATTAAGAGATACTAATGTCTTCAAATGGTACTTGAACCTGGTGTCATTAAGAGCACTAAACATTGCTAACCTTGATGCTTTGTACTGTTTGAACAACAATTTTTGCATATAAGCAGGGGCATTTAAATAATTTACTACTTCTTCCATAAAAATGAATCATACCTAGGTAAAAATAAACTCAGAAGTAGGCACACAAACCTCTCTGATGAAGAACAATGAAACAATATAAACCAGTAAAAGCTATCAGTTAAAAAATACAACTATTTTCATTTGTACACCTTCAGGTGATTCATACTGCATACTTGGGGGAAAAAAACAAACAACAAAACAAAAAGAAATCTCTTAGGCACTCTCTTCTTGATAGAAATAACAAAGAAGCAGCCAATCTGCACTCTAAGTCCCCCTACTACTTTCTATATGCAAGAATGTTTAGCAGCATAGTAGATAGCCACCAGGGAAATGAAGCTGAGCGCAAACTGTGTGTAGATGTTTGAGAAGTTGCTTAAGTCTTTCACAAGATTTTTGAGGGTTTTCCATACTGAAACCTAAAGAAGTTGGTCATAAAAATAATTTCAAGAATCTGGGCTTTAACTTATTATTTGTAGATTTGTAGACACATTATCTGTAGATAATGCTAATTGTTAAGAGGGGCAGCAACAAAGCAGGGAATCCCTAAACTTCTGCAGAAAATCCTCATTCCCAGCTCTCTTCACTGTGTGCTGGTAGAGAAGCACATCTTGCCACCCTGGGTACCCTCAGAGAGCTCTGCACTTGCAGGCAATGGGAAGGTCCTCAAGCATCCTCTCAAGCCTTGAGCAGAGAGGTTTTTTTAGAGAGAAATCTGGGGCAGGAGAAGCCCAAAAACTGCTACAAATGATTACCAAAGTGGTAATTAGCAACACCTCTCTGTTTAAACACCTTCTAAGTCAGTGTTGTATTATTTAAAAAATAAAATTCTTATCACTGAATCCAAATCATTAAAGCAAAAGGAGGGAAAGAAAATCCTGGATTGTTTCATAGGATATGCTCTGATACACGACAAGAATAAAGATCATAATAAAAGCAGATATGCTTTCTGAGCTTTGGACAGTCTTCAGCTAAGGAACTCATGTTATATTTTAAAACTCCCACTTGTATGTATGAGTTTGGTCTTTACCCTGTTATTATGATTATAAAACTCCAATAATTACACGTGATCATCCGTAATCAGCAAAACCCATAGAAAATGCCCCCGTGATGTGCTAGAGGCAGGCCAATCAGGTAGATGCAGTTTACCTAAGAAAACTTTGGTCACTGAGGAGAGATGAAAGCACGGTGAGGAGGAAAGGGGACCTAGATGAAAACTATTATTCCTCAGAGTGAGCCTTGACAGAGGCTTCCCTCATTCCTCACACCCACAGTAATGCTTCCCTCACAACTGCCTCCTATCAACGTTGGTGAGTTTATAAAAGTATTTCTAGATCACCCCCAAGAAATTCAACCAGGAAAATGGAAAAATCCTAGGATTGATGAGCTAGTGCTTTACCTACTGCATTTTATCTCCGTGTAGAAGTGACAGGAGCTGAGGCATTAGCAGCTGGTTACCTCCATTTGATCCAATTAATATCCATCACTGCATCAAGGCATACAGCACTTCAAGACAGAAAAAAGGGCTGAACAAATTCCCAGCCTGAGACCCCGAGCTTGAGAAAAAGAAAAAAAAAGGAAAAAAAAACCCAAACCAAAAGAAAAAAGGAAAAAAACCCTCAAACCTCCCTTTATTCTTCCAAATTATCATTCTGCAACAGAAGTACAGACTGCAGAAGTAGAGAGGCAAACTGAAAAGTTTTGATTCTTGCTTTTCAGTAAACTGCAAGTTGAATCAAAGATGCAGAACTGTTTTTAAGTAAACAAGTTGACAGAGGAAAGGTCAAATCACTAAAGAGTAAATCTGCTGAGATTCTTTTCTGTCATTGAGATTCAGCAGAGAGCTTTATATCTTGGGAATGCAGGAATACACAATCACAGACAAGAAATCTGTTGAGAACAAAGTCAAGAGGTAGAGGAGGAGATATTTATCAATTTTGCTTGTTACTTTTATGTATTGTTTCATTTTAAAATACATGGAATACTTTATTCTGTCACAATGCAACATCTCTATATATGGAGAGATTAATCACAATTAATTTGCTAATGTTAATATATTTTTATGTGCCATTCTTGTTTAGATTTTGGTTTTGACTTAGAAAATAATTATTAAAATACCTGTCCTGAGCACAACAATAAATGTTTATTCAGAGTGATGAAACTCTTAGTTTTCAAACCAACAAAATAAAAGCAGATTTGTCCAAAAGACCTACTTATTCTTCTAATGTATTTTAAGTCCTGATACTTTACATATAATGAGGCAAAGTTACCTGAGGTAAACACCATTTACTAGGCAAAAAGACACATACAGCCCATCACATTATTTATGTTGGGGTTGCATGAAAAACATATAATTATACAAAGAAGCCTAAGCACACTAACAGATTGCTTTTAAGATTAAAGCCAGGATAATTTCTCCTCCATACCAGACCTATGTGGAGCCCAGCTGTTCGGGTGGGGGAGAGAAGAAGCACGATGAGACCAGGGCAGCCTTGCTTTGCTCTTCACCCCACACAAAGGGGGATCAGGTTCTCCTTTAATTCCTGCTTCCTATAGCAACACTTCTAGAGGTGAAGCAGAGAAAGAAGAACGGATGTGAAAGGAGTCAACTTGCTTAGGGCTGGATTAAATTGCATGGAAAGAAGATGGGAAAACATGAGGTGACGGCCCTCTGCCTACTTTTTCCCATCTCTTCATGTGCTTAAGGATCTGCAGCTGGTCACTGGGAGGGACACTCACAGGCAAGGCACTGACAACAGAACTATTGCTCCATTTGCTTTCAAATGGCAAATGAGGCAGGCGGGAAGCAATCTCACCAGTAATTCACAAAGGTGAATAACAGGAGTCATGTAGTCTGCTGGTGAGTGTGCTACAGATTAAAGATGGTAATTTCTTTGAAGAAAGATAGCGCAGAGGTTGTGCTGGTTTTTTTTTACTAAAGGTATTTGGATAATTGGTCTTTTCCAGCAATTAACCCAGAACTGTCCTATTTTTCAATTAGACAAGAATCTCATTTGCATGTTCTCAAAGACTACAGGATATTCTGCTTCCTGTGGCTTTTAAATGGTGCAAAGCTAATCTTAGTTGTCCCAGGTAAAAATATCTCCTTTGCATTTTCAAACAAGTTGCCAGATCTTCCCTGCAACAGAACAAGGTAAAAAATGTGTCAGATATAGGAGAAGAGATGATTGCAATCTTGACTCCTGCACTGAATTTAATTTCCTGTCACAGCTATTGGGATGAAGGTTGCAGTGCAAAGGTTTAAAGTTTACTGAAAGAAAATCTGTCCATATCCAGGTTTTGGTTATAAATATATGCATGTAAATCCTTATACTTTATACCTAAAAGTCAAGATTTCAAATGCAATAGTTTCCTCTGACAAAAAGAAATTCTGTGTATGTTACTCAAATAGTATTTTAAGATCACAGACCATTTAAATTATGCTTAGCCCTCCCAAAACCTAGGGCAGCTTTAACTCCATAATGTTTTTTCTTGTGATTGCCATGAACTAAATCATGTCCCTTAAAATCTCCCTCATCTAAACAGCGCACTTGAAATACACTTCACAGAAGGATGAATCAACAGAAAATTCTCCTGCTTCCCTTTTGTAAAAAACGTTGAAAAATATCACCTTCCTGGGGAGATCCAGAAACCACTTGAACTTACCTCACTGCAACATTTGCATTCAAGATACTCTTGCATCCTATTCTAAATATCACGTGAATAAGAGACCTGGAGCTATACAAGAATTTCTCCTTTTTTCCTTTTTCAATCTCATTAACATTGCCTTCACCATCTCTCAGAGGGGCTACCCTAGTTCTCTCAGGTCGGCTTCAACTCTTCTCCCTCTTACAATGCTTCACTTTGAGTGAGAGAATTAACAGCAGTAGTTATTAATTGCATTATAAAAGAACTCGCCGTGTCACATTTAAACATGTTGTTTGATTTCCCCATTATGCAAAATTACTGGGTAAATGGGAGGGGAAATGGACGCATCACTGCTGAATTGTCATGCACGTGTTAAAAAAACCTCATGACTGTAAGGCCCAACAGGTTTTCTTTCTGCTGAACTGGGACCTATTTAAAGCAAAATGATACATTTAAAATGATTTCCTAGTGGATTCGATTAGAGAAATAAATTAATGACTGCTATTAAATAAAACATTTTGGCACTGAATATTATGGTAACTTGATTTGCATAATTTAACAGTTGCAGGGACTTAGGGAAATAACAATGTAAATGAGTGCTGAAAGTGTGCACTAATGAAAAAGCAGACTTTGCCATGCATAAGACTCTCCCCCATGATTTTATTTTAAGGTAATCTTCTCATTTCTTAATTACATTTTTAAATAAAGGTTAAAACAATTTGTTTTCAACACCTCTGCTGTCACTTCATTCTGGTGCTGTTACACATATTTACAAAGTTCTTCTCCCATCTCTTATCCCTAAAAGAAAAGTTAAGTTTTGAATATAGAAGACAGAGAAATCCTTAAAGATGACAAAATATTAATAAAATTAAACCAAAACCAAACAAAACCCCCACCATTACTGAAAACTATAAAATAGCATTTTACTGTTCCTTGCCAGGCAAACCCTCAGGAGAATAGATATTTCATATAGTTAGGAAAGCACTCATTCAAATAATAGTAATAACAGTAGCAAAATAAAATGTTTTACTTAATAAATAATTAAAAGAGTTGGATTTCAGTTGCAGTTCACAAATTCCAATTTGTTTCAAAAGAAAAAAATCATGGTAATAAGATGCATAGATCAATACTTATGTGGAAATCCACACTGTGATTTTTAATTTTTTTTCATGTCCAGAGCCATTAAACACTCTGGAGTTACTCTGCTCCAGAGATAACACTATGGTTCTTTTTTAACATCCAACACTAATGCACAGCCCCAGGTAATTTGCCTTTCAGTTTGTCCTCACTAGCTGACAGAAAAAAAAAAAAAACCAAACAGAAAAAGATCAAGGCTTCATAAGATGTGAGGCCAGCCAAGTGCTCCATTAGCATGGAAACCAGCAGATGCTTAGTTTGGCTGTCCTGCTTTGACTGGCATAAACAAGGGCAGGTACACGTGCCCCTAAGTGCTCTCTACAGGGTCTCAGTCAAATCTGAGAGGGCCAATTTAACAAGACAATTTGTCACCTCTAGCTCACCACACACCAAGCTTGTGCAAGGGACACTGCACAAGCCAAGTGAAACGAGCAATCTGAAACCCTGTCACCCACGAGATCACTATTATTGCTGCCATAGTGGTTCTGCTCACTCCAGGATAAAGAAGAAAATCCTCTCTGGATGTGCATCGTCTGAGATTATACTGATTATCTCCAGACAAATTCACCCCTCACTTTCAAAATTAAGAAACCAAATATTAAAAAACCCCACCAAACCCCAGAAACTCCAACCTGCTTATTGTTAAGCCTTTTGAATGAAATTTAATAGACTAAAAGGTACAATGATAAGCTTATGACTACAATCCCTCTGGAGTGGACTTCTGAATTAATGCAAGTAATGCGCTTTTTGCTTTATGGAGTGCAATCCTAACTAATCCCAACAAAAGTGAGGTAAGGTAAAGGTGAAGTCATGGACTTCAAGAGATAAGAATGCAGCACAAAATGTCTGTGTACATAATCGGAAAGGTGATGCAGTTATGACTGTCAAAACTGCAAATTGAAACAAATCATCTAACCAGATTGGTATTATAAGCCTGCCCTGCTACATACATGTCTACACATATATGCACACAATCTCGAAAATGTTTCAAAACATTTAGATTATTATTTTAACAGTTTTGTTCAGTCAAAGACACTGGATGTTTCTCAGTGGAAGTTTCTGTGGGAGATAACCTTAACCAGCCTGCTTAGAAATGACAGGTTAAAAAAATCTCAATAATATAATAATGAAAAGCAAAGTTAAATGTTACTAAACAGATTAATAAAATGGAAATAAATTTATTAGAAGCAATCTGTTATTGCAAATTTCACATCTGTTCCAAAAGACAAGATGGACTGATTTGGTTGGAGGACTGTCAGAAAATTGAGATCTTATTTGCTTCATTCTTGTTCATGAACCATCTTTAAAAACATTGATTTATCCTATAAGATCAAGGCTTAAGGAGCACTTTCTGGAACCAAATATTTTTAAAAATCATTTTTGTTAATAAATATACAAACAGTCTAGCAAAAACATTTTTAAAAAGTACTTTGAGAAATGGAATAATTGAAAAAAAACAAAGCAACAGATCACCACCAAAAAAACCCTCTAACACTCCCCATTCCTAAAAGTTCATCAATTCAGGATTATTTCTGAAAGGAAAGTTATCCCATTTGCCAGACAGAGAAAGTTCACCCACCTAGCTGTACACGCACTTCAGGCATGCCTCAAAGTCATGTTCACCTGAAGTAACCTGTTGAGCTGCTTGGAAATGCTTTCCCCTCCCATACATACATACATAGCAATCTTCACAAGTCTAAAATAATTGCTACAAGTGCCAAATCCAGCATTTTTACTTGAATGGTTATTTTTAACAGCTATTTCGAAACATGAAATACATGAGATTTTTTTGTGTTTACAAATTTTAGATAGTGTAATCTTCATTTGGCCTCTCCTTTGAGCAGCTGCAAAAGGCACAGCAGTTTCTTTCTGTGTTTTAATGTCCGGGCTGCAGCCCTTGATATAGCTACTGATACAAGAGAACAAACAACAAGGTAATAGAAGCTGTAAGCTAAAGGTTTTTAAAAAGTTACTTGATTTCTGAAAACAAAACCTAACTTGAATAATAAGAATGTAGCAGGTGGTTGAATAAGGAAAAGTAAGACTAGAAGCATTTACACCCTAAAATAGTCATTATCAAGGAAGTCTGCAAATCCAGATGAATTAGAATTTTTGCTAAGTGTAAAGGATTCAAGACTGCCTTTTCCCAGTTTCTACAACACTACGTTGTCTTACTAAGGTTTCTCAACAGAAGTCTGAAAGCAACCTGAGCTGAAAAAATAATTGAAAATATTTGAATATTTGCATCTATCTCAAGTTCACTTCCTTACATTTTATTTGATTGTTGAAGTACAATGCAAACTAAAATTATCACTGCTATTAAAAAAAAAAAGCTTCATGTACAATGATGCGTAATATAAATGAGGATCACTGTGGGTAAGCAGGATTAAAAAAACAAAACCAAATCTATGACAAATTGTTAACTACAGCTATTAGAGATAAAAAATTCAGGTGTCAAGAGCCAGGACCCCCAAATCAAACGCAGAAGAACAGACAGACATATCAGTACACCATTAACACTTGAAACGTGATACAGCTGTCAAGCTGTTGGATATCAGACTGGATAAGGTCATGAAAATCACAATCACAGGTTTGCCCTGACACTGTGTCATTTCCTCGGACCAGCCTCCTTTGAGGTAGCTCTTCAAACAACATCTGGATTTGCGTGCCTCTGTCCTTCTTACAAGGGTTCAAAGCACAAGCATAAAAAGCCTACGCAAGCAGAAAAACTGACCTTCACCTTTGCATTTTTCTGTTTTCTGATCTTTTTTGTCCTTTTTCTTCAATAGAAAATAAAACCATAACAGGGTTGGAAACAGCATGGGGCACAGACTTCAATGTGGCATTTAAAGAAAAACCTGCTGTCTTTAGTATGTTTCAAGAAAAAATTATCTGTCTGACAGGAATTAATTTTTAAGTTTCCTACACAACAACAAGACATAATTTAAAAGCTGAAAAAGAATATGTAACTAGTGTTGACACTGATACAACTGCATTTTCAAGCGAAGTTTCCTTTATGCATAGGCCTCTGGCAACTCTTCAGGAGATAGTTTGTATATAATGTTACACACACATATGGCTTCCTTCCCCCCACTCAACCAATGCAACAAGGGATGACAATTCCCATGAGGTTTTTATTCAACTTTGACACGAAATATTCTTGCTTTTGGACATTTTCTACTTCTTTGAGTTGACATTTTTCTAGTTTACATCCTCAAGCAATAAAATATTATTTGTATTGGTAAGGGGTGATTGGATTTTTTTTTTGTTATTTTGAGTTTTTCCACTTGTTTTTTTGGACAACAAAAAAACTGTTGTTGCTGTTGAACAACTATTCTGTTGGTTTTTTTTAAAGAAAAAACAACCTCATCAAATACTTTAGCAAGCATTCAGTGAAAAAAGGAGGTGAGGGGAAAGGACATTGGAAGCAAGGAAGTACTGTTCCATTATAAATGCAAAATTTTTGTTACAAGTAGTTAACATTCTTTAAGTCACTGAATCCTATAAAAATTATTTGAATACAGCCTATACTATTAACTGGTTTTTAACTTCTATACCATTGAAAGGTTTCTTTAGGGTTTAAGTTACTTTAAGCACCGTAAGAATTTTGTTTAACTAGACATCTTTAAATAAAAAGTTCATATATTTATGTAGGTACATAATGACACACTGGTTGTGATTTTGTCTCTTGTACTAGCTTCTCTTTCACCCCAGTATTAATTCTGCATTTGCAATCATCTATAGCCTTTAAAAGCACATATCCAATTTTGATCTACGTATGGTATTTAATAAATATTTCCTTTAAGCAAGCAAAAAAACAAGAAACCAAAACAACTCAGAACAAAATAAAATGCACCTGGTTATCCTCCAACTAATTCACAAATGCCTAGAGTAAAACAAGAATTTTAAAAGTACAGACTTAACTATACAATGAACTTTTCCCACATAAAATAGCCAAGCCAGTGTAGATGGACTGTGCCAAGCCTTTGTATCATCATTCAGAATCAGACATATAACAGCTCCATCACTTTCATATTTAATAAACAATTTTTAAAAAAATAAGAGAAGTATCACCATTGTTATATTTTTGATAAAGTAACAATACAAATAAACTGACTTCATTTGGTTGAAAAGATGATCAACTGGAAAAAAAAAGCCATTTTAATGAGGAACTATTCTGCACTAGCACAAACTTCTTTATCTGCACCCAAAAATACCATCAATACAAATAACACTGTTGGCATAGGCTAAACATTATAGACATGCTTAAAATACTATTGCTGTAAGCAATGAATTATTTAATCACATGTATAAACAAAACCCACACAGGATAAGGATTTAAAAATCACAAAACTCCCAATCCCCTCCGAAAGAAACCAAAACTCAAGCTGAATCATCAAGTCTAATTTCAAAGCCACAACTGAATTGATGATGCTACAACATACATTCATAGTCCTCAGAACAGGAGGATTACACATGCATTGCTATTCCCAGGACAATGCCAGAAATGCAGAAGGAAGTTTGTCACTCCTGCAGTCCACTGCCTCATTCATCATACAGCTGCTTAGGCAAAAATAAAACCCCTGAGGAATTTGCATGGCCTCAACAGAAAATTTCCCCCTTACCACCTAAAACACAAGTTCCTAAAAAGTACTCCTTCCTTCCCTTTCACCCAGCTATAATATATCAGAAACAGTTAGTGCACAAAAGTAAATTCAAGCATCAATTTTTCTCTGAAAAAAGTCATGGCTAGGCGCTCAAATCTTTTTCATACACACATGTAATTTGTAAAGTAATATACAATTTAAAAAACCACATAAAGCAATAAACCCAAACCACTAACAATCCAAACTCTGCTACTAGAAAACAGTGTGAAATAATGCTAATGGAAGTGAGAAAAGCAATAGCTATTTCTGTAGCTAAACATAAGAAATTTGGAAGATAAGTTGCCAAAACAGAAACACAAATAAACCACTTCAGCTAACAAGCTTCTGTATTGTAAGACCAAACACAACAAGTTAACACTAAAACATAGTTACACGAGTAAAAATGAGTTGGGGTACCTGCAAGCCGTACAATTGAGCAGACCTGCAGAGGGCAAATCACCTTCTGTGTTGAAAAAGATCAGTAACTTATGCAGGAGAAGCAATGTGTGGATATATATGGAGCCTCCTAGAATCCATTCACTGCCACCTGTGCAGCTAACTTAAGGTGTTAATTTACACACAGCTGATCCCTATGTTCTTATGATGGAGAACACTTACCACAGCAATTAAATGTGGCCCCAAGTCATGAAGAGAAAGCTTCCACTTACCTAAATTAAAAAAAAAAAGAAATAAGGTTAAAATAATTTATCAAAAACTCAATGTTACAGATCTGATATTTAGGAGAGGAGAATTAGTTTTTCGACAGTTAGTTATGACTCTCCCTTCTTCCCCTGCCCTCCTACAAAAAAAAAAAAAAAAAAAAAAAAAGAAAAAAAAGAAAAAAAAATAGATTTTTTGCAGGGGATAAGAAACTGTAGTAGGCTGCACTTGTACTACAACCAGCACATATACTTAATCAACACACACCTTAATTAATATGCTTCTTACCCAAAATGGCACAGAAATGCAAAATACCAGGAAAGGAATGTACAATTTATTGTGACAGGGAGAACCAAGGTGGGGAGACAAATGCTGTTCAGCAGGGATGGGCAGAACAGCTGCTCTGGGCAATTCCCTGGCCAGGGGCCAGACCCACAGCTCCCACTCCCTCCAGGGGCTGTGTCACAACTGACCCTTCTGCCTGAGGCTACAGCTGAAGGGTCACTCAGTCACTGCACACTGGAGGCAGCTTCACACATTCTGAATTGGTGGATTGATTTCAGTGGCCTCACTCAAAAGCAAGACAAAACTAAATTCATGCATCATTATAAACCCAGCAACTATAAAATTGGCATAGTATTTAATCCCTTCTGCTTAAATAGTTCTTAATAACTGGAGTGGTGTTAGATCAGAAGTCCTCCATAATTCATTAACTTTGTAAGCAAAAACTGTGATAATAAAAATTAATTCAGTGAAATATGAAATGAAGTAGTGTCTGAAAGTTCCTGGAGTATGGGATCTTAAAAAATAGAACATATTGTCTCCACTGCAAATGTGCATACAGACATTCAAATCCTTTCTAAATATTAGCACGTATTATCAAAGAAGGGGTAGTTTGAGGGTACACCACTCTTCAACCATATGAAACACTTAATGTGTAAGGACACTTAAAAAAGAGGTTAGGAAGAGAGAGAAAGAACAAAGTCTCTCATTTACAATTGATACCACCTTTGAATTGCATTGCTTCTTTTCTAAATTTGCCAACACAGGAAATGTTTGAATCCTTTAAAACATAATGTTTTCCATTTAAATAAGGAACTCTGAAAGCCTGTTAAGGAGAAACAAAGGTTTTCCTACAGAGTATAGCTGACTATATAATAAACCTCTAATTGTCAGAAGATTTAAAATAGTTCGGATGCAGTTGCACCATTCTAATGTATATTTCAAGTGCAAACTTTTGGGGTTTTTTCTTAACATAGCAAAAATATTCCTATTATATTGGAGACAGAAATACCATCTAATTAGCACAAGGCTGTGTCATACAGTGTAGTTGCAGAGCCCCTCTCACCTGTTACCACCTCCTCTCTCCCAAGGCCAGAAAAAAACATGATGGGGATGACACACCAAAAATCCCCCTTTGTCAATCTCTGTAAAGATCTTCATTAACTCTCGTTTGTTCTAAAATTTGTATCATCAGTAACTAAAATAAGACCTTGTAAGAAATACGTTTCCCTTTAGCCTTTTGCTCAATGTTTTCATATTACTCATAGCTTAGACATTGCTTTTCTGCATCCTTTCATCCAAAGAGACACTCTGCAGGAAAGGACTCAAATGCTAAGGGCCTAAACGGATGCTTAAGTTGGACCAAAAAAAAAAAAAATTCATGATACATCTGACAAACTAGGACTGGGGACATAGAGCACAGGTCAGATATAGTTTCTAAGGTACCTCTTATTTCTACCGCTTACTGCTGCAGGATAGCTGGAAACCCAGAATGACAGCTGGCTTGTAACAAACATATATAAGCATTAAGAGTCACTAAACTGTAAGCAGCAATCCTGGAAAGAGTTATCAAAATGTTTAACTTGGGTGGCTGTCAGAATGACTGCGTGGCATCTGATATAGTTAGGAATTATCTCACAATTCTGTTGCTGTTGTTCCTCCCAGGCAGGCCTCCCTCCATGTCACCCTGCTGCTACATCACCTAACATGCTGTTAGAAAAATCCCATATTTCATTTTTAATTAAAATAAGAAAAGTAACAAAAGCAAAAAAGTGGAAGTGTCTATTTCCTACAAATTTTAGTTCTAGTAGTTCATTACAAAGCTTAAGACTCTGTCCTCTCTCCAAAAGATGACATTGTAAATGTCCTATTACTACGTATATTTAACATACAGACTACTCTTTATGATACTCTGTGTCACCATCCTATTCATGATTCTTTTATTTTAAGAAACCCCACAAGCCAAACCCACAGTGCCTAGGTAGTAAAGGTGCTGACATAAGATGAGCTAATGTGAACAGTTACAGCTGTATCCAGAAGAGAGAAGCTGCGCTGCAAGATAAGCCCTTGGCATGAATGGCTTTCTGCCAAGTTTCCAGACTTCAGCCTCAGTGGAAGATAAAGACACCTTGAAACGCCAGATCAGAAAAACTTCTGTGTACAAGTTAACCTTGCCTGAGAGTGGCTTCAGCTTCAAGTCCACATGCTTTGCAAAGCTGGGATTATAGAAATACAAAACCTGAATATGCTCTGCAGTTAAGGCTATCTTTATTTAATTCTAGCTGAAAAGAAAGCTAATTCACAGAAAAGTATGGCTATTGTACATATGCAAACACTGTCTGTTACAGTCCAGAACCAAAACAGTACAAGCAATAAATAAATAAAGTTCTTCTGGTCTTAAGATTGTTTTTGTCCTGCTACCTGTTAATAAAGCTAAACCTGTCAACATCTACATAGATTTTATTTTAAGTAAAACCTGAAGTATGCTAAAGTCAGACTATTCCTCATGTGCTACTTCAGGCCCGAGCACTCTAGGTGTCGGCACACAGGACACCGCCTTGCTGCGAAGTACTGCACATAAGGGAAACAACACATTTTTCTTTCTAGCAAGCTCACCCAAGAATATCTATAAGCTCTTAATCTGTATTGCAACCAACCATTTTTATTCTCCTTCATTAGACTCAGTTTAAAGGGATTTGTTTCTGCACCAACTGTGGTGAACCCACAAAAAATGCCTGTAAGATGGAGATAAGCTATGACCACAGTTGCTGCTCTATTAGTTTGCTTGCATGGTGGATGTTTTTGTGATTATAGTTACTCCACGATTTAACGGTGGGAGGCTAATGGAAATGTTACTTGCTATGGAAGCAGGCTAAATCAGTTGGGGGAAGGAAAAGAAATGTGTTTACACTTGAAGATGTCACATAAAACAGTGGGAAGTTCCCACCCCTGACACCAGAACTGGTATGCTCATTCAAGGACTCGTCTACACTATTACATGCTTCTTCACACTTAGAAATCTATTAATTTACAATTATTTGCATTGATTTAATAAGAGATTTGTAATTTCTGCAGTAATTTATGGACTACTGAAGAAATTAACTCTGCATCTTCCAAAGATAAGAATTATTGATAACAAGGCCTTGGCAGAAGTTACTGAACACATCACTGAGAGTTCGGATTTTTTGCTGTAAATACTACATTAATTACAGCAGAACTGATAGGTAGATTCTATCTGTCCCACCAAGAGTTTCTTCACTGATTCCTGACAGTAATCCACCAGCAGGAAATGTAATCAGCCAGATAATATCAGCTCAGCCTCTGAGGTCTTAAGTTAGATTTAAAATAATGTAGTTATTGCATGTACCATCTCACCGGCAAGGGCACTGTGTTCTCAAACAACAACCCTCCCCCTAAATCAACTAAAATTCAAAAAAGAAGTAAAATACAATTTCGTCATATTTTGAGAGTTATACTGATTGTGGCACTAAAAAAATTGACACAGGCCCAGCTATTGAGAATGAATTACTTCTAGAACATACACAGTATAAACAATGAGAACATGTTTTCAAGACCAATGCTTGTCACTTATTATTTGCAAAAAATACTTTGTAAAGTTGGGGGCAGGACATATCTGTATCATTTTGATAAAGTATGATCTGTTTGATAAAATATGCTTGTGGATATTAGTTCTGGCATATTTTTTCAATTCTTCCGCACAAATATAAAAAAAAAATACTACCAATAAAAAACCAAATATCTAATTTTTCTTTGCTCAGCACTTTGCTCACTGACAGTGTTAACAGAATTAATGCCAGTTGGGTGAATCCCTTCCAATATAAAGGATGTCACTACATAAAACACTTATTTCCTGATTCTGAAGCATAGAACCATGCTACAGGAATGCAGTACCAGTCAGTGCTAATCATAAAATCCCTGCCAAACCATGTGCTTCTTTGAGGAATCTTTTGTTTCTATGTATATTTTACTTATAATCAAAATTTTTCCTTTTCAGTAATAGGCCTTCAGTACTGCATATGGTACCTTGGCACCTAAATGACCTATTAATGCATACAAATATAAACACAAAAATAAATACCAAACAGATAAAACTTGTATGCATAGATATATTCCATGACAGTAAAAGTATGGATTGTGCAATTCTGGTGCCAGAGGTTTTATCTCCGTGCAGCACCTGTTCAGTGGACACTCAGACTTTATCTTTGTGAAATTCTGTGTTCACCTGAATTATATTTATGGCACCCCAGCAAGATCCTGGCAGAATTGTTAAATTGGTTGTGGTTAATGATACACTGCTTGGTCAGAGAAGAATCTGAGTGGTGTAGAAACTCTTATGAACTCCTATCCATCTAAGAGGATACACACACACCCACACACACACCCAAGGTAGCTGGGCACTTGGAGGCACTGAAGTTATATACATGCAGACAAACAAGACCAAACAAGGCAGCTGATCTACAGCCAGTGGCATTAGTTCTCCATATAGTACTCATCAAGATCTTGAGTAACAGATGAGGTAGTGGCTTTTTGGGGAGTAGGAAAAATAGGGAACGGCATGCCATAATTCTCACAGAAAAGGACTTGGCTGGACCCTGTATTTGCTGCTTGGGCAACTGCAGTGTAATGGCTGAGCCTTTGACTTTCCAATGTTCTTTTAAACAGCCTTTGTAAACCTTTAGAGGCAGGGATGAAATTTTTGTTAAAATGTAGTAATGTATTAGCTCACTGGGGCCTTAGAAATAATGCACAGTGCAAATAGTGAACAAACCAGTATCTTTTCCAATTATCTTAATATTCCTTAAAGTGAATTGTTACAAGAAGTATTTTGTGTAAAACTGAGAGCTGCTTAAAGATGAGAAAATAAAGGCCCTAGAGAGAGAAAATACCACCCCCGATCATGACTATCACTTTAGTTTCAAATGCAGTCCCACCTGTCCCCATGTGCCTTCTTTTAGCATATCTTTAAGCATGTGAGCAAACTAATAAAATGAACATGATAAAATGGTGGAGAAAAGAGATCTCTTGCTTTTGATAGACCACGTCAATGTGCTAGACAGAAGACCGGAATTTGAAAAATCCCAAACTGATGTCACCAAGAGTAGGAAGAGAAATCATAGAATATGATACAAACAAGCAAAATCAACATCTAACTGGACATCAGATATAATTTCCATTTGATGAGTCAGCCAATTTTAACACAGATGTTCTTTTGACATACACTAACAGCTGTAGACTGAGTGCACCTATAGGCAGTTTGTAAATGCCTTTCATTGAAAGCATTTTCAATTTTCTCTAATTTTTATTAGAGGCATTGCCTGAAAGATTTATCTGAACAGTGTAGGCACAGACAGAGTTACCCAGAATTAACATTCGAAGTGCTACCAGATAATGTGCAATATACCAGCCTTGTAAACCCTCATACTATATTTTGTGTCTGAAAATTTGTGAAGTGTAACATTATTTGACTGTCTCATTTTTTAACAGCACACAGCCCTGCTTTCCTCCATCATCGCCTGTTGCCGTGCTCCCACCTATCTCCATAACAAATGAGCCCTCGGTGTTTACTCTGATCAAAATTCATAGCTACAGCTGACTGCTGCAATTCCGCACTCATCTACAGGAGTAAAACAGGCTGTGGGGCTGATTAGTGATCAGCTGGGCTGTACACCACTACTGAAAAAATGTTGCCACTGACAGTCACAGTTCATTTATGCCTCATTGTGATAGATGCACAGAAAGTCATGAAGAGAAGGTCAGGAGCCACTTAGACATATTTAGACCATTAAAATGGGCAGTGTGAACCTCTCTAGGTAAGTCACAATGAAACAGAGTAGACAAGCAATATCACAAAACACTGGCTTTCCTGTATGGTGGAACATTACCATATGTCAAGGCCATCACACTGAAGACAGAGTCACTCACTAGGCACTAGTCACTGCAGGCTCACTAGAGCAGGACAGAGACAAACACTGAGCTGAGGTGTTTGATCTGTACAGAGGAGCTAGAAGAGACCTAACAGCTGTAATCTACCCAAGAGCCACGGCTTGGCAGGGGAGCCTGGAGAGATGTTCTCTGCTCTTGCAATTTCTGCTGACCACTACTTAAAATTTTGGCCATCCTAAGTAATTTCATCCATTGCTGTTAAAGGACACATCCCCTTACTGTTCATGTGGTACAGGCCATAGAATTTGTTTAAATATCTGCACTGGTTTTCACTGGGATAGAGCTTATTTTCCTCATAGTGACTAGCATGGGGCTGTACTTGGATTTGTGCTGGAGACAGTGTTGATAACACAGGGATGTTTCTGCTATTGTTAAGCATCGACGTCTTCTTCTCTGCCTCTCAGCCCACCCCACAAGTGAGGAGGCTGGGGGTGTACAAAAATCAGGGAGGGAACACATCCAGAACAGCTGACCCCATCTGACCCAAGGCGTATCCTATACCACAGAGCATCATGCTCAGTATATAAAACTGGGGGAAGAAGAAGGACGCAGAGGACTTCTGGAGTGCTGGCATTTGCCTTCTTGAGTCATCATTACATGAGATGGAGCTCTGCTTTCCTGCGGATGGCTGAACACCTGCCTGCCCACGGGAAGTGGTGAATAAATTCCTTGTTTTGCTATGTTTGTGTGCACAGCTTTTGCTTTAACAATTAAACTGTCCTTATCTCAACCCATGAGTTTCCTTTCGATTCTCTCCCCCATCCCGCGGTGGGGAGCGAGCAAGTGGCTGTGTAGCACTGAGCTGCCAGCTGGTGTTAAACCAAAATGCTGTCCTGATTAAAAACTCAGTCAGGGCAGTCTTTGAGGGGAAACAGAGCTACTCTGTGGTCAGCAAGGCATCTAGACATGATAAAGGTGGAGGTTGCACAAACAGGTAAGGAGGTGGATGAAAAGATCACATCTCAGAAATGTGATTTATTTCCAGGATATGTTGGGTTTGGAGAGAGTAACAAAACACAACGCTTTAGGAAGGAAGAAACGCAAGTGATCCTTCAATATACTGAGTATTCCTTGCATATACATGAGCATGGAAAATTCAAGAATGTAAGCAGTTTCATAATCAAGGAAATTCTACCTCTAGGAGAAAAATCACATAACAGTATTTAGGATCAGGAAAGAGCTGGAAGGTAGGGTCAGTAGAATATTGTTATCAGAGAAAGGAGGTATTTACAAGCATCGCATCAGGCCGTGACATTATCTGTGAAATGGCTGATAGCCATGGCAGCAGTGACCACACATTTTGTTCAGCTCTGTGTGAGCCCAGATGTAACAGCACTGCCCAGAGAGAACAAACCAATTAATGGAACAAATGCTTAATGTTTATCTAAGGAGTGCAGTACATTGAGTTTCACTGTACATATCTCAAAGATCAATTAAATGGTTTCTTGTGATGAGCCTGTAATGAAGATCATGAAAAAGGAAGAAGAGCTGATTTTGACAGCAAGAAAAGTTAAGATGATCAAGTTGCTGGGCATTGTGGAAAAACAAACAAAAGACCCCCAAACCCTACACAAACTCTAAGAAGACATCACAAATTTATTTTTTCCTACAGCTCAAGCCTGTCACCTCAGCTACAATATAAAACTACAGACCAGCTCATTATTTCCCTCTCAGAAAAATAAATGTAAAGCATCCAAAAGAAATTACAAATTACAGCAACCCTTAGAGGTATTGCAACTCCCTTCTTTTGTCTGCCTTGTGTGTAGTATTAATATGCTCCAGACACTCTTAGCTGAACCCAAAACACAGCTTGTGGAATGACAAAGGGCGGATGTCCACAGAAGAAAACCTGTACAACTCTAGTTTTATTGTCAGGTAACTCCACTGAAATAGTCATCTGTAAATATGAAAAGCATTATAGATATTGAAACTTGCTATTTAATAAATTAGTATGTGCACATATTTATCTGTATATACACAGATACAAAACCACAAAACATCATTTCATAGCCTCATTTTAATTTTTTATAAAGAATTATCCTAAATTTCTACCAATTTTACCTAAATGTTTACTTTATCCAGGAAAGAGTAAAAATATTGAAAAATTGAGACCATAGATTATCGAAGATGTTCCACTCTTATATCACTCAACTATGTTTCTGAATATCCGCAGTTGCAATTGGTGTTTCTTTCACAAGCATTCTAGATTAAATAAATGAAGCCACATGAGTCCTGTGTGTCAAAATGCACAGAGCTGAGACAAACAGCTTTTCACTGAAGATTTTTAAAGTCATAAATTTGGAATAAAGGCAAGGGATATATAGGGATTCATTATATTCTTTACCCCATGGACTTATATTTAGAGAAAACTAAACACATAAAACAGGGTTACATTTTTATAACTCTATCATATACTATAAATTAAATCCTTGGAACTCCTTCTGCTTTTCCTTATTCTGTGAGCTTATGCCTGTAGACTGCAATACCCAGCAATGGAGGTGTACAAATTCTCTGTCAGTATAGCAGCAGCATATTCTGCAAATACTATTTCCCTAAAGCAGATGTTTTGAGTCCACCCTTTGGTGGTAAATGCTTCACAATAGAAGTCCTGCCCCAACTATTCTTTTACAGCTGACAAAGATTTTAACCCAGCAGTCACCATCTATGCACCTGGAGTACCACTTTGGAAATGATACCAAGTAGCTTGGTGGCAGGAGGGATAGAAAAAAGCATACCAGCTAACTTGCATATGTACAAAGAGGGAGAGCTACAGACAAGGGAAACAAAAAAATGGGGCTGGGAAAATGCTGGGTAAGAGAACAACAAAAAAACCCAAAACTCTTATCACACCTCCACCACTCCCCATAATTGAGGCTCAAACATGTTGAAAGCTACTATTCAGCAGCATACTCAATGATCAGCAGTCTTTGGGGATTTAGTGTTCATTGAGCATGGTTTTGCAAAATTCTACACCAAAGGCTGCATCAAGGAGTTACGATTTCAGGGCTGCGTACATACTGGGAAACAGAACTACGTTGGTGGGTTTTGATGGGTGATACAGATTAAGGTATCAGTTTATATCAAAAGGTATAATTTCCCACATAAATAGGCTTATAAAAGGTGTTATTTGAATACATGAATATAAAAGGAATTTTGTAGGGCATATCAGCAACAAGAATTAAATCTTTAGAGGATAGCATCTACAGGAGCATTTTCCAATTAAGATGCCCACTGTGATTCAAATATGAACTTCTCAACTTGCATTTAGAGTTTTCTCAATGTTACACTTTCAAATAAAACCTACCAAATAAATCAGCTAACTGCAAGAACAAAAATTCACATCTTCCTAAACTGTTTATCGAAGAACCGACAGTCATAGTTTCTTTAATCATCATGGAACTCTATAAATTATAACAACATAAGAGTTGAAATTGCAAAAAAGCCTCCAAGATTTGAAATGACAAGCCAAGTCATATTAAAGTGCAAGTGGCAATATTCCTGAGGCATGATAGAAAAACTGATAAACACTGCTGACTCATATAGTAGAAGCCAGTATCTTCAACAAAACCCACTGAAGCAGCAAGAATAAGAATTTGTACTAGATGGTTAGACCCTATCTAGTCAAGGGCATATTGGCTGCTGAAGCAAAATAAAGCAACTGTAAAGCTGACTTCATGCTTTTCATCTAAATTCTCTTAGTCTGTCTTGCCCAGGTGGCTCATATTTCTTGCTTTTGAACAATTTGTTTTCATAATCTTCTAGAAACCATCTCAGCAACATTGCTGTGCAATGGAAAAAATGGAAAATGAAAAAAATGGAAAAAATAATAGCATGCTTTACATATCTGCTCATTAAAACACAATGTTTAGGTGCTGAGGAAGTATCCCTAAGGCACTCTGGAATGATGCAGCATCTTGGAACAGAGAACAGCAGTAATAAACAATTCTATAGTAATGAAAAAATCACTGAAGTAATTTATAAAGAGGTCACAAGCACTTCAAAAAACAGCATTTCAGTTCACATCTGTTTTCCAGTCAACAGCACACATAATTAGTTAATTCTATGCTCCTGTCCACATTTTCTTGTCTCAAATAATCTCCTCGGTGTTTTTTAAGTTCTCCAGTAACTAAATCAAATGCGTATACAAGGAGACAAAATATGCAAAGATGAAGAGTATATGACTTGCTCCAGCCTGATTCAGTTTGATCTAAATGCAGTTGAGGTTTTAGCTACCTGTATTCCTTCAAAGAAAGGAAACTGGATAAACTCTTCCCTTTGTTGTTGTTTTTGGTTTTTGTTGTAGTTGTTTGAAGGGTTTTTTGTTTTTGTTTGGGGTTTTCTGTTTTGTTCTTGTTAAATATTTAATGATATATACTCACAGTTCATATAAAATACACAAAAATATTGCTGTACTGTTGTATTTTTTCACATTGACATTTATGTACTGGGATTAGAAATGGGATGTATTTCAGAAATCTCATGTCAGACCTTCCATGGGGGAAAAAAAATGAAAATATAACCGTTAAAATAATTCAGCTGAAAGAGATACTAAAAAGGAGAGGTAGAAATAGGGAGCTACTTGTCACTTCTCTAAGCTTTAAAGGTCAATATTTATCATGAAAATTCTTTTGGCCAAATCCGTAACGTGGCACTCAAGTACACTGAAATGCACTGTTTTGTTCCACTGTTCTTAGATCTCTTTCAGAACCTCTGATTTAGAGCTTGTTTTGTTTCATTGACACTGAAATGCTATCCCCAAGTATATGTTACTCATGGTCTTATTTGGATTTTTTTTCCTGACATTTCCTATCTTTTCCCCTCCTTTCTGAAACACTGCTATTTCTAGGGGGTATTTTACAGAACTTGACTTGGTAAAAAAATTATAGAGGTTAACACCTTTATCAATTGGAGAAAATGTTGTTTGCATGCAATTTCTAACAAGCCCGCTGCAAATTGAGGCATTTCAATAATATTTCCCTTTCCTTATTTGATTTGCCATTACTTAAGGAGCAATTCATGGTGTTCCCTGCTTTGATTCAATTATTTGTGATATGTCATGTGTCCCAGCAGTACTCCCTCTTGAGTTTCAGTAGCCATTCATTGATATATTTGCATTCAAAACTTACGCTTCCAAGTTATCAAAGCTTGTAGTTACAACACCTGGTGTGCAGCAGGTAAGTGATGTGTAACATTGTTTTTAAGGTCAGGAATAAATTTTTGTGTCAGAAGTGATCTCTCTTTGTTTACAAAAAGGAAAAAAAGAGGAAATGTAAAGAGGAAAGGGGCAAATATTAAGATCCATTTTGATTAACTTTTCAAAAGTAGAAATAATTTTATTGGTTTATTTACTTTTGTCAAATCACTTGTCCTTGAAGTGGAAGCATGGCAACTAAAGAAGTACTAAGTCGATTTAACATTTTCAGAGTGCTCTGACCCATTAAATACAAATTATCTGGTTCTTTCAAATGTGCCTTCAGTCAGTTGGTTCCTATCTACATGGATAACCAGCATACAGAATAATGTTTTAATAATCTTGCATTCAGCTTGATTTCCTAATGTGTTCAGGGTCAAAACAGTCATAACCTTTTCTCCAGTTCCTCAGTCCTCAGATCATCAGATCAGATTTGCTCTTCCTCCTAATTTTTTATCAGTTATTGGAGTCAAGCCTAGGGGTATTATTTCCATTTTTGCAGCTTTATAGCCCCAGTGAATGTTTGGAGGATATACAAAAAAGTCCTGTCATAGTCTTCCCTCTTATTTCCTTGCTTATTGTTAAGGATATCTCTTTCAGTGCTTTTAGCAAACATGTGCTGGCATCAAATTCTGTTTTCATTTCTGTAGTTAACTCTGTGGTGCTGATACATCTCATAAGCACTGATGGGAACAGACTCATAAGGAACTAAAAAAGACCCCAACAACCTATGGGCCTGAATAGGATGAATACATCCTAGTTAGAATTCCTAAGGGATGACAAAAAAAACCCAACAAAACCCTTCCTAATTTGAATGCTTAAATTGAGACTTTTTCCTTCAGGTGAAAAAAACCTGCATAAAATCAGCTGTAACAATTGCATTTTAATATCTTTTACTGCTGGATCCAAGCTACAAAAGCATGCATTCTAAAAAATGACATTTTTCCTCACTGCACAATAAAAATGTGAGATTGATATGTATGAATAAAAACCCAATTATTATTTTGACCTTGTTCCCTCTTTGCTGCTAATTATGATTAATTATTCTGAAAGGTGATTCTCTCTGAGAAATAATGCACATACACAATGCAGCATGACACAGCCCTTTCACAGGATCAGTAGTTTTCGTACAATAAAAGAGACTGTTGCAGTTCAGACTGTGCTTCCCATAGCTCACATTGTACAGGAGGAAACTACAAGCTCAGGACTAGGAATGATGTAATGGTAATAACACTTCTCAAAGATGTCATAAGCCAAAGATCTAAAAAATTCCATGATGCAAGGAAAGAATAATTTTATTATCAGTTCAAAGGTATTTAGTTATTTTCTTTCCCAAATGGATTAATGTAACCCTCTATTTTTTATTCTTTTCAGAAGAAGTTTCAAAGAAGTTACAAACATTTCCTCATCCCTTCAAAACAGGAACTAAAGTGAAAAGCTCTTTTTAACCAGGGCTTTTAGAGGTGCTTTAGTATAATACTTGCAGCAAATTACCAGAATCTTATTATTAAAGGTGATTTAATGAACATTACTTCAGGACATTTTTGTACACATCTGTGTAGAGCTTCTTTGAACACAGTGAACTGAATTAAATCCTGTAGGACGCATCCCTTGACAGCCCTGATCAAAGATTCAGTCAGGCCATCAGAATCCACTAGATGTGCTCATTTCCATGCTACGCCTTCTCCAGTTTGAACCTGCATTCAGCAGCCAAAAGAGATGCTCTCAATGTAAGAAGAGCTTTTCTCACACAATAGTATGAAAGAACTAAAAAGAGCATACACAACTTACACTGATGTTGCTGACTTTAATTCCCCAAACTAGCTGACTGCATACTCAAGAGTATCCGCAAAAGTAACAAGAAACTTTCTCATGCCAACTTAAGGAACACGGAATAATTACTTTGGTGGTCGTAAAAGTGAACTAATAATGCAGAAGTCTACTAAATCCTATGAGATTAGTGAGGCTGATGTGTTGAATAAATTAATAACATTAACTTCCTTTCCCCTCTCCCCAAGCATGTTTAGAGAGGAGTTTTGTCTTCAAAAGCATTGCAATGGAATTTTGCATGGGGAATAACAGAATCACAAAGTGATTTGGGTTGGAAGGGATCTTAAAGATCACCTAATTCCAAACTCCCTGCCATGGCCAGGAACACCTTCCACTAGACCAGGTTGCTCAGAGCTCCATCCAACCTGTCCTTGAACACTTCCAAGGATGGGGCACCCATCCCTTCTCTGGGCAACCTGTTCCTATGCCTCCACACACACAGTAAAGCGTTTCTTCTGAATAGCTAATCTAAGTGTATCCTCTTTCAGTTTAAAATCATTCCCCCTTGTCCTATCACTACATGCCCTTGGGAAAAGCCCCTCTCTAGACTTGTTGAAAGCCCTCTTTAGCTTTGGGGAGGTTGCAATAAAGAATAAGAAAATCAAGAGGAGATAAATTGTTCTTTAGCTCTTCACATAAATTCATTTAGGAATAAAGGGATGAGAGAACAGAGTGCAGCAAGGATATATCCTGATACTGCATTGAATGCAGCATTCAACAGCAAGAAATCACCTTATTGAGTAAATCCTAACAGCAGCTTTAGTGTCTACTTATTTTGCATCTGAATTCTGCACTCACCTTTCAGATTTAAAAGCTTCTTAATGTAAACTAAATTTACAAAAATACCATTTACTCTGGCATCCCTCCTCTTTTCCCAGGGAGAGAGGTTTCTATTCATAGGGTATTTGTATCTTTTTATCCAGATTTTCCTCTCTGCTACCATCTGCCATTAAATCTTACATAAAGGTATAAAACAATATTAAGTGTATGAGACAACACTTTCTAAGTTACAGAGTGGGCTTAAAAGTTGCAATTTCCCATCACTTTCAGAGTGCCTACAGTCACAGTACGGTCAAACTCTTCGGTAGCTGAGTGTTTCTGTAAACTCTTCTCTCCACACTCAGTTCCAGGAGCTACTTTGCCAATCAGTGGCATTCAGATGCATGTGACTCCAAAATTCTGCCATGCATTCACTGCATCTTTATGCAGCCTGCACATTAGAAATTTTGTCCTAATTGCTAAAGCTAGCTTTTTAAAAGGGACATGGATATCCTACGTATCAAAGGATGACCCTTAAAATACACAGTCCTCCCGGATGTAAATTTCAATCACATTAAGTTGGCTTGAATTTCATCCAATGTAATCCACATCTAGTTTTTAGAAATTGTCTACAATTCAGCAGTTTATTCTACAAATCACTTAAAAACATTTTCAGTTCTCATATACCACAAATTAACTTTAGTTATTAACTTTAGCAGCACTTCTAAATCTACCAAATACGAGACCCACAGAAATCTAAAGGGTTTGGAGACACATTTCTAGCTAGCCTTAATTCTGTTGATTATATATCTGTTTTTTCCACTAAACTCCAGCCTTCTGAACAATGCATAAAAAGATGTAAAGAAGTTACAGTTGCTCCTCTGGCTAAATCTCTTTTCTGGAAGTGATACCCATAATTTTTTTACATTACATTGATGAAGGTGCCACCTGCTTTGAAGGTACCCAGAGACTGCCTAATTAGAGGACAAATAGATATTCGCATTTCAGAATTGATATACATTTTTCCAAGCACAGATTTATACACTTTATACAGCATAGGCAAATTAATGCAGGAATGTCATGAAGACTTTGGACCACCTTGAAAGAAGTGTGATTCCCAACTGTTTAATCTGTGTAAGAGATTTTTTAAAAACTGTGTAACAGTTTTTATTGGCATGTTAGAATTTCTCTGAAATTCTAAATACCAGTGTGAAAAACTGGCTACAACAAGCACAATTAGGAAAGCTGCTTTAAATTTGCTGGACCACCAACCAGAGACACTCAGTCAGGGTATGAGTGTCTACAAATTTTATTCCATCAGACACTAAAGAAACCTTACATCCATCTCTAGATCTCCCTTTCAAATGAAGCATCTCTTTACTTACATTTTCTTTTCAAGGTGACCAGATGGAATTCCAACAGAAGTTAACGAAAATAATTTACATGAACCAGAGAAACAAACAAACAAAATTTGAAGGACTCCTGTTGAAAAACCACAAAAATTGTACAAAAATCAAATGACAAAAATATTTCTTCCAGCAGCAGCTCCTTTCTGCCACAGATTTAGCACTGCAAATACCAGTAACAAAATACTGCATATCTCTACAGGATAGGAAAAGTGACAGAGATCACAAGAACCCTACTTTTTATTTTTCTGACTTCTGTGGATTTACATTTTTATCCATATCCTAATGCTTTCCATAAAATTTCATGCAGCTTTTGTAAAATAAGTCAGAAAGAGAGAGGGAAAGATATGAGGAGCAATTCAATCAGAATAGAAAAAAAAAATCCTGCTTTAATTCATGCTATCACATTTTTGTGCACCAGTTAATATGAGTAGCTTCTGAAATACTGAAAAAAAAAGTATTTATATGTTACACAGTTTGAGAGAAGAAACTGTATTCCATCTATTTTTAAGGCATGAATATTCAGACAACCAATTTAGATAATTTAAGATTTGTCAATTCCCCAATTGTTAACACTCATCTGACATAAAAGGTCTCCTTACATAACCTCAGCTCAAGCATTAGAAAATGCAATTCCCCAAAGCATTAGTCACTTCCAAAATTTAGGTCAGAGAAGATTTCTACCCTTCAACATCAAAACGCTATTTCCCTGAAAACTCACAGGGATTATATTCCATTTCCTTGAAAAGTTCTACTGAATACAACAGAAAGCAAAGTGCAGTCATCAAACCTTTGCCAAGGCCCCATTCCTGCACATCAGAGAAAAAGCTCAAAGAGAGAACTCTGCTAGGATGACACCTCTCATGTGATGTGTGTGGAGTATTATGCTGATCTTTATCAAGTAGATTCCCCGAATACTTTTTTAATTGCAGCGCATCTCCTCTCCACTTACCACCTTAGGAAAGCTACAGCAGATTTGATAGTGGTCTGAAGCATGGTTTCTGAGAGAGTATTAGAAATATGTATGAATAAAAGCGAAAATAGCCCTCCCAGCTCTTATCCATTATTTGAGGGATTACACACATTTTAAGCTAATGACCCTTGTCTGTTAAACCTCCCTTCTAAATTAAGTGGAAGTTAGACACAAGCACAGAGGGGTGAAAAACGTAACTTTTTATTACTTTTTAAGTATGTAAGTAACACGTAAAAGTTCATAGAACTCAATGATAGTGATATCACTGCCAGCTCCTGCTAGAAATGTGCAATTGGCAAATCCCATCATTAAAAAAAAACACCAAAACCCACCATTATAACCCCCCAGCAGGCTGATAATAATCTCTTTTTGACAAGAAAGCAAGTGTCTGTAACCAATAGTACAAATCAAAGGCTCTACTAAAATAAGAACAAACCCACTTTTTTTGTTTATGCCAGTTGCAACTGTACACCTGAAGTTACAAAAAAAACCTCTTAATAATTTTTTCAGCTGAATTGTGTACTGTCAAAATCTCATGTGTCATCTTTCTAAATATGCATGCTTTATTTCAGCATTAGCTACAAACCAGACTTGAGACAAACCAACAAATAAAACCCTACCACTTGGACTTTTGACTTTTGTAGCCTTCAACTTTATTTCTATCTCAACGGTGTAAAAAGGGCTAATTTAAAGAGGTGGAAGTGTCATGATTGCCTCCTCAAAAAAATCTGTTTCCTCACTAGCAGTTTGCTAGCTTTCCTAAGAAATAAGAACCAGAAAAGGTTTTTGAATATCTAGATTTTATTCCAGATTTCAAAATTCTCTGTTAGAACTTCAACTGAGACTTTTGCCATCAGACAGAAATTTCACTATCTCTTGACGAATCTGTTTCTAGCTTGAGAAAGATCAGCAGAGACTAGATGAAGGTTAGTCTGCCTAGTTATATAATTACTTAAGGGAAATTATATTATAAAGACAACTGACAAAAATGAAGTCTATGAAAAACGTGACTGAAAAGCCCAAATAATATTAATTTTAAAGCCCCTCTCTGAAGATGCACTTACATAACCATAAAATGTATAAATTAAAAAAAATAGTGTCAGTAGATCAAAACTGAGTTTTAAAAAGCATTTGCACACTGTACATACTACAGTATTTAACTATGACTTTAGTACTTCTGCTTTAATAACCAACTAAGAAAGATGAGCTTCCACACATGGTTTGTCATGCACACAGAAATCAACTGTGGAAGTTATGACTTTTCCTTGTAAACCTTAGATAAGTCAGAAATGTAGTATTAAGAATCTTTTCATTTTAAGGCTTCTGAGGGATCAAAATAAAGTCTGTAGATTAATACACCATCAGAAAATGAATGTGCTTTTAAAAAAAAAGATACACATAAAATGTACTCTACAACACTACAATATACATACTATAAATGTATATGTGTGTGTGTGTGTATATTTATATATTTTTATATATATGTATGTATAATAGAGTTGTGAATCTGTGAGGAACTCCTGATGAAGTTCACACAATTAGAAAATTGACCTTTCTTTGTCTGGTACCAGCACCCTTGAATATTATTTCCTGAACCTGACGCATTTTTCTTCTACCCTTGTGCCACTTGAATTGAGGCATCTTATCAGTGGGTCACTAAATTCCAGGCTTGCTTTTAATTTCCACTTGTTCCAATCAGTTAACTGTAAGTAAAAAGAGCAGCTTCTATTTAGTGTGGAATTCTCATTTTCTGCCTCATTGAATTTTTATTTGCATAAAGTCAGAAATTCACCTAAATAACCAAATTATCCTACCCAGTCACAGAATCACACATCTGAATAAATTAAGAGCAAATTGAGGTATTTGTCTACTCTTATTCTCCTTTGGTCTTTAATTTTTAAGGAAGAAAACAATTATCTTCTGAGTGCTGTATATTTTTTCCTCAGAGTTAAAATATAATAGTATCAGACTGCTCTTCATTCACACAATTCAGTGGCACTATGTACAACTTCTATATGTGCATTGTGATGTTCAAGCTGAAAGCCACCCCAGAATTTACAGATGATGCCCTAGGAAGTGACAAACACCATTAATAAGTACTGGTCCCTGCAGCTCTCATGTAGTTTATGACACAACACTGCATACAAACATTAATAGCTCATGTTTGTACACTGGAATTACTTTGATGAAAAACTTTCTTTGCTGTTTTTCTTTTTTTATGGCATAACTAAAAAGTCCAAAAGGCTTTGCTGTAGACACTGCACAACATTAATTGTTCTTAGAATTAAAATGTGCTTAAAGAAATGCTTTGAACTTTAGTCATGTTTCTGTCAAAATTTGCCTAAATTTAGTCTTTGATATGGTAGCATCTGAAATTATAACATCACATAAATTCAATGTTTTATGTGAGAGTTAATCTGGTAAAGTTTCCTGTAAAAAAAAGTCAAACACAAAGCACATCAGCTTCTCAAACAAAAGTTCTACTTCTTCTCTTCTAATTTTAGAATACTGTGGCTAATTATATTGCATTGAAAACAATTTTCTTATTGTGTACACACATTGAGACAGCCTAAATTCCAGTCTACCTTCATATTATATACGAATGGACAACTTTACGTGGTAGAAAAGCACAGATAGTTCATAGTTGGTGCTCCATTTGCCCCTTGAATGATTTTAGAACATGGATGCACATGGATACCTGTGAAGGTATCTTGCATGTTTGTCCAATGCATACAAAACAGAATGCTTTGTTTATTAAAAACATTTTTCTCTGCCTTCTAGGAAATTTATATCTGCATCAATAGGCTTCCTTTTACAATACAAAGAACCAAAAAAACCAAACCAAAACAAAAAAACAAAACACAACCCCAGTTTATTTCCTTTGATACCTTGTCACATTGAACAAAAAAAACCTTGTGTTTTGTAACTCCAAGGAGCTTGTATACCACTGACAGTAGCAAAGAGGTTGTATTCTTCCCTCAGGTCACTAAGCAATCATAAAAGACAAGTTTTCTCCAAATCTATTGTAATTCTTTGAAACTGCAGACCGAGGTATTCCACAAAGTCTTAGGTAAAGCATGACACCATTAAGATCCTCTACAAAGCCTCATGAGAATCTGTGTGGAAAATTCTGAGCTTCTGCCATCCTCGTGCACAGGGACAGAACAAAAGTCACCGTCTACCCTGTGTCCCTCACAGTGGCATGATAGAGGCACAGCTTATGATGAATCACAGCAAAAAAATGTTCTGTGGTAACTACCTACAGAATAAATTGAATTCTTTGTGCAGTAAAACCTCTTGATAAATAGCTTTTACTTGGTACCTCTGACTATCTTCACCTGCCCTCTGCCCACAAATCCCTCTCTCTCTTTCTCACTGTGCTATTTCTGACATCCCTAGATATCAAGCCATAAGGCATAGCTACTGTTTAAAAATTATCACCCATCTAAAAGCCAATCCCTCTTGTCCCCAAATCCACAAGGTTTTCTTTCAAAAGAGCTTAAAAGCCACACAGCAATTAACTTCAGTGCACAGAGGCCTTTTGGACTGTCAGGAAGCAATGCTCTCAAACTCTGTATCTCTGCACTTTCCACAGCTGAGAGAACGGTTGATAGAAATGTCACTTTAACTTTAAATGTCTAGAGAATGACAACTTCTAGAAGACTTCTATTATCAGTGGAAAGAAAAAACCACTTCTGTTGTATGTTTGGCACTAACCTTAGGATGATCTTGACCACATCCTAGAAAGGCTTTTTTCTCTGCACTGACTACAAAGAGGGGATCTACACAACTGGTGTACATGTGGACGCCTGTGTTGCGAATGCTTTAAGTAAAACAGACCCTACTCACACTGTAAAACAATGAGGCATCTCTGTCCTGTACAGCACTGCTGTAAATCAAAGAACATAGAACAGCATAGGAATAAAACAGTGAAAGCTTTGCTTAGCAGCACAAAGAGGAGGACAATTCACATACCATAGCTGTGGTGTGCAAAACATGTGGAGTCTTCCAATGATGGGTTACTGAAAAACTACAGCTGGAAAAAATACACAGCTAAAATCTTCAGTAAGATTTCTATTTTCACTTTCACACTAAAAGGAGAAATGATCTACAGAAAAAACAGATGCTCAAATATTTTCAAATGCTTCAGGAAAATATGAAATATTAAATGTTTTACAGAAAAAGCCAATATATTAAGATAACTCCCTACCTTGATCATTAGCAATAAAAACTACATAAAGCTATATTAGACAAGCATAAAAATTCTACTCTGAAAAATGTATCTCTGATCAGAAAAGAAGAAACATAAAAGACAGCAGGTGAAAGCATTTCTCATTTAGCACCTAACTTCTCTAATTTCTTTCTCCTTCTTTCAAATGTTAACATAGTTAGATCCTTGCTTGTACCTCCCATATTGTTCAGCAGGATGAGAAGGGTTCAGAAAAGAGCCGGAAGTTTATTTAATATAAAAATACCATTCCTAGAAAACTAGCAATAGAACTATAATGGAGACAAGAATCAAATTTGAAAAGAGCAAGTTTACATTCTCTAAAATAACTTAATTAAAACAAAATCATCTTATTCAACATCTAAAGATAACATTGATGCAGTACCCCACATAATAAGACTGCTGCATAATCTTCAGGAGACAATCTTTTACCTAAACCTCCTTCTTATTCATCCTTCTTTATGCACAGAATTTAAACAGAGCAAAGGCTTTGTAAAGCTGACTTAATAACATGCAGCAGAGACTGAAAGACCAGGAAGACTGAGCCAAAATATGAGACTCCCTCCTCTCCCCAAAAGCTTATCAAGCAGCCAGCTGTCTGTAGTAAGGGTTGTAGAGAGCAAACAAACTGAAGATCACCTTTGCGGAACAGCAGCCTTACAGCACCAGCACAAAAGCTGCAGTTTAATGTGTCTTAAGGCTGGTTTCCCAATAAATGTGAGAAAAGGTCATTTTTGATTGAAAACAGCATTTCAATAATAAGAACTGCCTCATCAACTTGTGAACATGTTCTTCTTTTATTACTAAGATGTAATAAGCAAAGGATAATTTGTGGAATGGAGGTTTCCATTTAAAAGGTTTTTCATAAGTTGTATTCAAAGAAACGATCCAGCATGGCTTTTCCTACCTCCTGTTATGGAGAATATGGCACAACTTTAACTGACAAGTGGTGAAACCTAAGGAAACATTTTCATTTTACATGCATTTACCATCTGCAAGACCTGAAAGTGATTTATTATGTAATGCATCTCACCACTTCTCTTCCCTTTCTCACCCATTTATCACCTTTCACCCATAGTTAAAAAGCAAAGTGTAGTGTATAATACAATTATGCATGTTCATGCAGAAAGGTCAGCAATACATAAAGGGAACAATTAAAAGAGAAAAGCTGCTACACCAAATCAGCAAATTCTTTCAGTTTTGACAGCTGGTTCTAGCAGGTATCACTGCCATTTCTTCAAGTCACCTGCTAAAGACTGTCTCTGGTAAACCCAGCTCCTTGTTTATGCTTTTTTTACCCTCCCACAGATATCATGGCTCTTTGAGACTTCTTAGCAAAAGTTTCTGCCCTACACACATGTGAGGGATCCCAGGCCATACTGGGCATTTGCCAATTGGGTCTGGCCACACAAATACCTGTTATCTTTCCAATAGCACTGAATTAATACCACAAAAGTATAAAATAAATCCATCAGTGTAAGAGAGGACTGTATACATAGTCTTGTAGCCTAAACGATAACTGGAGATTTTCTCCCTCTCTACAAAAGGAGGTTATAGCTAGGTGAGGGATCAGTCTCTTTTCCAAGTAAATTCAATCTACATTTCACACCGTTATGGTTATACCAAAGGACAGGTAGAGCTCTCTGCACCAAAACTAGGTCCAGGTGCACACCACTTACATGCAGGAAGCCCAAACAGTGCAGGCCTAAAGAGAACTACAGAATATATTTCAAACCAGAGACCACTGAATGTTTCATATACTATGTTTCATAGACATTTTAAAGTCTTTTTTTTAAATTGCATTTTTAATCAAAGTTAGTTTTACAAGCCAGTCAAATGAGGTTGTTCTGTAGACTTCATCCCCCTCTTCTTTTCCAATTAATGTTTTCATGAAGCTTCCTCCATCACTACTTCCCAGTCTAATAACAGGCCAAGGAGGGTGAAAAGATCCCCATGCAAAGTTATAAATAAATACTGCAGAGAGAAACATGAATGGCTGAGGAATTATAGTGTCATAATATCTTGGGTCAGGTCCTACCAAACAAAGGGGAGTGAGATGGCTTTCCTGTGGGCAGAGGACATGGATTGCACAGAAGACATCCCATAAAGATTTTACTATATATTTTGTCAATATCCTTGCTCATGGGAGTTCTCTTGAAGGTCTGTATGGATGGCAACATCTTAGAGAGATAAAGCCTTAACACACTGAAAGGCACTGAAGAAGAATTGTCAGTACACAGAATGAAGTCTAAGATTATGGCACTTGGGTAACAGGGAGAAGGACATTAGTTGTTTGGTTTTTACACCTGAATTAAAAAAACAAAAAACAAAAAAACAAACTTCAGGAAGTTTTGTAAAGGTTAAAGTCATTACTGGATGGCTGCCACCATGAAGCAGAGACCAGGCATGTAACTGTGCCTAATTATAGACCAACTTTAATCCACCAGATGATCTAGCTGTGCAGAAGTCTGGCAGGAGCTGTCAAGAAACACCACCTTGAGGGGCTCATACAAGCAGGCTTCAAAAGCTTTATTTCACTTCTGAAACATTTCAGCAAGTGTACCAGAAGGCAGTTTAAAAATTAGCTCTGTTTTCCAGCCTAATTAAGCTTTTAAAACATTGAATATTGGTGAGCAAATTTAGCACATACCCAGAGCCATGGAGCTACAATATGCTACCTAATGTTCTGAACATAGAGCATTCTGAATGTGTCTTCTGAATACAACCACTAGCTTTACAGATTACTTTATTATGCAGGTATTTTACACAGTATCTCTTGTCTTTGACAACCAGCAGTAAATGAAGGCAGAGTCAAGAGTTTGTGAACAGAGTGAATGATTTCCTTAACTATCAGTAATCATGGGTACTATATTTCCACAAAAGCAGCCTTAGCACTTGATTTATTTCTACCCAAAAGTTAATGCAGTGTTATAGCAAGGAAGCATAAGAGACAGCCTTTTAAACTTCTCTCCACACTACAACCAGGATGAAGCAAAACCATCACAGTTTCGATAATACCAACAGCTGTCTATTTGCTAATTCAGTGTTTTTCAGCCTTTCCTGATTCATAGATGCAGAAATTTTCTGTGGAAGACAAGAGCTCTTTAAAAGCTTTTTACATATCTCGAGATATAGATATAGATACAGATACAGATATAGATATAGATGATGCATTATGTTCAATTTGACTTTTATATTCCCCAACACACAGGCTCAGAAGCAGCACAGGACCCCCAGGAGGCTGTGGATGCCAGGTGGGACAGCAGCGCAGGTGAGCCTGCTGCCTGCCCAGCTGCCTGCTCTCCCCTGTGCGCCTTTCCTCCCACAGCCATCCCTGGCAGACGAGCTTCAGCAAATCCCTGTGCCCAGGATGTTTGTACACATCTATCAAACTTTGAGCAGTGTATTTGCAGTGACTCCCTAGAACCCAAGCCAGCTACAGTGCAAGGCAGAAGCTGCAGGTCACGCCAATACCCCGCATGGCGCTTGTGCCACACGAGGAGAGCGGCACCGCCCAGGGCATGTGTCCTGAACCCCCCTCAGCTTTTCAGGGCCACCCTTCCTGGTCATTGCAGGAAGCATCAAAGTCCTTCTGACCACTCGAGGCAGGCCATGTGCCTGTCCCTGGCCAGGCCTGTTCCCATCTCACCCACACTCTGAGCCCAAAAGCACATTTCAGTCACTCTACATAACCAGCTCTCCCAGGGACACTGCCAAGGCCTCTCCCCACCTCAGAGTAGGGGGAATTCTCTGCAGCCCCTCTCCCCTGCACGTGGGCCCCGGAGGCAGAGGTGGGTCCCAGCCCCAGCCCCTCCTGAGGATGACACAGGTGGTGACCCACAGCAGGAGGAAGGCAGTGCCCCTGGGCAGTGGAGGCCATTTGCTCTGCTACCTCAGCAGGGAGGAGGTACAGCCAGGAATATCCAGCGTGGCTGTGACAAGAGCCCTCTTTCCTGCCCGGCAGGAGCAGCTCTCAGGCTCCTGAGGGATCAGCTGTCTTGGAGAAAAGCCCTGCATTTCATCCACCTTACACTGGGAAAGACATAAACTGCATGAACATGCCCCACTCCTGAAAGCTGGCACAGCACGCACACTTGAGCACAGCGCGGCTGCTCCTGCATGGCACAGCCTTTTTTCCCTGTTTTTTCCTCCTTTTTTTCCTCCCCCCCCCTCCTTTTTTTGCAAGATTTTACATTTCTTGCAACTCCCAATATTGAATAAGTGTTTCTGCAAACAGTAAAATATGCAAACCCCCCTTGAGTTATACAAGATCTCCTTGTTTTAAGATCCATCTCACAACTGCAGTGGTACACTTAGGATGGTTGTATGCATCTGAGTAATGGTTTGAAAAGTAAAAGAAATGCAACATATACTTAAGCAGTCTTCATTTTTGTAACATTCTTAGTGAGGATGACTAAGAAATATATGAAAACACACTATAATGATTTGAAAATGGTTCTTGAATTTTCGGGTTGGGTGGCAGGGCTTTTTTTCTTCCCAAACAAAGTAAAAAGAACTGAATGGTATCTATATTATCCGGTTTCTGAAGAATCATAAATCATACAAGTCAGCTTAACTTACATTCAAACAATTTCACAGGCTGAATTCACCTATGACATAACTAGAAATTAATCTCTTTGAGTGGCATCAGTGCAGGATTTCCTCATTAGTTGTCTTGGTAGCTTCTCCAACCAGGCAAAACAAATACCTGTTCTGCCCTCAAAAAATCTACACAGAAAACTGAGATGCATCAATAGCAGACTAATACATGACAAGCTTGACAATAAAAAACTCTTCAGAAAATGACAGAGGCAATCTAGCCATGGGAGGACATCTATCTCAGGTTTTATGGACTCTGTCATAGGGAAGGAAACTTGGACTGTGTCTGTCACAGCCTGAAGTTGTGTCTCAGCAGCCAGGCTACAGTGAGACAGATCATGCTGAATTCCACTGGTATTGCCGCCTCTGCCCTGCATCCTTTACATGTAATGGTTCATCTTGGCAGAGGATGCTGTTCTACTGGACTATCAATTTGTCTTGAGACACCCACATTACTTAATTTTTTCTTCTTGATCTTGATTTTAAGACTTCAAGTACACACTGTTTTGGTGCTATCTCAGCATGTGTTCTTTAGTGCCACAGACACTGGTGCTGTTCCTACTGCCAGAGGCATGGGAGCAGACATCACTTCTCTCAATTCATTTCTTCAGAACAAACTCCAAACAGCTGAGTAGACCTGCAGCAGAGTCCAAAGTTTCATACAGAAAGCAGGAGCAGGCCCTGCAAGACAAGCAGCTGATGTTTTTGTCGGGTGAACCAAGAGAACAATAGTGGCAGGATCAGCTAGTTTGAAATCCAGGCTCAGCTTCAGGCAGGCACTGGGGCTGTGGATGCTGGAGGAACAGAGTGTGCTCCTGTGATTCCTTCCAGCAGTGCTGCTGGAGCTGCTCAGGGCACTGACCTCTTATGTTGAGGGAGGCAGCAGCCAACTAATGCCTGTCTGCAGGGTTTTGCCTCAGCAACATATCACAGCTACTGACAGCTAAGCTGTTTCTGACATCTTTCTCACTCAGCTGCACTTTTCTTACTTCTCCTTTATAAAGGCTGTTTCTTTGTTTTTCTCTAACGCTGAATATTTTAGCTGGGTTCCTTAAGTAAACTTTCATCACATGGATGCAAAGGGGAAATTGAATGAAACTTAAAAGAAGTATAAGATTTTGCAAGTAGCTTTGATGTTCTCTGGCTTTTTATTTATAGAATACAGATTAACTTCCTTTTGTTAACATCTATTGTTGTTTTATAATGGGTGCTGCAAATGCTTTGATAAGTGAATTGAAAGAGTTTGCTGCAGTTCCTTCTAAGTGCCCTGTCTTGCTAAAAAGTACGGTCTGTAAAAATCTGTTTCTGACTGAAAAATGGAACAAGAAAATTTCATCTGATTTTGGATGATTATAAAGTAAAGCAATTCCTTTGAAGCTGTGAAATGCGATTTCTTTACTCACGTGTAACCCGTAAAATTCAGTCTCAACCTAACTCACATACGTACATTGGACAAACATAATCACTAAGTCTAGTCTTCAACTATTTATCCTTCTTGATATAACTACATTGTTTTGCTGAGACTCTACAGGCTCCTTTTCTTCTACCTCTTGCATCCCTACTATCACTATCTTTCTGTAATACATAGAGATGTTTTGCTTCTGAGGAGGATGTCAGATCCTTTCTTTATTAAATATGTTTGGAATTTTCTATAGATGTCTAAAACCATCCCAGAGGCAGCAGATACTCTGAGAATTCCTAGGATCACTACCAAGAGTTACTAGTGAAATCTATTATGAATGAGGCTAGGTATGTGCACTCTAGCAATTGTGGCTACTGAGTGGCTACTGCTATTTTCCTTCTCATTTCCATTCAGACAAGTCATGTTGTTGTCACACACGTTGCTGTCCTCAGTGGCACTGTACCTAATGCCACTGCTTCGGGCAGAGGAGGTTTTCAGTTCAGTACTTTCACAAACAGACAGATAACCTGAAACTCAAAGGAAGAACGCCTAAAGCAGCACAAGTGCTAAGGCACCTAACATGCAGTTTAAGTGGCAGATAGTGGCCTGGGCCCAGACAGGATGTTTCACAAACTTCCGGGTGTCCCCACAAGCCATATCCATACCAATAAATTAAACAGGTATGACCTCAAGGTCTGCTGGTAGGTACACAGTAGCTATCTCCAGCAAAAGTCAGAAAGCAGTCCTAGATAAAACACCCTTTTCAGTCTATATGGTGTTCAAACTGCCCTTTCCCATCACGAAGTCTGCAAATGACTTATCTTTTCCATTACTTTCCCTTTTGATTGCTCATTTTCTGGTCTCCCACAGCTGCATTCAGCACAATGGTGCAGCTCCTTTTACTGAGCCCAGATGTCCTCTTGAGAGGTAGCAATGTACATTGGAGTCTTCTCAGGCCATAGAGGAAAATAAAGGCAGACTTGAGAGCACAGGATGAGTGCTCCAGCTGTGAGGCTACATGTAAAGGTCAGCAACTTGGCTGCAAAGAAAAAAATTAGTTATTTGTCCATACTCAAAAGGGGACTCATATTTTCAGGGATTAATTCCAGGCTTGGGGTCATGAATTTCCATCTTTCAGAGTTCACAATTCAAGCGTTCAATGTGTTATCTAATTCATAGGAAAAAAACCCTCCTCCACAGCATAAATTGGCAAATATTCTTATCAAAATGATTTTTTCCCTCAGCTATATATGATCATATGACTATAATCCTTTGCTATTTGCTCTTCCCACTAGCTGTAGGTGCAACAGCAGCATGATTCACCAATTCATCATCTGAAGACACCACTTAATGACATATACTGATCCTCAGGTTACTACAAAATCCAGCTTATTTTGCTTGGGTTTGGCTTTTTTTTCTTTTAAAAAGTAATACCTCCTTCCAGTCTAATAAATTATTTTAATTTAGTTGATTTCATCTGCAATGTGATTTCAGAATAGAAAAACTTCTCACTTTTTTTTTAATTTTTTTTTTACTTGTTTGGATGCTCTTTAAACTATTCAGGGCTCCTTTCTCAGACACCACTTCCATCTAATTGACCACATACACAAAAGCCACCTTCCTTTTTCTCAAATGCAAAACCATGACATTTTCCGTATTTAATGATTTCCAGCTCAGCTTTGCAAAAATAATATTTGGGAAATTGGACATGCTAGTTAGCTGCCATTCCTCTTCTCTTTCAGCTGCTTCCTGCTCTTTTCTGCAAGCTCCCCTCTCATCTCAGCTTTTTAACCCCAAGGACTTGAACTCTATTTTTAGCCTTTGTATGAATTTCCAATCTAATGCATTTAAAGAACCTATCACAGATGTCTAAAACCTTGGAAGCAATTAATTAAGTCCTGCTATTTCCAGACTACACCAAAACAATTTGTCACTGCATGTAAAATGGTATAATCGAGTACTATAAATGTTTTCAGGCCAAGTCTTACTATGAATTATTTAATTCATCTCTCCTAATTAAAGACCTATTGGAGGATTAATGTCTCATAACCTGGCAAACTACTTTACTAAGTAACAAATTATCCATATAATGACCTCAAACTAAATTTATGTAACCTGAGTAGTAATTTGCATAAGTATACAAAATCCATTGCAACAGAGAAATCTGCACTCAAAAAAGGAATCTGTACCAAATGTAAATCTATACTAGAAAAAGTAGTTCACTGAATATCTGGTATTTTTCAGCACTTACATCAATATACATTTATAAGGACTGCTTCTCTGAACACAGCAAGGAAACAAAATTACGCTGTGGAATGAAAACACAGATTTTCCATTTTCCTCACGGAAATACAACTTACTTTCCTCTGTAATGCATGCAACAAATACATTTCCTGCTGTTAAAATTTGTATTATAAGCCTACAGAATATCCTATGCACCTGAAATTAGTTGTGGAAAAAAAACAATGTACATGGTTGAAAAATGTAGGGAAAGATGAAATAGGTCAATATAGAAATATAGGTTGAAATATACAGAAATATAGCCTATATTGATATGAGGAAACCAGGATGTATAATGCTACGCTTCCACAAACACAATGTTCAGAATTGTCATTGTTTAGTTGTCAAAAAATTGATAAAATTAACATTAACAGTAAAAAAAAAATAGGCTACAGCAAAAATCAACAGCAATGCTTTCTAAGCTTCCCCTCTGTGACTCCCAGGGTCCTGGCTGGCTGTGTTTCCAGGACTTAAGGCCCAGTTCTGATCCAACCCAACTGTCTTCCTGTGTCACTGGTTTTTGAGAAAATGACTAAGTTAGGAAAAAGAGCTGTCTGAAAGAGTAGAAAGATGAGAAATAAAAATTACAAATGGTTACAGTTGCTGAGCTGGGGCTTGTGACTCGTGCAATAATTCAAGCGGGCAAGAGAAGTAAGCTAACTTTCAAGAGGGGAAAGTTGCACCAACACAGCGAGGTATAAAATCCTAAAGGGAAAAGCCACGGATGCCAGTCAAGTGAGCTGGGAATCATCAGGTCACAGATCTGAGCTGGCATTGACAGCAGTGATGACAGAGCTGGTGGCAGACGGCGGCTCAGCAGCGCAGTGGAGCCGGTGCCGGGAGCTGCAGAGGCTGACCCTTCCTGGGTTCATGCTGGCCCAAGAGCTCATGCTAATGCTTGGGGACTGGCGCTTAGCCTAAGAGCTCATTAAATCCTACCTTCTTCTGTGTGCTACCTAGACAATAATTGCCTTATACTCCTTGTAACATATACATGTCTTGTATCCTACACCTTTTTGTACCAGCTAATGACAACTGAACAAACCCATCCAAACGGGCAAAAATGCCTCCTGCGTTAATATTTCTGCTGCTGAATACATGACCTATTTCTGTTCAGCACAGCAGTTCAGGCTCTGACTGGACAACTTCTGAGTCCCAGATTTTCATACCTTATTTCTGCTTTCTTTATGCCCTGCTTTTACCAGGCCACAGTTCTCTTAAAATTTTTAGTAAAATGAAAAGCAAGTATCCACTCTTCTTATCCCCCTTTAATATCTGCAGAAGACATTACAATCAACATACATATTCCAGGCTTTTTGGAGACAAAAAACTGCTTAGAGGACATAAAAATTTATTAGGTCTTTCTGTCTTTGATCCTTTACACTCTACTGTAATCCACATATTATCAAAGACAAAGCTGAGCAAAAACATCTGCACTCATATACACCAAATGCCCACAAGAAAGATGAAAAATAGCCAGTCAGAGCATCTTGGTTTAAACAGAAAGGGACTAATGAATTTGGATATGACTTCGTAGTCTTGGAGAGAATGCCTGAAGAAACATATTTTACTGAAGAACCCAATCCATAAAATACACGATTTTAATACTCATTCAAATACAACAGTAAAGCCAGAAAAAAATTTGAACTAAACAAACAGTCCTCCCTGACCAGGGATCTAACAAGCCTCTGAAATACCTAACCTTACAAAACTGCTTCTTAGAAAGAAAAAGCCCTTCAGGTAATAGAAGAGAAGCCTCTGAAAATCATGCAATAGTTAAAAGCATAAATGTTAGCAAACCTAACCTAACCCTGAGCTTGAGGGTTTTGGTCTGTTGTACTCTAGGAATATAGTCTGCTATACATTCCAGTAAATAATAAAGGATTTTTTAAACTCCAGTGCAAAAAATAGAAGAGGAGAAAAATAAAACACCTGTACCATATTCTAGATATATGACAAAATATAAAGGGCTGTTAAAATTACTTGAGAAGTCTATTTTTAAAAGTCAGAATAATCAAAATGCAAAATATGATGCAATTTCTTTTTGAGTAAATGCTGAATAAAATGTAGAGAATAACCTAGGAAATATAGTGCCTTCAAATCAATTATAAGTCATTGTATTATTCATTCCCTATTCAGGAATGTCTATGCTTCTATAAAAATATCCCTCCCTCTTCAGGATTCAGGAAGCATCGCCTTCACTATAGGTCTGTGGTATGTGTTTTGTATGAAATACATATGTGCACAAGCCCTTCTGGAGAGCTGAAGGGAAAAAAAAAACCCAAAGAGTTTGTCAGGCTTTATTTTTCTCAGTATTTAGGTTTTTATATATCTCCTGTGCAGCTTGTCCTCCAGACCAAGTAGCTGTTACAAGACCCAGGTGCTGACTGGCAGTTAAACCCAGGCACGGTGCACCCACTCCATCTGTTCTGCTTCTGCCCCATCCCAATAATCCCCACTACCAAATCCAGCTTGGCACATGGCGCACCACCTTCCTAGGCAGAAATTTAGGGAGGGATGAGGTTAGCAAATAGTGCAAATGAGGACTGTAGAATCCATTTTGATGAACTTTGGTATGATTTTAACTGTTTCCAGAAGAAGCATGTTGAGTTGTGCAACTGGTTACCTTTTAATACAGATATTGTATTTGTAATATGTCCATGGGTGTGCTTTGGATATGTTTTTGAAGTTTAATCCTACAGTTCTGGAGAGCACAACAGCAGGGGAAAAAAGTGACAAGACGAACTCTTGCGTTTTCTACTGGGAGCTGCAAGGTCAATGCTGATTTAATTGAGATGTGGGGAGCACAGCTTTACCCAGAGGTATAAAAGATGCTACAAGATTTCTTCTCATGAAAATTTCAATTCAATCAATATGAGAGCTACACATTTGGATCAAAAATGGCAGGGAATCCTCAAGGACTCTTCTTACAAAGAGTTCACATAAAGCAGCCTTTGATAGCCTGAGAGAGATCATTTTGTGGCTTTGAAAATGTTGAAACATCTGAAAATAATCAATGTTGCTGGGATCTTTGCTTTAAAATTAATGTCAGGCAGTGACATTTCTTCCTATTCTGAGTGCTTCCCATGCTAATTTTTTCTTTACCAATAAGGCTAGGAATGCTATGAATTCTCTAAATCCTAATGAGGGTACTTGAGGAAGTACAAGACAAAGGTGGAGGGCGACCCTAGGACAAGTTAATATATTACCATGATGAAGAGTTTGTGCTGGCAAACTGTTTAACCTCCTAGTATGTTTCTCAAAAACATAAAAAACCCCGCAAAAACCAAAATCACCCACAAAAAACCCAATAAGCAAACTTTACTGAGGTACTCTATTATACTTGCTGAATTGAAATATTTCCATCTATAGCACAACCTCAGTTGGATGTCTTTTCAAATTAACTTAAACTGACCGTATTTATTTCCACCTAACCCCATTTTAGACCAAATTATACAGATATGGATCAAAACAAGTCTCATATTAGTAAGTGAGCTGGTCTCAATACTGGAAAATCTATTTGAATTTGACTTGCAGTTTTTTGAATTAGCTAACAGTAAGTGAAAATATGTATATGGTTATGCAATATTTTATTACATTTTTATTAAATACACTGTATATATTTACATTTCTAGTTCAAAGTCTACTTCTTTAATACATTTTTAATATGAAAAACTGAAGAAAGCAACTAGAAATTAAAGGAATGGTGTTTTAAATTTTGTGGGATTTTTGAACGACAACATCAAGTACATTTAAATTTTATTACTGAAGGATTTTTACTTTGCTTTACTTATATCACAGTTTATTTTGGACTGCAGCAACACTGATAATCTCTTTGAAGAGATATATGCTCAAAATCTATGACTCAAAACCCAAACCATTTAAAATTAAGTAACTGTCAAGAGTCTTGTGCAATAAAATGAACATTAGAACTGATTCTAAGTTTATTTATGCAATTTTCTTCCCTTGTGTGGAATAAATGGATATGCAATTTGCTTTGGCTTTGTGTTTAGATTTAATCTACATCTGAAAAAAAGAGTGTTCAATGTATTTCTGCGATAACTAGAAAATCAGATCAAATTAAATCACTCGTTCTTATCAGGCTAATCTACTCCTCATACATTATATATACACACAGAGATACAGTTATATATATACCCTCCAAGTCCTCATTCACTCTGCTTTCTTCCCTTCGTCCCTCATGGTAATACTGTCATCTCTGGGTGCCACAAAATGAAGTTATTGCATCTTCCCTACTGAACTGCAGTGAAGAAATATGAAAAAGCTGCACCACCACTGGCAAGGTCACCATTACCAGTTCCAAACTCTTTTTTTTTTTTTTTTTTTTTTTTTTAAAGGACTGCATTTTGCCAGAAAAAGCATTTCATAAGAGGCAAATAATTCATATAGCATAGTATTTTCAAATACTGCATGTGTTTGAGTTTGGACTAAAAAGAGTGAGAAAGGCTGAATCTCCACTGTTTGGCAGTAGTGTCACCAATTACCACTTTTTAAACCATAGCATTTACTACCTGGAAAACTGCATATACTTGTAGCTGACTCAAAATAATGCCAGAGGAGATTAAAAGAGGAGATACACAGGAGAGCTGGGAAACTGTTACTTTAAATGCAAAATATTTGTGACTTCCTTATTTTTCCAGTACGTAACATTTCTGATTCCTGTTGATTCAGAGGTGCCTACTAGGTCTGAAACTTGCATGGCTGGCTTGAATCTGAGTGTACACCCAGCACCAAAACTTAGAAATCTGAATGAATAAAGCAGACACTGTGATAGGGCACAGACCTAATATGCTTAATTAAATAATAAAGAAGAAAACACCCAAATAGCCCCGGGAGTTAAACTTTGGTCAAGGTTTAAGTCATGGAGCATTAGTGATCAAAAGTACTATTGAGAGACAGTAGGACAAGATGGATAAAGAATATAAATGGTGTGAGATTTCAATTTGACTGACTGCTTGAATAAAATCATTAACACTTTGTAACTGTGACAGGGGACATAAAAACTCAAGACTTGACTATGACAGAAAATGTAGCTACAGCCTGAAATGCCAAATGAAAGGGAAAAAAGCACCTTTGCTTGTAATGGCCTGGAAAGCAGTTCCCCAAAAGTATCACCAGATTTAAGATATGGCTAGCAGCAAGTGACCTACCTTTTATTTTAACTATCACCTGAACCTTTCCACAGCCCTAGAGGCTAAGCGTGAACTTTCATGCAACCACAACCGAGTGCATCTCACACAGTTCTTAAAAGGCAGCAGTATTAAAAGTAACAACCACAGTTAAATCCACCACAGAAACTCTCACCCTCCATAAGCAAAAAACACAAAAAACCCCCAACCAAACAAAAAAACCCCAAAAAACAAAACAAACAACAAAAAACCAAACCAAAACAAACAAACAAAAAAAAACCACCAAAAACCCCACAAAATCCAAACAAACCCAACCCTCCAAACAACAAAAGAAAAGAACCTTGTCTGCACACTGTAATCTTTACATGAGAGCATTTTTTGCTACCAGTCAGCTCCAGCCTTTTCCATCCTTTCTTCCAGATTTATCAGTTTAGTAATTTGAAAGGTTTATTAATCAAGTCAATGTGTTCAGTCAATTCCGGTCTCAAATAACCTTCTTACGGAGGCTGAGACCAGCAACTCTCATTTGAAGAAACGGTAGCTGTCCTACAGAAATAACAGAAATAACTGAGGTTCAGAAAACGCAATCTCTTCCCTTTACTTCTCTGTAGGCATGAAGTCACATGCAATCTCTCAGACAGAAAACCAGACCACTTGGATTAATTTGGTGTCTCAACTTCTCATTCTGGGGAATATTCACTTTAACATTAATGCGGGAAAATAGGGTAATGGAAGGATTAATAAGCAGGGAATAGTGAAGCAGATAGTCCTTCTAAAGACTTCAACTAGCAAGCATGAAATCCTATATATAATTTCAACTGCCATAGAAAGAGTAAAGTATTTGTTGTCCACTACAGAACTGGTTCAGATTTATACTTTCATAAATGAAATCTAGCGAAGGAGCTGAAACAGCTCCAGATCTCTTATTTTTTATGCTGGATAAGATGAAAAGCAAAAGTTTAGAGGAATATTCTCCTTCCCACAAACATAATTTCAAGTTTTGTATATTGGACAAAGACTCTCTGGCCCCCCCTCATGTTTCATTGCCTTGGGAGGTTCTGCCAGCCCACACTTCCTCATTTGCTCTCAGAATTGTGCCCATCCATATTAGTGGTGCAGGGGGAAGAAAGGCAAATGCCTACAGTCATTCAAGTCTGCCTTCCTGCCCAGTCCTGTTCCAGCAGAATACACTAAATGCACAAAATAATTTAGGATTGGTGATTGGTGCTCTCTCTCTCAAACATCCATCTTTTTTGTGCCCAAGATCTCTCTGCTAAATGAAGTGGAAAAATGGCCCTTCCTGACCGGTCTTCCGAGTCTGCAAAGATTCAAGATTTTTTGTTTGCATTTAATAGTATGTGAAATTACACAAGAGCTATAGTAGGAGAACATTAAACACTGAGAAAAATTGGAAGTGAAACACGTAAGAAAGAGGGAGCAGGTCATTGTCTTGATCTGTAATCTCTAACCGAACCTTACTACTACCCCTAAAAATAATGTTAAGTCATGTAGAATATTATAGAAATGTCAGCTAATAAAAAATAAAATCCCTTTAAGAATTAAAATGGCAAGAGCCTTGAGCAGTTGAGGATAGGTTTCTCCCAGAGAAACAACTCATGTAGACAGAGGAGTCAGGATTACTGGAGCTAGCTGTCATGCAGCTCTGTGAACTTTCTACATTTCTGTTAGCTGAGGGTATTGGCCCGTGCTGACCTTCTGTACTCTGCTTGAGGCAATCACATCAAACTCCCTTTCTGATGAGCCAATGTGAATGGCACTCTGCTAATGACTCTTCCTGCCACATTTCAAGATTCATGGCAGTTACATCCAAAGGAATTATGGACTCCCTATCTTTTGCCTGCAATTAATGAAATCCTTTCAGTTCAAAGACCCTCAACTTGAATGCTAATTCAAAGGATATCAAAGTAATTGATAGTCTGCATGAATAAATCTATGTGCTTTAAAATGCTTAGCCTTCAAAAAACCCATCAATTTATAATCATGGTGCCTTAAAATGGTGAAATCAGAAATCAGAAGAAATTCCTGTGCATTACACATACAGTTGAGTTGGTTAACCTATATTAGGAAAAGGAGTTAATTTCCTTACCAACTAATTTCACAGAGTAAATTCAAACAGCAAGTAACTACATCCCACTTCTTCTATATGTGAGCTCTTACTTGACCTTTGCCTGGAAAATTTCTGCACAATGACAGTTTCATAGCTTGTATTTCCAGTGTTGCTCCTGATTAAAAAAAATCCAAACTAATTAGCATGTAACAACCAACATTAACAACATATGCTGGGACTGTAATGAAGTCCTAATTTATAAAATGTTCTCAAGGATGCTGTATTATTGATTAAAAATTAACATTTTCTCTTGCTCTAGAGCAATTAGTGAAAATGTAAGATAATGAATATTTATAAAGCTAAGGTAAAAACTTGATCATACCCTAAGACACCATTTTTTGTGCTTAATAGCAGCTAGCAAACTGCTGGCAAGCAAATATTATGTATTAGGCTTTCAAGGCAGAAGTTGGTTCATGGCAGTCTGCTTTACAGCTAGAGCTGAGAATGCAAGAAAAGGGCAATTTCCCTCACAAAAGCCAAAAGGCAGAAGCAATAGCACCACACCAAATAAAACACAAGTAGTCAAGTCAATTTAACTTCTCGTGCATATTCCCAAGTGTTTCTCAAGAGGTCAAACTGTCAAGTTAGCTAACACCTTTGATGAATTCAACAGCAATGCTAGTTACAGCTTTGCAGCTACACTTCAGAAAAATAGTATGTGCATGCTGCACTGCACTCATTTGCTGGAACTCCCCGATGGAGTATAAGGCTGTAGGTAGACATCTTTGTGCTGCTAACAAAGGCTGGTCCATTCTTCACTCTGAGAAACAACAATTTATTTTTATGAGCTGTTCCACTAGCACTCTGCACTCATCAAACAATTATACCTATTAGCACTTTGTGTTAATATCAACTTTTTAATCATTCCTTAGCCCGGTATGACCTGTCAACAAAACCTTCCTGCTTTGTATTTTCTGGCATTGATTCTCTTAATCTAGATTTCATAAGCACAAAAAACTTTTCTATACTAAAGAGATTGTCCCTAGACTTGCCATATGCAAGGCAATAAAACAAAGGTGTCAAAACTTAAAGGTAGATATATATTTCAGATATATTCAATTTTCAGAAATTAATTACACTGGAAGGAACACTTCAAAGTAGTTGTTAATGCTAACTTCTGCAAATTGCAACAGAAAAGTTACAAACAGCTGTCACTGGGGCTTTTCCTCAGGATCAAGAAAATAATTGTTGTATAGCCCATGGTCTTCAGAAACACAGAGATATATTAGATGGTCACCAGGCAGGGAAGGATCTGCCTGTAAAGGATGCCATATCCTGTCAAAATATAAACATATCCCTAGCAACCCCTTGTCTTCAGTCTGAGCGTTGAGGCAGACAGGTGAGTATGAAATTTCCCGCTTACTTCTTTTTCTGGACCAGGTGGGAATTCAAACTCTTCTTGAGAGCTGGCATCTCAATCCTCCCATTAGGTAACTGGGACTTTATGTGTCATGCTGAGAGCTCAAGGTGCTAAGTCCTTAATCAAAAAAGATACTTTTCTCTTTGAAGAAGAGTCTTACATAATAGCCGTGGCAGCAGAACCTGCAGATCTCAGCTGTAGGTGCAATACACATCTAGCTGCAGCCTTCACAGAAATGCTTCTGACAGTGAGGGAAAGGCTGTTAAAAGCTGTCACAAAGGGATGCATCATAGAAAGAGGGGTGTTTTTCTACAGCCTGAACCTTTCTGGAGCTATTAAAGGTGTTTTGGTCTGGGGGGTGGTTGTTGTTGTTGTTGTTGTGCTGGCATTTTTTGGGTAGTTTTGTTGGGTTTTTTCCTGTAATGAATAGGTTATATCTATAAGAAGTAGAATTAAATAGAATCTTAAAATTAGGCTGCAGTGTTATCTCGCCTACCTATTTGCTAGCTACATAGAGCCATGGCTCTGCTTCTCTCAGGTAAAGCCACAGTTTGTGGTAATTAAAATATTGACATTCATTTTCTGACAAAATGGAAAGATTCAGTGCTTTTTTAAGATAACTCAAAAAACCATCTTTTGTCAGCACTTTTTTCCCCAGTTAACTTTTTGAAGTATTAATAATGTAAGTTAATAGGAAGGCTTTTAATTCAGCTCTCAGCTGCAGAAAGGCTGACTGTAGCATTACCAATCAGAAATTAAATGCTGAGTGACAGCAGCTCACTACATCCATATGCATTTCCTTCTCTTGTTAACTTCAGTAGATGTGACCTATCAAAGGATATTGCTTTGTATTTCATTAACTCAGAAAAATGGGGGAAACACATAAGGGACAAGCATTTCTAATCAGAGGATTTCTGCTATAAAAATGTTTCTGATATCTTTGGTAACTTTTGCAGTCAAAGACCTTTCTTACACTTATGCTTAGTTTCAAATGTGCAAACTGCACTGCTAATTTGAACAATAAATCTTAAAGCATCAAAATCATTTGTCAATATTAAATAATGCTAGAAAAATAAAGTTTAACAACTACCATTAAGCATTTTAAGCTCTAGTGTTTTATAGCACGGATAGCACTAACGTATGGCCTCTGCCATCATGCCTAATCAGAGGCCATGTTCTTAGTGTTCTTTTCAGTTTAAAAATATGAGGGTTTATGGGTTTTGTTCCTTTAAAAATCTTGGTGATTTTATCAGAAGAAATAAGGAGCCTGGAAAGGAGGGTGTCTATCACAAACAAAAGAACACATTTAAGCAACAGGTGAACGCTCAAATAATCAAGCGTTTGAAGAGATGAATTACCGCTGTGATAATTAACATGATTACAACCAAGCCAAGTATAAAGCTGTGGCCACTCCGTAAATATTCTAAGATGGACCAAACTGAATAGTAATTGTACCAACTACTGTTCTTCAGTACTGCTCCTCAATTACAGGAAGCACAGCCACAGTTTCTGTGGGCTTGTTTTTGAAAGGAGCTGAGTATACCTAGAAGCTACTAAAAGTCGATGACTCCAGTCCCATGAATCTTGACAAAATTTGGGACACCTTACACCTTGAAAAAGCATAATGTAGTGGGCAAGTAAAACCTGCTGGTTTTAGAAGTGCTTATTATAGGGGCAGTCACAATAAACTGCTAAATCTGCAGGCCTATTTTTTTCACAGTTATGAACTACTCAACTAGAGAAATTCAGTACTATATTTCAATTTCCATAAGCTGTAATTTATTGTGTAACAAGTTTCTCAGCAATACAACTTAGACTGTTGCTTCTTAGCTTATCTGTGCAAGCCTTAAGGAGAGCTGACTTGTTATCTTTCAACTATATATTCTACATCAGCATTGCCCAGGCTGACTCAGCCCATGGGTTTTGCTGTCTGACTCTGACTGGAATTACTATTTTCTTTACTAATTCATGCCTAGAAACCTTCTGAATGAATTACTCTCAGGTCAGTGTCAAAGGTGCCATATAATATAAACACTTGTTTAGAGTTATCACTATTATACTTAATTTATTGAGATAAATAAGGAATCCCTTGGCACAACTAGTATTTTACACTATAAAGAGAAGGTTATTTTGGCAACAGTCAGCATTATGGGTTCAGAAGTAATTACTGACATAAATCAATAGATGCTAGAAATATTGATTATACATTCACTGTTAATTCTCTGGCACCATATCTCTAGGATATGGCCATCACATCTTTCACTTGAGTCTTTAAAAGAAGCCCAGAAATAAATATAGAGTTTCAGGCCCTGGCAAAGATTAAATAATCAGTTAATGACTCAAAAGAGAGAATCTTTGTATGTCACTGCATTATCAGACTTTGAATGTTCCATGAAGTAATTTTTTACCTCCTTCTCAATTAGTGAAAGATGCTAATATGGGTTAAAGGGAGCTTTTCAACAAAATGAGAGAAATATTATAACTGTCATAGGGTCTCCTAGTTGCATTTTTCCCAGTTCTGGTGAATGGAAGTTAAATGTCATCTCCACATTTAATGTGCTCTGCTTTGATTGAATTGGGCAGGAGGAATATGTTCAAAGATTTTATACTGCTTTATGAGAGGAGAGGTTTTCAGCCTGAGTTCCTAGCACTGGGCAGTATATTTTCAGAAAGGTTAAGCGGGGTTAAATGGGAAAGAGGACTTAATTTTAAGGGATAAGGGTACAGTAGATAATTATAATGTTTTGGGGGGCTTTTTGGTGAGTCAGGGTATGTGCACATATGTTTATGTCAAGGAAAATTTTGCCAGATGAGAAAGATGGAGAAAGATAGAAATTAAACTGGACAGGCAGTAATATAAGGAACCAGAGAGACATTGGGCACACAGGCACTAGGGAAGTGCAAAAGACATCACAGCTAACTGGCCCTCTTGGCACGAGAAAAACTGAGAACATAAATACATTTAATTTGAGAATTAAAATGAAATTATTATTCTGTATAAGCAAGGGAGGCAACCATTCTCATTAGTTTTCAAATGGAACTTGACGAATTTATTACCAATAATCCATCAAGCTGTAGCTGTAATCATTGGAAACAGAAATTAGTTCTTCCCTGCTAAATCACATCCCCTGAGCTTGCTTTCCCCAAGCACATTGGTCCCCTGGAGCTTCACTCTGAAAATACTTATTTACATTTCTTTCTCGAGAAGCGCTACCAACCCCCTTTGTCTAATGTGAATTCTCCTGTCTTAATGAATTTCTTAATCCTTTCTAAGAGACACAAGTTGTGTTCGCATTGCCACTGCTCCAGCCTCTGCCCTAGGTCAGGCACAGATATTTGAGCAGAACAGCACCCCATACCTTTTCTGAGAAGCTTTTCTTAGCAAGGTTGCAGCAGGACCACGTCAACAGGATGTACTTTTGGTAAGATCTGAGAGAAAGTTGAATTTCTGATACTTGAAATTTTACTACTGTAGATGCTTTGCTTCATAGGATGAGAGTCAGGGGCTCTCCAGAGCCAATTCTTACTTAAAGAAATCCTAATGCAACCCTAAACTGGGGAGCTGGGGCATTTTCTTAGTAGAACACATTTATTTTAGAAAACACTGTTTACAAATCCCGCCCCCCCCCCCCCCCCGCCCCGTCAAGAGCAGAGGTCTTCTATTTAGGGTCTGTGTAAATGTGCTGGTACAGGAATATCCTATTGTGCTTCGTCTCACATTTTCACAAGGCTGTTAAGCACTGTTCACCCCACAAAGACAGAAGTCACTCTCTTCGTCATTAAAAAAAAAAGCTGTGATGGTCACTGCCCTGGTAAGATGATGAACAGTAAAAGTCACTTCCTCATCATAAAAGTTGGGGTATGCGTGTAGCACAACAAAAATTAAACCTGCCATTTAAAATGAAAATGGGACCTTATAATGTTTGTCTAAATCTGAACCATGAATGTGTCATATAATGCATACAGAGTGGCATGTCTTAGTTGAACACAGATTTTCTGGCTGCCGATTATATAAGTTTTGCCAGATTTATTTTGTTGATTTTTAAAGATCTGGATACTCATCTCTGCCACAAAGTGTATATCTTCTTTGGCTGGATGGTATCTGCTTTAAAAGTAATAAAGTTAAACTACAGATTATCTCTTTTTGATTCTATTGATTCTTTCTTCTATCTGGGAAAAACATGTTGCTTAATGTTTTATGCCTGTACTTTGAAACAATGACTTTAAATACCTTTTTGTTTGTGCATTAAAATAAAATAAATTTTAAGAATAGACCAAGACCAACTGATGCAATCCAATTAATTTTAGAATGCACATAAATCAAGTTCATTCCAGCTGGCAGCCTTATCTTCTGTCTCTCCCTTGTATCACAGATTAGCCCTACTTCACACTGAATATGGTAGGACATCCTTTTTAACTAGGGAAGTAGGCGGCATCTGTCCCATGTCGAATTTATCTCTGGCCAAGTACCATTACACCTGCTTTTGGCAATGTCATCAACTACAGTGACAGTCAAAGATTTGTCCTGAAAGGGATGGCAGGGACCCCACAAGCCCAGCTGTGGTCTTTCCAAAGCAACTAGACCTGGATGGAATGAGGATGACTTGAGACATGAATTATTTTGTACATATGCACCAGAGCCCTCCAAACACCAGCTTTCCTGTTGGCTGCTGAATTGAATTAACCAGGAAAGCAGTTAGGTAGCTATTTATAACAGGTTACTGTATGAGGCAGCCTCTTACACCTGCCAAATACATGAACGGGCTTTTATGGCCTGTCAGGCGGTATCTCTCAAATGCTACACTATGCTTTGGACACAGTCTTTGCAACTCTTTTTCACCAAAGCTGAAACAATCCTCTAAAACCAGGTAGAAGATGCCCCAAGTGCACACATGCTCATGTTTTACTTCATGACAGACCCCTGTAAAAGAGGCAGCATCTGCACAATCAGCAGCTGTTCCCAAAGTCCCATGTTCTTTGCTCTTGCAACAGATGGAACTGCTAATGACAGGGAGCTGGAATTATACTGAAGAATCACTCCTCCCAAAATACTTATTTTAAACAGGCAACTTTGAAACTTTTCACATAAAAAGGCACAACACAGAAGTTACTTTGCAATTCTTACTTTGCTGTTGAAATTTGTCCTTCCTACATACAGCCTGCCTAAGAGAACTTTCTTTTGCCCTTTTTTTGGCTAAAATATGTCATTTCTTTGGTATTCATACTGCATTATTAAATTCTAGTTGGCCTTTAAATTACACCTTTGGAAAAAGTAAAAATATAAATATGGGCTGTTTAAAAAAAATTAAAAGCTAATACATTTCTTTTTTCCCTTACAATTTTGGGTGTAAAGTAAGAATGTCTATCAGACTGTAGTTAGTTATAAGGTGTCTACACAACCACAGGAATGTTATGATTGGTTCCACATAATCTCTGCTACATTCACACTGTGTCACATGCTGCTTGTTTCTGAATTGCTCCAACATAAAAGGGTTTCAGAGAAAGAACGGGTTCCTAGGCAGCAGATTCAATCCAGCTCCAGAATGTTTTGAATTCTTGCGATCATAAATAAAGTTGATGCTGGGAACTGAAAAATTGTTGGCATACTATTTGTCTCTGAGATGCATTGTGAACTGACTCAGCTGTTGCAGCCACAAAACAATAAAGCATTCTGATGTAACCTACCCTGCTTTCAGAATCATGTTTCATTACTTCCTTCTAGAAAATCTCACTTAAATCTAAGATGTTTGTGGATTTTTTTCCTTCTTGACATGGGAGAAACATCTTTTTCTCACTAGTCCCAACCGCACTTCATTTTATCTGGAACAGAACCCAGAGACTTCACTTTAATGAGGAAATCTAGCCCGCTTACCATTTAGACACAGTGCATGGACTATATTCCAATCTTGTTAACAACCCTATTCATCTATATCCATCAATCTCAATGGATGAAACAAGTACTGACACTAATAACTTTGCTTCCACTTTCCAAGTGTGGCTGAATGGAAGTGGAGTAAATGCAGCTGAACTCTTCTATGGAGTGTGGGCTTTATCCTGTCCTCATCCCCTGAAAGTATTGTGCAGTGCTTTTCACAGAAAGATTCTGAATATGCTACACTGATGGTATTTAACATCTGGTGCTCATTTCTATAGGACTTGACATTGCAGAGGCTTCTTGAAATCAGCAGAAGAGGCTGCTCTGACATAATGCCTTCTAAAACATTGTCTAAAAATCCTACCTAGAAAGTTCCAGGTTGGTTCTTATGCACTTTCCATAAAGGCTAACTGCTGTATTAAGAAATTACCAACAGGTGTAAGACTGAGTTCCCACCCACTGTATACCCTCAGTTGTGTCATTAACAGTTATTTATTTATTTATTTATTTAAACACTGGCAATATTAAATCTACCTACTTCCAGCTTCCCATTTTATCATATATACAATCTAATATGTACATTATATGTGTAATGTTGTATCCTGTGTGGACTTCTATATGTCCTACAAATACTGGTCAATCCCTATCCTTGGCTGTCTTCCATATATCCTGCCTACTATTACAGCCTGAAAAGGCTCAAATGCTGCTTGTAACAGTAATTGCTATCTTTTTTTTTCAGTGACAGACCAACCACTATCAAAGTCTAAATGCTTTTCTAAACCATCTGAGTGAGACCTTATTAAACAAGGAACATAAATTTGGGAAAAAAATTGCCTTTGCTAATAAAAACATGGGTATTAGACTATCTTATTTAGCAGAATTTGGGCATTATCCACCTCTCGCTGCAAATTACATTTGATCTTTGCCAAAAAGCAGAAGTACACAGCTAATATGATAATATAGGACCTGTTGTGAGGTAACAGAGTAAAAAAAAAAAATCATAACCAGGTCATAAATGTTAAAATGCAAAAGGAAGAAATGCCTGTTATTCATCTTGCAGGCAGTATTCAGACATTCATGAAATTGAAAGTTAATGTACCAGGGACTTTCATTATCTGACCCATTCTATACTATCCATTAGAATCCCATAGTACTGGAGACAGAGGACCAATATGTCACTAATACAAGACGGAAAAGGTCACAAAAACTAAGCATCAATAAGACATTACTTCTCTATTAAATTTCTCAACACTCAGCAGAAAACACATTTGCTGAAAACAGAATGTTTTATTATGTAATGTAGCTAAACTGAGAAAAATATATGTTTACCAAGGCAAGGGCATAATGATTAGTTGTCGAGTGAAAATAATTACTTTTTTCCCCTCCATTTCCTCATTAAAGAAATTCTGTTTGTTTAAAGGAAAAGAAAGGTATTGCATAAGGGGTTTTTTTTTGCTTCTTAAGGCTATTTCTTATAGCAGAAATAAGTTGTTCCTTTGGCTATAGGAAAGGTTTCCTTTCACACCTCTGAAAAGACAATATTTATTAGTATATAACAAAGTCAAAACAAATTTACTTTCCATTTCCTCTAGTGGAATATTCCATTTATTTAGAATAGCTTTCAGTAAAAACAATATCACTACTACTGCAAAATCATTTTCCTGTAGAGAGACGATGTACTGTTTCCCTTGAGCTTTCTCCATCCCATTTCTCCCCTAACATTGTTGCCCAAGCCACTCCATATACATTGCTTTTACAACACAGCTGAGAAAAATGCATAGCAGGATGTGCAAATAAATTACTATGAAGCAACTTATGAAAAGACTCTTAACTTTACCATCTGCCATTACAGAAAATATGTGAGCATTCACGATATTTATTTTAAGTGTTAGAACTACTTTGTTCATGAGGCAAAGATCACTGTCAACGATCTTGGGACTCAGATCAAAACTTCATTCCTCATGCTGCTCTATCCAGTAATGGGTAAAAAGACTTGCCACAGTAGACTCATCCATGTAAATGAAAAGCAGACACACAGGCAATTATGTGTTGGTGGACATGGACCAGAGGGTTTCATTCGCCACTCTGTGATTTTTGGGGAATGCCACAGGAAAAATGGTTACAGCTGTCCAAGTTCTACCTTGACACATTGGTTCAGTGGTTCTATGAATTTTCAGTATCACAAATAAACACCTGGAGACCAGGATAAAACTTTAACTATTTAAACAAGCACACCCAGCTCATTCAGAAAACAATATTTTAAAATTATTTGAAACGGTATAAAAACAACCTATAGACTGGCTAGAGTATACTAAAGGTGTTCGTAAAGACACAAAAAAGAAAGTGTGATGAAATTAAGGAGACCGTAGGAAGGAAATGTTCATTTGGTATTCCCAGCAACAGACTGGACAAAATTACACAACATGTTACAGCATATGTGATGTAAAGAGCAACTCTAAAGTGACTGCAATAGAGACACAATAGATTGCTACCATCTCCCTGTCTGTCCCCGCTACCCTTTTCAGCCAGGAAAGTTTGAATTTCAAGTTAATCCTGCAAACCAGAGAGCGACTGAAGAAAAGCCTGACTTAATTTCAAGTCAGCTGGAGCCCTGGGATACAACCGTCTCTCTCTTTCTTTCCAGCATCCACAAAGACACCAAGTATTTGCAGTCTTTAATTGGAGATTTGCAATTTTTAGGACTTTATTTTTTGTTTTTAATCAGAAGAATTACTAGGAAAATGTAACTGCAGCTAAAGAAATTCAAAACTGCACAATGACAAAAACAAAACAAAATGGCTGGAAGACAAATTATTGCCTTGTCTTCAACTCAGCAACTCTTGGCATCATGGCTTAAACTCCTTGCCATCATATCAGAGGCAAAGCCCCTCTTCTTTTCATCAGCTCTGGGACTGGGCTTCCTAGTGCCTGTCAGCTTCCACCTTTACCCAGGTCGCCCTGGCTGAGACACAGCTGAAGGTTCCTGGTGGCTGACTGGCTTTACTATCAATGAGTGGCAGAAGTGAGAGCTTGGTTGCTCTTGGGAAAGAGCAACTTCTACTGCTTATCAAAGAACACCATATCAAATGACAATATTCATCACAGGGCACATGGAAAGCATCTGCATTTACTTAAAATTAATCCCACTGTTTAAGGAGGAGACACAAGCGAACACTTTAGACATTTTTTACTCTTGCTTTCATAAACACTTTGCAATGGACTGTGACACAAGTTTTATTTAGAAAGTTGCCTTTTTAACGGTGCAGAATCAATAGTAATGCAGACAAGGTTAGCAGTTACTGACTAACCTCTGTCCAAGATAGCAGGCCCCTGAGGCACATGGAATTTATGCAGAATCAAAGTTAACAGTGTTGGGGAAAAAAAAAAATCTCTGAATCTTTGCTGCTTGATGTTGCCTCCTACCCAGTGTGCTCACTGTGTCTGAGATAACAGAGCAGGTAACTCAACAGTCCTTTCCTATCTTAAACTTTTTTTTTTTTTTTGGAAACATTATATGTAACTCGGAAAGCCAAAATCACAGAAAGAAATTAGGATGGGATTTTATTAAAATTACTCTGTAAAAGACTAAATGACATGAAATATTTACGTTTAATTTGTTTACATTATTAGAATTTGTTGACTTTAAATATCTGGATAAAATAGTAGTTGCCTCTCTGTGCTTACTAACCTCTAGTAAGTGCTAGATTGAACTGGAGCATTAGGTGACATGACAGCTCCTCCTGAAAGAACCAGTCTGAAATCTTCAACTCTCCTTTGAAATAAGGATGTTTTCCACAAGACATCTCCTGCCTACCGGTGTGCCAATCTGAAGTGACCTGAACACATACAGACAGAAGACACTGGACTGCAATTTGGTGATTTTAAGTTTGGCAATATGATTCCTTAAAATGTAGTCAGCCTGCACTCCAGATAAACTTAGAAAACCAAGAGAATGTTTCCAAGCACTGAAAGTCTAAAATAATTACTTCTATCTTAGTAGATTACAGTGTACCCACACCATATGTCTTTACATGAAGAGATCAGTATCATGGTACTAAGCATTAGAACATGAAATCTATATTTTCCAAAAGAAAATGACAGCTAAGACATCCTAGCCAGCTACATTTCAATAATAGGGTAAGCCACATTCTTGTTTTACTGGGAAAAAAAGTATATGACAAGTAAAGCTTTGATTTAGACTTAATGTGACTGTACCTCCAAAAATAGCTAACCATTACCAAAAAAAAAAACCAAAAACCAAAGCCCAAAAAACCTCTTAAAATAACAAGTTACTACACAACATGCAAAATATAGCACTACACAATATTACAGCTTGAATACACTATGAAACACATTCAATAAAGTCTCTCAAGATACCTATTTCTTTATTTGACATGCTTCCATGTATTACTGTCACCATTTACTACTGTTTACTTTAATTAGATCCTACTGCCAAAATTCATTAGAGGAGAATCTGGTACAATGAAGAATAATAAATTCTGTTCATTCCTATGTTCTTAAATTATTCTGCTCCTATAGAGCAAAAATGATATTTCCTACCTTGGCTGCTGGTTAAGAGGCTGCAAAAACAGTCATAACAATTCTTTCAAAGTCTTGTGTCAGTCATGAGTTCACATGATGTACTGCTAGATCTTCATTTAACAGAGCTGCACAGGACATCCAGGCTAATCAAGTGCTGTAGTACTGGAGTCTGCACATCTGATTGCGAGAGACTCTGGGATTGTTGGCCAGGTGGGGTGAGACAGACAACCCCCAGCCAAACCCTGCCCCACATAACAGGGAAATAAAAACAGAAAGGCTCAAATTTTCAGCTGTGCTTAATTACCTGGTTTAAGGTCCTGGAAGGAGAAGGGTGGAATCAAGTCTCAGCCTAGTAACTAGATAATTTGCTCGGGAAGTTAAGAGTCCTGGATTTAATTCTCTCTCCATCTAGAGCGATTTCAAGGTAATTGCATTAACAGCAGGTTTAGGGACTGCTTTCTACCTAACTTGTCAAAGGAACGCTACCATCAAAATACTGAAAGTCTTGTGATTAGGTTTACCAAGTTACTAGGTCATATGTGTATATACACATTCATCCCAACTAGCAATTGTTGAGAACAAATACACACACACACACACACACACACACACACACACACATCATCACTCCCTTATTTTACATAAATGAGAACTAGAAACAGAAAGCAGGGTGGTCACCATAAAGTGAATTGATGGAAAAATCTTCCATCAAATTATAGTGTAACTCTTATCAATTACTGCATTAAAATCTTGATTATAACATATTTTTAGAAATTACTATTACAAACCTGAAATACTTAGCAAGTGTTTGCCAAGAAAAATCCTCATTCTCCCATGTTAGCCTATCTGAAATCCCACTCTTTATTTTATTCATTCTTGCGTAGATACAAAAGAATACACATCCTCCTCTTCTTAATAAATATCATCTTCAGGTAAATATTATATAATTCCTGTCCTTTTTTAGGAGGAAGGAATGAAGAGACAAATTCTCAATCATGTAGGAAATCTAACCCATTTTGAAGCTGATGGGAATTCTTAGATTTCACTGGAGGATACAAAATCAAACTTATAATGGAAACTTCTACTTTAATTATGGAGCAAATACTGATGCCACAAGAGAAGGTTCATTATTGGACTGTTAGGTTATCATGGCTCTCAATGATATCCAGGGTGATATTGTTAGAATGTTCTCGCCAAAATTCCACATGGATTAAATGGAAATATGAAAATTTCCAAGGAAGTTAGAGGACACAGTGAGCAAAGACAGGAAACTAATTTTCTTCCTTAAATTGGACCCTTACTTCAAATCAGGTCCTGCAGGAAAGGTGCATCCCTAGTGGAGGCTGCAGCCCAGAGCACTTGTGGTACCCTCTTTGTATCTTCCCTTTTCCTTAGGTACAGGATTGCCTCCCTGTGCCAGTTCCCCACCTATGACAGGACAAAAATGACTGCTCTCCTGGTACTTCAAAGGATAAGGAAACCTGTGCTGGCTAAGGGAAAAAAAGGAACAGAATATGGCTCATCTTCAGGCCCTCTCTCCCTTCATTTCTGTAAAACCTCTCAGCTCATAGGACATAAGTGGAGCTATGAAAACTCAAGGCAGAGCTCCCTCCATGCCAAATTGAAGATTTCTTATCACCTTGTTTAACTTAATCATTGTCTTCTAACATCATGAAAAAGCCCACTAAACAAAAAACCAAAATATCTTTCTCCTGACAGGTTTATACTAACCTTTGTGCCTCACCCTTCTTCCCAGGCACAGAAATGTAGTATTAAATAGATTCTGAACTGCTGAGAAGAGGGGGCAGCAGGCTTAAGTAAAGAGAAATAAATGGTGCTCTGAAGGCCTGCTACATATCCAGGGTGCAGTTTCATGAAACAGCAGAGAAGACCTGAGGAAGGAGTAGAAGCCAGCATTAATTAATTTGATTTGGCCAAGATACTAGAATTAAGTGACTTCATTTGGCTGGGCACAATTCAATTACAAAAGGGTTCAACAGATTATTTTCAAGACAGAAATTATTGATTTCAGAGAAGTAAAGATACATGGATGGAAATTAACCAAAGAGGAGAGGGGACAGGTAGCATCACAGAGCATTTCTCATCCCCTTTCAGATAAACTGGCTTCATGCTTTAACTTCTGGGTTCTGGCACATTTTCCCCTAGGAGGAACCCTTAGCAAATAGCAGCTTTAAATAGTTGGCTTGCTTAAGCTCTTGGCAAAACACATTTCTAAGAAATCCAGCTCAGTAAACAAACGTTCCAATTTGGAGTAAGTCTGAAACTGAGCACCAAATGGTGCAATACCGATCAAATTGTGCGCAGTCACCTAACTTATGTGTGGCAATGAATGCATGTTAAAAAGTCTCTGAATAATTGCAGATGCCTTTTTGAGCCCCTAGTGAAAATATGGCTTCCTATTTTATTGAATGGCTAATTATTCTAAGTAGAAGACTTAAGGCCAGATAAAGTCATGTGTGCATGAATTTTTCACATCTAAAGCTTTTAATTGTGTGACACTCGTGTTACAAAGCAGAATAAAGTAATGCATTCTGAATTAAATACTCCAAATGCCAATAGGTTGGATGGAAATAATTTCCCCTCCCCTCCTTGTGCTTCTACGTGACAAAGATAAAAATTAGTATCAATTACACACTAGCAAACAGCTCAGCCTATTTAGCTTCAGCAAACTCATCTCAGGTGGATGTGAATCCAAGTGCACCAGGAGTAAAACTGCGATCTTCTGGGCAAGTGAGCATGAGGGATGCTGGCACCCTCCTCTGCCATGGTAGAATGTTTAAGGTGGCAGGCATACCATTTAGGGTATTAATTCTATAGGATGTGACTCAGTTTGTTTCTCACTTTCAGAATTTGCATTTTATCCAACTTCAGTGTGAGAACAACTGCTCTTTACCCGAGAGGACTGTTTATGGAAGAAGCTTCCATAGTGCTAACTTCTGACAGAATTTTCAGTTTAGGGTTAATGCCAGAAGAAAAGCTAACATTGGTTGTAAATATACCTTCCCTCACCTTAAACTTGAAGAGTCTGATCCTTACATTCCTGAAAACCAATTCATTTCACCCAAACAAATCAATCTCTATTTGCAGTCTGAGCTAATTTGTCAGAAACGCATCCACAAAATGCTTTTATTTGTCCTAATTCTGTTAGCTCATCTCATTTTCTCTTCTCCACCTTCCCCTGGCCAAGGAAGAAGATCTAATTAAGACCCCTGTTAAAGTAGCACACTGTTGGCTGGAACCTTTGTTTGTACCCTTGCCAGCAGAGAATGATGGACATTAATAATGACCCAGATTGTAGCTGGTCCCAATGGTTAAAGCAAAGCAATGGCTGATGCAAAGCCAGGACCAGTGTTTTAAAACAGGCGGGGGAACAAAATGGGCCCACATCCCTGGCAGCAATAAGAATCCCTTCACTGATGGATAGGAATAAATATAAAGGCTGATAGCACAGTAATAAAACAATGATGATAACCCAAAATTATTTATTACAAGGCAAGAATGCTGCTGCTTGCTCAGACTCTGCTGTAAATGGAAGCTGACATCAATGGATGACTCTCAGTGAGAAAACATGGCCCATTTTAATTTGGGAAGTGTCATCTCATTTTTTAAGGTGAAAGCCATTATCAGAGGTGACAATGATCTATAGTGAATGAAAAGAAACAATAAAACCCCATACTTAACCCCTCAGTCTTGCACATTTGCTACAGATAGAAACCTCCTTAAAAACACCAAACATCTTAGGAAGCTGAAAAACATGAACGAAATCTTCTTGGAAATCAAAAGTCTTACTGGGTTTATTAAAGAAGAACTAGAAATGATACTGATACAGTATGTTCTTTGAAGATAATACAATCAGCCAATATTATTCAGACAATGGCTACCACTGAAAAACAAGGCACTCCACCAGAAAAAAAAAAATGAAAGAGCACAGCATAAAAACATGAAATAAAGTAAAATTCTGACAAATTGTGTTCAATAACTCCTAGAGAGTCTAGTCAGCAAGGGCAACATTTCTTCTCACTTTTTCCTGCCTTAACATAGCTAAACCTATATTGACATATTTAAGAGAGATAATGTGCAAAAGAAGCCTTACGGCACATCCCCTGTAAGTTCTATGGCCTCCAGTAAAGTGTTACCATAGAAACACCTTTGCCACAAGGAAGGTGCACTTTTGTAAAGGTCCTGGGGTAAACTTTCAGATTCCCATGGCAACTGTTGTGTCTAAAGGCTAAGGTACGAGGCGTCGGTGTCTTTTGGAGCAGCACACAAGAGGAAGAAGAAAAAAAAGCCACCCAATATTTTCTCCACTGGAACTGGTAATTATAGCTGGTAATCATTCAAGGCATCCACCTGAAGGTGGAATAGCTACAAGAGAGTATTTTGAGTTAAAAACTTCGTGTGAGTGGGATACTAAAGCTATGAAAAAATTAAGGAGAAAAGAAACATTAATTGAAATGTCAGTGAATAATCCGATACACTCTCAGAGAGTAACACCTGTTGGGGCTTTATGTTTTTTAAAGTTAGGAGAGGGACTCAAAATTCCCTGATATGCTTAATACAAAAAGAACTACAGTAGCAAAAAACAAAAACAAAAAAAACCCCAAAACAACAAGAGAAACAAACAAAAAACCTAAAATCCAACCAACCAACCAACCAACCAACCAACCAACTAAAAAGATAAACCTCACAAAAAATCCCAGTCCATTTTGCCCCTCAGATTTTATACTACCTCAGTCAAGAAATTCCTTTATTTCCTGTCACACATTCAATCACCACCACTTGCTGGGAACAGATGTCAACAGAAGACACTCTTCAAGAGTACAACTATGCTGAAGAAGGGCTGCACAATTCTCAAACTTCAGCAACTTTCCTATCAGCTACTCTAGAGCAGCCTGTGGAAATCCCAACAAACCGCAAACTTTTATTTAAAGCAGACTATAAGATAAATAGGTCTTCCCATGGGACTCATTATCTTTTGATTTTTTCCTTCAGTTGACTATATATCTGGGATATTTTTAGCAGTACAGGAACACAAAAGTATACCTCAACTGAGTTTGGACATCTTTTCCTTTCTGAAACACAGTAAGGGTCACATTCCTTAATGAATGTTTAAGTCAAAAAATGTGTATATTTTCTAATATTGACTGAGAAATGTAATAATGCTTGTTGTCCGTAAAGTAAATCCCTCAGTTTCTTGTCCTGAAGCCTAAGGTATATCTTAGGAGGTTATGAAGCCTAAGGTATGAATATCAGGAGACTGATAGAAAAGTGCTTGTGGATACTGAATTGGTATCTATTAAAACTCTGATAATAACTGACTTATTAGGTTTCTGTGAACTGTCTAGGGACTCTCATTCTCATGAATCCTACTGGATCTACTAAAACCACTAACCTTTTATGTTCAGATGTAGGCACTTGTAGCAATTAGATGCCTATTCCTGAGGTCTTTAAAGTGATCTTTAATGTGAACTTAGAAAATAACCAGCATTATATCTGGTAACTGTTCAAGTAATTAGAGGTCCTTGAGAACAAATACTTGGAAATGCTCAGAAAAAAAACAGTAGGAATTTTTTCTTTATCTGAACTAAAACTAGGAATATTTCTTTCAGAATAGCCAAACCTGGGCTGAAAATAAAAAACTATGAAAAATCTGAAAGGTGTTTTCAGCTGAAAGATTCTCTTACTGTACACAGATGTTATCATTACCAACATACTTATGCATTTTCTGTCACAATCGAAACACATATTGCAGCTAGGGAAAAAACTCCAAGAGGACAGAAAGGCATTGCCTTGAATAAGTCTGTTGTATTGCAGAATTCAACTCAGAGAAACTAGCACAGATGGGCAAGCTTCCTTTTAGGATGATATCATAGAACTCCAGGATGTAAATATTGTGTTTTGCAAACCAGGGAGACCCAGATTCTCTGAAGAAAAGGGTCTTTTGGTCAGCTGTGAAGAGTCAATACCATGAAAACTCTCCTGTTACGAAGAAACATAACACTAAATTGGCTGACACCTGTTTGCTCTTAACACACATAATTTCCTTGATAACTTGCAATCTTAGTCCTTATTTACAGTGATTTCAATATAATTTTAATCCTTCTTGAAGACACACATTCATGGCATTTCAGAAGGAACTCCATCAACATTTTAAATAGTTGATGCTGCTCAGTACAAGGACCAGAAATACCTTATCATATGTCTTTTGCTATTGCATGTTTTGCACAGCAAAATCTCATCAGTATTTCAAAAACATCCTATGAATGCTTAATGCACTTAAGTCTATTTTATTCTAAATGATGAGAGCTCAGAATATAGCAGAAATTATTATTTGCTTCTGATACACGGCTTTGTCTCTTGTACTATTAAAATCCATCGCTTTTTATTCATTTCAGCTCTTGATATTACCCAGTTCATCCTACTTGTTATTCAACTCCTCCTCTGCATTGAGATTGACCCCATCTCTGTTATATCAGCAAATTTCATTCGTGAGTCAAGGTCATTAAGGAGAATATTAAATAAGATTGTTCACTTGATGAACTCCTCTAATATCCTTTTTCCCTGAAATACTTCCACTTTCAAGATAACCCATCATTCTGGGAAGATAAGGAGGATACATGTAATAGACAATGGGTCAGGAACGAACTCCGTTGCTTGAAGCCTTTTCCTGGAACAGCAATAAACTGAAACCTGTTACTGTTATCACGGGCATTGCATATTAATGTTACTGTGCTACTGGTGGTACCTGACCTGTGCCTCATTCCGTAGTTCCATACATGGCCTGGCCCTTTGCTAAGCCACTGCCTTTTGTTATGCCAGACCCATCCCAAGCTGGGCCTAGCATGAGAGCTGTACTGGAAGCAAGGCTTGTGCACATCAGCAAAAGGGACTTGGACCAGCAAAATGCCAGGTCAGGGGCTGCTGGATGGACCTGTAGAGAAGTTGGGGGGTTGCTGATGAGAGACAGAGAGCACTCACAAGCTGCAGGAAAAGAGCTGGTAAGAGAAGACAAAAATATCCCAGAGGAAATGTCCTCATGGTCCACAATAAAACCATGACCATCTAGAAGACAAGAGTGTTAGTGAGGAAAGAGAAACCCCCAGACTCTTAAAACAGAACCACAATAGTTTCAGAGCATCACAGAATTTGCAGTATCGTGATTCTTAGTTTTTATTACCAATATTAGGAAACGTTCAGATGATATTGTGCCGACAAGTACAATAAAGTTGTGCAAATCTGACAGCTTTGATGAAGTGGTTTTATAGCTGTGCAACAAAATCTTGCCCTCTTATCCTTTGGTGCTGAAGGTCCAAACCTATTTAGCCAGTCCACTGGAGCTGGTAGGCCAATGGGGTGAGAAATTAAACACGTTCAGCAATGCTGCTTAGATAAAAGCCATTGCTAGGCTTAGTAAGATTGCAGGTGAAGCCAATCTGGCACAAATAAGGAGAAACTGGGAGAAAATAAAGAAATAAATTTTTAAAAAGCTTAATTGAACTTCTTCAAGCATATTCCAGTTCCTTTTGTGCCTGCTGGCCTAGCAGATTGGCAGTACAGTAAAAGCAGGTGTGGAGAGGAGAGGTCCCTAGGCAGGAGGGAGGCCAAGCAGCAGCTGTGCAGGCTCACAGAGCGTGCTCGAGCTTTCTGCTCCGTAGTCCAACCGTGATGGAGAAAATGAAGGAGGGAAAAGAGGCAAAAGCAAAATGAGGAACTGAAATAGATTGATCGCATCTGAGTGACCTTGATTCAAGCACACTGCCTCATGATATACAGAAGTACAAACTAATTTTTGAACCACACTGGCCTATTTCATAAGGGTTTATTGTCAAAAATTGTGGTTTTGGTTGCAAATAGGTTTACAAGTATTCACACAGAAATTTGATACAGTCAAGCAAATACTTGCATTTCTATTGCTCCTCTGCTGTGGCACAGAAGCCCTGAGCCAGCTTAGAGAGGCTGTACAGATACATCCCAAATGCAGCCAGGTTGACAGTTTACATATAGAAAACTGACTTATAGAACAGACTGATGGTAAGCTTTTCCTCGGACTCAGTTTTTTGGTCCGTCTGAGGAATTTACAATTTTCAGTTAGAGTTAAGCTTTAAGAATTGTTATAAATTGACTTTTAAAAGCCCTTACAAGTACCTCTAAGGAAGATAGCCATAAAATCCAGTTAAACACAATTTAATTTATTTGAACTTAGAGCCTAACAATATAATGGAAAAAGAACTGTGCAGTCAATAGCCAAATGAATCCAGAATTAATCTGGGATTTTAACAGAACCTAGAAGAATTAGCGAGCCTCTGAAAATCCCTCTCTTAGAAAAGAAAGGTAAGACCTAGGGCTTTAAAGAAAAGTCAGTTGTCAATCAGTTTCCAAGAGTAGATATTGCATGCAAAGACAAGATATCAGAATTCAAGGTCAGGATTTTAACTCGGAAACATCTCTTTCATTAGCTATTTTCCTTGGATATTAATCAATGGGAGAAAGCAGTAACAAAAGTCTAGAAGTTATCCAAGCATGATCCGAAAGGTGTTTCTAATGACAGCATCAAGAACTGTATCAGCATAGAGAGGGTACTTGATTATAAAATCCTCATGCAAGTTAAGGACACAGAGGATTATATCAAAGCACTGCAAGAAAAGGTTAGAAAGATATGTAACATTTCTCAGCAATTTAATTTTTTAAAAACATCACACTTCTATGCTGATGCCCCTTTCTTTGGCCCTCCCTGGGTTACATGATAGTATCCTGGAACTGATGAAATTGAGAAAAAGTTTTTTGCTTCATTTCCAATGCAGTCTTGCACAAGTTTCTTAGAACACTGAAGCTGAAAAATATTGTGTGCATAAAAAAGATCATCCATCACCCATCAAAAAACAGCGTGTGTGTTTCACAGGAATGGGGTGGTATTAGGTGCTTTTTAGAAAAGGATATGGATTATTGACTGTTTTAAAGGAGGTCACATCAGTTTACAAATCAGCACACAGTTGCAGGAACCATTTTCACTTGCCTCACCCAGTAGGGAGAAACTGTAACAGTTTGAGTAAGCAAAGTCATAACAGGGAAATCATATTTGCATCCCATAAAATAGAGACAGAAAAAGAAAAGTTGGGGACTGCCTCCCTAACAGAGGTAATCAGCTTATAAGACAGGGAAACTAAAATGTTCTGCTATAAAAATAATTATTAGTTCTGCAACATAGCATTCAAGACATAATATTCTCTCTGTGCACTATTCTTAAGTTCTTCCTGCAACTGAATTAAGCATGATTTTATTAATCAACATTTAAATTTCATATATGTGACCTATTTTAGAGCAACCTATTTGTCCATAATAGGCATAATTCCTCGGGTTTTAAAAATTTCATTTTTCATGTCTGCTATTTTTACCATCTTCAAAAGTGAAGTAACAAGTGCATGATTGACCTCTTTATGAGAAAAATCTAATGTGTAAATTAGTAAGACATCCTAAGGTTCAGTAAGTAAAAGTGACATGAAATTCCCTTTTGCTTTTAAAGCTAATTATCTAATTGATGCATTTGCTTCATTAAGCTTTAGGTTTTATTTCTTTTTGCAAGTAGTAAAATGCTAGCTGACACGCATTTTAAGAAGATATCACTTTCAATGGCTCAAGACATTTTAAAGTAATGTATCTTAGAAACGTTCAACAAATCAGGTTTAAATTACGATTTAAAACGCTGGCATACTGAACATTTTAGAGGTTGCACAAATACTGTTTAGAAGCACAAACTGCATTATCCACCTTGAGTATCTTGACACTAGTTGTGCTCAAGAGGTTCTTCCTCTGTTGGGAGATATATAGACCTTTGAAGTGCAGTTTTACAGAATTAAGGAATTAGGCAAGTCAGGTTAATATACATACATACAAAAATTACTATGCATGTTTTTACAAAGGAGAAAAATTAGTACATGATAAATGTAATTATTAAAGCCAGTAGAAGAAACTGAACTATGTGTGAAAGGCCTATTCTCTTCTGAAAGGTGAAAAGTCTTTTCAACACGAATTAAAGTTAATCATATCAGGATACAATGCATATTTCAATAAAATAAGGGTTACTTCCTTATTTGAGTTGTCACAGGGGGTATTATTACTTTCTCACAATACTGTTCTTTTTGTTGAACTTTATTAATAGTAGTATTGAATGCAATCATTAAATATAATTAAATTACGTAGTAATACCACACAATTATTGAATCTGCTAGCAAAAAATAGATTTAAAGAAAAATTGATTTAAAGCAAAGAACAAAGCAGCAATACTGTTTCACGTAAGTTTGGAGAGTTATGGTGCCTGTTCTACACACAATTCATTATCCACTCTGCCAGTCTCACTAAAGAAGATTATGGCTACTTTGCACTGAAGTTTCTGTTTCAGAAGCAATTAGAACACAGAACAGACTGTAAAATATCTTAGATTTGTGGAGACAAAAATACTTGTATGTCATTAACAGAATTTTCAGTCGGCCTTGAGTAACTACTAGTAAGGTTTATCTATATCAAGACAGACAGGTTTCCAGCTACCACTGCTTATTCCAGTTCCCATAAACAACAAGATAATCACACAGGATGGAACCAGGTGTCACAGCTGTATTAAAGTAGCTGGAGAGGGAACAGAAGTGTTAAAAGAAGTCAGAATGCAAAGGAATACTATTTTGGAAATGTGACAAAGAGAAAGACTCTATTTGAAAGCTGCATTGACTGTTGAGCAAAATGTACAAGCAAGTAGACAGAAACCTGTTTTAAATCTGACTCTTGTCTAACATCCTGCAGACAGTCCTGCATGGATTCCTCCAGTGTGAGTCCTTCCTATAGACTGCAGTTCTTCACAAACACATTAGATTTTTCTCATAAAGATGTCAATCATGTACTTGTTATTTCATTTGTGAAGAGGGAATGAATAAAGAAGTAAATGAATAAATAAACAAATTAATAAATCTGGATTTCCTTTCTATGCTTCGTGGCTATTTAGGATAACAGGTTCCAGGATGAACAGATCAACTTCTGAACAGAAATTAGTCTGTGAGAGCCCAGAGTTAAGCCTTTAGTCTATATCAGCACCTATTTTGTATGTGGCTTTGGCTTTTCATCTATATCCCTGCTGAACGAGCTAACCTGGCTTCCACCTCTTGACTGCTACCTTCTTTTTCTGTATTTGGGTTCTATCAAAACTTTCTTTTTCATCCACACAGGTTTCTTGCTAACATTGCCTGACTTCCTGCACACCAGACTGGACCATTACCAAGCTTGAAAGTGGAGATTCTGGAAAATCAACTAGCCCTCCCGGACCCCTCTTCTCTCCAGGGCCATATCTCACGGTGATATTCCAAGAAGATCCATCAGCATGTAACAGCCTGCTCTCTTGAAGCACAGTGTTACGATCCTGCTTTTTGCCTTTTTAAAGCCTTGCAAGATCCTGAATTTCTTTATTTTATGATCACTCCAGACAAGACTGCCCATCCCAGGCTTCAAATTCCCAAGCAAATCTTCATTGTTTGTAAGTATGTGGTTCTGCAGAGTGTTTTCTTATGCTGGCTAATTGATCAATTTTGTGATAAATGAACACTTTTTTTCATCCAATTCACATTTTTCATTCATGATGTCTCTGTTCAGGAACGCTTGCAGGGCAAAACCAGAAGAATCATAAAGAATGAGAGCCAAAGGACAAGGTGAATTATAAAGCAACAGTTGGTGGTACAGTTTCCTATTTGAGCATTCATGCAGCACTTGAAAAACCAGCATACATTAAAATGCAGTCAGGTATTTTCTTACACAAATTCACCTCCAGCTGCTCAGCAGGCTTAAAATAAATTTTCTAGCATCTCCTGTGGCAGATACTTTGGTGGTATGCCTAAATTCAGAAATAGTGCAATGGGTGATCCAATGGTCTGCTTGTTCTGGTAATTTAACATTGCATTGCTGATGAAGGTGTTTGCCTTGTTCCATGTGACAGCAGCATCCTTTCTTCGCCCTGTCTTAGGAAATTGGCTGTGAACCTCACTAGCACTCAGTCAAACTCTGCAGTGGACCAGACAGCAAAATAGAGTTCAGAATTCAGTAAGGTTTTTGGTCTGCAGCTTTACACAGTGACACCTGCCATTCTGTGTCACTGTGCTCAGCAAGCCACATACTGATGGCCATTCCGACTGACACTACATTTCTCATTTTCCTTCTGCACTTGTAATACCTCCGCTTCTAGTCCACATTACGCAATGCAATAAAACATTTTGAAAGTGGGGAACAGGCATCAAAAATTAGTTTCAGTAACCCTTGCTGTGCGGAAATTGAATGATAACACCCCCCACAGGGGTGTAGAGATTTACAACTAATCATATCTGTTCATATCAATGATTCACCATTCAGATCCTGGACAGTATGTAAATACCAGGCTCCCTATAGTGTCTCTAATAATTTGCCTATGCTCACTTTTAGCTGGTGTATTTTCCTCCTCAAAACCATTTTATAAGATGTAAAAGTTGCATCAGATTTTAAGTTTTGTGGATAAAAAGACAAAGGATCTTGGGTTTAGCACTAAACACACTACAACTTTCAATGATCTCTTCATTAAAACCATTACAAAAGAGAAAAAACCCTGTACTACACAGCACAAAAACCTTTAAACCTTTGAACATTCATTAACCAATAATTAAACATTGCTATATGTGATTCCCTCATACCAACATGAATTTAATAAGAGAAAACTTGAGAAGAATTCGGGGCTTTGAAGGAATTTAGCTACACTGTGCGGCGCCTCCCATACACAGCATGATGGGAAGTTGTGGGTGCTAAGATCAGACAGAGGTGTGTAATTGCACAGTTGAATGTGCAAGAAATGTACATATTTTCTTGGTGTGGTAGGGAGAAAATAAACAGTTAACCATTAACCATTCTCCTATCCCTTTTGAACTTTAAGTCTTTCAGACTGATACATAAGGTTAGAAAGTCTAACAGATTTTTCCTTTTTTTTTTTCCTTTTTATTTTTCCCCCAGCATCTCAGCTATTGAGAATTTCCATGGTTTTTTGTTCACTTTAGATAAAATAGAATTTTAGCAACTTGGCCATAGAAAGGAACCCATCTCACAATCAGAAATATCTTAATTAAAGATGCACACACACACACATCTCTTAACAAGATGCTGCCACTGCATCTCATCTACACATTAGCAACCCTGTCATGACCAGCTCACTCACGTGCAGGTTCTCGTAGTTTCTTAACTTCTTCCCTTCCAGGGCAGAAATTTCACAATATGCTTTTACATAGGCAAGATATTTCTACATCATTCAGGTTTTCTTTGAAAGATTCGTCATCTTTCGCTGACCGAGTCAGCACGAAGTTTTTCCTGAAAATATTACAGCCTTTATCCCTGCTGGCTCCATCTCACTTCTGCCTACTCGCTGCTAAACACAGCCACTTCCAGGTAAGTTTGGGAAAGTGGAAATAAAGTAAACCCACATTTGTGTGCTGTATATCACTTTTACTATGCAAATGATTGTTTAGAGGAGAATAAAAGGCTGTAAATATTTTGAGAAGTGGGCCCCCAGTGCCTCTTCAGTCTGCCAAACGGCAGTGCGTGCTTTGTAATTATGTAACATAGAGAATACCAGCTGGTTTGAATAGTTCTCAGGGGCTTTGGATGATATCGAAATGCTCGGCTCCCCCAGTGAGAGCCATAATCAAGCAAGTAATACCGTAAAGTCAGACCAAATTGACATTGAGTTGTTGGCTCTTAACACACTTTAAACCAGATGTTAATGCTGTACACTGTGATTTTGAAGTTTTTTTGTCTTTTCTTAGATAAAGCACTATTTCTCTGACAAAATAATGCTCTTGTATATAGACACTCTCTCAGATGTTGCATTTTGCATTTTCTGAAGAAACAGCCAGATGTTTATTTTTCACTGGTATGGCATAGAATGGAAAGAGTACTTGTTTTGCTGTCAAAGAAGTTTTGGGAGGCAACCAGCCCAGACATTGTTGTGTATTCAGCGTGACAATGGCTTAAAGGGGAGTCTTGGGAGCAAACTTGTGAATTTGTACAGTGGCACTAAGAAGAAGTGTAAACATTTATGTAAACATTTAAAAATAAGCAAGTGTCTCCATTAAAAAGTTTTTGCAATGGGTTCTCCACTGCTTTACAAAGCAACAGACACCTAGAATTTCTCCAGACCTTGTGGTCTTTAGATGTTTAAAAAAGGTAGTATGAAACTATAATATTATATCTATTTTGTGCAATCTAATACAGAAGCTGAGAAAGGTCTCAGGCTGTTGGTACAACTACTCTGCTCCTGAAGCATCACAATTAAAACGCTCTCCACAGAGATTACATCTTCCTTCATAATTTTCTTAATAATTGTTTACAGCCATGCTGAGACAACTTTTAATTTTTATCACAAAGCAAAGAGCTCCTTCCATTTCCATACAACACACTCCCAGGTCAAAGACTGTAAGCCAAAGAATGAATTGGGAACTTAACTAGATAGGCTGATCTTCTTTCTGCTTATAGTAGCAAGTTAAAAAAAAACACGTCACCTCCTGCAGGTGTCTAATGCAATAGAAGGATTGTCCTAACAGCAAACTGCACTTTGCAGTATGGACTGGAGGCACAGAACTCAGCTGGGTGACCCAGCTCTCTGCCTGGGTGCTCAACAGCCAACCCTCCCACACAACCAGGGAATATTTTACACAATGCCCATACAAATTCTATTCACAGTTTATAATGTTCTCACAGTATTAGCCAAAAATCTGCCAAGTCTGAAGGACCCAAGAATGGCTGCCATGTGTTACATGTATCATGAGACCAGTCCAAGTCCCTCTTCATCCTTACTCCCCTCCTCCTAGCCTTACCAGTTTGCCACTGTGATCCCTTGACAGCCATTCTGCTGGTTTTAAGCTGCTTTGCATGCTGCTGTCTGTTCTGAGATGTGGGAAACAGAGTGCCGTGAGATTGCATGTGCTGTTAGACAAAGCCACTGCATAAGGGATAGAGGTCAAGAACCGCTTGGTTGAAAAGAATGAAAGAAATGCAAAAATGTCCTAACCCCCTGCTGTATATTAGAATATCCCAAGGTGAATCACAGTGACATTTCCTCCCTGAGACACAAGTATAGCATAATTTTTGTAGAAATGTGTAGCAATTCTTCACCAAAAATCAGTAGAATACTGAATATTCTCTTGACTAAGCACTAAAAATGTTTTACATATTATCAGTAGCCCGATTCCAGATAGCCATGTTAAAACAGCAAATAGACAAGCCCCTAGGTAATAGGAATAAACACAACCAATTATGTTATCAATTATTCAGATGGATAACTACTCTAAAGAAGACAACACAGCTGTTTAATCATTAATAATATTTAAGGCACTAACAAACTACACTGTCACTTAAGATTTTTATGGCCTACTGGGCAAGTATTTTTTGAAAGAGCACATAAAAATAAAGGAGCATTTGAGAGACTTTTGTTTGGGTTATGGAAAGATCGTATCAGTATTTCAGGTTAGATTTTAAAGGTACTTTCCACAATAATCTTCCATCCCAAATGACCTGTTCTAAACAAATATATGGTAGCTTTGTATTTCAACAGTTAATATTTTGTTTACTATTGGGCCTATCTTTATTCTTTTTTCCTTATCAGTTACATTATTTTCAGTATATAAAAAAATGAATTTCAGTCCTTCTTTTCACAATGGGAATCCATACCAAAATGGAAATTTGTAGGGAATGGGTGCTGAGATAAACCTCTTTCTTGAAGTTAGCTGGAATTAAAAAAAAATAAAACAAGAAGATGTCCAATCAGCTCTTGTATGCATAGAAAAAAAGTTAGTTTTGGGGAATGTATGCAATTGCATTTTTATGCATAGAATATGAATTCTACTATTATTTTCTGTTATATCAGTTTTTGTTAGTTCCATTTATCCAACAGAGAGGAGAGAAATAGAGATTTTTGCCCTGATGAGCACTCATAAGTTTCTTAATTTCATTACAGGATTGCCTAAAATTAGACTAAATCTATACTTTGATATCCAAGAGGTTAGCCTTTTTGGCTTGAGTAACTGACAGCTCTCTTGCAAGGCATTCATCCCATGATAAAATAATTGAAGGTAGGTTTTTATTCCACGTCTACTAAAGAATGAAAGCATCTCTAATTTAGTAGAACAATTCTTGTATCATTTAAGATTAAAATCATTGCTACAGACATGAGCCTTTTCAAGCCCAAGATCCTGTGGCAGGTTCAATACACATAATTTCTAGAATTAACCTGGAGCTGATTGTGGTATCTGAGCTATGGTTTTATTGCTCACATTTTTTCCTCCAAAAGGTTGTTATCCCCCAGGTTTCTTTCCCAGAATCTTCTCCTGCAACCATATTTCACTGATTGCTTATGATTCAAGGACATGACTGTGCAGGAAATTTGTCACAGCAGGCTGGAGGGGTGTTCCATTTATGTTTGAAAAACCACAGACTCCACAGTAATATGTCTTCAGCCTTGCTCGAGCACAGCAACTACACAGCAAACAGCTTCTCGGAAAACATCAACACCTGACTTCCAGAGGGAGCACAAAGCAACATGATTTTTGATTCACGATGTGATGCCTGGCCTACTGATACAGGCATATTTAGAAAAGAGTTTGAAAATGGAAGCAATTTAACTACACTGAAGCTTTAGGTAATAAAAGCTTGTTTCAAAAGATACGCCCAATTTTATGTCAGACCTTAACTATCTGTAAGAGGACTATGTGATATTTTTGACTAAACTAATAAGTATGGTTACTTTGTTAAAATTTATTTTATTTTGTATTATATTGCTCATTCCGAAAAAAAAAACTTGCATTTGTGATTTTTCTTTTTTTTTCCTTTTTTTTTTTTTTTGGAGTGGTTTCTCTCATGATTTTTAGGAACTCATTTAATATTCTGTGCAAACAACAAAATATTAAATATGTCACTGCTTTTTTAAACCTAAAAATAAGCAATGTTCTTTATTCCAGCACAACTACACAGTGACTGAACTGGAACAAATAATAGGCTTCAACTAGATGACGTTTCTCCTTCTTTTATCACCACTTCCCCAAGGGCTGTATGCCAAATTGGAGAATGATAAAGTAAGGGGGAATTATTTAGTGGGAAAGATGTTATCAGAAACATGGGAATGAGATCTAAGATCAACCAGAATAAAACCACAGATGGCAGGTATACATATGATGAAAAGGAATTTTAAATTTAGAAACATGAGACTACTTAGCAATAGTAAAAACTTCAATTATAAATGGAAATGATAAAATTTCATTACATGCCAACGAGGCTCAAAATTCAAGTAATACTTGAACTTACAAAGACCACAATGTGGTACTCATCACGTAAGAATGCTGAATGCTTTTTATCACTGTCTGAGTAAATGAAGGGTATAAATACACAATATGGACTAGGGAAAAGAATTACTTACTTCTTTTTTATAATGAACTCTCAAAACTATGGAGATGAGTGGAGATATATTTCAACCACCACTACTAGTGTTTATAGAAACCCCTTAATATTCAGATACTTAAGAAATTTGGAGGCAGTCTAACATTTCATTATGCAACAAAGGCAAACAAAGAAGTATGAATACTATGCATAATGAAAGAAAAGATTGCTAAAGATTTGATTTCTAGAGGATGGGAATACAATTAAACACTACATTTGAGGTTCTATAATGAAAGGCTTGGCAGCCATACCTAGTTCTACAATTTTAAGAGGTTATAAATTGGGTTACAAACGTGGGATATTCTTAGAATTTTGTATTGATTCAGCTACAATCACATTAACTACTAACTAGAAAACAGTGCAACGCCAGACAATACCAGTAAAGAATATACTTGGCATATGAAGCAATCTAAAATTACCTAATAATATCTAATAATTCCCTAAATGCTGGAAGTGCAGTTTTGAAATACTCAGTACTAGAGACAATCCCATTAAACATTTTTAAAAAGCATGAAGGAGTAAATAAAAATCCCAAGAAACAAGATTGCTGATTTTTTCAAATTACACAAAGAACGCTTGTGAATTCAGATATGCAGAAGGAAGCAGCGTGTAGAAGCCAGTTACTGGGCAGGTAACACATCTAGAAACCACAAATATGGCCCACACAAACAGAATGGAAGGTTTGAACAGTTCTGGTTTTTAACAGAAGTCTGGAAAACGATGAGGCTGAAAAGGTTCAGAGAGAACATAAACTCGCAGTATGATGTTAGGTTGGAAAGCACTAATGAAATTCTTGGGCACGAGCAAGATGTATTAAGCAGAAATAGTAACTTCACCACGGTGCTAAATTGACATAAGAACATTTCCCATGTACTTGGCATGCATAAGCTGAAAATTATTTTCAGAAATATTTCCAGGGAGAATTTTTAAAAACAATTTGGTTTCATATCTTTGCGTAAAATATTCAGGACCAAATCATATGCACCATACACCAAGAAAATGTTTTCAAGATGACCAGATAAGCAGCTTTTTGATTTTTCCTTATCCTCCCCCCGTGCCTCTATCCCATCCCATGCCTGAAAGGTGCTACTGCCTCACGCATCAGTTCTGCAGGTAGGAGTCATCCCAAAAATGGTGAGGTACACCCTCCCCACCTCATGTATGTTCTGACCCCCCATATGAAAATGAAAAACACAGACTGGACTCCTCAGCTGGAAACAACCCTGGGTCAGGCTGCAATGGCAGTTGCTAACCCCTGAAAAAAGAAAGAAATAGTTGGGGCCAGACAGTTCCAATGGGACACTGGCATGACATTTTAACTGGGAACGCATGGGTACCAACCAAACCGAGCTCAGGTGTTTAGCACTTTTGTCTTTCTGTTTATGCCCATTGAATGGCATCTCAGTCTGGAAGCAGTAGAGTGAGGAGGGGAGCTTGGGAGAATGTCACTGGGTGTTTGCAGGACACATCCATACTTGCTTTTCATGATAAGTCGATTTAGTATTAGCTGCTTTGGAGAAGCAACAAAGTTTGTCTGACACTATTTCAAAATTAGTGATTTTTTACAGGCTAGCTTTTGAAATTTTATTTCTGAGATGGGAAGACATAGATTGATAGGAAAGATTTTAAAAGATTTAGGGAGAAATATATTTAGGTATTTCTGTAATTAATGTAAGACATTCAGCATTTGCCTTACAGATTCCCTGGAAATATAACAGTAACTTTCTAGCACCATCACTTACAAGTGAAATCAAGAACACCTCCCATGTGACTACAGATTGTGTGAACTACAAATGATAACCACAAAAACCAAGAAATTGCCTCCTCAGACACAGAATACTGACATACCTATTCCTATTCCATATACAGAAAATTTAATATAGGTGATACTTGCCATATTTGAGCTGCGGCAATAATTTTTTCCTCTCTATACTTGTCCCTACATTAGTAAGTGCCTTTAGATGCACCCAACTACAAATACCACAGAAGTTTAAAGACTTAAAAATACTTGCCCATTAAAAGACTTGCTTTCAGTCAGACCCATTAGCATTGGAAGAAATAAGCCTTTCTAATTAGGCATTTAGATATATTTTCAGAATAAAAGATGCAAATATTTAAAAGCTATTGAATGAATAGAAAGTGAATGAGTCTTCTGTTGTTTGCAGTCTTATTAAAAGTTGGAAAACACTGTATTTTTATGAAAAAAAAAGAAAATTCAGATGGGCTGGTGGGGAATGGACTATAATTGGTTATAAATCAAATTAAATTCTGAGCTAGCATGCATTTTAAAGTCTTTCTTCCACTTTAATCTGTTTCTTCTTCTGCACACAGAAAGCTTGATGAAAGTTGGAGGAATTGAAAGAAATCAGTACAATACACATTCATCTCAGAGTCCTGTATGTGATAACTTTTCCTCTCACCCTAGCTCAGAGATCATGCTGCACAAGAAGCAGGATTTTAAGGACTTTGACAGCTGATATTTTAGATGTTAGGCAGCTAATATCTTTTGTGCACCTGGCAGAGAAGTTTAATCTCTTGAGCAACCATTTTTATGTGTACCTGTCCTACAGATTCAGTGTTCAGGTTGTGCACTGTTGGAAGGAATATCAGAACACTTCCGCGGCAATTCTTTTTGCAAAGGCTTTATTTGTTAATGCTCACACAGATTGTTTTGCTTCAAGTTATAAATGAGGTTAGCCAGTATCCAAAGAACTCGTCTCACAGTTAGAAATGGTGCAAATTAATCTTCTGGTCCACAAACTGATCCTGTGGCTGGGCACTTACTGCAGCACACAGAGCCTCAACTTTTCAGAAGTCCAATTCCACTTGTACCAAGGCCCTAAAAAGGCAGCTACTCTTTCATAAGAGAACAGGAATGTCCTTTTATGCCAGAAATACACAATATGAAAGCCACAAAGGAGAATGAGAAATATAGGTCTCACTTTTATAGGACTGCTGTTAAAAAACCTCATTTTCCATAGCTTACATTCTGTGTGACTGAGAAGGAAACCCAAAAAGAGAGTGAGATGGAAAAAAAAATGAGCTGGCAAAGGGATTCTTAAAAGACAGAAGGTCTTTCAAAGGATGAGAAAATATAAATGCCCTCTCAGATGTAGAGAAGGATACAAAGATTGGAAAAGAAGAAAATCCAGTGAGATGTGGCAGAGGGTTACAAATGCAATACATGGAAGCAAAGCAGGTAATTTTTACAACAGAAGAGATCTTGAGCAGTGAAAATATAGCAACATATGTGTAAGAGGCAAAAAGAGGTGTATATGTTTCGGCAGCCATAAGATATGGAAAGAAGGATGCCAGAGCTTGCAAGGAGAGAATAAAGAAAGGGTATGCTTTTTATAAGGCAGTTGGAAAGGGATATTTTGAAGTAGCAAGTATGTAGGGATGGTATGAAGAATGACTTAGAGGAAAAATATCAGGAGGTTTCAGGCAAAAGGAAAGTAGAATTTTAGCTTAAGGATGAATGAAATAAATGCTTAGTAGAAGGATTTGTTTTTGTTGTTTGTTTTTTTTTAAAGTAGCTTCAGAGTAAAATGGTTAATAAAGAGAAATTACAATTGACAGAAAAATTATATGGAAAATATGGGTAGTTTAAGGAAGAAAATTCAAGGAACTGGTATTGGATGGGATTTTTCCACTTCAAAATGCAGACTATCTACTCAAGAGAGATGACCAAAATACAGAAGACTGAGATGAAGCATATGTGTGGGCCTAAAGAAACATAAGAAGCTAAACCCAAGATGCAGAAAGTGGTAAATGAGAGAAGTAAATGAATGGTGTCAACCAGAGATAGAAATACTACCTGCATCCATGACAAATGGTAGAACCAACATTAACCAATCAAATCCTCTTAATTAAGCAGATAATCAATCAAGGCAATATATAAAGAAATCGTATTTAACAGTAGCTAGCCACATATTTGCTCAGGATGAACAGCATGAGTTTCAATAATTTCCAGAGGTCTTTAGTATTCCCACCTGCTACATTCTATTTTTTTCATATGCTATGCACCTTCAGGATAAAGGATATATTAACAGCCCTTAAGTATGTATGTCTCTCTCCAAATACTTATCTCAAATTGATTACTGAAGTATATATTTAGTGCCTGTCTAAGCTACAACTTAAATTACTGAAGGACTCAAAACAATCTTAGATGATAATAAGCAACGTTACACAACAAGCACTTACTATTGTTTAAGATCTGCCAGAGAGTAGACATGCACTGTGATACTGATATGAAAAGATGAGTTGTTATTATTTCCATTCAGTTAACAGGAAATAACTTAATAAAAGGAAGAAAAAGCACTATGCTTTTTCCTCTTTTGAGCTTGCACTTCTAAAGCTATCACATCTTGTCATGGCCAGAAGGAAAAAAACCTCACAAACTCTCTGGAAGAATTTCTTTCCAAATACACATTAACTGTTTTTGGAAGTACTCATTTTGGCAGAGATCTGAAAAATTACTCACAACTTGCTCAAGACTGTGAATCAGAAACTGAGATTGTGCCACCCCTGCTAGGTCAGGCAGCTTCAGGGATTCTCTAACAGAGAGCTATTATTGCACTTTGCTCACATGTATCCATCAACCTCAATCACCTTGGCTGGTGTATTTCTCATTTTTTCAACTTCATTTCACTTTATCCTGTCACAGCTTCTAAGTCCAGAAGTTCAAAAATGCAATTTCTCCCTTTCACCACTTCAGAAGCATCCTGTTCAGCTGACCTCATCACCCATGAGGGATTCAACTTCAGAGTTTAAGCTTCTTTCTCATGCAGGACAGCACAGTACCTGTGGGATTCGTCCTTATCTTCACAAGACTGAAAACAGTATCAGTGAAGCAACACATCACAGATCTCTCAGTATTTTTACATGGCTGCTTGTGAAAGGTGCTGACAGCAGCACAGTTCAGAGCTCTCTGTGCCAGCCACAGAAGGTGGTTATGTTTTCATCTGCTAGTACTAATACAGGCCATGTTTTGGGACCATCAGAGAGAGAACTATCCTTGAAATAATTTTTAGGGCAATTTTAGCTCCTTAGCTTTAACACATGGGAACTTTTGTTCTGCCTCAAGAGGTACCATGAATGGTGAAAATTTACCTCCTTTTAATATTCCAGACCTGCTTGCTGCCAGCTTCAGTTCAGCTCCCTTTTACTTACAGAGGAAGATGTGCTCAGCCTGGCCAGGCCACTCTTCATCCTCCCCAGCACTAATAGTGAGCGCAAGGCCTTCATTTTCTGTGTGAAGTTCTGACTCCTTTCCACCTGTATCACTTTGTATCTCTTTACATTGCATTTCATCTGCCATTTCCCTGCTCAGCCACTGATCCTTGTAAGTTCATCTTACAGTTGCTGATGAACCTTGTGATTACTATGCTAACCTTCATATCATGACCAGACTTGGTCATATGTATATTCAGTCTTGTTATTTCTATTTCTTCGGTTTTGTCTTATATCCACTACCTGACTACTGAAGGAACTGTATAGGCAGCAAGCCTTTAGTCACTTAATTTCCTTAAAACTTTTGGGGAAGCCATCTCTCTGAAAGCCACCTAGAAATTCTGACAATCTCCTTTGTCCATGTACTTGCTAAGAACTTTAAAGAATTCCAGCAGCTTTATGAGTCAAGCATTCTATTTAAATAACCATCATGAGTGTTCATGATAATTATCCATGTGTCCATTAATTCCATCAGCTAATGATGTGTCTAAAGGATTTAAAACTGTTGCTCTACTTTCAGCTACACTTGACTGCTTATGCACTTTATCCACTTAAAATTGAAAGTTCCCTCACAATTATGCAAAGATAGAAATTTTCTGATTTACTGGTTATGACCAGAAACTGTTTTATATCCAGTGCCTGCTGGTATCTCTCTTTCCCAACTGGCAAAAGCAATTGCAAGAACACAAATCTTAACCAAAATCCTGCCTAAGAATTCCTGCTTCAATTTAATTGGATATGATTTCCTGGTGTTTCCAGATTTTGGCTTAATTAGGTTCATATTTATTCATAATTTAAAATACTTAAATTTCCATTAGAGAGCTGTTTAGTTGAGAACTTCCATCACCTTAAAGGTCTCAAATGGAAGATTGCAACAGATTTAACAGAACTGAATATCTGTGATGTAGATACCTGTCATCTCTGTCAGTGCTCCTCAATAAACACATCTAAACAATTTTGTTCTCCCATCTCATCAGCAACAGAATAGGTCAGGCAGTTGGACTAGATGATCGTTTAGGTCCCTTCCAACTGAAATATTTTGTGCTACCCAACCATTGCTACCCTGGCTTACTTGTAAGAAATACAAATTTAAATTATGTAGAGAAAACATGCATTAGACACAAAGCAATGCTATCTACAAATATTCATACTAGGTTACATTACTCTCAAAAACATCACTGTTGATAATATATCCACATAAATGACCAAATGATACTTAATATATTGAAAATAGTCTGTACAATCTCATTTTATGCCAGTTACAAAAGTTGTCTCTAATAAAGATACAACAAACAGCCCGTGAGCTAAACACAAACGTATTTTCTTCCAGCCTTGATTTGAGGCGGGTTGTCTATGCTTCACCAAGCAGAGAAAGATGGTTTTCTTCCTTGCATCAGACACAAGCAAGGAGAAGATTTTGTATATGTCTCATGACAACATTTCATCTTAATACAATCTGGTCACAGCAGCTACTGCAGAAAATTGCTCGCGGTTTGCTGGCACCATGGGAGACCATCATTACTGACAAGATTGAGAAACCCATCAAAGGCAATTCAAGACTCAATCTAACTGTGGCATCCAAGTGCTGTGCTTTTTTATTGGGGCTATTTTCTTGCATCTCTTTAATTCTTATTCATGTCCGTTGGTCCTTGACTCTCATTGAGATTCAATGCAATAAAGGCTTCAGCTCAACTGAATTCAATCTCAGAAATCATCAAAAACTAAGATTTATGTTATAGTTTTTGGAAAACCTTATGACAGCTACCAATTCAGGTGAGGAGATGTAATCTCTTCTTCAACAGCATTACAAAGATACTCACCTGACTCCTTCACAAAGGAAATGCACAAGGCAGCCTATTCTGTATCATGTTGGGATGACAGAAGTCACTTTCTCTGTGGATATTTGGCAGAAACCAGTTACCACCTGTGTCAGCAACTTTGTTTAATAGGTTTGTTGGATTGATTGAAAGTCATCTATCGTATGGTAGTTTTTTACAGAAAAAAAAAAAATTCTCCTTTCAGTCTCATGGTCACCCACTCCAAATCAGACTGAACACATCACTGCTTTTAAAATAGAATACAGAAATATTCTTTTGAAACACATGACTTGCTGAGCTTGCAAATGTCACACAATAGCCAGCAAAAAACAAGATGCAAAAATCATAGGTCTATTTTCCTCTTGTTATTGCAGACAAGATACGTTTACCTGCAAGGGTGACAGAGAGACACTAAAGTTCTAGAAAAGTTACAAAAATACATCCTTTTCATGAACATGGCACAAGATACAAAGATTCGTACTGTCTTCAACTGAAGTTGTCATCATACTATACCAGTTCTATGGTCTTCATCTGTAATACAAGTCTCTTTTTTCATAGCAGTGTACTATTCCTTACAGTGGCAAAAATTTACAGCTAGCTTTTCCCAAAACAGAGTTAATCAAATGAGTAATCAGGATTTAGTTTGGGAAAGGAAAAAAGAGGAAAAAAAATCTGTAATTTTTTTTTTTTTTTACTAACTTCTAGTTCCTATTTGAAAGTTCTCTCAAAAAAACTACAACCCCAGTCTCTCACTAAGTAGTAGGATATTCTAGCTTTTGATTTTCATCAGTTATTGACAAATGATCTCTTTAAACACTCAAAATATTTTGTTTCTGAATTTAGAACATTATTTCCAATTTATAAATAACCAGTTTGGAGAATTAACTCAGGGCAGGGGGAGTGGTGTGTGCGCGCCTATGTGTGTGTATGTGTGTACAGGTGTGGGGGTATTTGTTTTTTAATGTCATAGAAAACAGGCTAGGAAAAAAAGTCTTTCACTTCATGAGGGTGCTGAAGATACCTTCAAAAATCTTGTGATCTTTTAAAAAACCCAAAATATGTGGCTGGCCGCCTCTTGTAGCCTAAGGCTGGTTCCACCTCAAGTGAAGTCATCACAGACTAACTTCATTATGGACATCACATTACTCTATCCTGTCATTAAACAAGCAGAGTGCATTAGGTCAATGCTAAAAATTCCTCTCTCTTTCATCCTTACATTACACATATCCAAAAAGAGATACCAGATCATGGTCCAAGGCCAGGATTGGCAATAACACTAGCAAGCCATCAAGACACAGCCAAAATTTCCTCTGGGAAAGGGATATTGTGCAAAGGGAAAAACATATCTGTCTGCTGAACTGCCCACATATGACAGGATTAACCGAAAGGAAAATTATTTTGTTGTGGAAGCTATCCTAAATTTTAGGTTAATTAGCATCTTAAGTTCATTCACTTTTCAGATGTTTATTCACTATCTGATTCCCATCTGCTGCCTGTGAGATCAGAATCACACCAGTATCACACCTCTATTAATTGAAGCTAATTTTGGTTGTCTTTTTATAACTTGGGAAAAAAAGAGTAAATGGTCACACATACAGTCAGAGTAGTGAGAGATTGTCATTAAAAGTATTCAACACATCTAGTTGCTCAACTAGGATAAAGGCAGTTTCTTTTAACCACAAATCTAATTAAAAACAGCTTACATAGAGCATCTCCAGGGTATAATGAGACAATATGGAAAACATGCATATTCAAAAACCCTGGATTTAAATCTAGCAGAGCAAATAATGCAAAAGAGTGAAGAAACATTTTCAATTAAATTTAGAATCCTAATTATTTTTATCTCTTTTTCAGGTAGGGTCTTGTGTTATTTAGGCATATTTAACCATTTTATCTTTGGTCTATAAAACAGGTTTTCCAGCTGGGCCACAAAATCTGCAGACAACACTCCAGATGAGTCATCTAGTTGATATCATCCCAAATACTATGGGATAGAAGAACTGAAACTTTACATAATTCTACTCATTCTTTGGAACATCCAGAAAGATCTCACAATGAAGTATATGCTCCATTAAGAAGTGACTAAAAATGCACCCCCAAATAAGAGTCTGTCTCTCAAGCACTGTTGCTCAAAGCCATATCTAAACAGTATCTAGCACCAGGAAGAAAATGAAATTACAGAAAATAATCTCAGCAGCAAAGATGAAAACTATGGATGTAATAAAGAGAACTGAAAGAGATCTAAATCATATTCTGTACTTTAAAAAATGGGTGCTGGTGAAAAGAAAACATGCAGAGAATAGTCTGTCTGATAGTAGCTGATTCCTGCATTCTTCATGTATTTTGGTTGGCAATCACGTAGAGGCCGCTGACTGTGCAAATGCATTGTATATAACTGAGAATAATACCCCAGGTAAGACCAACATTTGTTTTAAAACTTGCATGTCTTAAACTTGATGACAGAAGATAAATTAAACCCTGAAAAATGTCTGTGGCTTACCTAGGACTGAAAAGCTGTTTGCAACTGAGAGGATTAGCTAAGATAAAAGACCAGCTCTTGGTCAGGCTAAAGTACAGAAATCTCAAAGTGAGATTTTGAGGAGACTTAGAATGAGTCCTTTACACAGAGATTTTTACTTGCCCAGCAACAGCCCCCATGTTGATGGGGCTGTAATTTCTGACCACATAGGTGAGATTAAAAATGCAAAGTATAACAAGGAAGGGGTGGAAGCAAAAAGCAAGTGGAGCTAGTTCAATGTCTATTTAATACCTTGAGCTCATAAAAAGTGCTAAAATCAAGATAATGTAATGAGACAAAAGAAAGAGAAGGGATGCAATTTATTTTTCAGAAAGAATACCAATATCCAGATTCAGCTGAATCACAGAAGGAATGGTAGCAGCACTGAGTCTGTATGACAGCATACACCAACTGCCTACTGTACTCTAGGGACTCAAAACCAACCTGTTTGTACATTTTCAGAAATGCATAGTCAAGAAACAACTCCATTCCCTAATCACAAAATGGATATGGAGAAGCGTCTTGGTCTGTGGAGGGGTGTCTATCAGCTAACCTCGGGGGTACCTACCTCCACCTAAATTCACCAAACAAATTAAATCAGTTGATGTGTTTAGAACAAATCACTCCGAAATTACTAAGGCAACCTGCACTGACTGAGAAGGGAAGCTCACACCGGGCAAACAAAGCCAAGCCTACTTTGGTGGGACATCCACTAGTTCACACAACTGCTGACAGAGGCAGGACCCAGGCCTTCCCAGCCTGAGAATATTTGAAACACACTTTTTTCCTATTCACGGACCATTGCATACAGCTTTAAAATGGTTTTTACAACAGGGACCAGTTTTCTGAACTCCCAGAGGAGTTTGCTCTTCACTGGGCTGTAAGTTGTATACTTGACATTTAACTTTAAATATAATGCTCTGCTGTTACAGTAGACTATAGTTTACAATTTGCTACTACAATTTTCTAGGAAGCCATCACAGTAACTTAAAAAAGTCTAAGCAGCAGGCCAAAGTGTGGTCTGTCTAAGCGTTTGACTATATCAACAAAAAAAAAATCAGCAGTTTACAAATGCTTAAATTACATAGGTGGGAGAGAATGGGTCAAGGTCATGCTTCTGTACTTTACATTTCTGAATTTTTTACAGAAACAAAATATGCAGGGCAACTCTCCAAAGTTTTACATGTCATTCAGTTCTGCTGCTGACCCGCTTAAAAACCTGAACTTTATCCTCATGGAATGACTGAGAAAACTATGAAGCTGCATTTTCCTTGATAGTTCAGACCTCATCAAGAAACATCCAATTGCTGAGTCAGCAAGTTTTTTTAAAAGCTTCTCCATAATGCAGCTCTAATACTGGATTACTTCCAGTCTACTTTTTTGACCCTTTGCTGAATTATGTGGCATGGATTTTTCAAACAAAGCCTTCACTGCCTGCCATTAATCCTTTTGGGTAAGCAAATCAGCAAGCCTTTTAATCACTGGGATTGATACAACCACTCCTAGAAAAGCACCACAAACCATCTGCCAAATTCACAACTATCAGATCCATGAGTGAATGAAAGTACAAGATAAACAGCATGGTACAGAATGCCACAGCTGAATAAAAAATTAGAACCAACACAGGAGAGATGGATTACTGCTTTATTGTACTACAATCCACAGAGCAGTTAAATCTCAACATATCATTTCTATTATAGTAGTCTTTGCTCCAAACTGCAAGTCTAAGCACAAACCCTTTCCCGTGTATTACAAGAACAGAAGAATGCAGACACATATGTAAAAATATGAATGTAAATGTAGGTTTTCATAGGCTACCTTGCTCCTATGGCCTATGATCACTCTTTATCTGAAACAGTACTTCCAAATAAAGTCTTTGTATGCTTCTCACTTACAAATGTTGTAATTTGTGTCCTACAGTGTTATATAAACTCAAAACTGCTCAATGGGATGTGAAATACCCCTTCAAAATGATGCTAGGCCAATCCTGCAGCTAAGTAGTTGCTAAAACTAGGTGCAAAACAAAACCCAGGGCACGTTTCTTTTGGAACAGTGAAATGTAGAGAGCTGCAGTGGAGACCAGGAAAGGTCACCATCCTCCCTCTTCATATATGGATTGGAATAATTTATCTATTTGTTTTATTTTAACATACCTAGTCCTGCTTGAGAACATAATAGAGACAAACCCCTAAAATACACTGAAATCTGAAATAATTGGGAAATGAAAAAAAAAAGGGTATGTCTAACCACCATCACAATACATAGGAATCAATAGCAGCTACAAGCAGAACACAGGAAACAATTTGATGCTCAGCTCCAAAGTGCTGGCAAGAGCACAAGCAGCTGGGGCCTCTTTTGAGTCTCCCTCAACCTTGCAAAGACCAAGCCTTTTCAGTGTAAGTTCAAAACTCAGAGAGCCAACTATTTAACAGCAGCAACCAGAAAAAGAGGCCAGCAGTAAATGCAAACTGTAAAAGTTAGAATTATCGTTCCCTTTTCCTTCTCCCAGGGCAGAGATTTCCACCTCCAGGGACAGCAGTTGCATCCAAAATTCAGAATCAGAAGTTGATTGCACATTAACTATGGACAGAAATAAAGTGACAAAAATAAATTTACAGTAGGAACACAAGATAATGAGAAGGCAGAGACGTTCCTGCACTAGTTTGCCTAATTCCCACCAATCAATCCTCTGGTGTTGCAAAAAGGAGCCTCTCACCCCTTCAGCTGGGCAGGCTCACACCCAGTACTTCTCAGGCTGAGGGAAAAGCCACCCCTGGCAGCGCAGAAGCAGGCAAGATTCTCTTAATCTGATGCTCAACCAGTAACAGCTTGTGAAAAAGAGAATAAATAAGGAAGCTGCTGCTGAACAGCTTTGCCTGAATATTGAGAAGGGAGTCATCCTGACCCTACAGCTTCTAGATGGGTTCTTAAGGCTAAAGCGTTCAGTAAAATGGCAGACGAGACAGACCTGCAGTCCAGCTTTTGTCAGTAGCGAGTGGTAGATTCAGCTACACTCCATGAAGAGCTCCACTGGCCTTTGGGATTTTTTGAGGTCCTCAGTGGCTCATGCCTCTCTGAATACCCAGGGAAAGGACAGCCTCCTTTCTGGATCCTCACTTAGAAGAGGAACCAGATGAATTGTAAATACAAGGTTTCCTCCATAACGCTGTATACAGGACGGCCAGAAACTGCTCTCTTTATGTACCCATTGCTCAGGAACCTGCCACCACAGCTGTGTCTGAGGCAGAACAAACTGGAGAGAGCCTTTGTTTGGGGCTGTTTGTAGAAGCAGTGTGGAGGCCCTTAACCAAGACCATGTCTTGTTTTATTATTATTCTGTTGCATTATCTGTTTCCATGTACTGATAGAGAGCACAGGCACATTCTTACCAAGAAAAAAACACCCCAAAAGCATTAAAAGAGATTTTTGTTTGTTTTTTTTTTTTTCCTAAAAGGTCTCAAACCATTGTTGGCATTGTGAAAAAAATTTGATCAGTGTTTGTGAATTTGGATGGTCAAATTGCATAAAAACGGAAGCTGCCTGGTTGACAGAAATACAATTAAGTTTCTGAAATCTGGATCCTTTGGCAATCAACTTAATTGCTTATTTCTAATCTGTAAGGGTGGACTTATATATCTTATTTAAGTGTCCCACTAAGACAATGCCAGCGTGATTATTCCAAGTCCAAACAGAAGATCTTAACTAAAATTAGTTTATCTAATTCCATGTCTTGAAGGACATTTATCTGCAGAATATATGCAAAACCTAAACCCATTAAAAACTGGTGCTATTCTCTTAAAAGTATCTATCATTTCAACAGCAGAAGTGATTCAGCAGGCCAAGAGGCAATATTAATACAGGAGAAAGTGATCCAGAAATGTATTTATAAATTGGCAACAGTTTTGGATTTGTGCTGAACACAGGGCTGATAACAGAGAGATGTTTTTGTTATTGCTGAGCAGGGCTTACACAGAGCCAAGGCCTTTTCTGCTTTTCTCACAGCCACACTGGTGAGGAAGTTGGGGGTGCATGGGAGGCTGGGACAAGACACAGCAGGGACAGGTGACCCCAAATGACCAAAGGGATATTCCAGACCATAGGACATCATGCTCAGTATATAAAGTGGGGAGAAGTAGGAGGAAGGGGGGGACGTTTAGAGTGATGGTGTTTGTCTTCTTGGATAGCTGACTATGCAATACTGCTGACCCTATTTATTGCACATGACTACAATTTTTAATAACAGTTTGCTATATTTGAAGTTCAAAGTTTATGAAGTTTACATTATTTATTTATTTATTATCTTATTGATGGCTCTGGGCAATTCCTGGAAATTACTGACCAATGAGATAAACAAGGACCACTCTAAGGTGCTAACCACTCCAGATGACAGCAGTACCCCTTAGAGGCAATTTATAGAAGTTTTATTGCCATAAGAAATGCAGAAAGAGTTACTTTCTGCCTTCTAATATGACTATTTTTGAGAAAAGGTACAATTTTGTTTGCTGGAACCCCATGTTAAAACCTTTGAAAGATGTTTCCGATGTGCTGGGTCTTTCTGAAGGCTTTAAGCGCTGAAATTTGGCATATTCAGTCTCTATTACAATGGTTAACGTTCTGCCAACAGAACCTGCTCTTTTAAACATCAGGGGGGAAATATGCTTTGTTAAAGTGGGTCAGCTGGCCTGCTCTTACTGGGGCAAAAGCTTCAGCATGTTCACAGAAGGACCAAGCTATGATCTGGCTTTATGTTTGCTATTATCTCTTGAATCTTAGAAGTCATCATTATTTTTAAATTCTGTGAAATATTTATATAAGGAAACCCAGAAGGTTACAGTCTCCTACAGGCAGAGCTCCCCAGACTTCCTGAATGGTCCTTCTACTTTCTATATATTCTCCCTATCTGAGATTTTCTCAGTGCCTTTTATGTTCCAAATCCCCCATTCAACTACTATCTCTTATCCTTTCTGCAAAACAGTAAGGCGGCAATTTTCACACGTCATTATTTGAATTTCATGGTTTTAAATATATATCTTATTTAAAACTTCCTTGAAGAGTGAGAAAAAAATGGATATGTGTTGCAGAGTTCAAGATCTGAAGTGCAGAAGGGTCGAAGGCAAATCAGCTAACACTCAAAAAAAAAAAAAAAGAAAAGAAAGAGAAAAAATATTACCATTGTAGAAATGGACCAAAAATGTATTGCTTTCACATTAACACTGAGGCATTGCTCTAACAGTGGGATCTAGGCTGCTGAATAGGGTGGTTTGCTCTACAGTGATCACAACAATTACAAAAATTGCAGAGGTGTGAACCTTGCTCTACTCTTAACCCATACAGCAACCAAGTCTTGTCCTCAACTCTAACAAGAGGAAGGGGAGACAGATAGACAGATACTCAGTGTAGCTTCATGATTTTTGCCAGGTTACATCGGCTCTACCACCTAGAGAAGCACTCCTGTCCTGCCCACACAGCTACATTCCTCTTTCCCCTCCTTCCTTTGAATCAGCAGCTTATAATTTTTGCAAAGGTACTAAAAAACCTTGAAAAAAATTAGAAATAACAGTAATACTGATCTACCTTGAGAAACTAAAAAAACTGGAGGAAGAACATCAGTTAAAGAGAGCATATTTGATGGCTGGTTCAAGAAAATTTCCCACACAGTTCAGGAGGCAAGGAGCAGAACCAGAGTGAGGATATGCAGGCAGCTGCCCAAGATACCCCTGCACCTGCAAACCAGCATCCTGGTCTACGTCACTTGTGGTCGTGGCACCTTCCTAAACTGATCTAAATCCAGGCTGAATATAAAAAAGGCAGTTCCTCTTATGTCTGTGCTCTCTGTTTAGTGTTTCTACCCTCCACCCCCACAGTTAAGCACATAAATAAAAATAATTTAAGTCAGGCACTTAAACAAAAAATAATACATATAGTTTGATATCCCTAGTTCCTGTAATGAACAACTACAAAACCATGATTAACAGCCGCTGTCTTCACATCTCAAGAGACTGCTATGCCTTTTACTCATGATTACCACTGAATAAAGTTACTTAGATGCTGAAAGGATGCATAAAACCCAATACAGTTACTTTGTGAAGTCTGAAGCCCAATTGTATAAACATGAAATGCACTTCCCTACAGTTATTGTGAATATACTTGAAAAGAATGCAGCATATTTTTATGGTAGAGTATTCCATATCAGAAATAAGGAAGATGAAAATTACTATAAGATTAGAATTCCCATAATCAAGCACTCATTAGAAATTCAAAGGTATTCTATATGCAGATAGAGATGTACATTTTTTACATTTTACATACTAAAGACTACTGAGAGGGTGAATTTTGTGTATCAACTCTAAATCCTTTAAAAACTTTCAAACGTACCCTTAAAGTAATTGTATGACCTTGTAGGTTTGTTCCATTTTACATTACAGTAATTTTCAATTCAAGATTAGACTGAGTGAAAGAAGCACCAGTCAGTGTAATTTTAGAACATTTTAAAGCATTACACAAGCAAGAGTATAACCTGGTCCTTTCATGATGAGAACATGAATTAGGAGTGACACTGTGGCAGCTACAGCATATTTCCTTTACTTTCTTCATCAAGGCTTTATTCTCAGCTTTTCTCCATCACTCATGTATTTCCATAAGGCTTTCAAGCAAGCTACTGTAAAAACATAGAAATTACCTAGTCAGTCCTCTCTCGGATGGCCATGCCTCCCCACATCATCTTCTGACTCTGCCACTGAGCCTATCTAGTGACTAACAAAGTCTTGCAGTTCTAACGCAGTCAAATGCACTTACCACTTCTGGCATCCCAGAAACAAGAGGGCTCACTCAGCTCTGTTAGTCCAGCCAGAGTATCTCCTACTTTGTCACTTGAGATATTTAGATATATTTCCCCAGCACATATAGATAATAGGGCTGAGGATAGGCTTCAGCAGTGCTCCGTGATCACTTACTGTCAAAGCTGTAATTAATATCTTCTCTGGTGCTTTTGCCCACACCAGGTAGCACTGGTGTGATTGAGTAAAAGCCTGGTTGTAGCAAAATGCAAGGGCTATTCTCAATAACCTGTGTAGATGAGGGCATGATATTTTTTTGAGGAAAAACGATGCTATATGAGTGTAAACTCCGTTGTGCTACTTGAGCTTAAGGCCAAGGAGTGGGGCCTTACCCATATGTTTGTCCCTACATAATCTACTTCTCTGCAAATGTGCTAAACTCCTAGAGAAAGATAGCAAGGCGGCAAATAATTGAGTCTCAGCAATCAAGTTTCTTAACTTCTTAACACTCTGGCTAACTCTGATTACTTCTCACTGGAGAATTTTGGGACTTTGCCTTCCCCATACTACCTTCCCACAAACATACATATCCTCCCCTATTTTCTGTAAAGAGTGAGTAATAAATGAGAAATTGCCATTGTAACAGGGAAATGTCTCTCAGTTGAAGGCCTTTTATTGCACAGTGACCACTTGGATCCTGTCACTGCAGTAGCTGCCAAGCGTCTATGACACAACTGCTGCTGTAAGCTGCCCCAACAGACAGAGAGGATGATGCTGCAAAAGGAAAGTTGCAATGCAGAGCTAAGCCCTTGAAATAGAGCGACAATTTACCAACCTGACACATTTGTCACTTTTTCATATTTCTGAAGGATTTTGTTCAGTATGTTTTTCTTGACCGAAGATTCAAAAGAATTCATTTTGTTTTCTTCATTAACCTTCCCTGATACTACTCCCTACTCATGCACATAGTTGTAATTAGTTTATTGAACACTTTGCAGGTGTGTGGCACAAATTATCGTCTTTGGCTATACTTTTTAAAAATATAAAATATTAAGATATTCTTTAGAAGAACCAGTAACAAAGAACAACCTTGTTCCAGTTTTATGAGTACAACAGAAGCCAGCAACTCTGTACATTGGTGTGGTCAGGAAAAGCTCTCAAGGACTGGTTTTTATTTTAAATATTCCTCTCAATTTCTTCTCTACTTTCTTAATCTTCTATTATACTTCTAAATAAACCGTTATAATGAAGACATCACTTCACTTTTGCATATGTAAAACTATGCATCAGCTGTCAAGGAAAACACTCTCAGTCATAAAATCCTCAATTGCAGAGCAGCTAGATCTCTGAAAGTAGGCATATACGCTAACCTATTAGCATGAACAAAGAAAAAGACAGCAGAACTTCAAAAATTAATCCTGCTTTTAAGAAAGTAAATGAAAATTCCAGCTCAAAGATCCAATTATTAAACTGTATACTGTAACTGAGGCAAAGGTTGTCATGAATTCCTGTCTTCAGTAAATGAATATAGATTTTAAGGATTGCATGTATATCTTGCCTAGCAAGCACCTGCAGTAATTGAAGATGCTGCTGTTCCACAGCAATATGTCACTGCCTTGGTGCTGAAGGTTACTGCATTGACCTGCATTCTTCAGCCACTTAGTGCGAAATCCAGCAGCTTAGCCCAAGCAATATTTCCATGACAGTATAAAGTGCAACCACTTAACTTTGAACTGGTTTATGAACACTTTCATAGCCTGTTGATGTATCTGTCCAGCAGGAACAGGCAACTGGCAGGTTGTTTTTAAACTTCTGCAGCTGATTGGCATGCGACATGAACTTAAGATTTTAATTGTAAAAAGCTGAAAATTAAATACAATATTAAAATTTATACCCCAATTTGCTTCTTCAGAATCTAGGATGCCTTTCGAGCACTTTTTGGACTAGTTTGCAACTAGGATTGCTCACTAGTCTAGCACTGGTGCTTCAGACTTTTCTACAACTAGCCCAAAATCAGTACGCAAGTTCAAATCTTTCAATGAGAAAAAAAGCTTTTTTTAAATACAGCCAGGGTATGAATTTCATTACTCAGTCTCTTCCCAACACACTCTAAACAAACTAATTTAAAGGAAACATGACAGTTATGGTTTGCCCTGAGGCAAAAGCCCTAAAGAGATACGGGATGCAGAACTAAAGCTGTGACAACCTGTACAACATACATAACTGTAAAACAAAGTGATGGAGTGAAATCATTAAGCATCTGAAAAACAGAAAAATAAAACTCCATTCTCTACATCAGAAGTTATCAGTAGAGTACAACCAGTATACAGAGTTTGCATGATTGAATTCAGCGCATATCACATTTAGACTGATGGAAATGAAGATGCTTGTAACAATGTTCTGAATTACCTGAACACAGTTTTCTAATAGTCAGAGTGGAGAAATGTGCTTGTGGCAGAGGACCTGAGGAAAAAAACTGCCATTTTCAATTATTTACTTGATGACATCCTACACTCCACAACATAATCACTTCTGTAAATTATGAAAGCTTTACTCCTGTTGTAATGACTTGGTAATAAGTCCAAACGCATTGGAGCATGATACAATATCTAAACCATTAGGTAAAGTGTAAAAGATCATTACCTGGCTCAGAAATTATTATTGTAAATAGCATCTTGTGCAATTAACAATATCCACTCAATTTGAAAAATGACAAGTCACTTTCAGGCAGCCTATACATTGCTTCTCTAACATTTGCATATTACCATGAAAAAAAGGCATCTTTATGGCTAGAGCCAAAATTCTTGAAAATTTGGAATGAATTTGTTTGAGCATGAGAGAAAATGAATGTCTTTGCTGGATGTTTTCTGTTTCCAGTATGTTTTGAACTCCAGGATGTGATAATCTCAGACACTATCTGAACTGGATAAACATTTGATAATCTGATGTTTAGCAGAAAATAGCCTAGATGCAGATTCCAACTGTCATGTGCTATCCATATTCTTCTTATCTATAATCAAAACATAATAAACTTGTTTCATCATAAAATAAATTTGGTGAAATAAGGCTTTTAGATCAGCACATAATGAAATCTGCCATCCATTCTCTCTTCCTGTCTTGCACAGGAAACTTCATGTTTTGAACATCACACAGCTGGAAAGTTTTTTAAGTTTTCTGCGAACAAAAAATGCATTTTTGTTTTGATACTTTACGGTTTTGGATCTTAAATCATCACTGTAACTGTCTTTAGTGAAAAGATAATGTGATTACAATGCCTGTGTCCAACTGATGACAGTAGGGTCCTCTATTTTCAAAAGAGCCTGCCCTATTTTTAATGATAATTTATGAAAAGAGACATAAAAAAATCCCTAGCATTTTTCAACCCTTTTATGTTGAGCCCTTTAACATCATAAAGTAATCAAACTGACAGTTTCAGCTTCCCATGCTTCACCAAAGCACCTTATCAATAAAAAACAAGAAAGGATTTTCTCCAATAGGAGAAAAATCTACAGCAAGAGCTCCTGTCCTTTTCCTAAGTTCAGGGATGCATTACTTAGGCAATACTGCATAGGTGCTCATTATAGTACAAATGTTTGTTACTGCATTTTAAGAAGTTTGAATAGGCTCTTGGTTTTCATTACTTTCTTTTCTACTCCCTCTTTTCTAATATCTCTCAATCTTTACTCTCAGTGCATGGAAAACACATTAAAAGCAATTTTACCCACTCTTGATGTTTTTTTGTGCTGTATTTCAAGATTTCAGCATAAGTCTGTTTCTGAAACAGAATGTTGGTACTCTAATTATCGTCACAATCAGGGAACATTACCTTATTCCTTTAAATAAATTTTTATTTACATATCTTATGTAAGACACAAAATGCAGATGTGGGTTCCTAAAGAAACATGGGGTGTTTATAGATCTATTTATGCTTATTACAAATATAACTCCATGATCTTTAGATCTTCATAACACACAAGGTCCAGAAATAACATGAAATCAAATGTGCAACAAGACCAGTCTGGACAACAGAGACATGTTTTCTTTCCACTGTCTCTCTATCCAAAACCCAAATCAAAGTCAAACCGAACGTTTTTTGAGCTTTGAAAAACTTGGCTAGATTTTTCCCATCAGCATTTTCTTCTCCTGTGATCTCCAGATCACAGGAATATCAGACAAGATGCAGCTCTTGTGGTCAGACTGATGAAAAGCAGAGGTTTCTTTTGAGTTGTGCTGGACTGGTTTGTGGAGTCAATATATGCACTGACTGATTGTTCCCCTAGATTTCTGCAAACATATTCAAATTGCTTGAGATTCTCCCAGAAGTAACACTAGGAAAGGAAACACTTGCATTCTAATAAGTGCCACTTTTATTAGCTAACACTTCCATTCAAAAACTATGAAAAAAACCAACAGACCTGATTTATACAGATTACAGCCCAAACCACTACCCACTTGTCTTACAATGAAGCAGCTATTCCAGAGACTTTAATGGCCTTTTTAATATGGAACATGACTATTACCAAGACTGGGTTAAAGCCCCCTTAATGTCTTCCAGGTATTTGTGACCTGTCAGTTCCTACCCCTATTGAGTAAATACCACAGTCAGCTGAAGAGTTCCTAGAAATGCAGTCTGGGAAGTCATTCATTTATGACTGCAGTCTTAAAATCCCTCTGACAGGGCCACACGAGTTGTGTGTGAGATACCAGACACAGTCAGTATACTTTTGGCAGTGAGATTTCATGAGAAAGTGTGTGACTGGACTACCTCCCAAAACGGAAATCTCCTAAAGCAAAGTTACGAGGCTTTGACGAACAGCTGGTATAAACAATCCAGTCAGTAACCTTCCCAGATTCTCCTTTCAGAGAGGGTCCTATAACCTTGTCAGTGCCTTCTTCAGCCAAAAATTCTCCAAGATCATAGTCTGATCCTGTGTACAGAAAAGCTGGATAACACACCACCTCATATGCAATTATTCTTCTACTCTTTGAATTACAATTGTAGGTGTCTTCTGAATCACAAGACCACACTGTAATTTAAATGACCAACTGTCCACACCATATAGCTCCTTAGGAAAAGAGCAAGGCTGAACTCTCCCTCTTGCTGTATTTCCTTAATTAGCTCAAAATCTACTCTCTCTCACTGTTATAATGAATATTAATGAGATATATTTTATTCATCTACTAATTTCTTTTAAGACTTTTATTTCAAAAACAGGATTCTGAAAGGAAGATTCAAAGTTACTGACGTTTTCAGAGTTCAGATTTTTGATCATCTGATAGTCAGGAAACACAGTAGGAGATGCTTTGTATCGGGGAGGTAACAAGGGACTTCCCAAATCAGAGGATTTATCTGTAGTTAGTTGTGCTATCAATAAAACAACAGAGCTCCTGCTAAGGAAGCAGTTTGTTGGGGGCATGTAGCACAGTAGGAACACCATGTCTGTCTTTAAAGGTGACCTGAAAAAAATTATGTTATACTGCTGAGCTGTTTATTATGGGGCCTGTTTCTTTCACAGCACAAAACCTGCCACACTTAAAAACGACTCCAAAATGTTACTCCAAAAATCCTTGTTTGTGAAAACCTGCAGGAAGGGCATAACATTACACAAAGAAAGAGGGCCAAGTGACGTGCATCATACAAGTTCACACACTGATAGATGACAAACATTCACCAGGGAATGGTATCACTTCTGCTATGCCCTTTATAGCTTCAGTAGTGACACATTTTAGTAAGGCCTGTTGCAACAGGATGGAATGGCTTTAAACTAAGAGATGGTAGATTTGGGCCAGATATTAGGAAGAAATTTTTTACAATTAATTTGGCGAGACATAGGAACAGATCGCCCAGAGAGGTGGTAGTTACCTCCCACTGATGCTACATTAGGTGAGATGACAGTATCTTTTGTAAACAAAGAATATAGTATGTAAATAACTACTATTCATCTATCTTAATTTGCTACCCAGTTCATTAGTTTAAATTCATACTAATCTCTTCTTCAGCTGAAGATAAATATCTTCACTATTCAGCCTTTAATTTGCTCAATATTCTATTATCTTCTCCCCTTCAATAGGGATGAAATTATTAAATTATTATTAGAGATTAAATAGCTTTCATATGCATACGTATGTAAAAATAAATCCTCTCTCAATGATACGGGCAGATTGGCTAAATGGCAGCTCAGGTGTGTTATATCCCCAGCTGAGGTTCGTGCAGCCTAAGTTCCATTTTACATTTTTCCTTTTTAAAGGAAGATAATTTCAACAAACAAGAAAAACACATTAAACTGACAGAAAATGTTAAGAATAAATATAATGTGATCTTACCAGGAGCTACAATGCATGTCTGCTACTTTGTATTTTGGCAAACGTGTCATCTGTCTTTGAAATGGAAAAATGTCTGATGAGAGCATATCCTCCCAGAATATGGCCCTCTGCACCAAGGTCATACAGTTATGAAGATGTTTTTCCTCCGTTACAGCACATTTTCATTATGATTTATGACTGCAAAAACCTTTTCACATTAAGATTTGTTTGATTGTCTGTTTCTATTAAGGGTATCATAGTAATATTTTTCCGTTTTCCAAATAAATGTTCCACGCAGCCTAGCATCCGCCAGACATGCACAAGAATGTGACAGTGATTAATTTCGGTTGCTGAATTCTTTATTTCCAATAGCTAATTTAAGAAACTCACTGCAAAACATATAAATTCTTCAGGGTATTTTTGCTTAGGTAATTGATAAAACATCTTCATATAATAACTTTAAATTATGACTGCATTGTATAAATCTATCTCCTCTGAAGTGTCCTGTAGGACATGGCAGTACAGGCAGCTGCTGTGCACTGAGGTATAAAATTTACACTATGAAGAATAACACATCACCCCAATACCAGAAGTTCTCTGAAAAAAAAAAAAATACAGTATTTTTCTGTTAGAATTTTATCTGGATTATAAAGTTCTGATTAAATAATAAATAATAGAAAGAAATTATATTTATGGTCATTGAGACTATTCAATATTATCTTCCTACAGGAAATAGCAAAAGCACAATTTGGTTTGGGTTTTTAAAAGCAAATTAGACAAACCACTGGAAAATTGCCTGTGGAGAATAATGGTGCAGTGGAACACAGAAGGACAGGTAACTTAATAGAACTTTCCTAATATCATAGAATTTCTCAATCGCTGGTCCTTCCTTAGGTAAAACTATAATCAAGCATAGACAAAATTGGAAGCAAATGCAAAAATAAATGGTAAATTAGCACTCCATTTTTAAAGCAAGCTCATGAAATTACCCTTGCTTTCACATAATTCTTTCTTAAAACTGAGGCCCACATTAGAACATCAGGAAATTTTCTTGTGTAGTATCATATGTTTTGCATGCTTAAAAACACTTTAATGTTTAGAAAGCAATTTGATCTAGGTATGCCTGACTATTTTTGAAGAAGCTGTGGGAAGTTTTGGCACAATGAATCCAAGGCAATGAGGAATCCAAGTCATGGTAAAGATGGATAATCAGAATTTTTATTAGAGTAGCTAAGAGTTTGGTTTCACCATTCTTTTCATCTGCAAAACACTATATCCTCCAGAAATTATTTGTCAGCAGTCAAAATATGCTGATATTTCATCAGGTTTTAATATCCATATATTTATATTCAATTTTATTGCACTATACAGGAAAGTATAGTCCAAATACTTGGGTTAATAAAGGTTAAGATAACTTCCCATGCAAATATAAGGCTGAGAGAAAGACATGTTGAACAGAAATCAACTTCACTGAAATATGTTCTCAGATATTCTCTGCAAGAACAATGTCTCTGGGCATTTGACCAGGCTACAGAGAGGAGCAAAGAAAAGTTCTTAAGATACTAAGCAGCTGTTCCTTATTGCGCATTTTACTGGGATTCAAAGACGACAGTGTTTCACTAATGCATATAATCACAAGTATGGTATCTATACAGTGTGCAGGCAGGGTCATCATTTATTCATCCTGCACTATCTGGTTCTATCACAGCTATCCTTTATAGCTGCACAGAAACAACAGGAGCTGAGAAAGATACAAGGGCACTGACACAGTCCCCTCACGATACCACACTGGAAAATCTTTCCAGACTTTCCATCCAGCTAACCTTATATCACTCCTGTGCATGCTACAACCTGCCATTTTATGTGTGTATGGGATTTTACTGTTTGTCAAAAAACCCCCACGAAGATGTTCCTGCCAAATAGCTCCCCTTGGACAACAGACAGGACACCAGAGACCTCGTGTGTGAATATGCAACTTTATTTTAATAGCCCTGGCAGAGGAAGGCTTGAGGACTCCTAGTCTGCAGACCAGTATACAAAAATACTATCTGCAAAAGGCCTAAGTACTTCTCAGACAAACCCTTAATAGCATTACTACATTAGTTAAATTTAACAAGAAAAAGAATTCAGCTGATGCTGTGAGGAGAAAAGTCACTATATTTTAACATTCTGTCCTTTTAGCAATTATCAGGGGATTTATTAAGTGCCAGTCATGTCTTTCAGGGAATGAACGTCTTCTTGGATATGACAAAGGCAATGTGTTACATTATTTTTGTATTGTAAAGCAATTTACCAGGCATGGAGCACTGTAGTAAAAGAAAATTACAGTAATTCTCAAATTGACTAGGATGAATGTGCTCCTACCTTAAATACACACTGAGTATCACTGAAAAGAGAGGTTTATAGTCCAAACAAACCCCAACATGCCTCAGCCTGCAGCTGAACACACCCTCCTTCCTCTTCACTCTTTCTCAAAGGTGCTATGCTGGAGTTATCACAGGCTAGACACTTTGCTGGGGTCAATTTTCTCTTACTCCAACCAGGCTATTATGTAGGAAAATTATAGTTTTCAAATTGTTGCAAGTATAAACACCGCCTTGCTTTTGCAAACAATAATATAATTAGAGGCTATTATAAAAGAATCAATTCTGAACCAGAATTCTGCATGTTTTCACTAAAAATGCACAGACTATAATTTTTAAGTACTGTAATTATTTTTTTTAAACATTCAGATAAAAATCCATGGAAATGTTTAATCCACAGCAGATTCAGAAAGACCTAACACCTTGAACAACTGCAAAGTCATAAATTAACTAAGAGTTCCTGCATGTACCTTAAGATTTTACAAAAGAAATATCCTAAAAGCATTGAAAAAGCATTACTGTGTTAATTAAATTTAACAAGAAAAAGAATTCAGCAGATGCTGCGAGGAGAAAAGTTACTATATTTTAGCATCTCATATCAGAATATTATTAAAAGTAACAATTTAAAAAAAAAAAAAAGAAAAGAAAAGTTAAAAAAAAATATAAAGCCCCACAGGGTAAGGAATGATTTCAGGGGAGTAGCAAGGCTACTTACACTGGTAATAGACATCTTTGAACAGTTTCCCAAGGGCAAAATCTTTGGCTTGAAAGTGGACAAAACTGAGTATATCATGTCATACAAAGGATCCAAATAATTGAAAACTTTCTGACATGCCAATCTTTAAAATATTTAAGCGCATATCATATTTTACTTTTGCCTGTAGAAATTTATTTGAGAAAGGACATTGCACCTCCACACTTTCCTTTCTTTAATCCAGTACTGAAAAACAATGGAAGATATGTACCTATTCCCCATCCAAGGAGTTAACTGAAATGAAACTTCAGGCCTGATAGGTATCTACAGCTGAGGAGTGAAGCAGCTACGCAAAATATCAAATGGAAGGAAATACAATAAAAAATATAAAGCTTCATATGACCATTAGAAATTAGTAAGTTCTGAATCCTTCACTTTCTAGGAAAGCCTAACAAAGATGCTCAAGCATCCTATAATTTACATCTGGAACTTAAATCTAAATTGAGTGTGTGTTTCCTTTAAGATTGTATTATTAATTTTAACTTCAAAATAGAAAGCAGTCCTGAAAAGTACTTCTCCACAGTTAAACCCTAAGTCTTCTGGTTTTAAGTGAAAATTGAATAGACAAGAACCACAGACTCAGAATCCTACAGCCTGAGGCAGATCTCCCAAGGAAATAATTGCCAGAGCTCTTCCTCATGCTGACAAGCAGCCAAAAGAATAGAGAAAAGAGTCACTGTGAATAACTGGAAATGGATTTGAGATTTATAGGAGAGAGAAATTAAATATGTGTGCATTTTGCACATTCACAGAGTTCACCTTGTGGCCTAGCAGAGAGTTAAAATTTTCTATGTTTACTGTAAGGAGTTTACAACTGTCATTTAATAGCTTCCATATTTCAGTTTCTACAATGGCAAGTAAAAACATCAAAATGAAGGATAAATTTATGTTTTTTACAGGCTTTTCAGCTCAAGAATTGTTTCCAACATTTCTAGAAATGCATACTTACCTGTGGCACATGCTTATCTTTTATCTCCCTTCTTATATATAATTGAAGAATAATACATGTTTCTGCTGCTAAATCTTTTAAGCATGTGAAAAAACACCCTTCAAATGCTATAATGCAGCACATGGCTACAAGGCACTGTAGCCTTAAAAGACATGAGAAGCTAAGTAGAAGGAAATTTGGGATTGGATTCTGCTTTGTTATATTCAAGGGACAAGCGTAGTAATATTTATAAGCTGGGACATCAGACTTAATTTAATTTCTTGTTGGCTAGAAAGAACAAATTGCTTCATTTCATTTGCAGAAATCTAGAATTTGATTCACAAGGTCATAGAACAGCTGCAGCACCTTTAAAGATAAGCCTTCAGCTTCCAAAGTGAGGTTTAAAATGTAATGGGCCTTTCCCTGTAATGAATTTATATTCTCCTTTTTGAGTAAGTAGTACCACCACAAGAGACTGTAGAATACAGTTGCATCAGAAAGGCATCAGGATTATTTCCTTCCAGAACTTAGTTCAGGAAAATATTGATGAACTTATGTAAAATAGAAATTTAAGAGTCTAGTTCAAAACAGAGATAATCCAAACAGTCTGTTGTGTGCATGACTAAAAGAAAACAAGCATGAAAAATAAAAGAGATGGTTATCCAGAAAAGATATGTGTCCTAGAGAGGACCAGCAATAACATGCATGTTTTATTGAAGAATGTGTAAAATGTTAATTCTATAACAATGTAAACTTAATAGTTAGTTTTGTGGTTCTTTTCATTTATGTATCTTGTTATTTGCATAAGATATTAATGACATTTTTTTTACAAAATCAATTTTTTTTAAGGGGCCCCACGAGAAAGCTTTAAAGTCTGAGTCCTTGAGCAATGGCTGCCTCACTTTTGGATAGTAGCTTTTGAATAGATTTTATAGCCAAAATAATTAATATTTTTCTGCATTTTTGTGTCAAGGATTCTTGTCTCTCTGCCTCATGTCAGATTTTGGGAATTATACAACTACGTGGTGAGTTAGTTTAGTTGGCTTATCCTTCGGGAAACTAACTCTGCCAGCAGAGAAAAAACAGGAGACAAGTTTTCTGATGGTTTAACAAGATATAGCGATTCACCTTCTAGTGATAAAATCACTTGATCTAACGCAAAGTAAAGAAGTGGTTTTCGGAAGGAGAGCACAGACCGTTTTTTTAAGTAGTCTCTTGCCAAAGGATCAGCTTTGCATTGTTCACATGTCCCCAGTGTATGGACCATTCCTTAAATTTTATCATCCAAGATCTCTTCTCTTCCTTGGCTGTGACCTCGGAGTCCTTTCAACTCCTTTTTCTGGGAAAGGTGAGATTGTGCCCCATGACTTCATTATGCTTATATCACTTTGCCAACAGATGAGTTTTTCTAATGCTGATGTATGTTATCAAAAAAGTTGATAACTTTCTCTCCCAAGTTATCCATGATTACAAATCTTTGCAATCTATCCTTTCATAAGTTCTTAAACTGTATCTTCAGGGGCAGACTAAGTATGGAAAGCACCTGATAAGGAGTGGCATATATATTAGGAGAAGCACCATTATTAAAAGAGGTCTCTGTAAAGTAGTTCTTACTTTCAAGTGTTTTTCTAAAGTACTTGCTTTCTAGTAACTGACACTGAAAAAATAGAGGTCCAAAAGGCAACCATGTATTCAAGTTCCTCTGAGAGAGGCCTTAGAACCGTAGGATCATTATGAGAGAAATTTACAATGAAGTGAGTCTTAGCCATCCAAGGCCTATAGGGCTCCTGAAGAGCACTGGACACTGTGAGTAGATGAACTATTAATATGAGGACAATGTCTTCTTTATTATCTTCTGAAAATGGCTCAATGTATTGCCTATTTCTATGAGATCTGGGACAGAGAAATGACTGGAGAGAGTACTCTGTTGTTTTTTTCCAAAGAAACAGCTGCAACAGAGACAAAATCATCAACTAAGGGCCTGGATCTGCAGAGTACCAATTTTACCTCATGCTGTTTCAAGTGGAACTGGAACTGCCCTCTATCTGAATTTCATATCTTGCATTAAGCTTAGTAGTGCAAACTTCAACACAGAACTAACTCATAAGCTTGGCCAACATCATGAGCAGCTTCAGCCATGATATGTGATTTTTGCGGCTGTCCTGTGCAGGGCCAGGTGGACTCCATGATCCTTGTGCAGCCCTTCCAACTCAAGATATTTATTCTATGATGCTCAGTGCTGAGCTATGTGGCCTGGCAAGAGAAGGCTGGTGCTAACACCAAGCCTGTGGAAATCACAGGTGCCTGTGTCTGAGAAGCTGCAGAGGAGAAAACACCATCATAATCCACTGAGAGAAAACATTCATGCTTACAGGCACAGGCCTTGGAATAAGGAGCCTAGAATCAAGAACAGCCCTTGACAATAGCAAACCTGAAGTTTTTCCTGGCTTCTCAGAAACAGTTAGATCCTCTAGCAGAAATAAATTAATTGTTCAACTGTATCCAGAGCTGAGGAAGCCCCAAAAGTGTTTGCAAGCTGAAGAACTGTGCAGGCAGGCCTAAAAGCAAGGGGAGTAGGGCTCTTCCACAGTAACTAAGTCTCTTGAAAAGCACAGTCAGTAGGAAGAAGCTAAGTCTACAGAGAAATATAAAGTTACTTTCCCCCCCCCCCCCCCCCCAAATACCAAATTTATAGAATTCAAAGAATAGGAGAAATAAAAATCAGTCACAAAATGAGAATGCAATTGTCCTCCACATAAGCCAGCTCTGCCATAGAGGAGACAGAGCATAAGGCCAGCATTTGGTCTCACACTAAGCTCGACTTGGTCTTTTGTTGTGGTTGACAACAATTTCTTCACTGTGATGTGATCAACTCTTACAGTCTATGTGAACATTCATGTGAGAACAGACAGACATTTGAGGAACAAACTCTTTTACAAGTCAACTAAACAAATGAGCACAAATGAAAGGTAGTGACTAATTCTCTTTGAAGTTCTTCCCTCTCCTGAATATATACTTCACTACAAACACTGGAGTATAATCTCATAATTAATTTGTTTTCTCAGCTCCAAGCCTCTGGTTACTATATCCTGACACCGATTTAACTGGGTTAATTCAGGGGAGCATTTTAGGATGATCTTAAAAATATTTTGTAGTCTACTCTGCAAGTCTATTTTCAGTTATGCTGTCCTTGAATAACTTCCTCTGCTGAGCTGATCAAACACCTCCTGCTCCTCTTTCGTTGCTTAGGTAACTGTCAGCAAAAGTCCCATTTGGGAATCCTAGACTGCCTTCCTCTGTGGGTACTCAGCCCAATGCAAGCGAAACCCTAGCTCACACAGAGTACTGAAGAAAGTCTCGGAGGACTGTCAGTGAGAAAGCCCTCTGGATTTGACTCTGTGATTACACCAGCACCTACAGTCACTGAGGGAGCAGATGAGGTTACAGGATAGTGCAGATGAGGACAGAGCAGTTTTTTGAGGCTCTTTCCAAGACACTGTATCATCTGTCACAACGCCTAGCTCAACCTAGCTGATCACATATTCTGCAGCCAGTACACAACTGCGTAAGCAAGGGTGATTGCCAGGAATTTTCAACTATAGCAGCATCCACGACTGCATGTGCAGTAATATCCAGAAAGAATCTTGTCTTGTGTACATCAAGCACACCAAATATAGAATCTTTGTAGACATTCATTCAAGGAGAAAACGATGCAAGAATTGGGCTGTCCATATAGCCTGCCATAAATATCAGTCATTGGTTCTCAATGCTTTAATAATTAATTCATACTTTCTCAAAAAAAAAAAAAAATCAGCCTCAAAGCATGAAAGCTGAACGACTAAAATCTACAAGTATAAAATAAAAAGCTATTACAGATTTGGATTGACGATTGACTAACGAAGAAGAAATTTTTGTTCAAGAAAATACCACAGGTCTTCCACAATGCATCCATTCACATTAACATTAATGCATGTACATAACTGTATTTTATGGACTTTAAATTTAAACTGCGTAAGTCATTGCTGATTGTATAATGTCTACAAAGTGCTCCTTTTCCCATTCTACTACTTTTCTGAAAGTTAAAGGAGAGACAACTAAAAAAAAGGAAGCCGGAGTTTGACTTGGGAATTTGTGGGGTTTTTTCCTATACTTCGTTCCCCATTCTTCTTTCAGCATTTGCATTTTGGATATTTTAGATATAATAAATATAGATATAATCTTAGCATATCCTGAATGCAGCAGAAAGAATTAGGGGAAAGAGAGCAAACTGCACAAAAACTAGAGCTATAGACAATAATCAAGGAAAGAACAAACATTGTAATCACGCTGTGTATTAGTGTGAACCTACATAGAAAAAAACCCACTGAATAATTTCCCATTATATCAAAGAATGCATCTACTCTCTATACAATGATTATTTTATTCAGAACTCTCTCTTTCCTGAAAAAGAAAATCCCACTTAACAAATCACAGACACTTTCCACAGGAAAACTGGGTTTGACCAGTTCTAGAATTACAGAATCACTGCTGCCCTGGAACCACAACAGAGACTACTCGTATGTCCAACAGTTTGACAGGGCACTGCTGTCATTTCCCTCATGCCTTAAACCAGAAACATTAGCTGGGTGCTGCAGGTAACACTGTTAAACGAAACACGGTTTTCCTGTTGCAGTGAGAGTACTACAGTGTTGAAGTTCTGCATTTCAGAAGGCAGTATCTAACTAAGAAGGAGGTGAGGGTAAGGGAATAATATGACTACATCATGTATAAATTGTGGGGTTTTTTACTTACTTTGAAAGCCCATAATATTTAGCAGATGAACAACATACTTATGGAGAGAAAATTCTGTTCATAAGAAAAGTCAATACATCTTATTACAGTGACAGTGCAATAGCATGGCTTTGATATTATTAAATTCACAGCTTTGATAAACAGCCTACAAATTACCTCTTGAAGGGAGCTGCATAATAATACCTGAAGCGTAAAGAGAGGAAATGAAGTTTAATTAAGTGTTGCCCAGCTAAATCACACAGAGAAAAGCATAGGGAGGTGGGAAAAATACTGAAGACTTCCATCTCTGCGTGGAGGTGGTAAGAGTGTCCATGCAAAAGGCTGTATCTGAAAATATACTGAGCTATAGTGGGTTACACATCATCACTTCCTGATGAGCAAAAGCTCCCATTCTGATTCCTCCCTTTCCACATGCAACATTCATTTTCTCCCCCTTGTACACAAAAGAGAAAAGCAGTGTCATAAAACAAGGGAAAATTAGTAAGGATGAACTGCATGCATCCTAATTAATATTTAATACTTTAAAAAAATACAAAGCTGTAGTGCAATGCACATTTAGTAGCCCAGCAGGAAAGTCCTGGGGAAATGAAAAAGAAGACATAAACACAGATGGAAACGCCATGGAAAAAAGATGCCAGGGTTATACTGGGGTTGGAAAGCGATGGTATTCCAATATCTTTTGCAGAATTGATAGATGTTTTAAATTAAATGTTTGATTTGATTGGTATGATGCTAAATGTTAACATAATACACTGTTTTCCTTACGTATCACAATTAATACTCCTTTATTAATAGTAATTAAAGAACAAATTAATAATATATTACAATAAATGATACATTATTTAAAATATATAAATTATGTAATGATATAGACAAATTATATAATATAAAGCATAATTATTTTCTGTTTCATGTATTATTACAAAGAATATGATTTTTTAATGATTAATTAATTAATAATATATTTTTTAAGTACCACCTATATTCTAGAATGATATAGCCTTCCACTAAAATAAAAAGAACTCTAATATTTTTGGAAAGTATACATCTTTGGAAAGTGTACAGCTTTGGAAACTACACAAAATTTTTGACATATCAAGAGTCCAGTGTCTGCAGGAACAGGTAGATTCCCAAAAGCATGATGCCACAGAGCTCCAGTACCGACATCCCACACCTTACAATGAGCCTGCATTTGACTTTGTCTCATTACTAATAAGCCTTGACTGAGACTATTTCATAGAATTCTAGAATATCTCAAGTTGAAGGCACCCATAAGATTCACCAAGACAACTCCCTTCTCCTTGTCAAACTACCTAGAACTAATCCATCTAACTAGAAGTGTTTGGATAATGCTCCTAGACATATGGTTTATTTCTATTCCCCTAATTAAACAAATGAACTTTCAGGAGCAGAAACACATTAACAGTCTCCTAAATTTAGTAGCATTTTTTAAAATTACTAGTGTAAACAAAAATTCAGTTATTTGATAGGATATAAATTTCTAGGCTTTTATAACTGTGAGAAATAATTACAACTCTTGTTTTTCTCCACTCTGATTCCTAAATTAAAATGTGCCTTCAATAAACATGAAAGTATGTACAATGCCTAATAGTTTGAAAGTAAAGTCCAGACATAAATTTAATAGGGAGCCATCTTCATATAAAGACCATCCCAACTGCATCACACACAAATAATCCAAACACATTTACATTGAGGTCAAAGACTCCAAAGAAGTTCACCTGCCCTTCAGAAACAAGTACAGGCAGATATTGTAACAACTCTTGTAGTTTTGCCTTTGCCTAATGAGTGAATAAAGGCTCTTCAAAGTGTTTCATGTGACATAATCCCACAGAAGTATCTCTTCTGAGAAATTTCATGGTTCTTGAGAGTGTTGGATAGTCAAATGCTAACTTAAAGCTCCAAGAAGGCAACTGCTGGTGCTTCAGTACTGAGACAGTCTCTTAACTGGAAACTGAACAGTCAAAACAGAGAAGTTCAGCAGCAAAATGCCTGCGCTAGTAATAGAGATAAGGTATCATCTCCTAATTAACACACCAACAATTGAATATTGATTAGAGTTTGTAATTTTCAAAATAATTGAATCCAGCTTGCCTCTAACAGCCAAGAGTGTTAAAGATTTGTAATAAAGAAAGGATCTTCAACTGAGGAATGCTTTCTCAGCTTTCCCATTGTGTTCTCTACACATTCAAAATATTTCCCCCATTCAATAATTTTTCCTATTTTTTGGTTCCCAAAGAAAAAAACAGCTGGGATATCCCGAGCGCAGAAAATTAATGCATAATGTCTTGTTGCAACATACAAAAGTAGGTCCAAGTACAAAGGATTTAAGAGAATTAAGACCTGGTAATACTGCTAAATGTTGCATCATTTACTGGAAGTTTGGATAAAAGTATAAGGGTTGCACAGCAACCCTATGAAAGCTCAGTAACAGGAAACAAAAAGGTTTTGTTTCTGCTGGATTTTTTTCCCCCACGGGGTTTTTTGTTTGTTTGTTTGTTTGTTTGTTTTTTTGGAGGTTGAATTTTCAAAGAAATAGCTGAAATAGAATTTGTGCATCTACCAAAAGTTTTTAGATGATTCAATGGAGCAATCACATCCTGAGAAAGAGCAGTACTTGAGATAAACGGGAAGAAGAATCTCTGGGAAGGTATCTGCCTGGTTACCGGTAGTAACAAGTCATAGGTATAATCCTGCTCCTTGCCTGGAAAAAAAAAAGGCACTGACTTTAAAATGTTTTCTTACTTAGAATGAGGGGAGTATAAGGGATGAGACCAAAATCCAAGCCCTAAAGGAACTGAAATTAAATGGAATACTGTTCAGAAATATCCCCTTTCAGTGATTTTAGTTGTTCTTTAGTTCCCTTAGTTTCACATGTATGCCTCACAAAATATAAGATTGATTATAAAACAGTTGATTTAAAAATAATAAATGATCTTTCCATCTTCCATCTGGTTCCCACCATTTCACATGTAGAAGAGAGGTTACTTGATGAGTTAAAAATTCACATATGGGAAAACCTATATGTCATATACATACACACACAACTTTCCAAGTTTTTTTTTAATGATGGATATTAATTTAATATTAATGTAAATTTTCCACAACAGGGATTCAAAATATGCACTTAATAAAAAAAACCCAAATTCATCCTGATTCCACAATCTTGTACTTAACAAAACAATTTTGCAATGTCTGTTTCCCTTATGCTAAAGTAACTGGAAAACTGCAACTGAAAATTTACCTTGTTTAATAATGGGGCAGTCCATAGGTCTTTGCTATTCTATATTTCTTACAATATGGAAATGGAGGCCCTCTGCAACCTATGCAGCAGCTGGAGAGAAATAGTGACACATATCCACCAAATACCCCTTTTTCTTCTCACAGAAGGCTTCTTCTGTGCTTGGATTTTGAGGGAGAATATTCTGGATGGAAAAGTCAATTTTTCATTAAAAGTCACTGAAGCTTATCTTTAAATTGATGCCAAAAATGGTTCCTGAATTGCGACCTTTTGTGTCCGGATTCATCACGTAGGGAATTTTTACAGCAAATTCCACACCTCCTGCAAAGCATAGTTTAAAATGGAAGCTCCAACACAACATTAGCAATGGCCATGCTATGATAAGAGAGAAGAGAATACAATAATTGTTATAGTTTGCTAAGCTCCACCTGGAGGACCTGGTGGCTAAATGGATTACTTGCTGACTTTTCACCTCTGGGATTCCAGCCCTGACTGGAGTGACTGAAAATCATTCTGATCAGTCAAGTGAAAAAAGACCAAAGTGAAATTAGACTGGTGGTTTCAGATCAGTTCCCTCAGTGCTGTACTTCCAAATCACAAAACCACAGCACGTTGAATGCTGCTAGCAGGGGAGAAACTGAGAGGCTTTGAGGCTTAATGAGCATGAATCCAGCTGCCTATCCAGATCACAAACACCTTAACATAGACTATAACCACCCCATACAAACAGGCACAAAGTAGAATAAATGACTGTGGATTACCATACAAATTAAGCAGGAGGAATCCCTTGCGAACGTGTATTGAAATGCCTGCATATCACAATAATGTAATTGTTAATCATATTAGATTAACTCTGACAGCCAGATGATACTTTGGTAAATGTTTAAACCAAGTCTCTAACAGTATTTGAATATTTCTATTTTATAAAAAATAGCCCTTCTGTTTTCATTGCACTCACAAAAACTAAACAATCCTAGCATATCCCATGACCCATGCGTACAAGAATGATTTCAACTTTAAAAAGGGAAAACTGGGGAACAAAGAGGTTGGAGGGTTTTATCCATAGATTTTTAAGGCCAAAAAAGGACAATGTGATCATCTGATCTGATATTAGACCTTCCACCATCTCTGTACAAAGCTGGACAGTGAGAATCAATCAAGACAACTGCTGTTACCATGCAGGAATTCAAGATTTCAAACCCCAAGCTCAATTTCCTTTTAATTTATGGAACTAGGCACAGAAAATTTGCCTTGAAGCCAGTGTTTCACTGCAGATAAAACAGTCTTGCCCTGTGCTGCTGTCTTTAGCTGTGGCTCAGCCAGCAAAGACAGACAAAATCCCACTTCCTACAGTGAGGCAACTTAAATTGGAAAGAGAGCTGGCACACATTAAATATGTACAGAAAATACTTCATTAAATGTCTGCTTAGAACCAGTCAGAAGACAGACCTCTGTCACAGCTTGAATAATTCAGGGCTAGGGGTTTTTTCTTTGGTTATTTTTTTCCTTGTCTAAATCATATAGGATTGCTTCTTTATGACAGAACCTGCAGAAAATACTCATTTGCTACATGAGCACAAGTGACAGTGTAGGTATAGAAGAAACTGCAATTTTGTATGCTGGAGCTGAGGTGTCTCAAAAAGAAGTCTCATCGAGAATGTTGCCTATAAAAATGAACACTTTTATTTATGAGATTACTATTTGGGTGCATCTAGCACATTGTCATGATTTTCATTAAATGAAAAATCAATTGAGGTAAAAACAGAGCCTGTGAATTTCTCTAGGGGATCAGGCATTGTTCCACACTCAAAAGTGATGTTGGTGTTGCACCACAGAGTGTTCTCAATTCTCAGAGCAACAAACAGCAGTTCCTATAAAGCAGCCACAGCAGCCCAGCTTCAGTTTATAGAAGTCTGACATTATTCTTCTCCCCTACCAACTATCTTCCATGCTCTGTTTAACGAGATTAGGGAATATTAGCAAATATTCAACATTAGACTGCTGTGAAAATATGTGAAAAAAAATTAGAAGTCGACTGAAACATCCTGTGTACGTGGAGGATTTTCAAATATGGTTCACTGCAGAAGGCTTGATTAGCTATATATGATTGCAATCACTAATTCTCTTCTTTAGGGTCACACGTCTGCTCAGATGCCCAGGAAATTTCAACTAAAAAGCAAATGTGCTGGGTGTGCTCCTCAACTCTTTCACTACCCTAACACTGAAAAGCCTTCAAAAACACTGTATTTGACCCTAGCTCATATAAGGAATTTAATATTTAGAATTATTTGTCTTTATTTAATAATGATTACTTTATAGGATTTTTCTTCATTTGTTTTAAAATGGTTTACAGTATAAAACTGCTAGTAGAACTTTTGTAAAACTTGCATTTAATGAAAGAGTATGCCAAAAGACCTTCTAGAAATCTGAAAAGAATTCAAACACCTAATAGATATTTCGTTATTGGCACAAAAATACACGGCTCTAAATTAATTTATTTCATGTATTGCACATACCTTATACTGCAAGATCTCTGTATGTCTGCTCTTCAGCTCACTGCTTTTAATACTGTTGAAAAGAAACTGTATCCATATACTGGACTTCATTTTTTTGGCTCAGCCTCTGACAACTGGGACCTGGATTACTTACTGTAGTCGATTGAGTTAGGCTTCTACTGAAAACCACGTGACATTATTTTTCTCTGGCAAGTCATATGCATTATAATAAAAACTTTCTCAGTGAGAACCTTGCTAAACTTGCCTGAAATTAATTGGTCTCCATACAGACACCAATATAAGACAAAGGAGCTGATACACTCTATCATAAAGGAAAGATCAGAATTGTTAATGGCATTCACTGCTATACAAAATTAAGGGGTTAGATGCAAGTTAATTGCATCTGATGTTTCATCTATTTCATCATAGAAACTCATGTGCTCTGCCTTAGAAGAGCACCACTATAGAAAATGATGTTATCTTTCGTTTGATGCATCACCAGAAACTGAAAATGGCTTTTTAAAGAGTCTATTGGAGAGCCAACATTTTCCACATTTTTTTTTCATCCTTTATTTCCCCAAAATTATTTTCTTATTGATTTTGGAGCTATCATACATTTTAGATCACAATAGCCTAGCACATTGAAACATTGCTGGGCACATCTATCTCTTTTGCTATCTGCTATTTAGATTCTGGATTATACAGTCATTCATCTCCCAGGGTGCAAGCCTGCATCATTTTCCATCTGTGCAACCTATTAATAATTTTTAGTTACACTTTCACATCAACTCTTTTCCTAACCAGTCAAACTTAATTAAAAATAAAAATCTAAAAATCTGCTTAGGATTGTTTTAAGTAGGCCTTTAACATTTTGTTTCATGTCAAGAGAAGCATATTCATGAAGCATATTCATTTGACTCCTATTTTCCTATTTTACATGTGCTGCGCAGTATCCAAAATTACTGCTTGTCCAACAAAACACTGTTACTAGAAAAAAAAAGTTCTTAGAACATTTTTCCTCTCAATACAATTTCTCTTAAGAGTGGCTGTCATTAAGTCTTGTTTCATTCAAGAGCTAATCATGAGACAGGTACATTTTTCTTATTAAAATTCACCCTTGCATTAAGAATCATTATCTGTGTCTATTTGTACAGCAGATGTAGTTCTCAGAGCATGAACAGCCTGACCTGTGAGCTACTGCCTGTGAATCAGATGGAAGGATTTGCCTTAGAATGGACTAACACTACTGCAAGTCATTGCTACAATGCTGAGACCAAGTTGTATATTCTTCTCTCTGCCTGGACATGAGCTTGTAACCTCATACCACATCCAGGTTTGCATTTCTAGAAGTTGGACACTGAATTCAGTCATACTTCTGGGATAATTGTCAAGACATTCTAAATTATTCTCTTCCTCTTCTGTAGAAAAGCCATTGAGGAAAGAGAATGCAACAGCATCCCTGGCACCCTAGGTATGTCTAGACATGGAAAAAAACCAGCATATTCAAATCAGGACTCTACCCAGCAAAAAAGATCTAGGAGAAAGTGTATATTAAGACTGAATCCTAGCTGTGATGTCATGCAAGTGTCCTAATCATGTGTAACAAGATGTAGCAGAGAGAAAAATATTTTAAATTATTTAATCAAAAGAATAGGATGACAAGTTCTTGATATTCCTGTATTTTGAAATCTCAAAGTCTAATATGTGTTAATTATATATTTACCATAGTCTAAGTATTAACATCTTAATTTTATACATACATTCATGTTTAAGGATAGACTTTGTTATTCATTCTTCCATACCTGCAGCTATGGTTAGATGGGAAATCAACATATCCAACACCAAGGTATAGCAGTCAAAAGCAGGAGGTGGGGAAGAAGGGCTCAAGGCATCATTCAGAACAACATGCCTTCCCAACAATCAGCCTCAGTCAGAGAGTCCTTAGCAAGCAGGGGGATAGTGAGAATGCTCAAGTCCCTGTCTTTGTAAAAAACCAATAGCATTTTTCCTAGGGGAGCCCTTTAGTTTATTTAACAATTCTTAGCTTTTGTTATATAAATCTTAGCCTTTGTCCAGTTTCTTTGCACAGTGCGCAAGCAATGGTTAGAAACTCCCACTCCCTGAATCTCTCACTACTGTGATGAGGTTCTTCAAGTGGAGGCATAAAAGTTAGCCCCCATTATGCAGCAGTGTCATTCCCACTGGGTTTGTGAGAGGCATAATTGTCCCCTCTCACAAAAAAAAAAACCCCAATAAAACACATTTAATATGCCAAGAGGAGACCATCTCCCTACCAGCTATCTTTACTAGAAGGGCCCTTGAACACCCTTGAGTTCATTTATGCGGCTGATATTGCCAAGGCTTCTTTTTTCCTCTTACTGGTGATTGTTGCTATTTTAGGGGAAATGCTGTACGAAACAATAGCACCTGTAATCACCGACACTTCATAAAGTGTCCTCAGGCACAAAAGCAGCCAAACAATGGATGCCTCCTCATACATTTGCATATATTCGGTTTCTTTATTCAGAAGAAGCCATTAGACATACAGAATGGTTGAGAATGCTGATATATAAAGACAATTGCATGATATATTTAAATGAGCCTTTCTCCCCAACCCAGCAATACTGTTTGGAATGGTATTTTTAATATAGGACAAAAAGAAAAACTTCCACACAGCTACACTGTTGTGAACTGAGATTATAGCAGCATATCCTACAAATAACAGCTCAGGCTGGTAAACATCCAGACATGGTCCCTAATGAACTAATATTTCCACCACTGGTAGCACTCTATGTACAACCCCAGGCCCCAGGTGATGCCCTGAAAACTGTTACGTTTCTCTCAGTAAATTAACAATTTTTATTTTAAAACTATAGCACTGTTTTGGGGGTTTTTACTTTCCTGAGGAACAATACATTTGTAGTCGCCTAGTGACCTTCTGCATCTGGAATTTGTCAAGTTAGCATCAGATCACTGTAAAGGAAAGGAAACCGTAACTGGTCACAAGTTTTCTAAAACCAAGTGTTCCTAAATTCTCCTCTTCCCCAAATAATACCTTGAACACCTGCAAAACGTAGCAACACACAAAATAAGACTATCAAATTAATTGTGGAGTTGAATACTATTTTATTACTAAAAGTTGGGAAAAAGTGTTATTTAGTAAACTTTGGCTAACCTAATATTATTATTTTAATACCTAGATGAAGTTCAGAAATCACGATCACCAGAACTGCTGTAAAATTAAATAAAATAGTGGAGGGAAAAACAGACTATTAAATACTCTTACATATCAAATGGGCTTCCTTAAAAGATTACTCTAATTACAAATATGTAAAATATTAATCAACTTCTAAAAAATAAACCAGAAAATTGTAGCAAACTTACAGCTCTCATACAGCCTATAAAAGCATTACCATTTTGTAGCTATAATTAATTCTCCCAAACCAAATATATTCAGGAAGAGTTACATTCATTTTGCCCTCCTGCTACTATCACCCTTTATCTGAAACAATTATTTCACTTCCTTCTCGGGTGCCTGCTCCCAAAGTGGTAATCACACTCCTCAGCATTAATTGTACTGCATGTTACAAGCCAAACTTCTCTTTGTACCCTGCACATGGTAAGCTTTCCTTTTTTTAATTACCCTTGCTCCACCTCTCCCGGCTCAAATTCCTTTCCCACGAGCATGGCTAAACAAAACTGCCAGGTGAGGTCCCTCCACCATGCTGCACATCATGAATGCTCACCTCTCTCTACCCAAATGCACTGTTTCCCAGTAGCTAATACCCCAGCCTGGTTCATGGACTCAGCAGCCAGGTACCTCTGATACAGGGGTTCTAGTAGGCTTGATTTTTTCCTTACATGTTACTTTGTCACTCAAGGGGTCATCTCAGTGCAGAAACTGGCATCCTATAAGGTTAAAAAACCCCAGGTCTCACGACTTCACTATCCCTAAAGCCATGTACACAGCACACAGCATTAGAGTGCAAGGCTGTGAAAATATTGCATCCCCCGGTCCAAGGACACAATGATGATGATGACAATGACAGCAATTACCATCATTTTTATTATTAGTATTATTACTATTGTTGTGTGGGGTTTTCTCAGGTCAACATACCCACCTCAAAAAAAACCCAAAAAACCAACAAGAAACCCATCTTGTAGCCCACCACAGTAGCATTTTTATGCCACAAAATGGACTTTGTGTGTAATGTGCAGCACAAGAGTGCAGTATGAAAACCTACAGGACTGTTTGAAAGTGCAAAGCCTGTGAGAGTTAAATGCTGCCAACGCTGTCCTAACTGGCTGCCAGGAATGGTATTTGGAGCTCTCTGTTTCCTTTCCTAAGCTATATCTGACCATTGTCTTGAAGAGGACATAAAAGCTCATCAGGAAGTATGACAGAAATTAGAGTTAGCTAGAAATTAGAAACCGTGCTAAAAATCAAGCAGTACAATCTACACGCATATTTAGCAGTGTACATGTAATCTAAAGGAATAACCCTGCATTTCCTAAAACTGAGTTTCATGGCATTTCTGTTATTATAATCTTCAAGTTCATCTGATCTTCCCGATCCTATTATCTCAATCCTCTTCCTCTGTTCGCTGTCCCTCCCAAATTTGTGTCAACAGCAACAGCAGAGCACTACAAGTTATTAGAATTTAATGAAAAATACTACTTACTCCATTAACATCTTAATCTTTAGGAAATCCCACTTCTTTTTCACCCTCAAAACAATATTTTCTTTTTCAATACAATCCACCGTCATGTCTTGTTAGCCAGCTCTTACGCTTCCTAACATTTCATATACTAAGCTTCATCTTCCCTGGTTTTGTAAATAGTTTTTGTCATTCCTCTCTAAAAATAGCTTGTTGTGCTTCAATTTTATTCCTGTCATTACAAATTCCCTCAAAATTATTAATTCCAAACTGACAAACTTATTTGCAAATGTCCTCTGAAATCTGGGATATAAACTCTGTAGTTCTCCAGAATGGAACACACTAAGCTCTGGAAATTCAGATGCAGCAGTTCCCATTCCCACACAGTCCATAACTTCTTGTGCTTACCATCAATGCAGCCTTACAGAGTAGAAAATCCAATTCTTCATTACTCCTTTATTCAGAGAGCTCTGGAACTTAATGCTAACGTTTTATATGGATTTAAAAGTAGCATAAAGTGTAAATTAGTCTTTTACAGTAACACCACTTCACTTTTACTACACTTCCATGGCAGACTCTTTAGTGCTGTCTTAATACTCCTCAATTCATTACTTAAACATATGCTTTGGTTCAGAACCTAACCACAATGGTAACGTAGGCTGACAGCAACAAACAGATGTAACTTTTTGAACTTTTCAAATCCTGACCCTAGTGATCAGCTTCTGATGAGTCCAAATTGTACTGTTACGTCAATCACTTAGATGATTACAGTATTTTTTTCTAAAATAAACATTCTACTTCAGAACTAACTTCTCAGCTATTCTCCCTAGCCACCTCCAAGAGCTCCTGAATTTGAGATATCTCTGAGACAAGCAATTGAAGAAATGGAAGGTGAAACACAGCCTCTATCAGGGAGAGAGGGCAGATAAGGTCATATACTGATATAGGTATTTTACTCTTTTGCATCTGCAAGCTTCCCAAAGATCATTGGTTTAAATGAAGTGGTGCATTCCTGATTCATTCCTGGATGTACTCCACTTACTGGCAGTTCAGGCAGATTATTTTTTAAAAATTATTTGCTCTGTGGAAAAAAAAACAAACCCAAACATATTTGCTCCTTTTTCCCTATGAAAGGAATAGTTTCAACAGTGGCATGACTCCAAGAAGTATTCCTTTCCTCCAGCAGATCTCAAACTAGGACACCAGATTCAGGGAAACTTTCTTACTGTCCTCAACTTGTTTGTGCCTTGCACATTTGGAAAGGGACTATTCAAAGGTGAATTTAAAGAGTTTTGTGCCTCTAGTTACATGGCAGTGCTCTGGGTTGTTTTGGTTTGGGGTTTTTTTTTTCTAACAGGAGAGGATTTGCTTTTTCTTCACTCATTGGGATGTATAAAAATCCCTTGAAGAATATATTTTATTTTCTTTACCTCTTGTTCTCTGTATTAAAAGATGCTGTATAACAAAAAGCATATCCCAATTAATATTTCACCAAACAACCAAACTTCTGAGCTTATTCTCCTCTGAACAACTGAAAGAAAATGATAGGAGCTAGAGACTTTTTCTAATTAAAACGCTGCATTTCTGCGCAGTCTAAGGGACAGTTTATTTATTATTTAACCACTCTTCCATTCATTCCAGCATCCCCTTTGACTGTAATAATTACATCTGCAAAATAACAAAAAAAGACAACTATTCAAAGCTGGTTTTGGTCCTTTTTCTTTGCCAGAACCTCTTGACCAAGCTTCCTCTGTCTCTCTGGAATTAACTGAAAGCCATACACTGAAAACATATAACTTGAAGACTCCTCCAACATTAGCAACCTTATGGCTTGCACTGACAGAACAGCATTTAGAAGAAAAAAACCCCAAACAGGTCCTTTTCAGAAGCTCCTGACCTACCACTACTATGTAGAAGCACAGAAGAATTTGTTTTGGGGCCAAACCTACCAAGTAATCAGATGGATGTTCCTTCCTCTCTCCCAAAGACAATTAATTGTAGAATTCTTTTGAAGAAGTAGAAAAAAAAAATATTCCCACATTTACATTTAGAGAGGTATTTATGGTCTGACTGAAAATATTCACATACACAGAAACATGCACTGCACCTTGCCAGATTTAGTTTCTGACATCAGATGCAAAATGCAATATGTGTGAGCATCCAGTTTGCACAGGAGGAATGCTTTAATAGAAAAAAAGAACCAGTAAATCCTTCAATATGCTCCATCTCAGCAATGCAGTCAAATAGCACAATGATTTCTGAGAAGTACAACTACATTCTCCCAGAAAAGGACCTGGTAAAAACATAATCATTTTATATCAGAAAGCTCCGGCCAGACTGAAATCCCTCATTCTCACAATGGATTCAATCATAAACAACCTCCTAAAGGGAGGTCATACAAGAGTAAGTTTCAGAGGAAAAAGAAACCAGGGTTTTTTCCTACTTCAGGAAAACAGCTCTTTAGGTCTTTTCTGTATATCATAAAATTAAATTCCATTAAAATAAATATAAGAATATGTGTAGAAGATTATAAAAGTAAACTCCTATCAGGTGTATAAACACTTATTCTTTTGAAGCACTGTTTCCTAAATAGTGAAAATTTATTCCCCTTTTACTAGAACTAGTGGTAACGCTGGTTATAATCTCAGAAGTTTCATCATCTGCATCTATTTTTAAAAAAGGCTAACAACTCCCATGTTATGGTAACTCCAACAAGCCAACTGTTTTTAAAAAGCAAACTGGTTTTGTTGCAGGGGTTTTTTATTATTTTCTCCCAAAGCTATGGTTATAGAAAATTCTAGAAAAGCTAGAGAACTTTCTCATATAGGTTGTGTGTTAAGGAATTTGCATAATTAACTGGTCATTACTACCTATGATTCTTCCTCTGTGGTTCTCTGCATTTTAGCTACACTTCCCAAGCTACTGAGGATGGATACAGGTTCACTTCCCCAGTAGGAGATCAAAACATCTCATTTTCTTTCAGTGGGTTTTTCTCACAAATTATTTTTGCCTGAACGCCCTTCTCTAAAATCTCACTAAAGCTTTTCACAGGCAAAATTATTTTACCATTTATAGTTTCTCTTCTTTTAATTAATAACCTAGGATATAATTGCAATATGACATTTCAGAGAGTGCAATTACAGTTTAATAAACCATGCAGGGCATTTAAAGGCAAAGTGCCCTAGGTTTTCAAGCACTCTGCATTATTTGCATACTCTTTGACATGCTTTGTGGTTTAGTCTGATGTGGCTTTTCCAATTAAGCAGAAGTTAATCATTCGGGAGGCAAAGGGAAAGGCACAGACAGAAAAAAATCCAACTATTTTGCAGTTAATACATTAATTCTGTGCAGTAATTTAGACACAGTTTATCCTTTTTTTTTTTTTTCTCTTTTTTTTCCTAAATGGACTGAAGAAATACAGTGACACTGACAAGGGGGAAAAAACCCCCGACAAATAATACAGAAAATTTAACGCAGGAAAATGTTCTGTTAGTATTTCTTTAGCAGTCTATATATCACCTCTGTCCACATAAGCGTTTCTAAGCAGTACCTGGTAGGGCTCTTCCACAGGGAACAATAAACACAGTTAGTTAACCAGATGATTCAGAAAGGAAGAATTTGATAAGGATATCAACCAAGTTGTAAATGGACTCTGCATGACTCATTTGTCACTTAAGAAAATCTATGGTATCATTCCATTACTCATTCTCTAATATTTTGGGACTATCTCCAGTGGGGGTAATTACTTGGGAAGAAAGTATAATCAAATTATCTAGGAACAAGGTCAGATGTCCATACAATTGGAAAGACTTTATTAAATAAAACAACTGCTCAGCTACTGTCTTGCAGGAAGCTCAGAGAAAATAAGGAAGCTGTGAGCATGGAAAGTTGTTGACACACTTCATACTACTGAATAGTCATACAACTGAATAAATACTGGTTTAAAGTATGTAATTAAGCCTCCACTTCCAAACTACTATTTTCCAAAGTAAGTCACAACCATAATGGTCAAGATCTTTGTCTGTGGCAGACAGGCATCTCAGGACCTTCTCAAAATGACTAACTTTGATAATAAGTTTTCCTGAAAATATGACCTTTTTGTACTTCAGACTACTTCTTAAGTCAACTATTTTTACAATAAATATTTCTTTTGATGAAATATGCCTTGAAAGATGAGAAAATTGAGAAACTGGACCAACTCCCTAAGGAAAAATCAATAGGAATCTGATCAAAGAGGAAAAAAAAAGTTCTTTTTATTCTTATAGTAATGACAGGATAGGAAACTACATATTAACTACTTTTTTTTTTTTTAGTTCCTTAATTCCCCTTGTAAAATCTTACCTTAAAACACTGACTTACAACTATTATCACAATAAGTTTCTAATTATTCTAACTAAATGTGTGCAAATTAGCAAACTAATGGTTTTGAGAAGCATGCAGTGAGTCTGCGTTCTTGCTGTGTGTATATTCCAGGTGCCTTAATTATTCTTTGACTACTTCATTCTATTCCTTTTTTTGGGTGCTTTATATTGTGTCACTTAAGTGTTTGCTAGAAAAGGCCCTCAACGCATAACCATTGTTCCCTTGGACCCTCAACATTCTCACCATTAATTTGGTAATCTCAGAACAGAGAACCACAAGGTTAGTTATGTTCAGCACTACATATTATTCAACCTTAAGAAACCTCACAGTAATATACAAGGGTCTGGAAAGAGCTTTCTTTCACTTTTTTTTCCTTTTGTTTTTTTACTCTCATTTAATAAAGAACTTTTCAAAAGCAGTGACTTTAAATCCACAGCTGCTAGGAGAACCATAGAAAAGCCTGTGACCACCAGGTGCTTACCTTATGCTTGCACTGGGAGATTTTCTTTTGCTAAATTCCCATTAAACTTGTAATGAAGTATTTTGGTTTATAAGGGGGTCAAAAGTAGTTGGTACTTTTATAATAAGCACCCCCCCCTTCCCCCATTTCTAGCAAATGGAAACTCTTTTCGTGCTCATGTCCTCAGCACTTCTGGGAGCTGCTACCAAAGCAGATGGCCAAGAGGAGGATGAAAAGAAGACGGATGAAGGAAAGAAAGAACCAGACGGACAACCCAAGATGGTATTCATCTAATTCTTCACGGTTCTATTTTCCTGCTTCCTCCCTTCTGTCTCTCTGTCTGTTTCAGACTGAAAATCAGTTGCCCTTCTTCAAGACATTTTACAATTTTACCAGCAAACTAAATGAACACATTAATTCTGCTTTTACAGGGCTCCAAGTAGTGAGCAAAATAAGTGTTCATTTATAACAGCAAAAATGATAAACAAAACACATGTTTATGTCTGAAAAAAATGGCTGATTACATGACTCTCCCATCATATAGGCAAAAGATTTTTTCACAACAGTCCAAAAACATTTGGAATTTATCTTCCTTAGTTCCTGACTGCTCCTGCATTTTATCTACGCTTCTCAACCTCCTTACTCCATTACTGAAACCTGTTCTAATACGCATGTAAACTATTACTAAAAAGCATATAATTAGACTTAAATCAATAGCTGGATATCTGGATTGTGCAGTGGCAAAAGTCAGGCAATTCCAAAGAAATAGCCCCTGAGGGATATCCTCTGCTGCTCTACGAGGTTTTAGATTTTACTTTCTGCATTTTGACTGATTAATACAAAATGTACCTTGGCATTTTTGCTGCTTATAATGAAAAAGGTTTGCAACATTCAGCAAGATAGACTTACATTTGCCCAATATTTCTAATACAAACACTACCTTAAATTTTCTGAATTACTGCAGCAGATTTTTATTATTTCTCACACACGCACACACATACACACTCTGTTGGTAAAAGCAGTAGCTGTTTAATGTTTTCTAATGAGAATTAAAAATCTGTTTATTTGATTTAATCAGCTCATTGAGCATTCTCTTTGCTCCTCTAATCCCTTGAATGGGAATGTCAAGGCATGTGATAGCACACAGCCATGACAATAATCTCAGGAGGTTATCCATCGCTGCCATTTATAATAAGTAATGTATTTTAGTACTAACGAGACAGCTATACTCATTACAGGGGAAATCTACTCCTCCCCATGCATAAGAGCAAGAGCAGCAGCTGGATTTGGGTAAGGAATTATGGAGGTCTTCTGGGTACAGAACCCATTTGCAAATGGGAGCTCGCTCTGTAACCCCCAGAAAGGCCCTGTCACTCCATCACCTCTTTTTCTTCAGCATCTAGACTACGGAGCAAATCATAATTACCTCTTACACAGTTTAGCTTCAGAACTTCCTCCTGTTATACCACATTTAGAAGCTGCCATGGACTCACTGCTCTACTCTGCCACTGAGTATGACTGCTATGGGACTCACCAGGAAAACAACCTTTCATATCCAGTTATGGATAGCCCCCAGGATATACTTGCACATAGCATATATAACATTAGACTCTGAATGAGTGATTGTATGATTAAAAACCGTGCCCATTTTTACTTCAAAGATTAGAATCTTTGATTCGCCATCCCTGCAAAAGGAATTCTTTTCAGAGGTGTTCAGCACCAGCAAAGACCATTGGAACTTCAACCAGGAAAAGTTTCTTTTATCTGTTTCAGTATGATTTTAGTTTCTTGCACTCCAAACTAAATATTGTTGGCCATGATCAGTTGATACATGTATGTGCAAGCTATGTTAGAGTAAAATACACTGCAACAGCAAAGCATTTGTAAGAAAATGTAGGCTGTCCCACTTATTAAATACACTTACTATTTTTTTAAAGTTTCCTCCCATTCCAGTTTCCAATTCACTACAATGATCTTTCCTGATACTCACCCTGCTTCTCTTTACAAATTCATCAATGTCTGAAGTTGTACTTCATAATGAACAAAAAAATCTGCAATATGCTTCAAAGCATTGTGCAATGCTGATTAGCATTCATTTGAATGATGGGTCCACTCAACAAGGCAGGTAAAATAAGTAAATAAGGTTATCATGAGTGTTCAGTCAATCCGTTTCCGGAGAACTACACAATTGTTTCAAGTAAGGCAATTTTTGCCTCTTTTCTTAACTTATTAAGATAGAAAAAGTTGAGACATTATCCTTCAGCCTCATAGAGAGAGGATGACTTGGTTTTCCCACTAAATTGCAGTTCCAAACCTTCAAAGAACAAAGAAAAACTAGACTGCAAGAGCTATTGTAGAAGGACCATAAAGTCTTTTTCAGGATTTATCACTGTTGGGTTTAAATTGCATGGGGATTTTTTGGGGGGTTTTTTTCAGATCTATCAGTTACTTGCATTTGTAAAATTTTATTTTCTTTTATACTTTATCTTATGTGGGGCATGTGGTTGCCTTTACCTACACAACTGCAAACACTTCTGGGATTTCCATTGAAGCTTAAGTCTGCTGCCATTATTTGAACATTCATATTCATGTTTACGCTCTATGGCTGCAGAAACATTGTGAATACCAATCACAAAATTCCCATCTTAAAAAAGCAGCACAATATAACCTCCGTGAAGTGACTAGTCCTTACTAATTGCAGCTTGAGGCAGCAAGACAAGTTCTGTTCAGCAATATGTAGAGAAATAATAAATTCCTTAAATGCAGCAGAGTTACCTGAGAGCCTTACTCGGTGACACTGAGATCAGAATATGACCATAAATAGCAGCAGATGAGAAAGCACAGTACATGCAGTGATGTCTACCCGGTTTTCCTAGAGGTGACATCTAAAGAGCTATTATTACAGGGCTGAAGAAATAAGGTTGAAGAAATATGATATCCTAATTCCCATTAACTTCTTCTAGAGATGAACCTCAAAGGCTGCAGAATCAGGCTCCATTTTTTTTAAATGTGATAAATGGAAATTTTTAAGCCTTCATTTGTTAATCAGATGATAGTACAGCCCAAAGCAGCAACCACAGATACCACAAGTCATTTTAAAAGAAAGGATAATTTCCATGCTGCATTTTTTGAGTAGCCCATTTTAATGGCTGTGCAGTCTGATGACTTGGATATCATGTCCCATCTTTGAAGAATGCATCATTCTGCACAGGTAATTGCACTAGAAACAACTGCATCTCCCCATCAGAACTGACTGAGGAATTCATTCTCGCCATTTGAAGGTAAGTTTGAAATCAGCTTGGGACCCTGACTCAATCCATTAACTAAAATCAAGTCACCTCCTGGTAAAATTTTCAGGGCTTCTTGAGCAACAGAGAAAAATTATGTAAACAATTAAAGACAGTGAAAGTGCTGATTTAATCACAATCTAGCTTAGTAAGAATGGAGTTATTTCATAGATACCTCTTGTCTGCCCTCAAAAGAACTCACATGCAAGAGAAATTGTTAAGTAACAAATTTAGGTGCATAGAAGCAACAGACACCAGGTTTGCCTTGTGCAGTGAAGTGTGCAGAGAGGGGGAGCATCTTTTTCAGCTGTAATGAATTCGGTGCAAGCACGTTAACAAGCCACTTGCTTCTATTTTGATTTATCTTTACCATCAATTAGATAACTTTTATTTATGCCTTAGGGCTGTGCTGTGTTGGCACTTGCTGTGCACTGTTACCCCTGTGAATTTATTAGCCAAAGATGTAATTTAATCAGTGATTTCAATTTACCACCAGCAAATCATATTTACTGTCATTATTTCTGATAATAATGTTTTTCAACCTGTGGTGCTTTGTTGTGTTTCATTTTCAAATAGCGTCTTCAGTATTGTCAGTCTGGTCACACTAGGCCTCAACCTGCATAAAAGAATGCGCTAGTTCCCTACGGTGTAACTTTCTACTTCTCCACAACATACCACACGTGTTAAAAACATAAGCAAATTTTAATCTAATGCCTCAGGACAGTTGCTTTTCTACCTCAGTTATAGTTCTGTTACTTTCCAAGTACTGATCCCAGTGGTCTCAACAAAACAACTCATATCAACTAAACCTGTGTGAGTAGGGTAAGGGTGACAAAAGATAATGGAGCTGCTGCTTTGAGCTCCTCCTCAGGCACCTTTTCTTATTGCTTTGCTATATCAACATTTCTTGTGAATCACTGGCACGTCTAGGACAGGAGCTGAAGTAGCCAGGGAGCAGTTACCATAATAAATATGCCATCTGATCTTCATGGATAGTCAAGTTGATTATGGCAAAGAGCCCCTCAAGTGGCTTCTACCTTGTAGTACCTGCAGCAGGAATGACTTCGTGGAGCTCCCACCTATCGATGCTGCTAACAGCCTTGCTTGGGGGATGAACTGAAGAAGGTGAAAAGGGCCCTAAGTTGCAACAAAAGACGTCCCTGCAACAGATCCTACAGGCTCTGCAAATACTCCTCAGAGATTTTTCAGCCCTCTGTTTGCAGCTTAAGGGTAATTCCTTTCCTTAAGGGCTTAATTCCTTTGTTACCTGCTTTTCTGTGGCATGTAGAAACACGGATCGTTATAATTTTTTGATACATAAAATAACAAAACCAAAGGAAGATTTAAGCACTCCCTCCATATAAATGTGGCATTTATAATTGCTAAAATTCACGCCAATCTGAATATTTGACAGTTTTGCATATATAAGCTCAAGGCACTGAACAAAAGGGTGCTGCAACAATGGCCTTCAAAAGAAAAGAAAGGAAAAACATGAGATGAATGGTGAAGGATGAATAAATAATGAATTAATTAGGACTTAAAAGGTGCACTCACTTATTAAAACCAGGTTCTCTCGTTCCAGCCTTTCATGATTCTCTTTGCTTGATATTAAAATTAAAACATTGATTACAGATTATTATTTCTAGATAATTTGCTATGTGTATAAACTGTAATTCAGATGTCAAACATCAAGCTGTTAGTGAATGGTATTTTGTGTTTTATTGGTTGCGTTGAGTAAACATAATTTTTTACTGTGGTTTTATTTACTCTGCTAAGGGTAAAAGTTGATATGGTTAATGTATCTCAAAATATATGAGAAATAAACCTCTGAATAACAGTATTTCATACCCTTTTTCAAAAGAGTAAAGACTGTTAATAACAGCAATGAGCGAAAGTACTTGTAAGCATTAATGTCTATTTGTTCTACAATTTAGTTCTTCACATGAACATTTATAATTAGGAAGACTTACAGAAAGCAAAGCACATCTAATCCATTAGGTAACATTGAACTGGGATGTGCTTTTCCTGAGGTTCAAAAGGCTTCTTAATATGGTGCAAATATGTGATAATGAAAAATACCCATTCTGCAAAGGAAAGAGATAGATGTTTAAATTCATTCGGGAAAGCTGCATGTTTCCCATAAATGAGATTTAAAATGTAAAAGCTACCCCACCTACAGCATGTCTTCACCCTTCCAAGACATATATATCTGTGTCAAATCCTCAGATGCACCAACCTGCTTTTTGGCAGGTCAGTAGGGACAGATTGTAGGCAGACTGTCCTGCCTGGCACACCTGAACTTTACCTTTCTATCACCCCGTACAACTAGTATGTTAAAGCAAATACAACGGTATTTGTTTATATACTGTTTTACTAAGTATTGTAATCAATTTAGACACAGAACAGACCCTAAAAAGGACTCCTAGGCCCACGTCAGCACAGACTTCATCAGAATCAGGACGTGCAATTTTGAGCAGTTAGAAATCTAGGCCACTGTCTCTACCTGCTTTTGTCAATGACTTTGGTTATCTGCCTGCTGTCATCACCAACCAGTAGCAAATTCCCAAAATTAATTAAGGTCCCAGATTAACATTCTGTACAACAACAGAGTAAAATGAGCTTTCAGTTTCATGGAAACAATCCCATGGAAGCATCTTTAAGGTGAACTAAAGCCAACAGGGAAGGAATGAAAAGCCTTAAAAGCCCTCCGAGGACAAAACACGACACTTCCTCAAGCTTAATTTCTTAGTTCACAGCATACAAAATAGCATAATGGATTTGTGCCTGATTTGCTACAACTTTAATTCTTTACTTGCGTGAACTTTCATCTGTTGCACACCAACTGTATTCTATACAGTTCCATACAAAGTATTTAATTTGAGCTAGCATTCATCTTCCTATTGAAAAACAAAAGAATCAATTTCTAACTCTTCCTAAGGTTGAATTCTGTTGTATTTAAAAAGGAAAACTGAATTAAACAAACAAGCAAAAAAACCCAGCACAAACAGAGACAAGAGAAAATCTCCAAAAACCCAGTTTTGGAGTTTTCCAGATATCCAGATGGGACTATCAGCCAGGCAGTGAAATTTTCCCGCATTATGTACCTTCAAAAGTCAAAAGAGTGTACCACACCACACAGTATAGCCATAATAATCTCAGTGCTAATAAATAATAAACTGGGTATTACATATTTCAGAGGTATTATCACAAAAATAACCCTTTGTACTTAATCAGTGCAATAAAAATAACATCCAAAGAGATAATTTAAGTTCTGGACCTCTCAGAAGAGTGAAAACAAATCCCATTCCATTCTCAGAAAAATTTGGCCAAGAGAATCCATTGTTGATCAAAGGTCCTTCATTTTTACAGTTTGCATACACCTTATGAGTTATCTGAGGGACCTACTAATCCATAAGATCCATAAAGCACAGACTAATAAAAGATTATCTCCTTCAATACTTAAAGAATAAAAACAGCTTAATCAGAAGGCATCAAAATGCAAAGGTAACACAGCAACTCAGCAACTAAATAGTTCATGAATTCCACCTGCATTCTGCCTTTTAAATTATACATTTCTAACACAATTAATAAAATTAATTATTATACACTGTAAGGCAGCACAAACTTTTTCAGGGTATGAACTCCTGTCTCCCACAGAGGACACTGGGAAGTGGCAGCACTCTGCACCTTGAAGGATCATGCCTGGAAGTTTTGCTTAAAACCAACAGGACCTGGCCTGTCCTAACATGGTGATCCTTGGACAGTTAAAATACTCACGGATAGGGACACAGTGAAAAAGCTCAGATGCTTTTTTTGGTGAGAGAAATGAAGTGGAATGAAGGCAAGCATCTGTTCACAGGAGGACCATGCACACTCCAAATACACAGTCAGCCAGAAATAGAGGATATGCAAAGACAGCACACTTGCTTCTGGATTACTTTTTTTTTAATAGGTTACTGAAAAATTAAAAACTTCGCAAATTAGTTTCCTTGAAGGGTTTCCAAAAACTTGGACTTTCAAAGGGCAATATCTGCAAAACAATAAATGTTCATTTTACAAAGTTCTTTGTAAAGATGTATGAAAAGGAAGCTCAGCCTAATTCACCACTTAGGCAGTTAAGGAGTGCTTCTTTCAGCATTCCTCTGTGGCCTGTGTCAACCCCATTATTCTTAATAAGATAAGGATGCCTTGACACATGCTTCATTTTCTGTAATAGCCAAAATTGGTGATGCTGGAAAAGCTTTTCAGGCACATGACCTTCCTCTATGTCACTGCAAGTCAGCTCTTGTTTACAAGTGCTGGTATTGTGCTATGCTGGTATCATTATCTATATTATCTGCAGCATAAGTTGAATTACAGATTCATTTTTTAATGATTTTTTCTTTCCTTTGGATGAAAATTCTGTTTGCATGATACCTCAAAAAAGTCTCCAGACAAAACAATATTGGCATTTTTAAATTTTCCAACCTATTATTACTAACACTACTTCATATTTATGCCACAAGTCATTCACTGGCACCCAAGTGCTATATAAACAGTAATTAATTATGTTTCTCAACATGCTGGTGAGGTACCATGGCTATTATTTTCATCCTAACAAGATTAAATGACTTGTTAGGATGCAGAAACAAATGAGAGATTCAGATGGAAGGGTTAAATCCTGCGTTCCTGCTTTTAATGATGACCAACACTTCCCCTGCTTTTGCTGGAGAGAAACAACCATGAAATTTTTAAGGAGTTATCTGTTAAACGCCTAATAGTGCATTACACACACTATCAGTATCAGTGTGCATAAATACATGGTCTCCAAGCATTTCATCTTCACTCCAAGACAAGTAACTTCAGCAATAATGAAAAAGGAGATGTATCAGAAAGAGATCAGAGGTTAATTGTTATCACATTAGACTCTAAAAATACGGTCCCCTTTAACACCTCATGACAGATGCCAGAAAAACAGACAGAATCTGCCACAAGGGAAGAAAAGATGCTAATTTGCAGATAAGTCAGCTATAATCTACAGTAATAAAGTCAGTTCTTGTTGTTTCTTAATAACGAGCTGTCAGATGGTGGGATTAGAGCCTGGTTTGACACCAAACTACTCAGGGAGAGCCACAGTGTTATGACGACACTCATCTCCTCCACTCCTCTGGGATATTTCAATTCCATTACGTATAAAATGGAACCCAATTTCCTTGGTAGAACAAACCAACTTTGAAATCCTTAATGTAATTCTGTGGGGTGAACGGGCATGAGGGAAACCACTTCATAAGGAAACAGAATCACATTACTACATCATCATTTCTCACAAATATACTCCCTACTCTGCCTGGTACCCTCCCTTCTTTTTCCCCTTGCCCCAGGGCACAACATAGAACTGTGCAGCACGTTGCCTTATGAATCTTCTTCAAGTACCCAATTATCCTGGTGCACCAGACTTGTCATTACCATGACAGCTGTGTGCAGCACGCAGTACATGCTGTCAGAGGTGAAAGATTGTACACAGGCATCCTGCATTTCCATTACAATGTGGAGAGTGAAGGGGAAGACAGACACAAAAATGCACACACCCCCAACAAACAACTTTGCTAAAGATGTTAATTAAAAGCAGAAGTTAAGATCATTTTTTAAAGTGGCAATATAATTGCCAAGCATTCTGGCGCTGTCTATGCCTCCAGCAATATTCCTCCTGTGTATTTTTTGTCATGATAATCAATGAGGTGGTATAAGTACATTTTGAGCACATTTAAACAGAGGTGAATAAAACAGTCCATCAGCCTGAAGTTCCTCCAGAAGAATTGAGCTTCATATTTTCCTTCTTCTGACCAATTTTCTTCTTTTTAAAAAGTAAATACCTCATTACCTTTCACACACCCACAAAATCCTGTGGGATATCACCACAGTCAGTGAGTTGTACTGGCTTAAATAGCCTCCCAGGCATGGAAAGGTGTATGGAAGTGACACAGGACACACACCCTGTAGGTGACCAACACTGGCTAAGTGCAGACATCCGACCCAGGACACATCTGGCAAAGTGAAATGTGATGGATCAAAGCTGGCACTCACATGGTGGGAAGTAACTGATGTTACCCCTCTGAGCATATGTTCATGCAAGGTGACATATGCCCTCAGTTCCTACTAAGACCAATGAAAACCATACCCTGGAAACATCACAGTCAATATCTCACTGGATCAGGTCTTTAAGGACAAACATGCAGCACAGATAAGTGGTCTCAGTTCTTAAGAATGTGCTGCAGATTTTCGAATTACACAGTGTTTGGCACTTATGTTCTGCATCTCTCTTCCTCCTTCTTGAATTATCTCCAGCAAGTCCTTGCCAATTCTTCATGTGATCATGCAGTTCATTACAGCTGTAAATATAAACATCCTTTTCCCACAACCTATAATTATTAGGAAAACTAGATGGGACAAAAATATCTAGAATAATAGTGAGATAGTGAGATTTCTTCTTCCCTTAGTAATGGATTTTCTATTTTAAACCAATGTGTAAGCTTGTATAAAACAATAATTACAGATAGTTAAGGATTCTTTCTAAAGACAAGCAGGCTGAAAAGGCTGTGTAACAACTCATAATTCAAAATTAATTTAATCCACATCAATAGAGACAAATGGAAGTAACCTGAAACCTCTGGTCAATTATTCTAGTATCAGCACTTGAGATAACACAACTTCCCAGTCTGAAATGGAAGAGAAGGGGAGCAGGTGCAGGGAGAGAAGGGAAGTAAGCAGAGAACTCCCACCTCCCTCCTTTGCAGAGTGGGAATGAGGTGTTTATTACTCAGCATCAGCTGCTTGCTTTTCACAGGATGACATAACACACAAAGCTTCTGAACAAGACCTAGAGTAAATCCCCTGTGCAGACAGAGCACATTTATGTTGCTGGAGGACCTGGGAGGCTGAGGTTACGGGGAGTCAGCGCAGCCTGACGAGAAGCCTTGTCTCCCATGCTGCACATAAGTAAAGGACAAACATTGGTTCCTTGGAAGGGCTGTACAAAAGCTGTGCTCTGAAATCAGTCCGGCCGTGAAATCTGATAGTGCTGTTTTACTGTTTGGAAAATCCCACTCCTTAGTGAACAATAAGCACGCAGATAAGCAGCGTCCCTCTCAGAGTCAGTAACACAGAACACACAAAAATTCTGTAGACAGGGAATAAGCACTGAAAGGTAAGGATTCTGAAAAATGTTTAAAACATGGGAACTAAAACACACTTCAATATCAAACATTTAATCCTTCCTAACTTTTCTCCGCTAAGGCCCAGGGACATCACTCTATCACCTTAGCAGCATTACTCACACGAATGTCAACAACAGACTTAAGCCTATTTGGAAAAAGATCTTTGAAGATGGTGTGGGAATTATGACAGTGAGATAAGGGAGTGGAAAAGGGTGAAAAAGACAACAGCAGCAATAAGAGAGTGAGTTCTATAAAGCTAAACTTGATACTTGTGTATTATCTTGTAGTAGCAGCTCTGACAAAAACCAAACCCAGCAGCTAATCTGACAAATACAAAATATGCGTAATTTTACTAGTTATGAAAACTGCAGCTGTTTTATAGCAGAAGGTTATGAATTTCCATATGGCTTAGATTATTATAATTTCTTTAAAAATCGACAGCAAACTAACAACCAATTATAATTCTCATCTTTTTGATAATGACATTTTTCTATGTAATGTGAACTGCTTTCATTTTAAATTATGCATTATAATTTTTTTCACAAAAAACTAATACTTAAAAAATTTTACAAATACATGGCTTATCATATATTCTTAAAGTAAATATCCTCTTGTGAAGCTGCAAGGTCAGAGGCGTAGAATGCACACATGATCATATTAGTGGTAAGAGGAGCTATAAATATCTTAATTAATTTTATTACTAATCTTCCAAGCTCCTTTCAAGTTAAAGTTAGCAAATCATCTTCACCTTGCTGAAGCTTTGTAAGTGGGAGCACTACACAGCTGGAGGATGTGACAACTTTTCAGTCACAAGGATATGCTTCATCATACGTGGACAGCATCTCTGTGAAGGTTGCAGCATGGCAGAGAACATTAGTCTTCATTTAGTGTGACTAAGTTCTGCCTCATCTTAGCTCTACAAAATTATTCTTATGCTTAAGATTTTTTTTTCCTTAGCATCTATTAACCCTCTGAATTTTAAATTATTTGCAATTCTGGCTGTAAAAAACAACTTTGATAGACTGGGATTAATAGCCTTGAAAAATGTGTATTTTGGTAAACACACACAAATCTCTTCCTAATGTACTGTGTAGGAAACCAGAGGTGCTAAATGCAACTTCCGTTCTGAAAAGCAACACTGTAAAATTAGGGTATATGTCTGAGTCTTTCTGATAGGTAAAAATAATGCACTGTATCTTGATAAACACAATGAGAAATTCAGAAATCACTTGATGAGAGAAAGATCAATTTCCTTGAAAGGAAGAGGAAATTACTCACTGAATATTTATTCCCTTGCACTTTTGCACATACTCATACACCCAACAACAGAAATTAAAAACCCCACTCTGGGAGATGAAGACCTCAAATTACCAGAACTCTTGGGACCATTCAGGGTCTGTGAACCATTGATATTAGCAGACTTTCCACATGTACACCAAGAAAGATCTACCACAGCTCTCTTTCAGAATGTTTTCTTATTTTAATTCTGATTGCAATCAAGCCTCTGATTTTTGAAGGCAAGAATATTATCCCAAGCCTGACCTTCTGTTACTATTACTGATAGTCAGTACCCTGCTTTTGTACAGAATTGGTTTGAGTCTTTCAAAATTCTTCTGTAGAACATGCAATGCTGTCAGACCAAGGTGCTGTGGGGTGCAAGATGTCAGCTGTTCCACCTGATCCTGTACTTCAACAACAAATGGCTACCTTTTGCCAGCTTCCAATTTCCTTTCCTTCAATCTGCTCTTATGTTTTCTTTCAATATTAAAACTCTACTGCATAAATCCACCCAACTGATACCTGTAGGGCATATTCAGGAGATTGGGAATTAGTCTGAGAAGTGTTTGTAGAACCAAATTTTCTGATAAACTTTCTATGCACAAGTGAATCTATAATTTTTGGCTGATTTATCAAACCATTAGAAAAAGCTTCACTGTACCTGGAATCCATCAGCTGCAGTCTAAATAGTACAATTCTTCTCCCATAAGAAGCACAAAAGAAGTGTAAAATTCTGCAGATGGTGCTGGCACAACTGGAATGTCTTTGAGGAACCAGCAATATTTTGGGGCTCTAACACAACCAAATTGCTAAAGTACCTATGGTCACAGAGGGACAAACAAGTGAAGAGCCTTTACCACCATCTGCCACTGAGCCCAACAAAGAAATAACACTGCAAACCACCTGTCTTAGAGGACCATCAGGGAAAGTTCAAAACCAGGATTTGGGTCACTGGGTCAGGACTCAGAGAGAGCATCTAAGTGCTCAGTAGAAGGTGCTCTATACTGTGACAGCATGTGCCTTCAAATTGATGCGGCCATCTTCTGCTACAGAAATAGGAAGGTTTTGTTCACTAAACCTATGGTAAAACTATTGGTGGGTAAAGCCTTAAAAGAAACAATTTATATAACTGTAGAGGAAACACTGCTTCTACTTACTGCTTGGGATAACATAAGGCACTGAAACAGTCTTCATTCTTTTATCATATCATTGTAATAATTTGAATTGGCAGAAGTTTAAAAAAAATAAAATTCAGCATCATATTAGAAAGATTTGAATTTATTAGAACGTAAGTCTTCTGGAAAATTGCCTTCATGCACAGACAGTCTTGTAATTTCCAGCTTCTCTGTTATTCTCTTATGTGCCTTTTAATAATGCAGCATACTTATACTGTCATGGCACAAAAAAACCCCTTATTAGCAGAAACACTTGATAGTAATAAAGCCAGAAGGAAAGCCACTCTTCTTCCTTAACTGTGTTGCAGAGCGGCAGCCTCTTGGTTTCTCCCATGCCTCAACTCTCTGTGGGATGGCTGCTGGACCTGTGTAGGAGCAGACCTACCAGTTTTCTTGATTTCCTCCTGCTCACTGTGGCCTCCACCTGAAACCCTGCTTGATGGCATTGCAAAGACATGTCTGAAAAGATGGCCTGTGCCTTGCAGGGACACTCTGCAGAAGCTCCCCAAACCAGTTTAATCTTCTAATACAGGATTATAACATAATCCTTTATCAACACAATCAAATCAGGGTGGAGAAGAAAATGAAAGAATTGCTCTATCTGCAGTACAATTTCACTCTTAAGACTATGACTGTGTTATCAACATTTCATTTTGAAGTTTTTTAATACAACCTTCTAAGTAAAGATATTCCACATTTGTTTCCATCAGTCTGACGCTCAATAACATGCACAGGGCAAAAAATATGCAATTCCATTTGGTGCAATTGATGAGCAATGAAAGTAAAGATAATTTATGAATTTTGAATCTAATCACAGCAGATTGCTAAGATGACCGACATAAAACGGGATACGGCTTTTTAAGATTTTTTTCTACACCATTTACAGTAAACAGCAAAAATGTCTTTAGCATTTAAGGAATGCTTAGGCAGTCCAGAAACTGTACTCAATTGAAATTCTATTACCATCTTAAAAAGCTGAGGTGGGAATAGAAGATAAACTCTCTGTATCAGAGGAATTACATCCAAAAAATGGCAAAACAAATTATGACATATAGCATGGGCTGCCCAACTGCTTCTCAGTGATGGCTTGGGGCCAAGCATTGCTTGTCTATTTGTTTCGCGCTAACAGCTGGACACACTTATGAATAGCAAATAGCCTTCCTAATGAATTATGCTTAACAATATAATCTACAGATCTTCTCCAAAACCAAAGTGGAGACACTACAAAATCCTGAGATGCTTTGTAAGTGGTGAATAACCTTCTCTGCTTCCAGGGTCCACACAATAGAGGTGTGCACAGCAGCTATTTCTGGCCATGTGAGAGGGATGGGCTGTGTAAGCCCTCTCTAAATGTGGAGAAGGAAGGCAAGAAGCCTTCTAGCAGGACTGGCTTCAACATGGGAAGCACACACAGCTGCAGTAGAGTGCAGCAGTCTCCAGGGTCAGAGGCAGATGTATGAGCTTCTCTCTCTGGTGTGAGGGGTCACAGACTGAAGGGAAGGTCAGTGGCATCCTCCAAGCCTGCAGGATGTCATCCTAGCTTGGGAGAAGCTGGACACAGAAGCAGGTCTTGTGTACTAGGTTGGGCAGAATTGAGATGAAGGTGCTCATTTAAACCAGATTACAGATGATGTAAAATGGTGCTGTGGAGGTCCAGTCTCAGTGCCCTTGAAGACACTGCTTTGTCTTATCGAGGGCTCTGAGTGATGTTGCCTCTGGTATCCAGCCCACCTTGGGCGTGTAATATCCTCTTCTCTACCCCCTGGTCCTATCCATGCATGCTCCCTACTTCACTGTGGTATATAATTTAAATATATACTTTTTGACGTACTATCTGTCTTAAAGAAGAATATGGCAATTTCTCAGCTTTCTTTTACACATTTTTCACATATCAGAACTTAACCTCAGCTACACATCAGGAGCTGTGGTGTAGCTTCTACCCTTTTGCAAGAAACAAACTATTACTAAGCAACAAAAATTATTATATCCTTAAAATTATTATCTAAAAAAGCCCATAACAAAATCATAAAAATGGAGATTTATTTTCAAAAGAATTCGGAGGCATCTCTATTGATTGTTACTGAGTAATCTGAGTCCTTCAGAAAAATTCAACACAATTCATTAGCCATCTGACTAAAAGCAATGATGGAAAGCTCTCATAGTTCAAAATCTCTATTGAGGTTAACAATGTACACAGTGATATGTGAGTTCTTGTCTGTGTGTGTGCTCTGAAAAGAGGCAACACTCAGTGAGAAGGTCTCTTTATCCAAGCAATATTCTCTATTATCTGAGCAATATTCCCCAAAAAGTTACTCAGAACAGAGGGACAGCAGTAGCCTAGAAAACAAATCAGTAGAAGCACTCCTCGGTTAAACATACAGTAGTAAATTATACTGAGCCATAGAATGTTCCTGGGTACTAAAGCCTTAGTGGTCTCTACTATTAAATCACTAGAATATGCTTTTGGGCTGTGGTGACCATTGTGCTCCCTAACAACTTCCTGCCACAGTTCAGGGGTTAGTACACACTGGAGACTGTTTCTAATAGGCAGCCTGCCTACAGCCATGCTAGCCCTGCTTGGGAGAACATGAAAAGTGTGTGAAAATGTATTGTGAGTATATGGATATGCCATAACAGTTCTGGCATGTTTAATTTAGTAATGACAGCGCGTGTCAGTTACAGCAGATCCCAGAGGTTGATCCAAATACATTCAGAGCAAGCTATTAATAGATACTACATTCAGCAAAAAATGTTTTAATTTTTTGAAGTACATGTTTAACTTTGCACAGCTGGCGCGTCTAAATGGCTGCCATAAGTGAAGACAGAAGATATGAACCATACTAAAGAAGCAAAGCTTACAAAAGATTTGCTTAAAATTTAGAGTAAGCACATTACACTATGTTTCTGGACTCAGACAGTGAAGGTTTGTTTCCAGATGTAGTTAACACAGTGGGAAAACATCAGTTCAGGGTAAAGATCTTTGTTAACAGAAAGGAGGTTCCTACAGGAGCAATCTTTGTATATATTGTTGATCCACAACCTAAGAAAAAAGTGCATTACATTTGTGTGGAATAAACCAACTACTGTAATAATGTAATTGCCATGAACCCAAGGTCACTACTTTCTGAGCACTGAGTGAAAATAACCAGTATAAAAACAGAGATTCAAGCAGTGTGCAACACACTGCTGCTACCAGATGTATACTGTCTGTGTTGTTTTTACTTGTTTAGGATATAAAGGGAGTTTTGTTCTTCAGAAGAAGAGAGAACTGGCAACATTCCACCGAATGTGCTTATGTGCTGCACCTCGGGGGGCCAGTCAGTAACTTTATTTTACTTTTGTTTTGTCTTTACATAAGGGTCTCCATATGCTTTACCAACATATCCATATGCTTTTTCCTTGTGCCTCTGAATAAAAAATTGGGGTGGTCTTTTTTTTAAACTAACAAAGACTTTGTTAGTCAAACATTTATCTGATGTGAAATGAAAGCATGAAATGGAAATTTAAAAAGAAAAATCTAACAAGTTTTATTTTCATCTCTGAAAGCACACAAATGGGTAATCTTTTGCTACTGTTCTGAGTCCTCAGAAGTCAGTTCTATTACTTAGAGTGCAGCACATGATCATGTGTCTTAGAAAAGTTGGGACAGAGCCTTCTAAACAGTATGTCCTCAACACATAGAGCTAAAATCCTCTTCCAAGAATATATAAACATTTTGAAAAGGCATGTACATCAGAAAAAAGAAAGGTATGCAAATTTGCTGGAATGTCTATCTTTATACATACTCTTTTCATTAAAACTTTTAAAGCAATGAACTTAAAGTTACCAATAACTACTATATCGTAGTTTATTGCATTCAAGTGAACTTTTTTACGGGACATGCATCTGCTATGTCTTTTTCTTTTTCCTTAGATTTGTCAACTACTACTAAACAAGAAGATGGAGTGGAATAATCATAAGTAAATTCCTTTCTCTTGCAAGTTCTCTCTTTACTACAGCCTCTAAGTACATCTGAATACTAATAGTTTGGACACAGAGGAAGAGATGTCAAGTGTTTATCAAAATATACAAGTAATTGGAGATTTTAGAATTTGATATGGAAAATAAAGATGCAATACTTGGGAGACAGACCTTCTTGTGCTGAGTAACTTCTCATATAATTGGGGTTTCTGTTTTCCACACCTCTAAATTCTGTTTTAATATATCGCTTCCTGTTTCCTATCCTTGGCGTTCCTTTTGTTTTCTTTCAAAATCCCTATACAAATATAGCTTTTAGCTACCTTATTACCAGTGACATTTTATGAGGTTTTATATATGTATATCTATATACATATAGAGAGAGACAGAGAGACTGAAAGAGCTACATAATACGTAAAAAGAGGGTTTCCTTACTCGTATGTGTGAATGACTGCAGCTGGTCACCCATACACTTAACAGCACAGAGAAGTTAAAATACAAAGGTCTTTCCTCTTGAACGATAATAATATCTCATCTTTCCTATTGTAAAAGAGCCTTTATGTAACATATCTCTGTTTCAGTTTGCCTGCATTGTGAATGTTTTCTTTTCAAAGGTTAAAACCCTGGCAAATTATATTTACTGTGCAAAAAAGTGCAAAATATGTAAGTACACCAAATATTACTTACTGTGACAGATAGATACTTATTTTATTCTGAACATCCAGGCATTGCCTTATGAGTTTTCCCTTCCCATGTTTTCCTTTCCAAGATACATCCTTGGAAAAGGAACAAAAACCCCACAAAGGCATTGCCGCTGAGTAACAAGACTTTGTAAACTGAAAGCTGGATTGTGCAATCAGGCAGCTACATAGAGATAAGAAAAGAACAAGTGAGTTAATACTTAGAAATTTCACTCTGCAAATTTTAAAGTAAAGAAATAACCAGCACAAGGCAGCACCTACAAAACTACACTATCCTTGCAATGAAAACACACAGTGTATCTGCAAAAATGCTTGAAGCTCCATTTCCCTTTTAAACACAGTTGCTGGATGCTGGCAAAGTATCTGTAACCTTATCAAAATAAAAATACAACCAAACATGTTCATGTTCTGACTGGCCCTAAGTCAATACCCTGGCTCCTGCCCACCAGCTATTTTTGCAGTAACTGTCAATGACTCCCAGGAAGGCTGTGATTTCCCTTACAGGGATGATACATTATCTCTCTTCCCTCCTTTTGTCTTAAAGGATGTTTTCTGTTAGGCCTGTCCCATTGGCCACTAACTCCAGTAAAACAACCAGCACGTTTCGGTCACCATGAGCAAGTGCAATGGGAAATCTAACACTGCTTATGTCATTACGGCATTGATGGGGTTATCTTGCCTCTTCCATTACCTTACCTTAAGGGTCATGTTTGTGAAATAATGCAAACTTTTCTACGTCTTTGAGCAGAAATCCATAAACATCCAAAACAGCCAGAGAGAATTGCAGCACATTTCACCACAAGAGCTCAAACAAGCACTACACTCTGCAATAACAGGAGGAATTAAAACCCTGTGTGAAAATCCACAGTACAAGAGAGCATATTTTACTCTAGTCTGACATAGAGCCATCATGTTATTCAGGTGGTAACATAAAATTAAGTTAAAGGTGTTTCATAAAGCTCAAGGCTAGGAGAAGACTCACAAAAAAGACAGGGTGGCAGATCATAATTTTTTCTTATGCAATGACTGGTTTAAATCACCTAGGCCTGGCTTTCCATATATCCCTATGTTGGAAACAATATCATAGTATCTGTAAGTGCTATTCAACTGCTAACTGATTTTTGGAAGGGTTTTTTTTTCTTTCCTTTTTTTTTTTATAACCTGCGAAATTAGTCTGCAACAGAATAATTTTTGTCACAGACTTCATAACCTGAAAGCAAGCAGGAAAAGCTTCTTTTGAGAAATACAGAGAAAACAAGCACATTATAATTTTTAAATATTCCTCAGACATTGCTAAGGAGAAATCAACCCTCAAACTTCAGAGAAGCTAAGAAATGAGACATATATATATATATATATTATTGAAGGGACATATTCTCCATAGGTACTGCCTCATAATTAGATGCTTGCCCGAAGACAACCCTTCTGAAGCCATCTGCTTAGAAAACTCGCAGGGTAAGAGCAAGCTGTGGCTTCGAATCCCAGTACTCCATTAGGGTGCTTCCAAAAATTTCTCCTTAAGCCTTGATTCCCTACACTCAAACAAAAAACCAAAATCCCCTAAAAAATACATCTACCAGCAACAAGAAAAAATAATTTTGCATATTACTATGCTTCTGTAATTTGTGTCAGTTTTTTATTCTTGGTTAGCCCTTTGCTCCTCAGGCAAAGGTGGCTCTGGCTGCATGTGGCAGACAACAAATATTTTAAACTTGACATGAGGTACTAAAATTATTTTGCTTGACTTTCAGTTTTCCATAGCCCTTTCTTCAGCCAGAGAGGCTACATTTCAGATGAACACAGCTTTTCTACATCTCCGTGACTTCTGAGACCTGAAATGAACTTTTTCCTGTCAGTAAAATTCTTGTGAATTTGCTTCGAGGAGTTTTTAACCCAGTTTATGGTGAACTGAATTTTCTTTCTCTGAGCTACTCCTATGTTTTTCACAGTGTACACAGTTCTGCTCTGCACTGTCAACAAACTTCACACGGTGGAAAATTTGCCTTGCGTCTTCGTCCTATTGCCTGGAAAACGGAAGGGAAATATGTTGAACTTCCAATAATATTTTTCAATGTCCACTAACAAAAGTACATGGATAGTATACAATACTGCCACAACAGTAGCCACACCTTTCCCTATAAACATATGGTTTCTGCTTTTTCACTTCTTTGTACAAGATAACAACTCAATGGATTTTCACCATCACTTATACTTACAACCTCAGGGTTAATTATTACTTTGCTGTTTCCTCTGCCTGAGATGCTCCAATTCTATTGCTACTTCATTCTTAGCATCTCCAAGACCCTGCCTGGTCTTGCTACAGACAAGCCTATTACTCAGACCCTTATTAACCCTTAAGAACAGATAAGTCCTGTTCCTTGATGTGTCAACAGAGTCCCCTCATTCATGCAAAACCCAGCTGCAATAGCGATCTTCCTCACCTGTCGATTTGATCATGTCAAGTCAATCTGTCTTTGAAGCCTTCCATTTCTATCACATCAAATTTAAGCTTCTTGTCATCACATTCAAAGCTTTAAATTGCCTGTCATTGTCCCCCTGTTCCCTTGACCAGTTTTCCTTATGCACTGAGTTCCCTAGAGCAAAGAACATTCTCCTTGAACACTTGTAAAATCATTAGTCGCGTGACAGAGGTTATTACCACAAATAAATCACAAACAATAAAAGACCCCACTAAACCTAATTTTTTATTTCACTGTTAACCTTCCAAGCTAATTCCTACAGTTCAGACACTAGTAAGATAAATTTCACTTTCCCGATGACATCTGAAAAATTTCTAAATTATTGGCCTCAAAAACTGTCTTCCCAGAGTACCAGATAAAATTGCAGTATAGAGAAATTGAGGAATGTGCAGAATGCACAGAAATGTTTTAAGTAACAAAATTAAGGACAAAAGAACCAATATAAATTCTTCTCAAAGGAGGCTTACACAGCAACAAACAATGCTCTTTTGTTTCTAAATAAAATCCTGTGAAGAGTTTTATGAGTCTCTATGCACATTATACCACACCATAAACTAATTGCTTTCCCGTGTCACTCTGCAGAGTAGCCCGCTTTCTCAGGTGTGTCAAACTTGGAAGAAAATTCCACATTTGCTTTCACAGCTTCATAATATTATTCTGCATAGTAATATAGGTACTGCATGTGCTTTTTCATAATATCAAACTCAATTTAAGTAGAACACTTGTATGGTGCTTGACTGACTGCAAGGAAGGAATTCAAAACTGGAAAAGCTATGAACCTTGTTGCTCTATCTTAACCATTTTTCATTTTCATTTTCCCAACAGCTTGCTACAGATATTAGGGAAAAAAAAAAAAAAAGGATTTTCTGTGGACACCTAGATTCCTTAACCTTAAATGTTGAAAAAAATAACAGACAATTGTGCCTCATCATACAACTCTTCTCTAAGGGTATATCATTGTGAATTTGAGACAAGGGCTAACTAGTGAAAGATCCTATATCTGCTCTGAAGCACTTCCTCTTTATATGTATTCCAGCTTTGTGTGTGTTAATTAAGACAAGCTAGATTTCCACTTGAGCTAACTTCAATATGTCAACATCTGTAGCAGATTTAATCCCTTTTTCTGTAGCTGCCTTTACATCAAATGCATGCTATATTTTGATCAATTCCCTGTTTGCTCATGACAGATTTAAACACCCATGACAGCTCAGCACAAAAGGACGACTCAAGCTTTGAAGAATTCCAGGAAGTGCCACTGGGAAACCTCCTTAGGCAACCACACTGCCCTACAGCCTTCACTTATCCTCTGTGATGGTAAAAGTGCCTGTTGCTCTTACCACTACTCCCTCCTCTCCTTTAGTTACTTAACCATTTCACTCACACACTGAAATTACCCTCCAATATTTAGAGTTCATTAAAAAAAAAAAAATCAAATCAATATCTGTTAAGTTCATGCAAATATTTTGGGCAAGGCAGGTGGATTCAAATAGGAAAACATGACAAAATCTGGCGTTTTTTTTCTGCAGCAGCTGTGTTTCTAAAACCCTGCCACAAGTTCACAAAAACCATAAAAAACCCATGATGACATAAAAATCTGGTGGATGCACCTGATTCCCAGCTCTCTGCTACTGCTGTCTTCTATGCACCTTTGTTTCCTGATCCTGACTTTACTCGCTCCTCTGGTTATGTTTCTGGGACACTCTTACTGCAGAAGGAGCTCCCAGCACTGCCAACTCTACTGCCATTCCCCTGCTTTGATCCCAGTCACTTCATCTACTCCTTCCTTTGCACCACATCAAGTACTTGTCTAATTTTGCACTGGGTAGACTTATTCCTCAGAAACAAAGCCTGAGCAGAGGAGCTAAAAAAATTCCTGCTGAATTAGCACCCTAAACAAATTAAATGAAAAGTTAGTAGGAGCCAAAGCTGTGGCAAATGAGATGGGTAGAGCCGTGTGGTTTAGCAGTGGACAGGAGGAGGAAGGGAGGACTCCTCTCTACACCTCTCAAGGAGCTCAGCTGTAACACAATTGCACCTCCAGCCTGTGGCTCTACAGCAAGCTAAACAAAGCTGCTACTGGTTACTTGGACCAGTGTTTCACTGGCTGAGTGTGGTGAAATGCAGGTTTGGTGAATACAAGAAGAATCAAATGTGAGGGGAACATGGGCAGCAAAGAAAGGGGCAGAGTGTGACTAGGCAGCCAGCAGTGAGACCAACTTAAATTCCGGTTATGTGCTTGCAAGAGCTTCAGTTACTTTTCTGAAACAGGAACTTGTCTCATCTGCATTCATATGACACAACTTCAAACTCAATAAGGCTATTAAGTGCAATCACACTGGAAAAATAATAAAACAGATAAAATAAGATGTCAAATTGAACATGCCACTTTACGATGTTTGCTGAACTAGCCATATTCCTAGCAAGTGATAGCATCAGATGCATCACAGATTTTGCTTAGAAAATACCTCAGTATATTTGACAGATCTCATACAGATATTCAAAATGACAGCGTCCAGCATGAAGCACTTTCATTTTGGAAGATCTATGAGCATCAGGAAAAGAGCCATAAATCCTTTATTTCTTGCTTCCAGACTATTTTTTCGAAGACAGATAGAAGAGATGTATCAATTTAAATATACCACACTAATGTAGCAACGCGTGGGACCTTGTTTAGAAAACTGATGCTCTTTCTGTGACAATTTGTAACCCTTTTTAAAGGCTCTTCAAAGCTTAAATAAAATCTGACAGTTTTCTTCCTACCATATGTAGAGGTAATGAATCTATCAAGTCTCTTGAGGCAGCCAGCAATTATCTCTGACATTAGATACAACACACTTGCATTTATCCACACAAACATAATTTTAACTATGGGCAAGAATAATTAAAACTTTCGAAGCTACTATGAAGTAAGGACAGAACAGCTGGCAAAATGAAGAAGCATTGCTAATAGATTTTAAAACTGTAATGTGCTGAATTTCTCCTGATTGTGGTTGTGGCAGTTAAGGATGTCCATCAAAAGATGTTCAGCGCAGCAGTTTGGTCCACTCCCTCACTGAAAAATTCATGCACCTCCAGACCCACTAACTCTTAATAGATTTAATTCTCTCCAGGTCTGGTGCACATGTCCTCTGAATATTTTGGTGCTGCTTTGAACTCACTCCTCCTGAGTCCTTACTCTGCCTGCAGATTCCCCTTGTTCCTAGTTTTACCAATTCAGGCTAAAGAGGGGAATTATTTAATCCTCTCTGTATTCTACAGGGTTTGGAAATCCTACTTCAAGCCATAATAATACAGGTAATGGGATTGCCTACTCTTGTCTAATCTCGGTCTCGTGAACCTGAAAATTTCCAATATTCCAGGGCAGGCATAATATCTTGTTTTCTTGTTCTCCAGCCATCTTTGCACAGGGATGGTTAACGAGACCTTGAATGCACTGCCTCTCTCTACTATGTGGAAAGGCTGAGAAGTGTCAGATATTATTAGTTATTCAGTGATGCTTTCTCAGAAAATTCACTGTCCCTGCCAACCGGGCCAACTCTGAGACACAGCTCAAATTCAGGATCACCTTGTGATGGCTCTCAGGGACAAGCTGTCAAATGTTCCTTTCAGCAGGTAATGTGTCTGCAGTACACTGTCCTGGGCAAGGTTAGATTTGTTCTTGCTGTAATACAAGCTGGAGAGCCTAAAGTAAGACAGAGTGACAGTTTGACAGAGATGTATCTTACTGTCATCCTTGAAAATTGGTAGTTTCAGGCCCGTATGAGTTATAGCCACACAGTGATTTCTACTATGTAATCCAGTGAAAAGCTTCCCATCTCTTCCTCTTCACCTATCAAGTCCTCAAGTACATCACAGGAGAAACGTAGTCAGCTCTCTCCTCTTTGCACTCAGAGCAGAAATTTACTACAGATAAGCAGATATTTGTTTCCAGATGACTGCATATGTTAGCCAGACCTGCTTAGTGAGTAGCTTATATGCTCTCTACTTGTATAGGTCAGCAACTACCTGTGAGCAAACAGAAAGCCACAAAAAACCCACAGCTATTGATGTGCCCGGTCCTGCTCACACCACAGGCACAAGTGCTAGACCTCTCCCACAGCAGTGCTCAGCCCTGCAATGAAGGGATGCATGCATAAAGGGCAGCAAATCCCATTTTTACTGTAGTACTCTCCTCTCCATAGGGAAACATTGTGCCTTTGAATATACAGGGCCTGATGCATAGGATTGATATGGATGAGAAACTTTGCACTGAGACTGGAGGAAGTGGGGATAGAGGAAAAAAAAAAAAAACACCAAAAAAAACCCCAAAACCAAATTCCACAGTGACTACTTACATGAGACAGCATGTCTACATTACAGCAAAGAAACAGAGCTCTAGTTTAAATTGCTTTAATTTCCTTCACCCACTCCCTGTAAGTCATGAGTGCTGGAGACCCCTGAAGTCAGAGTTTCCTGGCACTGAAGATCAAGCCTGCTTGGGCTATGCTCACTTTGGAAAATCCCTGTTGTCAGCACATGGGAATTTTTCAGGCTTGTTTGAAAAAAATGTTGCTCTTAGTCTCAGATCTACAAGACAGAAGCCTCCCCCACCATTCCACAGTTAGAATTATAAACCCACCATATGTTTGAAATAGACATATATGAGCTCACTAAGCCTTCAGAATGGCTATGGTTAAAATTTATTTTGATCACCTCTACAGCTTTCTATTGCTAGCGCATGATGAAAATTAGCAGATTTGATGCATACACTGAAGGTGCATGTTAACTTTTGTGCCTGACACAGCAACTGGAGGGAGAAGCAGAACAGTAATTAATGAACTATCTGGATGTTGTGGCAGTGTTAATTAGATACTGCAAAAGCTGATTTAGCTCCACAACAATTTTCACTGAGGTAGTCACTTCAAGCACTTCTTAAGGGGGTCTTTCTGTCAATCATAGAGAAAGATTCCTGTTTTGCTCCCTTTTTTTTCTCTCGAAACTGTCATAACATACTTAAAAACTTGGCACACAAAAGAATAAAGATCAAACTATTCCTCCTCTCATTTTCTCTGCAATCAAAACAAACTCAATACTTGAAAAGCCAGGCCTATTTGACTTGTGCAGAATGTGTCCCAGCATAGCCATATTTAATTGGTGAATGATTTAACATACTAGGACAAAGCAAATTTTCAGTCACTGCTTCCACTCTATTCTTCAGAGGAGATCCAGGTAAACACCAAAAGTTTTTAAGAAATCTACATATTTTTCACTGGTAGAGAAAAGGAAGCAGATCTAAGAAAGCAAGGCAGATTACTGCAGGTGAATAAAATTGTCAGGCTTGTAGTTCTACATATCAAGCATGCAAGATCTGTCATGTCCACAAATTGTTGCACTTGAATGAATTTTAGAATGAATTAGGTGGGTGGATGCTTAAATGACAACAAGTACTGTATATCTTTAGCCCTCAAGGAAGAAACCACTTCAGAGACCCTTAACATGTCTTTTTTTCCTCCTTCTTTTAGGAAATAAATTTTTTCAGGAAAAGGTCAGGCTGCTGTGACAGAAAATCATTCTGATTTGAAGGCGTCATGAAAGTAACATAATCCTACTACATTCAGCTGGGCTGGATTTGTGCAGAAACCTGCACAACGCGGAAACACAGGAGGATGTGTGGCAGAGGGGAAATAAAAACAAATCAAAGAAAAAAACCCAAATATCAAAACCAAAAAGCAAGAAACAAAATCCCTGCAAAGAAAGTTTTCCAAAAACACAACCACCAAGGGGACGAAAAAGACAATGGTACTTGGTTTGGAATACCAAGTCTATTGTAGCCCAACTTTCTACCATTTTTCCCCATGAAAATAGCTACTTCTTTAGAATATTTTAGAACAAGTAGGGGTAAATGCATTTTTTAATGGTGGCAATGCTTTCAAAAAGCACGGGGGCCCAAGTGTGAGGTGACTTGAATCTCTTTCCTGAAAATGTGTTGACCAAAAGAGGTGAGCTAATGCAGAGGGAAGATAAGCAGTGGCAGGTTTAAAGCTCATGATAATGCAGTGATCTAGCTCCAAAACACGTACAATAAAGCTTCTTCGAAGACTTATTTCATTGCATTCTTTACCAAACAAGGAAATCTCCTCTAATCTGCAAGTAAAGGAAATGACAAGTGTGAACAAAAAAATGAACTGGTTACAGACTATTCAACCTTAGATTATATTATTCTGAACTGTTAATTAAACTCTTTTTATAGCTCTCTCCTGAGTCTGCCTGGGGCTATACCTTTAAATTACCTTTTAATGGGAAATTGATGTGAACAGCATGCAGCCGCAAGACCGGGGAAATGTGTCCCCATTCTTAGGATGTCTGCTGTGCACATCAATGGACATGAGGGGTTCATTTAGAACTGCTACCTCTATTCTTGGCTGAGTGAGGAGACAGCCAATTAATTGGCTGTCAGAAAATGCATACAGCACTGTAACACTTGGATGGAAAATGAGAAAGAGCATACAAATCAGAGAAAAGAATACAAGATAAGCAGGTCAACTATCATAAAAGGTGTGAAAAGGAAAAATAGCTATTGGAAAAAGATGAACACAACAGTGGCTCATACTTTCAATTCACTGTATTTATACTGACGTAAGCTTGGCCAACATGTTTATACAATGACATAGACCACACTGTGATATATTCTGGACTATTTCCAAAAGCTTGATTTACACTTAAAAGATAACCCCTGGTAGCACATGTCAGATGAATGGTGTAAATGAGATTACTGATATGATAAACTGTTACAAAAGAAAACTGAGAGAAATAGCAATGGCTTTATGCTATAGTTTTAAGTTAGGAATGTAGGGTAATGCTAAAGGGGTTATGGGGTTTTGTTTCATTATTATGTCTGTCATGTTTTGCAGAAAATACAGGTCTGATACAGCCCATAGCTTTAGCATCTGAAAGATCTTGTCAAAGACTGCATTTTCTGCTAGGTAAAGCCATGGGAATATCCAGGCAAAATACAATTATATAAAATGAAAGGTATGAATTTATACCTATGGAAAGGCAAACTGTGTCAAATAGGTCATTAACAGAATGAAATAAATTAAGCTAAATTCTCCCCTCATGTTACATCATAGAAAAATCAGCTTTAACACAGCGTACAAATGTACTCAGAGGAAGTCTAACTTGGAATAACAGGACTGGCGGAAAACATTTAGAATTCTACAACCTAAAGAAAGACAACGGCTACCATTTTTGAACGAAAGAAAAACTACATGCAAAAAACCACTATATAACATAAAAATAGTCAAGGTCTTGATTGAAATTCAGCAGTGATATGAATCAGAATAGCTATGATGGGACCTGAATTCATGACAGAGTTACAGGTCAGGTCAGTGCCCCACTGCTCAGACATCCCTGGCACTGGGGAAGCAAAAATAGAACAGCTCCAAAGAACAATTACTGAAACAGTAATTTTTAAAATATATATTTAGCTACATTATTCTATGCTTACCTGATAAACTACTATATAGCATAAAAACCAAAAGCCAGTGCATTTTTCCAGAGTTTCAGGACAGACTTTACCTTTTAGTAATAAAACCAAACCTATAAACCTAAAAATCTCGTTGGAGTTTGAATCACAAAGAAGTTGATGTTTAGACAGAAATAGCAAGAATAACTGCATAAGTGCACCATCATGCTGTGCACTACTGTTCTTAGTGATTTCTAGACAATCATCACAATTTTAACTAAGAAACAAGAAGCTAACAGCTTTCAGCAGAGCCAAAACAGGCCGAAGATGACAAGCCTGAGCATCTTGGTTCTGCAGCAGCAATTGTTATAAAATAACATTAAGGATAGATTACAGTGCCTACCTCATTAAAAATTTCTTAAATAGCACCCATATCTTTGGTTTGAATACACAAGGGCTGATCATGAGATTAGAAAAGCAGATAATCCAGTATTTCATAACCAAAATCTTATCCTCCTTTTTTTCCTCCTTAAGCAGATTTGCTATCCCAATAGGTTATCATCTAATTGGTATAGTCTTACATGGCAGAAGCAGCAAGGAGGGAACAGTAGGTAGGGGTCACATCTTGCTGACTCAACGCAGCTCAAAAAACCCCCCTATATTTGAAGCAGGAAGGCAAATGATCACAATGAATAAATTCCTTCCCATTTCCTCAAAGAAAAGGAATGTGATATTCTCATGCAAATGGCATCCCCATGAATGATCATTTCCATACTGTATTTCAGGATGTTGACATGTTACCTGATCTTTAAAATTCCTGAATAAGACTGTTGAGCCGTATTTATCTCTACTGACATTATACTGCAATTTCCAAGAAACAGCATTTCTCTTGAGAGAACCTCAGCAAAGGTAATCATGTAGCACATAGTAAGTTAAAGGCTTATTTCCCCTCCTAAGAAAGATATGTTCTTCTTGAGAAGGTCACTGACCACCCAGAAGATCACAATAAACCGTAGACAATTGGCTGAGGTTTTAGCCTACCTAGTAATTTTGAAGCAGGTAAGTGGAACATTTTACCACACAAAATCTACAATGCACAGCTGGAAACAAAAGAGTAAGTACATAGCATTTAGCCTTCCAAGTGGTTAAAGGCATCAGAGGCATCAAACAGGATGTAAACATACCTTGTCACAATTTAAGAGAAGTAATTTAAAATGGATCCTTTCCATGAAGGGGTTATTTGGAGTGGAGTCTAACTCTTAAACAGTATGATTTTGCTGTTTAACTGCCATGCACACTACTGCTGACGAAATGCCACTACAAGGAGTAAAATCTTTACAACAGACAAATAGCTTTGCCAGTGGCAACACTAGGAAAGTAATTTTTAATAGTCAGTTGGTTATAATTGTAACAAATTGTTGGATTATATATTTTTTTAACTCAGCTCTAAAATCAGACTACTTTCAATTGTAATCAAGCAGAGTTAATTACTGTCAGTTCCTTTTTCTTACATTGCCTATAGGTGGCACATGTTGAAAAAAAAGATTGCTAAAACACATGGAACCTTTCTCAGCCCCTCTCACTGGGAAAGACAAAGATTCAAGGATCCAGGAAGGAAAAGAGGCTGCTGCTGGCTACTGTTTCAAATTGCACTGTATCACTCTTCCATTCAGCTGTATAAAAGCAAGATGCTGAATGAAAAATATTACTGATATTCCCAGTGCACCAAAGTAGAACATACAATTTACTTGTATACACTTTTCTTGGGTTTGAATGCTGATGTCCACAGAGCCTTTACAATAAATTTTCCATTTGTTTTCTTTATGGAGAGAAAGATTGAGGGGGAAAAAAAAGGGAGAAGGGATGCACAGACTACCTACAAAAATAACAAAAAACCCTTTAAACTAAAAGCTCACTATTTCAAACAGCTCTTAGGATAAATACAAAGCACAACAATATTCACTCATCATCATACTTGTGAAATATTACTTTAAAAACCCCTACCTATTCTCTTCTCTCAAATCCCCTTTAAATCCTCTGCTGTCACATCTATGAGAGCTTGATAATAATGCAGGCAATGCATTATTGCAGTACTATTCACATCCTTGGATTTTACAATTTAGTATCAAATGTTGTTAGCAATATACCTCGATTCATAAATATTTTTCTACACATATTGTATCATACGTATTACTCTACACATACTGTTTCTAATAGAATTTATTTTAAGCGTGATTTACAGAGATAAACACTACTGTAGAATGCATATTTTTAAAGATAACATTAAAAAACTTTGGAACACACAGTGTTCAAAGGACTGTGTGTCAGGATGAAGGCAGCTACAGCCTAAGCAGCAAGGAGTGTATACATCCTCAGGCACCTCACATAGCACAGGAATAGACTCCATTCTCCCCTCCCTTCCTCCCAGATGCCAGCATAGATGCTCATAGCTTACACTCACCTACTGAACAGTGTGTTTGGATGTCTCGATAGTTCAGGCATTTCTTTTTACACAGCGGTGTCATAGACTGGTTTACAACACTTACAACTTCAGTCTAATATCTTCAATAGGCATATTAAAAACACCAGCTAACAAAAATATCAAGAAGAGAAAAATGACCTGAATTTGCAGTTAGTGTCCAGGTACTATTTGAATCCCTCACACTCCATATACACCATGAAGCCTCCTTTGGTTCAGAAATGCTCACATGTACCACAGTTTTCCCATGTGATACTCAATTTAAGTAACCGTTTACTGACTTGATAGGCTATAAAAATCTTTAATTAAAAGAATATTTTTAGATTAATTTTCTTTATCCTAAGGTATTATCTGACTCTTTCTGCTACACACAAGGGGAAAGATGCAGGAGGCATGCAATACTAAAGGGTTTATCCTCATTTCATATTACCCATGTTGATACCTGAGGGACTTGAGCAACTGCATAATAAAACATGGCAGAAAGCCCAACAAAGCTATTGCCATTACAAGAAAATAGTCTTAGGCACTAGAGGGAGCATCTGCCTTTACAGTCACTGAACAATTTCCATGTGCCTACAACATATTCTGCAAATGTGTAAAAATAATTTTGCATGTTGTATATAAGGTAGAAGTCCTGCCTTTCTCATGAAAAAACAAACAAATAATAGAAATATCAATATTACAAACCCATCACTTTAAATAAGGTGCCTCCTTATCTATTTTACTTATTGAATCATGATTTTAAACTGTTTTCTTAAATTTCAGACTATGAAAGTAAACTTTTTTAGCACAAGCCTAAATAGCCTAAAAGTGTCAGAATACCATGGCTTGCACTGTTCAGGAAATGAAAGCAATGACATTTTATTTTAAGGACACAGCTTCAGACTTCTACAACTCAGACATCCACATCTTGGCTAGCTGCCTAGACTCACCATGAGAAGGGCATTTCTGGGCTGTGATTCACCTGACCAGCTCTAGGCATCTGTCAGAGAATGAACATGTGAATCATACTCCCCAAGTACCACTTCTAAGAACTGCAAAAGTAGCTGAATTCACATGTGGATGTATACACCACACATAATTAGGCAACAGGATCCCCACCCAAAAACATAAATAGAATACACTAAGAAAAAATATGCATGACAACAGCAGTGATTGCAAACTGGGGGAACTGTACAGTGGATCATAGTGGCGGGTTATTTGGAGTCTATGAGCACCATAAACTTACTGCACATTTTCTAGTACTGTAAAACTCTTTATTCTTGCTACATGTAACAGATTCAGTTAAGAAAGTGAAGAGACAAAGAGCAGATATCCCCTATTACAGCCTGTAAGAAATAAGACAATTTTTAACACCTACCAAACTTGCATACAGAACCATCTGAAATACTAATACATTATTGTCCACTTACGGTGATGGCACACAGAAAATATCTGCCACCTACGTTTCTGTTTAAAGCTCAGCCTTGCTATGAATTCTCTTGCTGATTGGCAGGTACACAGGCTCACTTCACTCAGCTCTCTGCCTGCCTGGATGCTGCTAACTGAAACACTGATAAGGATCATAGCTTAGTTTGCCATGGCAGTTTAGTAGCCATGCCTTTAGTATCAGGCATTATGCTCCCAGACTTTGTGCCAAGCCCCAAATCAGGAAATTCTATTTTCAGATGCATCAAATTGGTACTGCTGCAGTCAAGGATATTAAATTATATAATTTTAACTTGTTGTGCGGTTTCTTATTGTTGTCTACAATGATCAGCCATATAAGACAGGCTTTAAATTTTGGGAAGAAACATTATCTCCACTTATGTCCTCTAAACAAAGTACAGTGACCGTGGTTCTCTAGAATTTTTATTAGAAAGCTCCTTTCTACTTCCCCTTGGCACAAAGGTCCTTGCTCATTGCAAAGAAAAGGACAATGCAGCACAAAGGCAAAACTGCCATGGTGCCTTCAGTTTTTCTTGCAAATTTACAAAGCAAAGCAATCTCCAAATAGGGCTTTTATTGAAAGAAAAAGACCAATAGCCTCCGAAATCTGCTAAGAATGTTCAAAGCTGGAAGATCTCACAAACCCACTAGCTTTGCCCCTAATAAAGCTGAATACAAATTGTTGTACCAAAAGGATTCTGAGCACCCATAAATTTCAGATCTCTTTGAAAACGTTTCTCTTTGCACTTCAAACATTTTTGCAGTACTGTAGCAAAGCCTCCAGAAAACTAACATAAGCATTCATCTTCAAAGATATAATAGAAAGAATATAGAAAAATCACAAAAATAAAACTTAGAAGGTAAAATGTTGAAGATGCAGCTGATATATAGGGTTCCAGAACATATATCTGTGTGTGTGTGTGTGTGTGTGTGTGTGTGTGTGTGTGTGTGTGTGTGTGTATATGGTACTGCAGTAATAAGGCAGCTGGAAATTCCCATCAAGACTGAGGTTTGTTAGTCACAAAGACTGTCTGAACTGCAGGGTACCTGACCTGAGCATATATGGGTGCAGGGAAAAAAAGTAAATAAAAAAGGGACAACACGAGTAGAAGGAATTATTGTATGGTCTAGACTTGTCCCAACATGAAGCTGGGACATTACAAGACTAATAATTTAAAGATGAGCAGAGGTGAAGAAAGGCTTTAATCTTTTTCACTTTCTCCATTGACTCAGTGTGAGCTTCAGCACTAACAGAAGTGCCCAGTTCCCTCATGGCAGGTACACAACATGTTCCTCCACGTGCAAGAGAAAAATCTGTTCTTAAAACACTGTGTGAACTGAGAGTCACTTGCCGGATGATGTGTATTTTGAGCAACTAAGACCCAGAGTAATTCAAATCTTTGATTCCTGTGTATGTGGGAGACATACTGTGGGCCCCTGAACAGAGCCTTAAGACAAGGTGATAACACTACAAGGACAGAACAACTGTGGAATCCGATAACCCCAGTTTTTATCCTTGTGGAAGTGAAACAAAAGTTACAGTGATCAGTGATACCATACTATGGAGGCAGAACATTTTAAGCCCAGGAAATTACTCCTTCTCATTACTATCTGCTTCTAAAAAAGCAGGCACAACTCCTTCAGTAACAGCTTCCTAAGGACTTGAATATTTTGTTCTCCAGTCATTTTTTTTGCTACTCTTTCCAAAATATCTGAATTTTAATCTGAATTTAAGCAGCCACAAAGAAATGTATGAAAAGTAATTGGTTCTGATTCACAAGCTTCATCTGTTTAATTGGGGCCACAAACATTAACAACTATATCCTGTGCTGGGTGTACTGAAAAATACAGCAGACCGCACTCAGTCTAGGACAATGAAGAAGCAAAAGTCATCTTTATGTCTCCAAGATGTATTAAACTGCTAAAAGGATGCTTAATAACTCACATCAGCTCCTTCCCCCAGTTACCAGGACAGTTTCATCCAAAAAAAGAGCTACAGTAATGTTTGTTTGGTCCACAGGCTTCCTCCCAAACACAATGGATTTTACATCATGTTGTGAGAGGGAAGGGTACAGATTACATACAACACTTCACTCTTCCTCCATTCCTTGTGTTTTGTGGAGTAAGGGAAACAAAGACAAAAAAAAATTACTTTGGAGAAATTGAATTCCTTCCATGTTTCAGAAGCAAAGCTTCAGTAGCTATACAGGCAAACTCTTTTTTTGTTTGGGTTAATTTTTTTTCCTTTTAATTTAACAGTGAAATCTGCTAAGGCTGTATCTCTTCAGAAGAAGGTTACATTTTTGTAAGCTCTGAAAATACATAGTAGAGCCCCATGAACAATTTTCTTTACAAACTGTGGAACACTTGCTGTATTAGAAGCAAACCATAAATATGTATAAGTACTTTATAAATATGTATTGTGTTACAGATGAAGAAAACAACTGAATAGAATACCTCATAATTGGTATGGTCCTTCATTTAAAAATGAAAAAAAACCCCATGAAATTCCACAGAGAATTACTTTACATGTAAGCACGGAATGATCATATAGCAAAATAGTTTCTAGTTCTTTGTACTTGAAAATAGCATTTGTAGGTTTGGGGTTTTTTTGTTGGGTTGGGCTTTTTTTTTAAATTTATTTTGGTTTGTGGGGTTGGTTTTTTTTTTCTTTTTTTTTAAGTTCTGTTTAGTTTAAACTGAGGCAAAAGGCGTGCAGAATGAGCTGCTTGGGTTGTTTGGAGAAGTAGATAGGGCAGTTTTGTATTCATCCACATGGCTACAAGGCTCATGCAACTCCACAGCACCTCACACCTTGATTATTGTATTATTTATCTTTCTAAGGCTGGAAAATGCAACAGGGCTCAGTTGTGATCACTTCCTGAAGCTATTGCTTTGGGTATGCCATCCACATATTACATCTCACATTTTCTATTACACTGAAAGAAGCGTAGAAACATGACTGTAATTTTATGCAAGTTCTTCCTATCAAGCAAGCTAATCAGCTATTTGAAGTCTGGCTGTATACTTTGAAATTCATAGATACAAGGGGAAAAATTTAGTTGGTTGAACTTTCCTTAGAAAAATATGTAGTTTTTCAAATTTATTCTGCCCATCTAAAACACTCCCAATTTAAGAAGATAGCTGCAGATCAGAGGAGCTGCACATTCCTCAAATGCTGGGCAGAGTCAATGATGAAAGAATCCCCAACAGTTCAGCACTGAGCTGACATGAGCTGTTGGAAGAGTCACACACAGGTCCATTAGTTTAGGCTGTGCAACCCTGGACATTAAGTGAAAACACCAGCAACTTGAATCAACAGGAAGAAAAGCCCTGAAGCCCAAGACTCACCACCTAGAAAAGTTAATTTACTAACACTTTGCTTTAGTGCAGAATTAGAAGGCAGGAGGATAGATTGTGTATAACTTTTAAAGTAAAATTCAACAGTGATAATGTCAATAAATGGTAATTACTTCTTATTTTAAAAATAGAGAGAATGAACAAGATTATAATGAAAGAAGGATGCTTATTACTGGGAATATCACCGGTACCTCAGTTAATCTATTAGACATTATCCGACTGTATATTTTGCTATGCAAAATTGTGCCTTATAGATACTGAAGAACTCTAAGCAATTATTACCACATGTGTTGCAGGCTGCTTTGCCAAAGGTGAGAGTGTAAGAGAGACTAAGAATCATAATATAAGCATAGCATATAGGTAGGGATTTAATTAGAATCACCTCCATGCACAAGGACATGGCCTTCAGACTCTTTACCTTGTGTCTTTGATGTAATTTTTAAAGGGTATTATACTTCTATTCCCAGGGTTAAGCCTGAAGAATTTTCAACCCACAAGGCAAGTTTGGAGCAAATGTGGTGCTGCGAGCTGGATAATCCAGCTCAAAGTGAGCAACTCTGCTCCGGAAAGAAAACTGTAGAAAAGGCAACAACTTCAGCAGCAGGAGAAGCCTGTGAATTGTTCTAACATCCCTATGCATATTCCATCCATGTAGCTTTACAAATGAAAAGTGAAATTTCAGACATAGGAAAAGGCCTCCAATACTTCATAACATCTATCATTCTTTCATTATTTTTCCACACAAAATTAGTCCAGGCTAGGGAGCTCTTTAGAAAAGCATGAAAAACACCAGGCAGACGATAGAGAAGGGTCATCACCAAGAACACTACAAAAAGTGACATTGTTACAGACTATGACTGTACATTCCATGTAAAGCATCACTGGAGTGTAAAAGAAGCAGGCGGTCAGGGTTAGGACCCTATACTTCTATGGAGCCACCTATTCTACTGTGACAAACAGGAGGATTTCGGCTGTTCATCTTCAATTTTCAGGAGAAAAACAGCACTGTCATATGAATATAATGTATCACTACTGTTTAATATTCTGCAATTTAAAGGAAAACAACAGCAGACTTTGCAATTCAGTAACCTGAGGTTCTAAATTAATGAACACAGAATGATAAGACGGGAGTATAAATGAAAGGGCTCAGCATTTCCCACAAATAAAGATCCAAGGGTTTGAGAAACAATCTACAAAAGCACCTGATTGTTTCACTTTCTTCAGTAGGACTGGAAATATAGTGCTATTTTCCAGCAATCTACTGACATAGATCTTTATTGAAACTAAGTGTTTTATTACAAAATGAAAAGATAATTTACTGGGAGTTTGTGAGTAAGAAATTATTTTGCACTTTCTAATCTCCCTCCCACCCAAGCACCATAAATGTCTCATTGTTCTCCCGAGAGCATGTCTCTGGTGGAATACAAAGATGGTGCTTACAGCAGCATTTTGAGACAGTTAGTAGTTAATAACATGTAAAACTGTTAAAAACTAGGGGACCAAGTAATTTTTAAACCTCCCTCATGCATTCTGTAATTGTGCCGTGGGAGTCTGACAGCCTGATGAATACTGGGTCAAAGTTTTGCAGAAAGCATGGTGTTTAGGTGACTGAGTACATAACACAGTAATAACAGCATGAAAAATACAAGAAAAAAAGGCTTAAGAAAAGCCTTACAGAAAATGTAGACATATGTAAACATGTCCCTCAGCCAGCAAACAGAACCAAGGGTTCTAAAATTCAAAATTCACGTCAGGTCAGACTCAGAACACGAGAAAGGCAAGCACTGTATATTGTATTTAACATACCTACTTAGTATCGTATTGAAATGGGATGCAAGAGTTGTCTCCAACATCTCATGAGATTTTTCCTGTTCATCTGTCAGAACTGACTGGCACTTCATTTTTTGATTCTATGGACTCCCATTTGATTCCTGTTTTGGGCTGAGATCCATGCCACTCAAAACAGATGCAACACAGCCTGCAGCTCTTACATATTCAAACCCTAATTAGAAAATCAGAGTAGAAGGCAAGACACTCTCACAGGAGCACATGTATTACGGTGACCAGAGAAGCCATGTTAATCACCATTAAAGGATGATACCTGTGTTCTGGACAAATGCTCCAGATTTTTGTCCCATGTGGAGTCCATTATGAAGGGGTTTTACCTCATCTGTCTTTTAAGCAATGGGTTTAGGGACTTAACCATTCTCGAACTCAACAGGAAGGCAGAAGTCAGGCAACCTGGCATCAGCCCTATCATCATATCATGAAAGTTGCTCATCATATAATCTCCTGTAAGGGAAGGAAATACCTCAATTGATGATCCTGATTATCTTGCATTTCATTAAAAAACCCCAAAGAACCCAAAGACCCAACCCCAGGACAAACAAACAAGCTTCATGGGCTGTGAAAAAAGGTGCCAGAGAACAGCAACTACGTTGTGTTTTGCGAAATAAAAAAAAAACAAACAAAACCCTCAATGCCCCACAGATTGTGCCTATTTCCACTGAGAGAAGCCTGAGAGGGTGTTTTGTTGATTTGCTTCAAGCACACCACAGTGAGCAGCACAGCTCCACTGGCTCACTTCTTGGCAGCATGCTCCTCTCAAATGTGAAAAGAATTGTATGATTTCAAAAATCAAAAAAGCCTTTAAAGCCACACTGATTCCCCTACTACATGAGGCAATAAAACACAATGTCTCAGCCTCCTCCTGAAATAACTTACATTTTGAGTACAATTTATTCCTAAGTTGTTTTTCTATGACTAACTAGTTGAAATGAAATTTCCAACATTTTAATACGAGTTACCTCACATGTGAACCACATTCACTGACTTGCCCAACAAGGAAAAAGGGACAAAGAGAACCCCAAAATCAAAACTAATTCACTTAGGGTGTTGGAATTCATGTTAATGTTATAATGTGAGGTTTTGCAATTTAACAGCATGGCTATATACATAAAGCCATACAAATACATTTTTCCTTTTTTCCATATTTTACAATATTTTTAATGTGTAAAAAAACCCCTTTAAATTATTCTTCCTGAACATCAGTATGCCTGATAATATTTGCAGAATATCTGGCTATTAAGTGTAGAAACTCACTTGCCAACTTGTACAGCACTGAAAAACACCAGTTTACACCATTTATTCTTTACTTTTCACATTCTGGGAATAGATGGAAGGAAAAATGTTAATAATAATAATATTCAGAATAGCACGTTCAGAATTTTGGAAAGGCAAAAGAGAACGGGTCTAAAATCTGACCGGGTCACACAGAAGTGAAAATCATGTCTCTACTTACTGCTCAGCTGGCAAAGCCGCTGCTTGTGTGAATGCCAAAGAAAATTAAATAATATTCATTTGGAAGCCATTCAGGGTTTAGTTTCACATGATTATAATGAATTAAATGCAGACAGGATTCACAGCATCAAAGTACTCAATCAAAATAAAACAATGAGAAAATAGGCAAGCAAGCTTGATGATTTAAATATGAACAATTATATCACAAAGCAAATAATTTTCAGTGACACAGCTGGGGGAAAATAGGTAAACCCCCTACGTTATACATTTGGCCTTTTAGTTTTCTTGCACCTACTGTAGAATGAACACCATTTGTCTGAAAATACATAAGAGTACATTAAAAAGTGAAACAGACTTGATTGACAGAGAGGGACAGGGATTAAAGTCCCCAAGGTTTACTAGCCTAAAGGCAGCCATGACAAACTGCTGCCAGTTGCCCAAAGCCTGCACAGCTACTCAAGCACACAATCCTCAAAATAGTCATATGTGGCTGAGGACAATCCCTGCTGTGCAGAGCTGAATTTCAAACTGGGCTCAAGAGAAGGGAAAACATCAACACAATCACACACCAGTCACTCACATCTTACATTCATTATCAGGTTTTTCAAAGGAATCCCCAAGGCAGCTATATTTCACAGAATTGAAGGTTTAAAATAAAAGGAAAAGAAAACCAAAGCAGTTCCCTCTACTCAAAACTGTATTTATTCTAGTTTATAAATGGGCAATAAAACATATGAAATAAGACTGCTCAAGTAGACTTCAAGACAAAAATGTTTTTTGGAAAGAGAAAAATAAATACTAAGACAATACACAAGAATAACACTGCTACCAGGCAATTAAATATACAGATTCGTAGCCAAATACTATGTATTTATAAGAAGCTTACTTTCCAGGAAAACCTGAAAAAAAATTTAATTTGCTGTACAGAAAGCATAGCTACCCATCTTGCCCTGTCCTCTGTGAAAATTCTATGTATCATTGCAAGTAAATACCAAGTATCAGCAGTAGTATGTGATATGTTAATGTGTTCTAATTTCGATTACTTCAGCAGAACTGATGTGTGAAGAAATTAAAGTCTGTGCATTAGACAGATTAATAGAGTCTAGGATGAATAAAATACGCAATTAGAAAACTCTGTTTAAATTAAGAAGAGAATTTGCAGAGAGTAAGGCACATTACATTCATGATAATGGCAATCTACTGATTCTTTTTTCTTAGTTTTCTGCTGTCAGACTGAAATTTCCTTTATTAGGGTACCCTGAGAAGGGTTGGAAGAAATTAATAAAGACTTCAGAAGGACTTATGTATATTTTACTGATCTGATGTACTTCAAGGAAGCCAGTACTAGTAAAAAATAAGGCAACATTTACCATTAGCTCATGCAGAGAGTAAGCAATCAAAACACACACACCTTATTGATGTGTTACACGTGCAGATGAAAATGTTAAGTACAGCCTGGGAGCTGTTGGTTATATTTATGTTTGGTTTACTTCAAGACCTCCATAGTCTTTGTACAGCACTGCCATGGGGGGAACCCTTCTTTCATATTTCCCTTTTACACTAGTGGAAAGTATTTAATAAAAATCTCCGAGATTAAACAGAACAGCTAGAGACTGATGCCAGCCAGCAATGCCGTTGCCATTACCCCATTCTATGAATTGCCCATCACTCTCACAAAGGAAATGTGGCAACCAGCAAACCCTGGTAGCGTCGGGCACAGATGGGAAAGCTCCCTCCCTCTGCTAATTGTCTGGGAAGGAAACTCATTAAATAGCATTTTTCACCTGTCACAGTCCGAGAGCCAACTCAGCAGCCCTCTCAGCTGCCCACCTGTAGGGGAAGGCAGGGCTGATGCTACACTGGATTCTCCCCTGCTACTGAACAAATGCCCTGTTTCTCAACACAAAAGAGCAAAGGACCACCCCTGTAACAATTAAGCTCCAGTAGACCCCAAAGTCATTTGCACCATTAAGCTCTATCGCCACCCCAAATAAACATTACAATTCCCAATTTTCATGGGCAGTAAATAATGAATAATTTAGAAGATGAGTTCTGTATTTTCTTAGGGTTTTCTTTTCCTTCCCTATTCAAGCACTGTCAGCACAATGAAGCTTTCTGAAAAGACACTCTGATTAAAAAAAAATAAGGAAATACATTAATTGTTTTCAAATTACTTTTACTTTTTCATAAAACAGGCCCATCATTATTATTTGCATTTGCTAGAAAAAAAAAGCAAAAATGTAATAACTGAGGGTTTTTTCTGCTTTATGCTCTATTTTATTATACTGCTTAATTTAATAGCAGCATAATTTTTAAAATCCAAAGAACCAAACACATGTACAATGTTAGTGTAAATCCATGCTAGCCCAGAAAATCTTTAACTTCTATGTTACACTGGTATAAAACAAGAGGATTTGGCTTTTGGCATTTGCTAGAATTGTTGAAATAGTTCCTAGACACTTGTGCTACTTCATTGGGTCGTGAAATTTGCCAGTGGACTTAGAGAACACCATGTTTAATTACTGCACCTAAAAATTCTTACACAATTACAATGTTAGGTTCAAACAGAGTGAATATAGAAACTAATAGAAGAATATACCCCTGTAATTATATATACTCATATACAGACAACAGTGAGGGGAAAAAAAAAGAAAAACACCAAAAAACCCAGAGTTATAAATTTCACAAAAAAATAATACATGCAGTAACTTCAGAGCACAACAACAGCCAGCAAGAATGCACAGTTCTTATAGAGGGACCAGTGGAGAAAGAAAAGTAAAGAGTTTTAGAGAAGAGGGTTGTGCAAGCGGAAAAGCAGACAGGGTGCCCCTCCCCAAAATACAGTCTTAAAGGGAGTTCCACCAGTTTCCTGTCAACCAGCTCAGTAAAGTGGGAGAGTGGACATAAATCAAATCTATAATCAAAATTTCTCCCACTGCTGCTCTTCCCTGACCCCTCCCACTCCAAAGAAAACCCCACTAATGCTTATTTGTACTTCTATATATCATAGTTGGGCTCTCCTGTGCACAAACCTGTCCTTGCGTTTTAAATGGGTTGCAGGGAGAAGAGAATTTTACTTCAAAGTAATGCTGCTTTCAAAAAGCTGCTTAGCTACCAGTCTATTTTAATTTTAAGATTTGCATGCCAACTCTAAACCACAGAAGAATTTTCTCCAAAGCACTGGAGATAAATATTGCTGAGCATTGACACTGAAAGAAGAATTAAGGAAAACAGTTCAAAATTAATCCTATTGATAGGAACAGTGCCATGTGGCATGGGTTTTAAAAGGACTGGTCCCAATACCTCAGCCACTTTTCTAATTTAGTATGTTTTTAAAGTGTTGTTCTCCTTATCCTTTCATTGAGTCCTAACTTAATGCAAGAAGCTAAAAATATGAGTAAGATTACTTACTTTCTGGCTTATCCATGGATCAAGATCTAACTGTTGAAAAAAAATAGACTCAAGAACAAAAGGATAGTTCTTCCTTTCAGTAAAATATTATCCACAGCGAAGGAGGGACGATGGCTTAGTAAAACCAGGAAAATAAAAAGTGAGAGCAGTGCAGGTCAGCCCAACAGCCCTCTATAAAGTCTGTTTTCCACTGGCCTCATGATGGGAAGATTAAAGAAGGCGCATGATGGATAGCAATGAAATAGTTCTGTAGATCTTCATGCCAAGCTCTAGCCAAGTATGGAAAGCTGCACATGAGACACTGCCATTGGATCCCCGGTCAGACGATGCAAGGGAAAGATGCTGTCCCCAAGAGCAGGTTCACACTAGAGCTATCCAGTGCAAAAGCAGGATGCTGCCAAATGGTAATGGATCACAAGCAAAGACAAGTATCTGTGTAGCAAAGAAGGAGCAAATGCACAGACTCAAAGTGCTGCACAGTCAAAGCAACAGGTCATGAAAAGGACATACTATGCAGCAACTCACAATGAGGTAAGGCAAGCAAGCTTCCTCTGCAAAGCAAAAAGAAGGATCAGTGCCTGCAGAAGAGCCAGGATGAACACTAAGTCTGTCCTCATTTTTTTTCTACCAGCTCCAAGAGCTGCTGCTGAAGTAACAGTTGGAAAACAATGAGTAAAATATGAAGAGATTCCCCAAAATGCCATTTTCAGACTAACAATTTACACTGTACTGTTTACCTACAAGACTATGCTGCTTTTTTTTTTTTTCTTTAGTTTCTTTCCATAAGACATGATGGTAACAATCAGGTTAGACAAATTTGTTACATAGAATAAATTTGTCTATTTTTCTACTTAGTGTCCTACTTTAATTGACAGTTTTCCAAACAAAACTATTGTGTAAACTCTTTGGTTTCGTTGGGCTCTGTAAAGATCACCATAATGTTATAAAACATCCAAGAGAACACACACAAATACACATATTGTGAAAAGTTACTTAGTCACTGCTATCCCAATTGAAATGTTTTGTTTGTTCCTTGCTTCAGATGGAATATCCCCATTATATTCTCAGATGTCAGACATGTTTCATGAATACAGTGCTGCCAAACTATAATGGACAAAGAATTTTTTTTCTTTTCATAATGTGCTTTGTTTGTATGAAGAACTGGGCCAAGTATCTACTAAGTTATATCATTTCCTTCAGTGAAACTAATTTACAAGGAAAATGAATCATGGGAAAGACAAAGATGATATCAACTGTTCTATATCCACCCTGTTCCTTCCTGTATCTGTGCCTGGAAAAACCAAGCAACATAAGCACAATAGAGTAAACGCAGACCTGCTGTAATGCCATTGAAGTCAATGATGTTAAAGCATGAATGAAGTTGGCAGAGTGTCAATTTAATTTTTAGCAATGCTGAAGCCAATCCCAGCATGTAAAGGTTTGCCAATTACTTGACAATATGAAGATAACTTCTCTGTTAAAAGCACAGTATGCTGCATCCATTCTAACTGGAAATTTGCAGGTAGGCAGGAGGCACACCATGGACTGAAAACTAAGTTAATGCTTCAGGAGAGCAACAGAATAAGTGCTCTAACAAGCTGCATGTAGGATTAGTAGGAAAAGCAACATATTGCCACAACCAAACAAAATCTCATCTTGTTTGCTTCACTGAGAACACAGACTTTAGGATAGGAGGGACAATGTCATGGCTGTGAATAAGTAATTTTTTATCGTAAGTCCCCATGTCAGGTATTTTCATGCATTTTCTTAGGAAGGTCATCCTTTGGGACAAAATTTCTATGCTCGATTTGTTCCCATGATTTCTGAGGGTAATTTGTCATTCTTGTAAAATTGCATATAAAAAAACCAAAACCAAAACCAAACCAAAACTCCAAAAAACAACAACAACAACAAAAACCCAACCAAAACCCTCTTAAACTAGGTAAAAAATGCACAGCAAACACCTAACCACAAAAATCCTCTATCACCAATGTAAGGATTAAAGGATTACACATGTGCAGTTTTTTCTCCCCAATTCAGTATCTCAAAAGTGAAATTATTTTAAATCTGAAATTTATCACCTATTTCATCTTCATTAAAAGATGAGCCACATAACAAAAGTCTACATTAATGGCTCTGCATTTTTTTATGCTGCACACTGTCTCACTAAATACATGCTGCCACTAAAGTCAATGTTTCTCAAAAGTTCATGGGAACGCACGGACAGAGACAGTGCAAAAACTGCTGCAAAAAGAAGAGATAAGTATGTAACAATCAGAAGTTGTGCTTATAGACAAATTATGAGAGATGAAAGTTTTTTTACTTATTTTGGAATTACTTATAGATTTTTTTGAAGTGTGTATTGTGACAAGCAGCCATCAGACTAGTTTTCGGCTTGTTTGCTTTTTCTTACATCAGTGAAGAGTATGTGATTTCCCAGTCCTCCCTCCACTGCTAACATATTCTCTTGTGCAGCATATGGAAATAAATTCCATTCCCACATAGATTGTACTCAACGTTTCAATTGGGTTTCAGAAAAATTGCATGTCAGCTGCCTTCAATGTCATATAAAACTAAATGCCCATTTGAAATATCTCTGAAAATCTTTTTCAAGCACTACCATTATTTAATATATGTTCATAGGGCTGTAGCAGGGTGTAATATTACATACCTGGATTGCCCTCCCTTGAGCAGTGTCATATGACAAGCACCTTTCTCTTGTCTGAGCTGCAGCAACTGTGCCTGCCACTGCTAGCCACAAGCTTAAAATCACACCATACACAGAAACTTGTACTCCACCTTTTAAAATTAGGCTTTTATATCCTTATTGCTGAAAACTGATTTTAGATTAAGCACGTGTAGGCATGAAGACTACTACAGAAGTCTATCAACCTTTGCCAAACTGTAAAAAACTTTTGAACTAACAGATAAGGAAGAAACAGATGGATTAGGTACAACATGGAAATGAAAGATGAAGTACAACACAACTGCTGATTCCAAAATATGGATGTATATATTTCACAGTTTTAAAGAGAAAGGTCTTTCATAACATAACAGGAACGAACAGAGCATTCACACAGTGCTCTTATGCATCTAAGGATCACTTGAATCAATCACGCTTTCCTTGGCAACAGATGGGCCAAACAGAAGTGGATGGTGTGTTGTACCATGCGTTGAGCTGATGCTCGAGACAAAGTCCTGACAGGGCCTCCCTGACCTAGACACGTCACCTTGTGCCTCAATTTCCCAATCTTCAAAGCAAAGGCCAATGGTAGTAACCTTACTGACATGCTTTGGGATTTACTCAGGACAAGCAGTGCAAACGCAAGGAGCTGGGTGGTGTAGCAACTATGTCACATGTTTTCAATCACACAAGCTTAACTACTTAGGATTAAAATATAGCCTAGCACAGCCTTATAGTCCTGCAAATAAACTGCTCTGGACCTTGTTAAGTGCCTAAAATGGCATTTTTTCTAAGTTTGCAGTCAATTCAGGTCACAAGCAAATAGGATGCAGTTTTACAGCCTCAGAAACAGTCTAAGAGGGACACTGACTCAGCTGGTATTCTGTTCCTTGTGTTCCAGTAGAGTATAAAGTGTACTGTGTTTGTGTTGTTGAAATACGCGCTCCCTAATGCTCCTCTGATGTATTGCACTGAGGGAGCACAGCACAAACTCATCTGAAAATATGTGCTCTATTATCCAATTCCTTAGGTGGAGGACTTTCTTTTGTAGATACAGTTCTATTCTTGTTTTCCTACCAGCAACTAGTGTGACAGTCAGCTGTAAAAGGACTTCCCTATCCCCATGAAGCCATTCTCTTTTTCTCAAGGTTGCTTGCACTGTTTTAGAAAACAAATCTGAGCCATGCACTGAGTGTATAAAAAGGGTTGTAGTGCATCACTTTGCTTAATATGATACCATAAAATTTAGTTATTGTACTCCAAGCAAAGGACCGAATCTAAAGATCTTACATAAAAAGAGCAAACAAACCTTATGTAAGGAAAATAGAAGAAAGGCAAGAAATAAATACAAAAGTGAGAAATAAAAAGTAATAGTTATGATTTCAGATATTTGTCAGGGACTGCCAAATTTCAGAAAAGTAGAAAAAAAAAGGTTTTAAATTTATTTCATAAGTTTAATATAGCAAAGTATACCCTACATTGCCAATTTAAAAAGGCAACAGCTTAGTCAAAACAACAGTAGATGTACTCTCTTCAAGTCTCTGATAAAACAATGTTTGAGCTACAACAGCTTAATTCCAAAGTATAGCACTATGCGTCCAGAAATTTATCACTGGCAAAGACATAAAGAAATGAAGGCAGGCAGCCAACATTTACTGAAGGGAAATAAATAACAGTACATAAAATGACTTCAAATATACACAACAATATAGTCATAATTTTAGGAGAAAAAAAAGTAGCTAATAAACAAATGCTTACAAACAGCTTCAGCTAGAAATCTTGGTCATTACTTTTTACCCATATAACACCTGCATACGTGCACATGCAAAATAATGAGCAGTACTGAAAATATTTTCATTTGCTTAAACTGTTCAGTTACATGCACTACCATCTTAATCATACCCCAGGTATGTTGGCAGCAGTGCAACACAACTGGGAGTCACAATTGAATTTTCCTCTGTAAAGACCAGATCAGCGTTTAAAGATTTAGAAAGGAAACGTCCTGAAGCAGCTTGTCATGTACAAAACAATTTGTTCTTCAACAGAAAACAAAACAAGCTCCCTTTTATTTAGAGGCCACTAAGGAACAAAACTTATTAATTGTTCAGAGGCTTAAATTGAATTTTAGAACTCTCTTAAATATCATTTAATGGGGATTTTTGCTGCATTATGAGCAGTACGTTCACTTTACTGAAATGAAGCATACACAGACGCTGAGGTGGTAACAAGAGTACATACATTTTATTGTCCCACACACATTGAAGCATTTATGTATTCTTCCCTAGATTTTTTTTTTCCAGAAGAACACACACAGAGTGAATATTTACCTCTCCAAACTCCCTTCTATACCCTTTAAGAACATTCCAGAATGCCAGAATGATACATTTTTCATATATACTGTACTTACATTTGTTAAATTTAGGAAGCCAGCATTATTTAACACTACACACAACATTATCACGCAGTATATTAGGCAAAAAGACCGTGTCTACTTCCTTGCAGGTGACTGAAAATCACTAGCAAAATTATACTAATTTTAGTCTAAAATAATCATCCAGAGAAATAATTTTGATCCACATAAGTCTTTAATCCTAATCAGCCTTACTCCTAAAATCTTTCTCATTGGACCAAACCACAACATTAAGAGGTATTTTCTACACTATAATGCTCCGCTATGTAGAATTATTGCAATTAGCTCTACACCCACAAAAGGTCTCATTGACTTCGGTTCAGGCATAAGCATCTGCCCTGCTCTGTATTGTTAAGTACTCAGCAGCAACAGATGCAGAGCATTACTGTAAGTTGCCACTGATCCAGGAGATACTCCCTCCATTGTATCTCAGTATCATTGTTATGCAAAAAACCCATGCAAAACCCCAAAATCCAATTAAAAATTCCAACAGGATTCTCTTTTTGTTTTTACATGGGAAAAAAGTGATAGATTTTGAAAAGGGGCCCTTTACAGACTTGCTTAGCTTTTGATGATGGATCAAATTATGTCATTTTTACTTCTTCTCCTTGCCCCCCCCCTCCCCCTGCAAAAGGCAAGGAGGTGGTCTCTTAAAATATAGCTACTTAAATCAAGCTATTGTTCCCTTTCCCTGCAAGACCACCCAGATTTTCAAAACTGAATCATCTCTGCACTAGACAGATTGGAGTACTACCACAGCTCTTTATGCAAAGACCTTCAATGCTGCACTGTTTACCACCACTGCATAAACAACGCATACTGTACTGGCTGAATACACACACATAAGAGACAGTAAAGGTTGGGGGGGAAACCATGAAATCTTAGGCATTTGAAGGGGGAAGAGCTCAGGGGATTACGTTTAAAAATAGGCTTTTTAAAAAAGAAACTGTATCCAACACCCTTTTCTTCACACATTTGGAGTTTTGAGTCTTATATCTTTAAGCTGGGAATTTAATTAAAATTTTAAAAGAAAATGGAAATTATCACATAAGAACTGAATTCCAAGTTCTAGCATTTCTGCATTTAAAATAGAAAAAAAAAAAAAAACAAAACATGGAGGACTCATATTCCAGTTTGTCCTGGAGGTTGGGGCAGTACATTGGGAATACAAAATACATATTCTAATTATGGTTTTCTTGTTATCTGCTTCCATTCTTGGATTATGATGCTTCAGTTTCCCACCCAGATAGTGGTCTTCACTGTGCTTTGAAATCTACAAATAAGAAGTAGAAAGTATGAAAGGAACTATGCTATTATGAAAATGAAGTTGGGATAGCACACAAGGAATAGACACTGCTTAAGGGCATGATTTTTCTAGCTAGCTTTGGCCAGCTTGAAAAAAATCTAAAATATAAGGGACAAGGTATGAGCTTCTTTGAAGACAGGAAAGAAAAATCACAGTGGGGTGTTGCTCAGCACTGGTGCCTGCCCAGACAGCTAGGTTTGGGTAACTTGAAACACACACTACACAACAAAATAAAGGTAAATTATATACGTGAAAACACATTAGACATTTGTCCTTGGCTCATCAAAGCACAAGTGTTGTTCCGTATTTCATCAGATTTAGAATAATCAATTTTTACTGTGATGAGCTGCACATATTCTTGACCAAGCATGAACTTGCCACCCCACACTGAATGCAAGAGGCACAGAAGATATCCTATACATCAGCAGCTGCTCAGCAGTGAAGTGGGCAGGCAAAGAACTGCCGAAAGACAATGTTCTGTTTGAACTGAAGACATGTCATTATTAAATCTAATTAACTATTATCAACACAGAGTTAGACTGGAAATCATAAAAAAGAGGAAAAGTGTTCACTAGACTACTGTCAATAATAACATTTTGACCCTATCTGGATGTGGGTTATATTTTAAAAATCATTAGGATGTGTATTTTCTAAAACAGGAAAAAAAATCAGATAGAAAATTGTTGATCTGTTGCTACCAGTATTTAATATGACACTTAAGCAAAATGCTTCAGTTTAGATGTTGGGTTTATATTCTTAACTTTCCTTCTGGGTCCCTAAAATTTGTTAAGAGTTGGAATGAGCAGCTTCCTCTGGGAAACAAGGTTTCTGGTTCTTTGTTTCCATTACACACAGCATAAATATGAGAACACAGCAAAATAAAGCAGCTAAATTGGGGGTGTGTAGGTGTGGAGTTTTCTCAGAAGCACAGGATGAGTGACACTGACACAGGCTGTAATACAGGAAATTCCAATGTGGTCTTAGCAGCTCACTTTTCAAAATGACATAGTCAAGCACTGGAACAGGGGTCCAGTCAAGTTGTTGAATGCTCATCTTTGAAGAGACTTAAAACTGGGTAGGATGAGGTCCTGGGCTACCTGCTGTACTTGCTCCTACTTGTAGTGGAGGACTGGACTTAGGCCTCCACAGGTTCCCCCAACTTAAATTACTCTGATTGTAAACCACCTCAAAATATCTTGCCTTTCAAATGACTACTGTTTCTAAGACATTTTAAATTATGAGAGTCAACAACATGGAACAATTGTCAGCATTTCCCTGGTAGGTGCATTTATGCTTCTCAGGTAGGCAAATAGCCCAGGCACCAGTGACCTGGGAGGCTGCCTTGAACATCTTAAGCTGGCTTGACAAAAATTAATTTCTTTTTTGCAGTCTTGGCATGCTTCCTTCTCTCACCATCCCTATCCACAGCTGTGGCCTATAACTAGTTTTGTGCCTGTAAAATAATCAGTGGCATTAGCTCTTTGTGATAACTACATCACGCTTTTCCCAAGCTGCCTTTTTTATGAGATTTGATGTTGCCTGCTCCTAACCTGGGCTTTGAAACCCTCCATGTGCAAACAAAGAAAATACAAATTAATTGTGCTTCCATAACTGAAGTTTAACTACCCAGAAATCAGCAAATTAGTTACTCATTGGAACGGGATGTTGCAAAAATAGATGCTTCAAAATGTATTAGCAAATAGCTAAGAGGGAAGGTGGTTGTCGGGCTTTCTACCACTCCGATAGCTACATTGGCTTAGACTAACTCTCCAATAAAACCACATCCAAAATCTATGCAAAATTGCAATACAATAGTATAGTTTCTGGGGTAAACAGTTGTTCTTCTTCTCTACTTTAGTAACAACATTTCTTCACAGAAATCACCCAACAGTAAAAGGTTGAGTTTTATAAACATTTATAAACATTGAAAATTATTTTTAAGTGCAAATGTTCCTGCCGTTTTTTGCCAACCCTCCATTTTCTCCTAACTTGGTAATAAGGAAAGAAGAACAACCTCACAGGCATCTGACACTGACAACTACATCAGATTAGGCTTTGGACAGAGTAATAAATTATTGTGATTGTTATTATGCTTTATATTCATCAGTAACTAAGCTTTTACAAACTTCAGAACACAGTATAGCTACAATGTCACAAATACTAAAATCCATTTCCATGAATGAGGAGACACAAAAGGAGCAAAAGGAAAAACAGGGATATTTTTAAACTATGAGAAAATGCCCAAGTGGAGCAGTATCTGTTGCTTTTAAAATATTTTAAGGCTTAAGCATATACAAATATATCCATATAATTATGACAGTGTCATAATTGTCACTTTGTCAATCGAAGGTTAGAAGTTTTTCCATGTCATTCATAATGATTTCTTCTGATGTCTACTAAATATAGTTTTACTGTATTTTTCCTCCCTTCATAACTTCCAATATGAAAATCTTGCTTAACACATTATAAACACTAAACTGAGACAAAAGAAAGTTTTTAGGTCACACAAAATTTCATTTCTTTTTCTAACTATGAATAAAATGTCAAAAATCCAAACATGGCCTAAAGCCAAAAGTAACCCAAAATCAATCAAAATGTTTTATTTAGATAGCAGCATTTTGTTTTACTGTTAATTATTATAGCTGTTGGAATAAACACCAAAGAGAACTATTTCATTTAAATAGTGTTAAATTGGAATGTCACAATAATTTCAAAACTCCATCAAAAACATCTTAAAGCAGGAAATTCCCAACCACTTCCTACTGAGGTTGAAGCCAGGAAAATTCTGGTGTAGCTTGCTGCTTGGGCTGGCCTTTGTGTGCATGACATGAAGTATTTCTATTACGGAACTGCAGTGAAGAGATAGCATTCCAAAGTCAACCATTTTAGAAATTTGAATGAACTGTGAGTACATTTTTTAAATCATATTTACATAAATGAATTGTCACTGAATCAGAAGAATTTAAATAAAGAATAAAAGAAAAAGCAGAAACTGTCTGCATGTAGCTATGAGAAGTAACATAATAGTGACTTATGCTTTGATTTTTTATCCATTGCTTTTACTGGAGCAAAAAGTATATGAAAAATGAGTGAAAAGCTAATGAGCTTCTGTTGTATGCTCTGGGTAGTGAGTCAATCTCACACTCTAAATCATCCACCAGAATAATGAAATACAAAAAGGGATGGCGTAGATCTGTGTCTCAGCATTGAATTAATTATTTTGTCCCTGGGTCAACCACATTTAATCTTCAGATGTGTTACAGCTGGTTTCAAGATTTACTAATAATTCCTTAGATGTACAGACTTAAGAGTGTTTCTATGTTTTAGAGAAGACTATCTGGAAAAAGTAAAATCTTTGCCTTTTTAGCCACCAACATGCTTAGCACATGTCCTGGTACAACCTTCTTGCAGTTTTCAGATGCAGAAATGGTCTGGGTTAAATATTAACCATGAAGTTCAAGTGTTTAGGCAGGCTGAAAATACTTATTTGCAAAGGAATTTTATGGATTATTTTCCCTTGGGCAGAGAATACAACTCGATATATACATTACATGGTATTTATCAACCCCTGCACAGCTGAACTCTCTGCTGCCTAGATATCATTACCAAATTTTGAAGTACTGTCCTTACAGGCCTGAGTAACTGTGCACTGCACTCTGAAATCCCAGGAGAAGGAGGTGCACCAGCTTCAGAGACCAGCAACATGGCAGGGAGATGTCAAAGTTAGCAACAGGAACCAAAAATGCCAACAGGAGAGCCTACTGGTGCATCTTCAACCCACCTTCCCCTGTCAGGGGAGCACAAGCAGCAATACCCCCATTAAAGCTGCCTTGCACATGATCAGTTACATACATGAACTTTACAAATCTAAACTGTTGCTTAATGTTTTTAGGTAAGTCTCATGTCTTTTTGTGTACAAAAAAGCAGTTTCAACTGAGGACTGTCCCTCAGCCCAGATGAGTGTTACCTGCAAGGCAGGACCCTTTCCCGAGTCTGGGCTAACATATTCCCAGATGCAAGAGAGAGAAACCATTTTCAATCTTTCACATCCTTGCTAAGGTCTTTGAAACAGACATGGGAAACCTTCCCCTTCCTCTTGTTTTGGGGTCATTTTTTCCCCCCATTTTTCATTACAGCTGTGATTTTTCAGTGCATCAAGATGATAGAAATAATCACGCAGTCTGACAGACACTTTAATGCCTATGCAGAATCAGAGCTATCCAGCTCTCAGAAAATTATAATAATGAAAATCTGAGTACTAATTGACTTGAGACATGTAGTTAGACATACCTCGAGAACATGCTTAGTCTTCTGAATTTGTTTTTCTACCTAGTTTTGGGCCCCCTAGGGCTCAGGTCTCAGTATTTCACTGAAACACATGAAAATGGAAACAGAAGGAGTGAGGAAGCAGAAAGCAGTTTTTCAGTGAATACTGTGCAAGTATGTACAGAATGAAAGATGCTCTGCAATGTCCAAGGACAAAGGGCATCTTCTGTCACAGCGTGCCCCAGAGCAGAATCTTTTACATATTTAAAGTATTCATAGTTATGTATGCTTCAATGATTCCGCAAACAAAAATGCTTTCACTTGCAGCTTGACACAGACCCTGAAAGACTGGGAAGAAGAGGTCCAGGAATTCACAACTTTCAAAAGTACTGTAGCAGAACTGGGAGGCCATTCACGGTTTAAACCTTTCTTAAAAAGCCTCAGGTGATCACTAATGTATTAGATGCTTTTACAGAATTATTAATGTTTCAGTATTAAATAATTAACAGAGTTACTATGACTTGATCAAGGACAAACATTACAGCTTTTAAAGAAAATCCATGTTCTGGACTAAACAGCGATCTTCATATTTAACTGATCTCTGACACGGCTTTCATTTTCTTCATTTTGTCAATGAAGTTGCTACTTCTTAAGCATACAACTAATTGGAGCAGTTGAGAAATTAATTTTAGCTGTCTCAAGCTACTAGTAATGAACTTCAGTCTAATCTTGTTTTATATGAGAACAGAAGCAGCATTGAAGGCTACAGAAATTTATTGTAATAGAAACACATTGCTGGGGAGTGCACGGAGACTAACAAGTCATGCTCCTACTATTTTCCCAGGAAGTTATTCCTTTATTAGAAGCAAGCCACCTATTCCATATTTCTGGAACTGGCAGTTGGTTTTTTTGATGGGTCATTTTACTTATTTGTTTGTTTTCTCCGCCTAGGCCATGTTTTGGGGAGATCTTTTCCCTCCTTTAACTACAGCAAGGATGAAACAGGTAGTTTAAATTGCTGAATAGCAATTTCAACAGAATTGCTGTTCATGTAAATTACCTACCCCCTGTGGCATGTTTACTAACCAATCAAAATATTTTCTTCAGACAAAGCACTGCAATAAATTTAAATGAAAATAAGGACAACCACAACACAAGACACATAATAAGAGATTTGTGCACAGCATGGAAAGTATCTTATAAGTAAGAAAATTATGTTCGTGCTTTACAGTGCAGAATTTTCAGAATAATATAGCATATTTATCATTTGCTGCAGTACAGTTGTTTCCAACAACTTAATGAAAAAATTCCAGTAATAAGTTGCTATTGGAATTGCTGGGAATAAAAAAATTAATCTGAGCAAAGTATTTGAAAAAGCATTCATATTCTATGAGAGCAGATCTTTTATCACAGTCTTAATATAAAGAACACTTACTGAAATGTACATTGCAACCCAGCCAAAAAATTCCATCTAATGATTTCTGAGGTCCATTGCAAGTGTAGATGGAATATAACATAGTTCTCATCAAAAATTATGGGACAAGGCGCAAACACCAAAGCTGAACAAAAATGATTTGTAAATACCCTATAAAATAACTTTACATCCCCTCAACAGAGAGATGTTAAAGACCCTAGTTGCTAGCAAGCTCAGAAAGTATGTCTCTTGGTTGTCTTCTGTTTACTAAAGAAAGGTCACACCCTGAATGACATAATAAACTCCAACTTTGGAAAATGACATCTATCCCAACCCAGAGTGGAGTGCCTTAGCCTGTTGTGGTCTGTGAATTGATAGTCATAGCAATTTTCCCCTTTGGATTCATTAATATTTTACATATATACCTATATCTGTATACACACACACACACACACACACACACCTATATAGCTATAAAAAAATAAAAGAACCAGTACTGACATCCTGAATCAAGATACAATAAAATTTCACCCCTCTTCAAATCCAATTTTCCAGCATGCTGACGTTTGGCAGCTCACCTGCTGCCACAGTGTGAGCCTGCCTCTGTTGAGACTCTTCCCAGCACAGGATCCTCTAAAGGTATGCAGCTGAAGTTGATGATTGCCTACAGCAGCAAATTGCTGAGGGCAGGAAAACAGTCCTGTGTCCCTGCTATGTGCTTCCCCATTCCAGATCTCTGAGGAGTGAGATGGCTGACAGTGACGCTGAGGAAGAGTGTGAGGCACAGCAGTGACTCCTGCCTGTGGGAGAACGAGCCAGAGCCACCCTCCTAGGCAGCCAGCCTGAACCAGCTCCCTTGTGTGCCTCTCCCTCTAACCTTCAGAGAAGACAAGTGCTGTTTTGCTTGGAGGGATGAATCCAGCCAGACCTGGAGACCTGCGGCCATTGCAGGCCCTTCAGCAGAGCCCACCACATCACAGACCCCACCACGCCCCAGAGGCCTTGGCAGAGCAGGGTCTGTGGGGCTGCGCCTCCAGCTGCTTGCAACCAGTGACCAACTGCACAGCCAGCTTAAGAGACAAGTGTACTAATTCCCAGTGCCTCTGGAAAAAAGGCATTTCTATGAGAAATGTCCAGAAGAAGCTGACCACTCCTTTTCATTACTAATTTTCCCTCCAACAGCTCCCTTCCAAACTGAAACTGCATATGCAAACAGCAAACACATCAACAATACACCGACATGCTGAGCTACCCAACTCTGGCTCACCAGAGAACCGTTTGAATCCATCACCCCGGATCACATCTGTGCCATGGAAACAAGAACACCATGGAAGAGTGCATTGCCTCAAGTGCCTGACAGGCAAGAGGCAGAAGCCAGCTGCTCCAGCAGTTCCCAGCCACCTCTGTTATTCACCCAGCTTGGGTGCATGTTCATCCACACCCAGAGAAGGCCAAATGTTTGAGAGACATTAAGATAAAGAAAACATCATGGAACTAGTGGGGACAATGCAGAGGCAAGTAACAGGAACATGCCACTGGAAGTACTGCAAAGGGAAAAAGGGAGAGACCATACACACAGGGAAATGTGCCATGATCTGTCATGGTCCATCAGACAACCTGATCTGTACATTCTGAATAAGGAAAATGGGAAAAACATGAAAGCATTAAACTGAATAGAGTGCAATTTTAAGTCTTTGTTCAAACAAAGGAAGAAAAAGAACAGCTAGGACATAAAAATTAGCAATTGCATAGAGAAGTTAGGATCACAGTCCCTTGTCTTTCAATACAAGGAGTTGTGCAATGAAACTGAAGGCAGAGGAATGCAGAGAAAAAAGTGATCAGTATTGTTTTATAGAAGAAAAAAGAAAATCAAAATAAGAGCAAGGATATACCTAAAGTTTTGACAGCCATAACTTGCACAGCTGTCAAGGATACTCAGATTTTGTGAAAGCAACATAACATCTTGAAAGGTTATTAAAATCTCATGTTTTATGGGTTTAAACCTGTCTTTAAATATCTATAATCAGGGTGAAAACAGTTGGAAGAAGAAATTATATGCCTACTGTGCCATTTTTACAACTTCAGTTATCTGATGCTGTCAAATACACTGTCAGAGCCAGGACACCAGCCAAGGCAGCACTGGGAACTGGTATTCCCACAAACAAAGGGCTCATTCCTCATCACTGAGGTTTCCCATAGCCATCGTTCTGCAAGCTCAGTGATTCTTAAATAAATCAGGGTTAACAGACCAAAAGAACAACTGGAAAAAAATACTGTGCTGCTGGAACTGGATTCACACACAGCAGAAAGTTGGAAACAGCTGATCTGTATTCTGTACTTATTAAGTATGCTGGATTTGGGTTAAAATTTTAAACATGAAATTATGGTACACAAAACATAGAAAGGACTTACTCTGGAAGAAAAACCCAACCCCTTATGGTTTTAATTTACCCTCCTTTCTTTTTTCCCCAAACCAGGGAACATTAAAAAAAATTGCATATAACATCTTTGGCTTAAATAACTATTACAACATTAGGACAACTTTAGCTATTCAGCTAAAACAAGAGCTGTATCATTCAAAGTGAAAAATCAAGCCCAGAGTTAAACTGAAGAATTGTCCCTTGGAATGGTAAGAAAAAACCCAAAAGTTACTGATTCCCAACAGGTCCTGAGGTTTTCGGGGTTTTTTTAATTACTATTTTGCATGGAAACTAACAGTTACCTCAAGTTTTTTTTACAACATTGTTATGTTTGCATTCTATCTACAGTTAGAAGAAAAAAAAACATTTCGGTACAAAAAAATCAATGAAAAATAAAAGTCCTGTCTTTTTGTGTTAACAATCGTTTGAAATTTTTACTGAATCTTGGCTGAAGCCTCCCTACCTCCACAAAGACAGAAGGTTAACTTGAGTCTGAAGGTCTTGAATCCTGACTAGCTAGCACAGATGGCAGTATGGCTTAGAGCCCAGAGTCTAGTTTAAACTCAGTGAGCATTTGCCCATTTTGTAGCAAAAATACAAATAAAAACACAGAATACTCCAGGCGCCTCCTGCGACCCATTTCCCCATAAGAAAGGCTAGTTTTCCATTTCTGACTGGGATAACATTAGGGCATCTCAGGCCTTTGGAACATAGTTAGAGACACAAGGTCAGTCCTCACTGTTCATCAATCAGTACAATAGCTACATTTAAAGAGAAGCTAAACCTTAAGATTACAAGCACGAAGTTACAATACCTGAAATCTGTTTTTCCTGGTCTTCATCACTTTGGATGAATCAGTTTGTCTACCTGTATATGAAAGGGTGTAGGGCATCCCTATTGATAGGGGCAGGAGGTGGAGCTGATCAGACACAGCTATTACACCCTAAATTAACACACTGCCATAATACAAAACATTGGGAAGGCTACCAAAGAATCAATTTGCAGACATATTGAGGCCTCAGGTGGCTGACAATGGGGATATGACTGAGATCAGCCATAGGAGCCCCACAGCTCTGAAAACTGCAGCAGGTAGCCAGGTAAATATATCTGCAGCCATGGAAATGGGCTGGCTGCTCTGTAAGTGGGGATTATACACAGCCTTTCCCATCTCACATGGGCAAAATGGGGGAAATTGAAGTAGTGCTGGGGAAGAGGCAACACTTGTCCACTTCCAGAAAACCCATTTGTGCCTAGAGGTCTTACAAAATTGGCATCTGTATTTCCATTAAGGTCCATTCTTCATCTGTGGAGCTCTGGGAAATGTTTGTGGTGTTCAGCTTTATTGAAAAAAATAGAAGTAAGGTGTATTCAGTCAGTATCTTTTCACTCTTTACTTCCTTTTTACTGACACTCTTTGTGATTGTACATGTTTTTGTTTTCAAATCTTCCAGCAGCTCTTGAAGGGTAAACCCAGAAAAACCTGACCATTTGCAGCACTACATTGATTTTAAAAGAGGAATGACAAGATATCAACTATAAATAGGAAAAGAAAAATCTAAGAAAATATATAAAATCTCCACCATTTGTATTGTTTATTATGCTTATTAAAATAAATCATACACAGTAGCTTCTAATTCTTGTACCAGTACTTACAAATTACTTTTAACCTTCCATTCCTTTACCATGTTTTAATCTCCAGTTAAGTGCAACATCTTAAAGCCTTCAATAAACTCTTCCTTCCAGACATATACCAGGCAAGGAAGTCCTGTTCTCCCATGCTTCATAAATATCGTGCCTGGAAACTCATTATTAAAACCATTCTTGTGAATGCTCAGGTTCTAATTCATGACTTCTTTGAAATTATTTAATCAAACCAAGATGTCCGATAGTCAAGAAAGTTCTTCCAATGGGCAAGAGCAACAGATCTTTCACAACCCTTTAGAAGATGTGCCAAGACAAGTTCCTTTCCTGTGTAATAGAAGCCACAGGAATCAGAGTTTCTGATCAAAGTCCAACACCTCAGCACTGCCAAAAGCTGACAAGCCTTTTTTCTCCATTTTCCTGAAAACAGCTCTGTAATCACACTGGATTTTAATAGGATAACTATCTCTTGGACTCAGGCTGAACTCAGTTGTATTAAACTATGATTAAACCATATGACAGTTGCTACATATAGCATTACTTCATATATTTATTTTTAAAGCATGCTGAGATTCTTATGCAATCCACTACTACAGTCCAGGTCACTGGGGTTTTCTTAATACACAGAAATTTCTCTTCTGTCAGGGACATGTATTAAGCATGGAACAAAATATTCAAGGAGCAAGTGACAATTCTGCTGTATTTGCCAGTCCAGTATATATATGCTGAATTTAATGTAGTTATTCTGTTTTGACCAGCATAACCAGGAAGAGATTTTAACCGCTGGAAACAAATTCTCCTATACATTCTTTCATACTATGGGGCGCTGCTTCAAACTTTTCTATAGCCACAGCTCATAGGAAACTCATGGCTACAAAATTCCTTCACCAAGATTTAGGGACTGAAATAACAAACTGACCATACAAAAAAGTAGAGCAGGTCTGGCAAAGGTTACCTGCTCATGTTTTGCATTGCAGCTTACAGACAGGGTATTTTCAGCTCACTAGTGAGGCACACTCCCATCAGGGGGAATGTAACCTGAGGCCAATATGAAGTCTGCTTTAAAATGAGAAAGCAGCATAAAACTGTTCCTGAGTTAGAAAGAACCAGCATTAACAGGGTCTCTTGCAGCTGAAACAAAGGTGACTTAAATGTAATTCTCTCTACAGCCATTTCACACTCAAGCCAGAGCAGGGGGTGAGGAGGAACATCGAAATCTCTGCACGTGGCTTTCCCCAGCTATACTGATGCGGTGTTTCCTGCAGAGTGGAGGGACAACCACACACATGGACTAAGCAAATCATACCTTAACCGAGGAACTTGTGGACAAGCACTACTCCAGCCAGCCAACATCCTGCATCAGCAATGCATTTTATTAAATAATTTCACACCACTGAGATCCTTCAAAACTGTAAGAGTTGTTCTCACAGAAAAAAAAAAAAACTCCTTACCAGTTTGGATGTATAGATGACCTTTAGGTGTTATTCATTTAGGTGTACCAGAGGAAGTAGAAGTTCAATAGTAACATATAACAGTCTGGGCTTCTGAACTTCTTACCTTGTGAATTGCTGATTTATGTACAGCCATAGCAATACCACAGAGTTTATTGGCGTTCCACTTACTAGGAGAAAAAGTTATGTACTGACCAAAAAGATCTAATTGTCCTCCTGAGGAATGATGGTAGCCTTAACATGTAGCCTTAAGATAAAATTCAGGAGGATCTCAGGACACAGAAAACTGTTCTTTCCTCAATTCCAGTTCTTCTGTTTGAGCTAAATCACTGTTAAATGTGTGTGCCAATGACCTAAATCTGTTTTCTAAAGATATATTACTTACGCAAGAGAGACCATAACAACCTCTTCACAACTATTCCCAGTCAACTGCAGAGTTACATATTTAAAATATGTACAACGCATAGTGAAACATAATAGTGAGAAAACATGCAGAAACCAATTTAGCAGAGGGATTACAACAAGTTAATACAGTTTCAGTTACATCTCAATTCTGTAAAAACAAATCTATCAGATTTCACACCACACATTTATGGAAATTTCAGCACCTACAGAGAAATGAGTTAGCTTCCTGAGGCACTGATGTTTTCAAATTTAAGATGGCATGGAGGCATAAAAATATAATCAATAAATGATAACATAAACCTCTCATTTAGCATAATTTTTCTTTTAAACCTACCAGATGGGGAAAAAAACCTATTTTCTCTCACAGTTCTCTCCACTCAATAGTTACTTACATGCCCACAACATTCTTCAACTAAATAGGATCTAACAACTTATAATAGTGGAATCATCACAGTTAATATTTCAAGAGAGTTTCTATAGGAAACAATTTTCACTGTATGCTTGGACTCATATTGTATTGTAGAACAGTTCTTGTGAGTGTAAAGTTTTGTGATTATTAAGCTGCAAAATGCTGATATGAGGCCTTAAAACTTGCTATATTGGCTTAAGACTAAATCACACAGAGGTGTAACAGGTTTTGGTATAACATACCATTATTTTGAATTTTAAGGTTGTGGCAGACCTCCTAAAACTATTGTTGCGACCTAACCTAAAGATAACCAGGCTTTATGCCTGCCTTTGCCTACGCATGAATTGCTTCTTATGAGCAGGAACAATGGGAACATGCAACAGATTCCTCTGTATCTGGTGATATTTAGATCTGTTTGAAGCAGTTCCAGTCAGCCCAAGGCTACCAGTGTGGTGCTGACCACACACAACCTCCCAGCAGTTGTTGTATGAGAAAATGCTGTGGGGTTGTGCACAAGTGGAACCAGCTTTTTCCTACTCATTATTGGCCTGATACTCTTCCCAAGATCATGATTTTTGCTGACTGATTTCCGTAAGAGAAGAATTTTAATCCCCAAATACTCTCATTATTTTAAAAATCCTTCACATAAAGATAAGACACACAAGCATCTAAAAACAGAAAAAGGGGTCTTTCCCTCTCTCTAAACACAGAAACCTTATAGTAACAGAAACTTCGGGAAAAAAACAAAACCTAAAAACCATAAGACTCTGTAAATTACCATTTACTATGAAAAAGGTAATGTGTACTGCAACACTGAATGGATTTTACTCTACACATTATATCTAAAGTGTAGCTGTTCCTGTATGCTGGTACAATCCAACCATGCAGGAAAAGTCTGTGCTTTGCTGTCCTGCCAACAGTTACTTGATAGCTTGACCAGGTTGCTTCCCTTTAGTTTTAACACTAATTTAGCTGAAAAAGCCAGCAGACCAAACTCCTCTAGTGGTGAAGTGGTCTTTATTCACCCCACATGTTACTGCTTGGCCAGGGAGCAGGAAACAAGTTAGTTCCCTTTGCACTGCTTAAATGGAGCAGATTATGCCATATTATTGCCAAATGGGGGAACTTGAAGTCACAAGAAGCAATCATGGCTTGATAATGTTTGTGCACATGATGATCACACTTTATAGTAGCCTAATTAGAGTATTTTTGGCAAATAACACCAATAAATGTCTTAGAAGACATATATGCTTAGGTATTTATAAAAGAAATTACCTGCCATGCAAAAGACTATAGAGCTAGAAAAAATAGAGGAGATGGGGGTCAGTTTTTTCAAGTAATTGCCTTTAAAAAACAAAACGGTTAAAAAAAAGAGTTAAAATTTAGGTATGCCTTGCAGCATACTTGCCTTGAAGCCAGAAAAGAATAGTTTATTAACCTAGTGGACAATGTAATCCTATAATCCCTGTGCTGCAACCCAAAAAGCAATGTGCCAACAAAAGTATGTGGCAAACTCAGAATGGAGGAGTGCTTGTCTTTCCACAAGACCAGACAATATTAACATCAGTCCTGGATCTTCCTAACTACTACTTTGTTGTAGCTTACTGTAATAATGTTTGAAAAAAGTGTGAAAATGAAGGCTTTTTAAAATCTTCCCATCGACTGTTAAAACCCCAGAAACACTCATTCATCATGCTTCAGAATTAAAGCTACCTTTTTTTTCACAAGGCTTCAAACAGGAAAACAGACTGGTACAGTAATGAACGAAAAAATGGATAAAGACTGCCTGTTTTATGCAAACAAGAAAAAATAAAATATGTATTTGCAGAATTAAAAGTGAACAAAACAGTTTTTCTGCATTTTTCTCCAATTGCATGACACGAACAGCAAAAGAAAGAAATCCTTTTTTCCTCCAATTTTAGAGAACAACATATCCTAAAAATATCTCCACATATTTAGGCAAAATTCTGCAAATGCCAAACCCTAATACCCTAATACTTTGTGTTTTTTATCTCTTGCTGGAAGACATACAAATTTATGCTGAGAAGGAAAAGTTTACTGTGTCTCACATTGCATACTTTTGAGATTAGATGTGTGTGTGTGTGTGTGTGTGTGTGTGTGTGTGTGTGTGTGAAGAAATAGCTGTTTGTGGTTACAATTTCCTTCAAACCTTACTGTCCTATAAAGCAGCAGTAACACTGCACTCCATATTTCCTCACATATACATATTAAAAACTTCCAGAGATAGAGACAGGAGCTCATTAACAAACTGAAGACAAGTAAGATGAAGCATCCTGAAATTATTATTTTCCCATTAATTGTTTTGACATTACAAGATAAAAATCTGTGAAAAGACTGTCACAGCAAAGTAGTGTCTATAAAGCATTATGTAAAGATAATAAGTCTTTACAGATCAGATTTTAGTCTGGTTCCCCAAGAGGCCACCTATTTCAATTTGTCAAATAAAAATAGCTAAATGGCTAAGAAATTAAATCAGCATTAGTGCATGCTTAATTTTTTAAGCTCTGAGAATTGTTATAGATGTAATGTCAACCATATGCTTAATATCTAGCTGAATTATCATCAGTTTATCCAATTGTAATTAAGAATTCTCATGTACATGTTGAAGAAATCTATTTGCATGTTACAGAAACCATAGTGCATTGTGGCTTAATAAATATAAAACCACATACATCCGTTTTCTCCTTTCTAAACTGAATTATGCTTCTTTAGAAGAAATTACTTTGTATCATGTACAGTTTTTTATCTTACATTAACAATGTCATAATATGCCTAAATAAAATATCGAGGAGTGTTTATATTTTGTTTCCTGGACATTCCAATTTCTTATTTCCTCTATCAAGAACAATCAATAATTCATTGCAAAAATGTGTGCTTCACATTTGTTTTCAGTAGTCATTCCATCGCCCTTTCACTAACATGAAGATGGCCATAATCCAGTCTTGACAAGTACCCATCTCATTAATGCCTTTTTAATCATCAAGGATGGAATCCCTGTCAAGTTCTAGATAAATTATGTCAAAGCACATTCAATGTACAAAAGCATCATTCTCTTATACATTTCAGTATAAATGGGTTTATTATGGAAATGGGAAATTAAAAAGCAGTGGGCAACAATACAGGAAAAAGTAAATGGGAATATATAAGAGCACAAGTTTTAGTGATATGTTGAAGTACCAAGGGGAGTTTTTTTGCTTTGGGTTATTGGGGTTTTTTAAAGTTTGCTGGGGTTTGATTTTTTTTCTCCAATCCCTGTCCTGTACCACAAAAAGATATGAACTCTCAGGATTACTATTTCTTTTTCCTCCCACTGTTCCACTACCACCAAAATGCTTCAGCCCTGCTCCTTCCCTCTTGCTTTGCACACTCCTGTCTGACAGCTTCTTACACAGCATTGCCTCAGGGCCAGCACAGGGTTCAGCAAGAGCACAGCAAAACAGGGGCTGTGATTTCAGTTTCAATGCTAGCTCTTCAGCCAGGAGCCGTAACTGCAGCAAAATGAATCCAGCTTTAATGATGTAGCTCCAGGCTAAAGCATGTTAAGTATCTCGGGCAGGGGGTGACATGTGCACAGACTGGTCAGCACTAGCAGAACTAAAACATACAGAAAAAACGCTCACACACAAATTCAGAGAATTCATGAAACCTTGAAAGGAGAATTCACCAGAACTAACTTCAGTTAACAGGGTTTTCTCTCCCTTGACTTCCTCCAGAAGTAATGAAGGAAGAGAGCAACTCAGCAGGAACCTAACTTTGATCCTTTGAATCTGCCCTGGAAAAACTTGTCTGCCATTAACTACAGAGAAGATTAACTTTTTTTCAAAATCTCCCTTTTGTCTCTATTCAGCCAATGCAAGCAGACTTTAAAAGTTTGTAATTTGGAAAATCAATTATGAAAGATATACCCCTGAAAAAAAAAGCCACCTGCTCCTTAATTTCAAGACAGTGCTCCAATTATGAATCTCAGTAGATAAAGCTTCTTCTTATTATTATTATTATTATTATTATCATCTGCTGGAATTACTCTGAAAGTGAAACATTTTTTCACCTCATCTTATTTCCAGAAACTGTGCGATAGTTTAGTCCAAAAATTAAAAAATACAAAAAATAAAAAATTCAATTATAACGAAGTTTGACACACACATGTATAAATGCAGTGCTCAGGCTCATCAAAAATATTATATATTGACTGCTGTAAGTCATTCCAGAGAGGTAAAAAATTGTCTGAAGTCAAGCAGTGGCAAATTTCCATACCTCTACGTATCTGCCATATTGAGAAAAAGCCACAGAACAGGGAAGAGTCACACAGAACATCCATTCTCAGCGGTCAGTTTGCAGTGCTATTAAATGTTATCACCACTAAGCACATAAATGTTTCTTAACCCAGACCCTTATCTTCAAAAAGAAAACTAAAATAATGTGAAGGCTGGAAGCTCTGCTAAATGCCCATTCTCAAAACTTCCCAAAAACCCCACGTCCCTCCCCATCAAGAGAGTATCCCACAAAGTCCCCAGACCTACCCCTACTGACTTCTTTTCTCGCCCCAAGAAAAAGGGATAGCCTCGCAGCAGCATACACTAATTCAGCTGCATTTCACCAGATGCTTTTTAGGTATAAATTTATAGCTTTGGTATTAGTACAAAATAAGACAATAAATATATTCAGACCATACAAAATTGTAACTCTGTCCTTCATTTTAGCACTTTCTGTATTCAAACATTTAACCAATGTATCTCACGCCTTTTACTGTTTTTAAAAAAAAAGTCTCTTAACATTTCAAGACCTTAAAAATACATTTTAAAAAAGATGCCCTGACTAGTAAAGTCAAAGCAAGACAATTACCCCACAACTGAAGGAAATTTAAAACACATTTCTGAATCCCTTTCTATATGCTACTCATTTCATTAAAGTGAATCTAAGACATGATTTGACTTTTCTGATAGTATGTGATGAAAAACTTTCTTGCTGTTATCTGTGGCCAGGTTTTGGAAAAGTTCATGGGGAACTGATTGCCAAGTGGTAGCCTTGACATATTTTTTTAAACAATTAAAAGAGAAGCAGTGTTAATACACTCATGTTCTCTGAAGGCTTCTAGGCAAGCCCTTGAAATAAGGTTTTGAACACCTGCCAGACAAATGAAATTGCATATCTTTGCATTGTCTCGTCTGACTCATGTTAGCTAAGCATCTCCTTCCTCACTAACACTAGAACTAGACTTCTCCCACTCAGGCTTTCGGATTACCATCCATAATTACCCCTTCCCTCCAAAGAGACTATAACTCCTTCTCACAAACAAGAAATAGAAAATATTATGTTTTGATATTTTATAAAGATCAGGAGCAAAAGAAAATCCAGTGAAATATACTGATAATGGAGGAAAAAAACCCTCTAAAGAAATCCTGTTTTTCCAGATATTGCTCCTTTTTATGTTTATTAAGTTCCATCCACCAAACTTAATGGCATTGCACGAATGTATCTGAGAAGAGAATTTATCTAAAAGTGGTTACAAACTATGGGAGTGGGTCAATATGTACATTTCTTTGCCAAAGGCAATAGAGTGTTGAGTATTATAAACATTCTGCTGGGTTTCAGGGTTGCCGTATGCCAAGTTATTCTCTTCCCACATATGGACTATAAACTTCTGAAAGGAGAGGCAGCGATCCTAGGCTTTAAAGCAACTTATGAAAGTTAGCCACTGAATGCCCCATTGACTGGGCATTTCATTCCTCAGTTTTCCTTCACAGTCTCCTAGCATAATGGATGCCATACATATAAATTCATGTCCCCATACATCAAATTTCTACAGTCATTCAGCTGTCTCAGTGCCTAATTGGATTTTTAAAAGCACTGAGTAATTTAACATTTATTGATTTCAAGGGAAGTATGCATTCACGTGATTACCTGAGTCTGTAAGTACGCAAACATCTATAATTTAACTGGACTTACAATGAGATCACCTAATTGGATACTCCAATTTTGTCATTGCTAGTGGTGTGACTTCTGAAGATGCTGAGTCTTTGCAAATCCAAGCGACTCAGAGCTTTGTAGATGCTCAGCACTTCTGAAAAAGCAGATGCTAAGCATACCTGCCCTAATCAGAAGAAGAAGGCTACCTTTGATCAAGTATGCCTGACACAGCATGTTTATTTAAAGTGCTGAAGTATCATGCACTGTATACTGAGACAGTCTGCCTGAATAGGAGACTAAGGGGTCCTTCCAATTTCATTCATCACAGACTTGACACTCTAGCAGCTGTGTTTAGGTAGGCTGGAAGAACAAAAACTGATTCATATTTCAAAGGTCCTTAGCACATACATCAAAAAACAGAGGGTTCAAACTGAATTGTCTTTAAAAACCTGACTTTGCCAAGCATAGCATAGCCTCCATGCTGTCCTACTCTTTGAAGAAATGGGACCAAATGTACACGTCCATTTCTGTGAGATCTAACTTGGAATTTATTTATGCCTGCTTGGAAATTTGGCTGGCACATCCCCATTGCCCAGCCTGTTATTTGTGTGGCAAGAATCTACTATACTGGAGACATCCTGATGGAATAAAAGTGTATCTGAACACTACAAACAGCTCATGACAAAGGAATGAAACAGAGTAAGGAACTGAAAAATTCAAGCACATACAAGAGTTTGGCAGGGAGGTAAAGACTGCTATTTCTTGAAATAATCTCTCCTTTGAGATATTCTTTTTACATATACCCGTCAGGGAGCTCTCAACCCTAGCCAAAAAATGGAGCTCAGTGAAACTAATTACCTACTTTGTCCATCCTAAAAGGAAGTTCCTCAGTAAGTTGTGGAGATCGCAAAACTGTATTTCTTCAGCACTTAACGTCAATATCTATAATACAGAAAAGATTTAAACAAGATAGGGAGAACGTTCTGTCTTATTAAAGTAGTCTTACTAGTGCTAGTGTGAGGTGCAGAGCAATATAGCAGCAATAGTTATGCCGAGACTTATTTTAAAAACTAAAGAGGTTGAAGCAAATATTATAAATATAACTTTGGTTAGGACAAAAAAAGGGTAAAAATTAAGATATTAATAGGGCCAAGACTAAAAACCAGACTTTTGCTTCCACTGCCAGAAAACAATTTCAAAAGCACAAAATACAATCACATTATACAAACTGTCTTGCAGATGAGCAGATCTTAATTCTGCCTCTGAAAACTTCTAAATGGCGGTTTTGGGCTGCACTGGTCCATGGATTTGAATCCATGAACACACTGAGTCCTAGGTTGGATAGCAGGATTTCTCAAATGCTTTTACACTACAGACTGTATCTTAATATAGTCTTACATGCATCTTTCCTTTTGTAGGAACTGACAACTTTCCTTTTCCCTTCACAAGTCATGTAACATCTTTTCAATAACTATACAAGTTGCTTGCGAAAGAGAGCAATCTAAGCAATGTGGTTTTGTCTTCCTTTTACTGAAATTTTAAAATCGAAAATGAAGAGGACACATACAATTAGTTAGCTCTCTAAGGATCAAATACTTGCCACATACTTCCCAGACCATCAATAACTTGTGAACCACAGAATGAAAACCTTTATGACATGGTGGAAAGTCAAGATAAAAGCAGGTGAACAGTGAGTTTTGCTCATTTCACTTTACTACTCAAACAACTTTTAGCACTGTTGCCTTAAAGCTACAGCATAGACAAGTACTAATATAATAGCAAGTGGTATTTAGTAGTATTCTAAAACTACGTAATGAATTGAGCTTAGAAGGTGGGAGGGAGGGTTCAGGGGGAGAAGAAGAAATCAAGGAGGGGAGTGGGTATGTGCGAGACAGAAGCTTTTTTCCAGTTTATGATTAGCCAGATTCTAAAGATTCTTTAGTTAAGGAAAATATTTAAGATGCAACTACAAAAAGCTCTCCACTCCTATAACAAATGATAGTGTTGTTAGTTACTCTTTTCTAGTAAATGCTTATATAGTTAAGGTTTTGTTCTTGGGGTTTTGGGGGAAGGTGGGGGGAGCGGGAAGGAAATTATTTGTTGGTGTTTTTGAGGTTTTAAAGTACTTCTTTTCAGTTATAAGAATAGAAGTATATTATGTAAGTCAGAAGAAAAAAAACCCAAACACCAAAATACTACCTGTTCAGCTGCCACTGATGGCTTTTCAATTAAGGGTTAGTCAGATTTGTCTTTTAAATCCCAGCACAAGAATTTAGAGGAACAGGAACACTGAGAATTCTTAAAGATGAGCTAAATAAAGCTTTCGCCCTTGGAGAAGACTGAGGGTCTTCCTAATTCGAAAGAGTTTTATAGAGCTAGGTTTTCTATTTTCTCCTTTTAATAGATTCAGGATTTATTTTCTTGGTTGTCCAGGCTTCTTTCTATTTTCCAGATAGTCCTGCTTGCTTGGTTAGTCACATGCAGACAGCTATTGATATAGAGCAACTGTAGATTTCTGCACAACATAGTCCAGACAATAAACACTTAACAGTTATCTTTAGCTCAGTCTATAGCTAGAAACAGAATTGCACTCCTGCTCAGACTTCAGCTCCCAGAACTCAGCTGGAAACCAAGCCAATGTAATCTCAAAGGTCCCTAAAATATCTGTGTTAACACTAAATAAAATAGACAGAAGCTGAAGGAACCTGAACAAGGCGCTTCCTATGTTAAGTCAGTTTTGCTCAGGTCTGAACTCCTGTAAGGTTTAATTCAGAGCACTTGTTTCTAGTTGCCAGTAGTTTGCATAAGTTTGATGCCAGCTGGCACAACCCAGCCTGTCACCTCAGTAAAACTACCTTCCCAAATAGCACAAGCCCCCAGCAAAATGTCAGTACGGACAAACTCCAGTTGAGAACATATGCCCTCAGCTCTTCTGTCACCGTCCTTTCACAGTATAGCACCTTCCTCAGCATGGATGCACGGCGCTAGGAAAAGCAGCCAACTCTGCATATGTTCCAATAATACAGCAACACTGGCAGCTGTGGGCTGGCAAGTTTTGGGGTGTTGTGCACACCAGCACAGGAATAGGAGTGGTTTGCGTTCTAGGATTTAATTAAAATGAATACAATTTTCTCTAGGCTCAAATTCTTCCTTCTGCTTATCTTCTTTTGTACCTGATAAATTAAAAGGGAGGATATTTTAGAGGAAGGAGGGAGAAATAAAATAGCTCCTTGTTTCTGAAGAAGACAATGTGCTAGCAGAAATGCAGCCATGGTAACTTAGCAATTACATCCCAGTCTGTTGTATGATAATTAGAACTGACGAGGTCACTTGTACCTTGGCTTCTACAGAACGGAGAGGGAAGCAGGAACATCAGTTTCAGTACTTTGAGACGACTATGATTTCATTACTGAATAAACTGACAACTGTTTTAATCATGAAAGAAAACATGCCAAATATTAAGTTTTAACATTTATCTTTGCAAAATCCACTTTTCCAAAAGAAGTTGCAAACCAAGCATACCAACACAGCACACCTGGTATGTCCTACATATTGCAGTATGCATAGAAACCTTTTTTTATTGCTCAGACCTGCGCACATAGTGTGTGGTCAAAACACTTTTCATTCCTGTCTGATAAATGGTATCTCTCAGATTGAACCAGACAGGCTGACTTTACCAGACTTAACCCAAATGACAGCACATTTTGCAGCTGCACTGCAAGGCAGCATGCCACAGATAAGAACAGTGTGGCACAAGGGAAGTAGGTTTTTGAAACTGAAAGCAATTAAGCTATTTGCAGGTTTGTATGGTAACATTCATTTCTGCAAGAGATTTTTCTGGGTCGTTGGAAAGGAAGCATTTGAATACCATTCCCTTAGATTTTAATGGCACATTATCTATTCACAAGTATGTCAGGTGAAAAATAACCAATAAAAATAGCTTTTTACTCAGAGGAAAATATACAACTTTAATAAATCAGGCTCTTGCTTCATATACAACCAAACAAATGAAAGATTCTAGTTCTTGCTTTACAAAAATTCAACAACTAATATTGCTGCTCAAGGGACAGTATCTCAGTAGACATCTGGAGAACCTACTGATTAATTAATAGATTCATTAATTAGACAGCTGTAGTGTTAGAAGAGAATTTAATTGTTTGGATTAATAACCCTACTAATTAGTCCTAAAGAAAATCATCATCAACCCATAGAGATGAGAAAATGCTGACTTCCTAAATGCTCATCTGCATGATTACCTTCACATTTCTAGAACATGTTAACTAACTACTGACAGACTTACAAGACTGCATGTGCAATAGGAACATCCAGAGCAAATCTAAAAGCAGTGATTTTTCTGGTATGTAGTATATATACCACTGAAGACAAATGCTAACAATAACTTACCTATTTCTTGATTCTGAAGTACGGCACTGACATGAGAATCTGAGAAAAACAATTACAAATACTAAGCCTGTGTGGGGCTACATAAAAACTGAGTCAGCCTATGAATATTACTTAATTTAAAATCATCAAGTTATGCAAGTGACACACAACAGCAAAGAGGGGCCTATACAAAACCATGACAGGCCTGCAGGGCTTGTGAATAATCTTATTTGTCTTATCTCACCAAGATAGACATATCCCTTTCTAGAAAAGAAATACTGAAATTATACGAGGTATTTCATATGAACTATAATCATCTACAATGTGTGACAGCCAGCTTAGAGTTCTGCTTAATAAGGAGCTAAAGACCTCATGGCAGAATGTTCCTGTCAACAGAGTTGAATCTGACAGTATGTCTGCCTGATGTTAAATATGCTAAAAATTCTGATGCTGGTTTTCCTCCTTTGTGTCTAAGTTATCAAATGTATAATGCAGGTCGTACATCAAGGAATATAGTTAAAATAAATTAGTGAATTTTGTGAAGCACTAAGATGCTTCACTGTCATTCACCTCAAAACCCCACAGATAAATGGGTCATTTTGCATGAAATATCATTTAATTAGCATACAGAAATGTAGTAAGGATATAGAGAGGAAAAAGCAATATTTTGCACATCAAACATCCCACATAATAAAAAAGTTTACAACCAGTTGGAAAAAAACTAGCTATGAAATAGTTACACATGAAAGGAGAGGAGACAGGGTAAAGAAGTTAAAATTGCACAACTTGACATTTTTTTTCCATTCCATGTACTTGGTTCTGCAGACATAATAGTCTCTTCCTGCATTTGTGAATTTTTTAGCTTTTTATGTCTTTGCATGCTGTTTATTTTTGAAAAATGAAGTATATTGGCTAAGTCAAAGACTAAAGGAAACCACACCACATCAAATTTTAAAAGCTACTTAGTTAAATAAAAATTCACAGAGTACCTTTCAGAATCTTAATTGGGAAGAGATACCAAGGATGTTTTTAAAATTCTACAGCATCACTTTATGCACAGCTTCCTCTGAGTGAAATAAATCTCTCCATGAATGTGTGTCAGATTATTATAATAGACTACATGACATCAGGAAAGAAACCTATAGCTCCAGTGAAACTATGACTTAAATACATAGAAATCTTATCATTGTTAGCTCTGGTCAGTGCTTCTTTTATCTTGGATATTATAATCAAACCCAGTATTTCTTCTCACAAACACCTAAAAATTCTGCAGTTTAAAGTTAAACCAGAAGTTTTTTAACAGAATATTGATCTAGTAATTTCAGCCATTAACTTCTGTCCTACCAAGTACCTGTGCACTTGTGTGTACCATAAGCCCAGTGCTTCCAAAACACACAATATCTCACCCAAAACGTAATCTGCAGAGCAAGAAATGGGTAGAGACTGGGAGACGCACTTAGACAAACCTTCAGAGACTGCTTGGGTAAGGACAGGGTAGAAAGTTGTTGTAGTTGAGCATATCTGGACACCAGGTGCCCAAAGCTGCTCATGGGTCAAAGAAACGACAGGCAGAGGTCACTCATCAGTTACCATCACAGGCAAAGCAGACTTGACTTAAGGAAATTAGCTTAGTTTAGTACCAACCAAATCAGAGAAGGATAATGAGAAATAAAACCCAACCCACCTCTCTCTTCTTCCCAGGGTTAACATATTTCCTGATTTCTCCACCTCCTTCCCAGGAGCAGTGCAGTGGGACAGGGAATTGAGATTGTGGTTAGTTCATCACACTCTGTCCCTCCTTCCTCCTCACTGGGATGACTCCTCACACTTCCCCTGCTCCACTTTGAGGTCGCTCCCACAGAAGACAGTCCTCCATGAAGTTCTCCCCTGTGAGTCCTCCTCACAGGCTGCAGTTCTTCACAAACTGCTCCAGCGTGGGTCCCTTCCCTGGGGTGCAGTCCTTCAGGAACAGACTGCTCCAGTGTGGGTCCCCCACGGGGTCACAAGCCCTGCCAGCAAACTGGCCCAAGTATGGGCTCCACTCTCCGAATGTTCATAGCTCCTGCCAGGAGCCTGCTCTAGCGCAGACATGCCACACTGTCACAGCCTCTTTCAGGCATCCCCCTGCTCTCCACTGTCACATCTCCCCAAAGCATGTATTAATAATCAAATTATAGGCTAGAACACAATAGAGCACTTTTTGTCCCCTGCCGAACTGTATCTGCAAAGTTTGTCTGTACAATGACACAATTAGGGTTAAAAATAGAGGAGGGGGGAGGGGAAAAAAGTAAATAACTCCACAGTCAAAGACAAAGACATTCATCCACTGTTCTACCAACCAGTATCTTTCCTTAACAGAATTATTTGTTTTATGCAATTATTATTTCTATTTCATACAGTATAAAGACACAGGTAGCAGAATAGAGACCACAACACTGAAAACTTCCCCATTCAAATTGTCTATTCCATTCAGCAACTTTCACAGCTCAAAGAACAGCCACAACTAATTGAAGAAGTCCTCTGGATAACCTGAAAAGAAGATAAATGCTTTTTAAAAAATGAGATGGATCATGCCCTCGGATGAAGGAAAAAAACCCCACATTATTTCAGGCTCCTTTTATACCACATCTATAAAAAGAGCAAATTTTTTTACTGACTGAAAAAGAACAAATGTGAATTTTAAGAAACAAGTTGAAAATACAGCAAAATATGTTCAGAAGAATGTTGTGTCTGGGAAACCACCTTCCTCCCTTCTCTAAGTATACCAAAAGTTAACAAAACCACTCTAGGAAAAAGAAAGGAACACTAAAGCCTACGGTAGGAAAATTTTTCAAGTGGATTTATTTCAGGGATAAAATCCACAAATTCCTATTACATGGTGTTAGGGAAAGACAGATATCTATTTAGATTGTGGTGACTGCAGTCAATACGTGTATTTCATCACTGCTGCTGCCAAAACAGACAGTATAGAAATGTGCCTGACAAGTGTAAAGAGAACCTGAATGATTTATTGTTTGCATTACATTAATAACTGCAGTGTCTGGAGGAAGATGAACCAAGTGGGATCAACTGGTTAAAAATAAATCATTGACATAGCATTTCTAGAAATAACCTTTATCCATAACTTATAAAGTGACTTTTTCATATTACTTTTTCTTCTGCATTTGACACCCTTTCCTCCTGATGCCTATTTAAGAAAGTATCACATATAGTCAATGATTCTGTTTACCTGACAAACTGAAAAAAATCCCTAACATAAAAGTTACCAAATCATACATTTAAAATTCAAACATCAACTAAAAGTAGATTATTTTCTGGGCATGGAAGAGACTTATTGAACAGAAAAGTAATTTAAAGGAAAATGTATTGAACCAAACTACTAAAATTAAGCAAAGAGCACAGGACTGCTATTGATGGCTTAAGAAGCCCCTTTAAGGTCCTTCAGCATTCCCATTTTCCTTCTGTTTTTTGGCATTTCAACATTTTAAAAAGTAAATTATTCAGACTACGTAATTATTTAGGGTGGTATAGATTACGACGTTGAAGAGTATTTTTTCACCCCCTTCAACTGAGTTATCAGAAGAGAAGACTTAACTTCTAGCTATGTTGAAACATTCAGCCTTTAGTAACTGGCAGATGACAGGTGATCTGTCAGTCAGAAGATTAAAGGTAAAGCTTGAGGCCCCTGCTACTTTTGCAAATGCTTTCTGTAATTACCTTAAACATATATAGAAAATATTGTTACTGCTATAGTTGCAGCTATTTGAATACCTCTTGCAGCTGAACTAGTTATTATTAAAACACTCCTACCTTAAATTTTTTCCATGATTATGCTGTATTGAGAGCAGCAATATGCAATAAAACCCAATTCACCAATCTAACAAACTTATATTTGTTTTAAGAGAGACTACTTTTTAAAGACAGTAAACAATGCAAAAAAAGGAAAGACAGTTAACACAGGGGAAAACAATGGTTACATAAAATTAAAAAATTAAGAGACAAACCCATATGGAAACACAAAATTTAAGATCGGAAGGAGAAGAGAGAAACCTGGGACAATGGGTTTTTACACCTGTGCTTGACCATAACAGAAATCTCATGACACCAGTATATATAAATGTGATTCTCATTTCTTTGTTTAGATATTAGAAATGTAAAGAATAGGTTTGGGGGTTTTTTTGGTTGTTATTTGGGGGGTTTTTTTGTTTTGTTTCTAATATGCACGTCAGCCAAATAATTTAGTGTCAAAATATAAATGTCATAGTCAGCCTGCCTTTCTGTCAAGAACACATAGAGAATATGAGCATGTTGCCAACTTCTACAACACTGTCAAAAGTATTATCAGCACTTTTTTTTCCCCTCAAGGCATATGGTTCAGTAACAACCCAAGGAGCTTCCATTTTTTAATAATGTGTTATTTGTAGCATGGTGAAAAGCTTAAAAAGCACAAAAGCAAAAATAACAGACAAAAATTAATTGATGATAATACAGTGACAATACAGCTGTGGTGGCCTGGAAGAGCAAACAAAGGGGTACTGCACTCAGTAAGATCTGTGGGTGGCACTGCCCTAAAACTAATCCGGCAGGAGCTGGAGTAATGAAGAATCACCATCAAGAGGGCAAGTACCACCAATGTGAACATAGCACCAAAGTTTCAAGTTTGTGCTCCTCACGCGATCGAAAAATCATGACAGCTCTTCATCCCATCCAGCACGATATTTACTGCAGAATTCTTAATGTTGTGAAGAATGCGTGCGATAAACGCAGCCAGACTTTCATGCAGGCCTCTGCAGCAAATATCCTCCACTGCCCAGAACTGGGTTAAAAGATGCCACTGCCAAACCAGCACTCCTGTTCCTGAGAACGTAACTGAGATTGTCTGGAATGAGCGTGTAGTGATTTCACAATATTGTTCACAACCATTAAGAGCCATCTATTAGACACACCTACATATGTGCAATTTTTTTCTTCTGCTTCCTTCTTATTAAATGAATATATCTACACTCATAGGCAGGAAACAGTCCCTGCCTCCCAAAGAGAACAGAGAAAATGGAACTGAAACATCGTCAAGAACTCATAAGGACAACATCCTTTCTCCCTCGTTCACCTCATCCTCTTCATGGCATGAATTTTCTGACTGTGCTCTGGGCAACAAGTCTGACCCTGCTAAAAAGTAATACACATCTCCCTCCTTTCACTTTATGCACACTGCGTCCCAGATATTTAACAACTACCTTATGGTTTTTGATAAATACAGTTTTTGAAAGAATGCCACTGCTCTGCAATGGATTCTTATCTCAAAAGTCCCATATCTTTCCATGGGACTTTCTGTGAAAATACTTTGATGGAAAATAAGTAAAACTGCACCGTAACAAATACATTTAAACCTCCACAGTGCACAAGGTTCATTTAATGTGCTCATCAAGTATAATTACGCTTACGCCACCTGCTCCACATTCATATCACAAATGCATGAAAATGTTAAAAACTATTATAAAAAATAACAATTATGATTCTTTAATGCTTTAGTTTCTCATTTTCAAGCTGCATTGGCACTTCCCTGAAAGATCAGGATGTATTCTTCATGGCTCTGCAGTGTGCCATATTACGGAGAATCTTATACTGGATCTTATAAATCAAATCAAGAAAATACATATACATTAGTGTAATATAGATACAATTTGTTTTGGATAAATCTCCACCATGTAAGAGACTACTCTTTGCATCCTTTCCCTGTGAATTATTTTTTAAAAAAAACCAACAACCAAGTAAAAAACCACAAAAGCACCAACAAAATACTTGCTATCACAAAAGGCTGGTTTTCAGGAATTAAGCAGATATTCAAGTAAGGGTCACAAATATACAACGTTTAATTCTTGACTCCCTTTTCAATGGTCTCAAGTTACATGACTAGATAAATAAGTAATCTTCTTGATAAAGAACAAAACCCTTTGAAGAGAAAAGGTATTGAAATTTTTAAAAGTTCTGAAGAGACTGTTGCCTTGAAATATAATTGCTCTGGAATTATTTCTATTCAGCTGTGGACAGTATTAAAGCCACTGGAGTTCTCTACTTCTTGCCATAAATTTCACTCTCTACATCTGCAAATCAGCTTGCTTGCTGCTGAAAGTACAAGTAATATGATTCATGGTACATGTGGAAAATAGCAACAAACATTTACAAAACCCTTGAATCAGCAAAGCTATTCTTTTTTTCAGGAGCTACTAAATGATATAGCAAAAAGTAATAGAAGATACCTTTCTGAGTATAATTCCAGTCATTGGCATTTTCACAACTATGAATTTGGCAGAACATTCCTTTTCATTCCAGAAAATACACGTAGATTGTTCACAATATTTGCACCAAAATATTATATTACTCCAATACTGTGACACTTACAGCATATTATGCTTATCATAAAGGATTAGTGAGCATTGCCACCTTAGGGTATTTTTCTCCCTCTCAGCAAACTGTTGTTTTTCATTTGTTGTCATCTCTCTGTAGGACATCACACTGTTTTGGGAATGGTAGCCCACTTGGTCCCAGGTTCTGCTCCACTTCTCTCATTAGACCTCTTTAGTGTTGTCTACACTCATCCATGTGGTGATGCTCCTGCAGCACTGGACTGCCCAGAGTCAAAAGATGTTCCTCAAATACCACATGCAATTAAACCTAGACAAAAAAACCTCCAACCCAATGAAACACCTCATACATTCTTACAGCTCCATATTTCTGGGTTTTGTTTTGCTCTGTTTTTTTCTCTCCCCTTCATGTTCTGCTTCTCATTTCTTGGAAAAACATGAGGGAAAAACTATTTTGTCAGGAATTCTTAAATCCTCTTAAAATTTTAATCTCTTTCCTCTTGCCCTGGCAGTTCTTTTCCCCTTAAGTAGGATGATGGCTGTACTTCATATTGTAGCATGCAGTGGGGAAAAGAATGGATTTACAGGAAACCATTCTATTCCTGTACTACAGATTCCCATTATATAACTTATTCTTAGGAGCAGCAACTCACAGATTGAAGGAGTAGATACACACAGTCAATCCCAGGTAAAATACAAGATGTAAGTTTTAGTTCAGAAATACTGAAAAGCCTAGGGTGCCCTTTATCCCTCTGAGTGAATTTGTGATGACATGACAAAGTAGGTCCAAACCAGGAAGGATGACTGAAATCAAAGCCATGTGCCACTGTGTTAAATGCTGCCAACAGTGGCTGTGAAAGCGTTCCTCCAGCAGTCTTAGGATTTCTGTGTAAACAACCAAGGCATGTGCCCTCTCTCAACTGAGCTGGCTCAAACATCTGACTGACAGCTTGCTGCCTTTAATGAACTGGAAAAATGTGTTTTCTGCCTCTGTAGATTTGGGCAAGTTCAGTTCTGAAAAATCATGAGCTGCTCTTTGCCCTCTCCATCATCCCACTCCTTTCAACAGCCCACTTTGGGTAATTAAAAAGACAAAGGCTTGTTTTACATTTTGAGAGGTTTTCTTGACTCTCAAGGCATATCACTTTATCTTCCCTGTTGCTTTGTGTCGTTCAGACAGAAGATTCAGCGATTTGGAAGCTACAAGACCTCCGTGACAAAAGCTTTTATTCCCAAATGAAATGGGGTCTTCCTTTTTCTTCCTAATATATGTTTGTATTAATTAGCAAGATGACATTATTCCACAAAACTGCATCTACTGAATGTAGCAGATCTCATTCACAGCACTAACACCTTACAAAGAACTGTGCTGACACAGGACTGCTGGAGCCTATATCCATATACTGTGTAAAAGACATTACGGAATAAAGATAACTGAATTGCCCATCACCTAATTTTAACTCTAAGTTTTTTTGTTTGTTTTTTTTTTGTTTTGGTTTGGTTTTTTGTTTGTTTGTGTGTTTTGTTATGGTTATTAGAACTAGGAAAGGCATTTTGATTTTTAAAAAATGGAAGTAGGATGGTAGGAAAGCTGTTTCCCCAGCAAAGCACTGCTAGACAGGATGTGGAGGTTGCTACAATTCTTCCTTGCTGTGAAATTAAATTTGTCTCAATGTAGAGCTGACTAACCACTGCAACTGGTACCACTTAACAGTGCAGCAAGAGCCCAAAGTTCATATCCCATTCTACCTTTTTGTAAACTTGTTTTTAATTTTTCTTCTTCATCCGTCCTCCACTTCACCAGTTTTCTCCAGTCCAGAAAACATTTCCAGATTAGTCTACCTGATTTCCTCCTGGCAGCTTCCCCAAGAAGCACATCTTTGCAGTGGCCAGTGTAAGGTTTTTCCTCTCAGGCCAGAGACATCTCCTTCTGACACTCCTTTTAGAGATGGAGCACTTTACACAAGAGTTGGCAGTGAGCCACTGAAATCCTTACAGATCATTTCATAGCTGCTAAATGAGAAGAAAGACTGTTTGTGATGAAGGCTTCTGAATCTGTGTCCTGACACCAGAATAATAAATTAAACCTTCCACTCTTAACAGCTGCAACCTCAAAAATCTATGAGTGACTGAGTTTACTGGACCTCAGGCCACACAATTCTAGATTTCCCCCCCGTTCAGTAGTTTTCTTTCCTCTAGCACATGGAACATCCATTCCCTCAGAGGCCCCCTGAGACATCTGTTGAAACATCTGCTTCATTTTCTATTCTGTAAAATATCCATAAGAAAACACTCAAAAAACCCACAACCCACAAAAAAAGTACTTGCATTTTTTATATTGAAAACATAATAAAAGCACACAGCATTTGGAGAACTCTTAACAACTTGTTCTCATCTTGAGTAACATAGTAACGAGCTTTACTGGGAGAGTACACTTAAACACCAGTATGCCCTGTGTATCCCATGACATTTACTTTTCTCTATCAGTTCCAAAGAAAACATGTACATATACACTACGTAACCGAAAGGGGAAAAACCGTATCTCATCATGAGTCCACATTTGCAACGCTGCCAAACCAAACATAATCACGGGTAACCGAACACTACTTCTTTCATCATAACCCAGCTTTCTTCCCTCACGTGTCCTTATTCCTTTAGCATACAAGGACAAGAACTCAAGGATTTTTTCAGCAAAGGTCTTTAGCTTTCTGTGCTCTGCTTTATCCCTAAAAATAAAGTCAAACCAATCAGTATGCTTATTATACACTTATAAATCACTTCAGAAATGATTTCTCTTCATGAAATTTTAGAGGTAATGCACTGTTGAGAAATCACATCTACTGATGTATTTTAATCTAAGAGTCACAAGAAATTTTCACAACTTGTTTGTGAAGGACTTGCTCTTGTTCTTTTAGAAATCTTTTATAATAATTTAGTACTTAGCAAAGATACTGTGTTTGCAGTTCTAAAACAGCTATGATCCTATCTACTAATTCTGGCAGAGGACAAAATTGAACTTGCAACCTAGAGGTTAAAAGACTATGTCTTATTGCTGACAGTCCCCTGCTTCACCTGTGCATGTAAAGGGAAATGCCAGTGTGTTTATGCCACCTGGCATAAAAAGATTAGATGAAGAAACAACTTCTCAGAAACACAAAGGAATGTTTTAAAGATGGAAATATTAGAAACTACTCTTAAAAAAACCATTGCCCAAACGAAGTTTAGCATTTAAGAAAATAATGTCAGCGCAGCTAAACATGTTTTTATACTGTTCTCCAAATTATATTCTTACCTTTCTAGAATTCACAAACAACAGTGTTTGACCTGGATCACATAGGTTTCAGGGAGCATTTTAGGTACCTATATTTTAGGCACAAAGTAAACACAATCCATTAAAAACCCACATCCACTGCACTTGCATCACCTGAACACAGCTCCTTTTAAGACCACCACACCAGGAGATACGCTCCAAAGACTTTAGCTACCTGAGGAGTTGCCATTCAAAACAGTAAGAATTTCTGGGCACTGAACAGAACAACTTTGGTACAGACCTCCTGCCACGCTTCCCAGAGCACAGCCAGCAGCACAAGCCATAGCCTGATGCTCCTTGAATGTGAGTCCACACAGATCCAGAAAATCTATACCTTTGCACTACCTAATTCAGGTCATGTTACTTCTCTAGACAGCATTTCAAACCTTTCCATCACATTATTGTGGGGAACATAGGACTCAAAGCAAGTGGTGCAAGACAGACTCCATGCTGATCAGCATTGTGTTGATGTAAAAATTTAACTAACAAGAAAAGAAAGATGGTCTGCTGGAAAAACTCAGCTCTTTAAAAACAGTCCAAAGTGTTTCTAATCTAAAAACTTAAGACACTCTTCTCCTGACACCCTTTCTCCTGTCTTTGAGAACAGGACATTTTGAGACAGCCTCAGGAAGAGCAAGTTACAGTCAGCATAAGAAAATTAGTCATACGCATATAACTCTGCACTATTGTGTCCTTGTAAGTGTGCACGCATGCTTTTCCCCACCAAAATTCCCAATGAGATTCATTTGCTAGTGCTAGCTTTCTCCTACAAAATAGTATTTCCTACTATGCAGCATATAGCTTTTCAACTGAGAATGGAGAATCAATTTTGGTACTTTTCAAGTTCTGCTTGAAAAATTTTGAAGAATAAAACCTGATGAGCCATACCCTGTTTCTAATGTATCTACGCTTATTAAATAAATGCAGATGTTAACCCTAAGAATATCATGGGATTATCATACTAAATCATTTAACACAGTTTTTCATTTTCTAAATCAACACTCTACTAACTTCACTTAAATAACCAGGTGATTTTTTTTCTTCATAAAGAAAAATTCAGAAGTATTACACAACACAATGTGCAAAGCATCATATCAAATATTAGAAACAGGTTTTTCACCCTGAGAGTGGCTGGGCACTGACACAGGCTCCCCAGGGAAGTGGTCACAGCACCATGCCTGACAGAGCTCAAGAGTTTGGACAATGCTCTCAGGTACATGGTGTCACTCTTGGGGATGGTGCTGTGCGGGGCCAGAATTTGGACTTGATGATCCTTGTGGGTCCCTTCCAACTCAGTATGTTCTGTGATTCCGTGATAATACACAAAATATTAATTATAATGTGAGCCTCCCTAGTAACTGTCAATAAATCCTTAAACCAACTTAGCAAGATTCTGAAGTCTTCAACAAAGGCAGATGCTAACTAATACATTTTGACAAGTGGTCAATTGAAGATGAGCATTTTGAAATACTGTGAGAAATAAGAGCACATAGAAGGTTGTGTAAATAGCTGTATTTCAGAATGCTTTATACAGTAAAGGGCTGTCAAATGCAGATTCTCTCTTAAAATACCATCTATTTAATAGTTCTATTAGTTTGATGCATTTGATTTTTTTTGCAATCATTTACTTAATATTGCTGTACAGATCTCAAGGGTCTCTCTGTTCCGGGCTATTTGCATGCAGCCCAAAAGAATTTTAAATTAAACTTCTGTTTTAAACATACAGTTTTAATACAAACGCTTCTGTGTACATTATACTTGTTTAGTGCTGCATATTGACGTGACATTCCATTTGCTTTCTTTTTTATTGTATGAAAAGGCCCTTTTTATCAAAGTTGTTGCCTTGATTTATAATGAAGTGTGCAGTTCAAAAAGCAGTAAAATACAGGGTTTGCAAAGAGTCCAAGTCACTGTACAACTAGATTTTCTTCACTTGACATATTTTGTATGTGCACACAAGGGAGAAGCCTGAAGTAGAAAAGACTTTCTTATTTTTATCAGTTTAAGTAGAGAACATTCAGCCACTGCATTTAATATCATTCAGAATGACATTGTAGGCAACCATGGTTGTCATGTTCATATCCTGCTTTTTGAGACAGAATTAAATTCAACCACGCAATTTTGTGTTCTATTTTCTATTAAATTTGCTATTATTTTTAAACTTACAGAAAATAAAGAACTGGGATGAGTTTATTCAGGGGATTGCAGTATTAAGAGACACCCACAAGAGTGTTTTTCAATATATTTGCAATACTACAGCTCAGTGGGAACATTGAGCAAAATGGTTGTATCCACTGAAGCAGACACAACTTCGTATGAAAACTTATGAACCTGAATAAAATCTCCAGGCAGCAAATACAGAAATGACTTCTCCATGAAACGAGAGAAAAGATGCAATTAACGACATAAGTAGAGGAGCTAAAAAGGTAAGATAAAATTATGGAAGAGCATATAGTATCTATACAAATTGATCACAGAGACACAGGTACAATTTACAGTAACACAAGACAATCCAATTTAACTGTTCTTTCTATACACCAGGAGCCTGAGAAAAGATCTCATTATGTCAATTCTGCCAAACAATTGGTTTAGAAGATCTGCTGTCTTTCATGATAAACACTGGATGTTAGGATGGCTGAACCTCCAACACACAAAAGTTTCCTTTCAAAGTGAAAGGACAAAGATCTTCAGGAAGCAAAAACACTATAGAATTTTTCTTTGTTTCTTTTTTTACAATCTGTGCTTTTAAGTTCAGTGTCATGCACATTTTCTTATTTTTATTTTTCCTACACTCATAGGTTACTCAGTTATTCTATCAAGCTGCTTCATCAGGGAGATTATACAACAGAGGAAGGTGCAAATGGCAAAGCAAAGCAGCACCTGCAGCTCTTGTGCAGAGCTGTCCCCAAGGGCTGCTTGGGGCGGCAGAGCCCCCCCAGACTACTGCCCACAAGTCTGTCTGCCCTGTGGTCGAGTTAATCGCAAAACTGGATAATCTGCCCTGGGTTAATCAAAAACAGACCTTGGCAAAGCAAGACCTACGAATAACATTTAATTTCATGCAAAACTTGGGTAGAGAGATACAAGAATTGGGGGAAGGGGCCGCCGGGGTGGGGGGGAAGAGGAAGACTTTCAAGAACAGTCAATACTCAGTGTTGGACCTTTTCTTTTAGTAATCTGAATTTTCTTCTCCAGAAAAAGACCCAGATCCTCAACACCCCCTCAGACTGTTCTTTAATGACTATCACCTTTTACCTAGTATTTACAGACAGCATTACACTTTAAAACCAAAATGTTTTCATTATCCTAGAAGTTTGTTTTGTTTTGATTGTGTTTTTTTTTTTAAATTAAAACCACTCAAAATAATGTAGTAATTTTAATATAGCAACTTCACATGTGCAATCCAGTTCAGAAACAAAATGAGCACAACTTCACAAACTCAGTATTAAGACATTGATACCTTTTCCCTCCATGTTTGTGCTGGTTAAACACACATCTTTAATTACAGAAATGCATATTGCCCCCAGGCAACCTGAAAAATGATTGATACTCACATTTAAAATTTGTTCAAGGCTTCTCCTTTATAATTAACCTTCTTACAGCAAGCAGAATACATATTAAGGCACATAACAACATGCTATTTAACTGCTTTTTGAGTTGTATGAGGCTAGATCTTGAATTATCCCAGTGACGTAAGATAGTGTAAACCAGTGCATTCTGAAAAACATTCTTTTTCTTTGAAATATTAAAAAAATTCTATGAAGTAGCATGACTTGTAAATCTCTTAACAATTATTCAAGATGACAACTAGTTCCAGGAGACCTAAACATTTTAAAAGCTGTTTTTATTTTGGGCTTACAATTCATAAACCAAATTCTGCTCAACTAATATGACCAAGTGATTAGAAAGTGATTGGTATTTAGAGAAGTTAGTTGTTTTAGAAACCAAATTCATAAATTTAATTGAAAAACTTGAATTTTATCTAGGTAGTAAAGGATGTACTGTATTGTTAATATAGGACAAGCAAGATTAATCCAGGTTATTTAAAATAAGAGCATCCAACATAGTAAAAGGATTTTCAGGAAGGGAGCAGAAGGGTGTGAAGATTTAAACTCATGGCTTGTAACTTAAAAATCAATCACATCCTCACATATGTATTTCAAGGATACTAACTAGATAAACACAGGCAAAACACCCTGTGCTAAGTTTCAGATCTTTTTGATTAAATTCTCAGTAAGTAACACACACTCTTTACAGTTTGTCAGGGAATGCTTCAACTTGTTTCCTCAGCCAGATTTTTTCATGTCATCTGTTTTGTACACTGTGTGGTAATGGGAAAGAATGTGGCATGTGAAGCAGATATTTGGATGAGATAAATTATTTCTATGTTACTTTAATTTTCTACTTCAATGACAAGCAATCTGACTAGGTAGAAAAATAAATTCATATATTCTTCAGCACATGTTAAAGTTTATTGAATGTAGAGCTATTTTTTCCTCATTTAACACAGGCCTTATAGAGAATACTTTAAGTTTTGTTATTTTGCTTATTGTCTTCCAGAATTCTTACTTCTGGAACTTTCAGATGGAACTCTGCAAGCTCTTCTCCCCTCCATCTCTACCCCTTCCATTTGGAAAGCTGAACGAATAGATTTGCCTTCCATTTTTCCAGGAGCATAGACTCTTCAGATTATTGAAAATATTTGGACTTAATTTTTCTTTAATCTGTAAGGTTTTTGATCTTAGATCTTAGGATTTTCTAGTTTTTGACCAACTGAGTCTTCTGGAACCAGGCTGGGAGTGAAGGAACCACAGATGCATACAGGTTTTGCTAGAACATAGTGTGGAGTTTTGGAAGTAAAAGCCTGGAAATGTATCACCTCACAATGTCCTTTTAAAGAAAATTGGAACTATATCAGAGCATATCAAAGTAGGTAAAACTACACAATGTTGAGTAAAATAAAATTATTAAGCCACTATTAAGGCAGGGGTTTACCAAGCAGAATATTCTGCTAATCTCCTCCTTCCTAAGTATAAGAATTAAGGATGTCTGCAACATTCAAGTGTTATTGAAACTGACTGCAGCTATAGCTCAAGCGACAGTTTTACTCACCCTTTTCTGAAAATTACCATTTGGTTAAAAACACTTTGGTCTACTGTCAATTAGAAGAATACTTTTTTTATGATAGGCTCAGTAGAATTGTTGGAAGATCGTTTCAGTTGAAAGACTGGGAATTGGTTTCTTACCCTCTTCATATGTCCCAGATGATCCCCTCACTGAACATGCAATCAGTTAGCTTAAAAAGAGCAGATGTTTAAATATGCTTTTAGTTTGACAATGGACTTGGAGGCCAAAATCATCTCTATTAGACTCTAAAACAACAGGTCTTGACTAAACTGTTGTTTACCTTGTCCAGTCAATCTTTTAAGCAGTAATTTTAACATCTGATAAACTGTACCTTTTTATTAATAAATACAAGGCCTCCCACAACCCTATTGGCTGGAGCTGGCACATGGCTGCAGACCACTGCCACCAGCCTACACCTGCTTTGCTCACACTTGGTCACAAACACAATTTACTTTCAGTGGCAGTCCAATAAAAATTTCAAAACACTTCAAACATAAAGTTTTATTCAACGGAGATAATAGCATCAAATATATTTTCTACTGCAACAATGGCAAAGTAAATAGGAAGAAAGGGGAAAAAAAATGACATTTATGCTCTCTGAAAAGAATAAACAAAATTCTTGGGAGATATGTCCATCAAAAAGCTCAAATCAACAGGGAAATACTTTTAGAACAATATTTTAAAAAAATCAAAGACCTCACACACTCTTATATAAGCACTCGCATTGTTAAACAAGCCCCAGAATGAGTTTTCAGGGACTGGGCAGATTTCATAATTCTTAGAGGATTTCACTGAATTAAGCCATTAGTAGTAGATCCTAAGAATGTTAAACATTGAACCATTTAAATGAATACAGAAATCAGTGACATGCGTAACATTCAGTCCCAGGGATGGTTCCTTATTTTATCCTATACATGTTTGAAAGGCTGCTCCATTTTTGAAATAATAAATGTTGTCACTTTTATAAAAGTCATGATACAAAATACAACCATAAAAGACTTTTCCGGTCTTAAATTATGTTTAAAAGTTTATTTCCTTCCTAATGTTCCAGTGGAATGACTTTTTGGCAGAACTAACTGGAAAGTAGAAAACAGATTTAAATGCAGAGCTTAACCCATTTATTACAGATCTGAAATGAATACTAATATTTGTAAAATTTTGAAGTCTTCCCCAAGCTTTAAGTTCCAAAAATAATCTTTTTATTCACTTCACCATTTTTGTTTTTTGATATTTATTCTCCTGAGAAATTAAAGGAAGATTACTTGAGAAACTAACTGAAAAGCCCAACTTTCCTTTTTTCTTCAACTGTTTAACTTCTTTCTTCATGACTCTCAATAGCCCTTGCCATTGGGAAAAATTCCTCCTAGCCTGCCTCTGCAGTACCCTATGCACTCTGCACTGCAGCCCTGTAGTGTTCAAAGTACTACAGAAACAAAGATCAGAATTAAACACATACTTTTATTAAACACCCATGTAAAACACTCTCTATTCCATAACAAGCTGATCACTGACATGATCAGGCATGCAGGTTTTGGCCCAAGACCAAAGTGGGGGGAAAAATATGAACTAATCACACTGCATAAAAGAGAACATACCCAGGCCTTGAATAAAAACAGAAATATCAGTAAAGCGCACGCAACACATTAAACCAAGAAATGCTCATGAGCATAAAAAAGAAAACCAAAACAAACAAAAACCAAAACAAAACCAAACCAAACAAACAAAATAATGCCACCAACTCAAGCCACAAAAAAACCCCCAAAAAACAAACAAACAACAACAAAAAAAAACCACCAAAAAACCCCAAACCAAACCAAAACAACCCCCACCAAAATCATGGCCAAAATTTCCTTTTTCTCCAAAACAGCATTGTCTGTCTTGTGGAATATGCAAAAACTATAGTAATAACAGCTCCAGACAACACCTTCCATGGGACTAACATTTGAAACATTTGAAATTTAGACATGAGTGAATGATACTTTTTCTTCTAGTGGAACAGCTCACTTAAATAAAACTAAGTTAACATCATTAGAGTTTATAGACCCTTATTCTACAAAGCCAGTTAATTGCTCAGGGTATCTGTTTTATTAGTGCACTGCAGTTTTATCTATATCCTCCACTAGCTACAGTCATTCCCACAATGCTGTATTTCACTTAGTTGCTTACAACTTCCCAAAAGTCAATGCACCTCTTCTCCTAACCAATTGTTCCTTCTACATTATACACGAGTAAATAATATAAATTTCAAAAAAATCCATTTTATATGAAAATAATACCTGAAGTAAAGGCAAGATTTTGCAGTTTTTCATGGAGGTTCTGCAGCTTTTCTTGGGATCATGTAACACAGGGATCTCCAAACATAAGCATATATTTTGGTATTAATTAAAAATTAAGCAACAGCTCTCCAGAACAGCTTCATCATACCAAGTTGGCACTTATTTGAATTAAATTCTTGGAGTTTGTACAAGGTGTCTTTTCTTTCTGTAGAAACAGTATTGAAGAGAAAATAGAAGTAATGATGATGAGCTTCCAAAGAGAGACTATGAGAAAATATTGGTCAGGTCATTGTATGGTATTTAACTACCCAAGGGAAAGCAACTATTGCCTTCTCTGCCTGAAAATAATCAGAATAGGGAGAAGGAAGTTAAATTCTTTTCCCCCTTTGTAGATTTAATTTGGACAATCCTGCTATGCCAGGAAGTTAAAAGTAAAATTCCTTTCTGAATTGCACCTTCAAGGAAGTACATAAAATGGGTTACTGCCTTCAGAGCCAGTGTAAATCCTCCATAGCTTCATTTGCTCTTTTTCAGATGTTCCCACGACAACACAACTTACCAAGAGCATTGCAAGCTCAGCAAGAGCATTCGCACGTGCTGCCACTGAACTTCACTTTGCATTCCATTGTCAAACTCAATTCTATTGTTTTAACTAAAAACATACTAAGCACTCTACTACTTGAGGATGGACAACACACACCTCTTTGAAGGAAAGGGAGATTTTGGAGGATAACACAGATAAGTAATTTATTACGCTAAAATTGATTCTCATCAGAGACTCTCATCTTATAGTTCTATAAATATAATACATGTCTGTGAATAAGTGTATGGACCAGTTTTTGTAATAAATAATTACTGAACACTTCTAGAACATCCATGTGTTTTGTACAATAAGAGACATACATTCTCACTATAAATCCCTCTGATCATATAGGGTCACATAACTAAAAAGCTCAAGCCAGTTAAATCAAAATAGTCATATAAAAACAACAGTCCATGGCTAGTGGCAGCTGTCTTCAAACAATAGTCTATTCTAGTTAAGCCACACAAACCAAAAGAAAAACCCTCCTTCAGTATGCATGAATCTCAGCAATTACTTCACACATTTCATGACCACTTCCTTTATGATTACTTTCCTTGGGGATTACTTTATGCTACAATACTCCGTATTCTACTTCACTTCAAAGGATTTTGAAAGCCAGGCCTCTTCCATCATTTGATTTCCTGCATTTAGTCTTTTTGGACAAGCCTTACCAAGGGCTCACACCTTCTACCTCTCTCCCCCAAAGAAGAAAAATTACCTAAATACAAAGCCTTTTCTTCTAGAAGAATAAACAAGTATCACAAATGTTACTAACTCATAATGATACTTGCTTCTATGTTGCACTCAACTAAAAGCAATTAAGTTAGTGAAGAACACAAAAAAAGCCTCCACCGTATCATATTTTATTACTAAAATCCATCAGGAGAACACTGAGCAAGTGCTGGAAAATGTGTATATAAGTTACATAAAATTATGTGCTGCATAATCATGGCATATTTATCCATGGCACTGTAATTAATAATCAGCTGTCAACATCCTAGAGTGGTTTTCCAAACACATTAAACATAGGATGCTTAAATATTTTTAACTTCTTTTGTTAACATGCTTCTTTGAACAAGCAGAATTCTTTTTCCAAAGCACTGTGTTATTATGAAGGCCTGAATAGGATTAAAAGGCTTTCCTGAAATACAGAGACCAAGCACATTTCATCTGCTATGTGGGAAGCCAGTGCTGTTCATGGGCTTCTCAGGTTTGCATTACATTCATTATCCTGAAGCACTGTTAGGTGTTGACAGTTCTAACTGCCTTCACTGGAACGACAGGCCCTGCAAAACTGAACGCGCGCAGAATTTACGATTCGCCGCCCATCTGCCAAGGCGGAGAGTCAGCCCTTCAGAAGTGCGTGTCACAGCAGGCACATCTCCCCCCACCCTTCTGGGGGAGGTGAGAATGGGGATTCAGGGCCAGAATCAGGAGGGGGGCTGGGGAAAGGACCCTCAGCGCTCCCTGCAAGCTTCTAGTTCAGCCAACAACCCAATCACCAACAAAAATCTTACTAAGAGGTTTACACAAAGTTTAAATGGCTCATAAGTCTGTGCTTCAACTTGCTATGCTGGAGGAGTCAGCACTGCTGAGTTTGTACTTCGATAAAGATTTCCAGGTCCAGAGGAGGACCACAAAGATGAAATGGAGGGCTGGAGCACCTCTCCTCTTAGGAAAAGCTGAGAGTTAGGGTTGTGCAGCCTGGAGAGGAGAAGGCTTCAGTGAGACCTTTTTGCAGCATTTCAGTACCTAAAGGGGGCCTACAAAAGAGCTGAAGAGGGACTTTGTAAAAAGACTTGTAGTGACAGGACAAGGGGGAATGGCTTCAAACCAAAAAGAGTAGGTTTAGTTTAGATGTTAAGAAGAAATTCTTTGCTTTGAGGCTGGTGAGGCTCTGGAAAAGGCTGCCCAGAGAAGCTGTGGATGCCCCAATCCTGAAGCACTCAAGGTCAGGTTATACATGGCACTGAGGAACACAGTCTAGTGGAAGGTGGCCCATGACACTGGTGTTGGAACTGGATGATCTTTAAGGCTCCTTGCAAACCAAACCATTCTAGGATTCTACAATGAGTACAGAGACACAGGTGAAATGAAGAAAGATTTTTTGTCTAAACATCTTCATTTCACAGACCAATCTCTTTTCATGTTCCAAAATTCTCCTGATTTTACTATTAAAAGCAATCAACATATTCTGAAGTATTCCTATTCTAGACGTTAAGTTTCCCCTTTCAATAAGGAACATAAGTTTTGTCTATAGACTATGTCATTTTATTTCAAAGCCTACTCAGACACATTAAAAACATATTTTATCCTATATTATTTTCCTTATGCTAAAAAAAGAAGTCACACTTCAAATAATTGTCTGATGGTGCCAGTATGTTAACTATGAGGCTGTTATTAATTGATTTTGTGTCCACCAAAATTATGCAGCACAACCACAAAATACTAGACAGATTACACAGAGAGTTTCACTCATGCACCTTCTCAAACTACTGCTTATGGAATTTTTAGAAAAGAAAAATGGATTTTAAAATACTGAACAAAAGAAAATAAGAAATACAGTAGAAAAAATAGATCAACGTTCTAAATACAAATCTAAAAAAAGTAGTGTTGTTCGATACAAAAAAAATACTATCCAACCTTTAGTAGCAAAATTCTTTGACAAAGAATAAACTTTAAAGTACAAGCAAAACACCAGTATTTTATATTAAGCTGATACTGAAAGACAAAAGACCAATGATAAGTAAAACCTTTCAATAAACAAACACTCATTGTTTATATTGCATTAATTATTAAAAACATATAAGTGAAATATCAAAAAGATAAATCCCTGATGTTCATTCTTGATAGTGGTATAAAGCAGACCGTTTCCAGCAGTTACTAAAAAAGAGTTTGAGATGTATAGACCTACTCTGACTCAGTTTTCAATAGCAGAGGATAGAGAACACAAAGGCAGGAGATATGAATAACAGAGGCCTAAGCTTTTACACTCATTGAGGGAGAGGCTTACACTTGGATTTGGAGAACTAGATGAACTGTACTCCATAAGCGTGAGCATGAATAAAAGTCATCAGGTCAGTGAAAAGGTTTTTTCCACAAAGCAAACTGATAATTTGCTGCAAAGGAAAAATATTTCAGTGGTTTACACCACTCAGTTACATATTCTGTCCCCAGCAGCAGCAATGGGGAAGGGTATTAGAGCAGGCATGTGAACAGAAAATTCCTGCAGTTTTAGAAATTCCCTAATTGCTGTGTCAGGGACAGTTTCTTTATCCGTTTTACACCCATGACCTACAAATTTTGACCCGACTGTAATTTTCACATCACAAGGTGTGGTGAATAGCAAATCCACTCTATCAAGTTGTGATGCTCCCAATTTGTATGTGGCATTTCCAAGGTCAGAAAAACATAAGACTGGTTTGGATTATTTTCCCTCTTAATGTACTGCTTAGCTTTAGAGCACAGCAATATATATCTGATGCCTTTTGCCCACTTGGTATTGTGAAACTCCTCCCCAACATCGCCACAGCATTGGAGCACTCAAAGAAACAAAAAAACAAAAATACTCTGTCAACAAACTCCCCCCAACACCTCACAAGAAGGAAAAAAAAAGGGAAAAAAAAAAAAAAAAGACACAGCTCAACATCATCCACATCACTAGGGATTTAATATGAAAAAAGAAGCAAGCAGAATTTCTGAATGTTACAAAGCATTACAAAGAGAAGGTTTACCAACACATAAGAGGGTCAGTCTCACACAGAACAAGTAACTCAAGGATTACTGTATGGAAAACAGAGAAGTATAACACTTCAGAGTGAAAGGTTTGTTTATATCAAAACACTAGAGGAGGAAAGGCCTGAGTATATACATCAAACTGTAATTAACCATGAGTGTCAGCAGGACAACCCCACCCACAGGAAAAGCAGATGGAATACAATGATGGATCAGCAAGGTATACGAAATGGAAATATTCAGTTTCAGCTGTAATAAACCAAGTGTGTGTATATGGGGCATTTATGATAAAGACAGAAGAAGTTTTGATCCCACTTCAGGATTACTTCCTTTTGATCTATGCTGGAAGCCAAGAATAATCCATTTTTAAAAAACCCAAACCAACAAAACTTCATAGAAGAAAGATATCTCACTTTATGCATTAACCAGATCTCCTCTTTTTTCCCCCCTCATTCTTGTAAACCATGGAGATTGATGCTGTCATTGGAGAAAATATAACTTTGCCTCATTGAATTTAAAAATGATATTAGCATTGGAGATACCTAGGAATATTAATGATACTTATAATGTATAATAAAATATAACCTTGCAGATAGAATAATTAGTGTTTGCAAGGAGCCATCTATGCTCTCTATATAGCACTACCTGCAGACACGTATGCTACCTGTTAACTATTACCAGTAACTGCCATCTATTCTTTCCAGGGAAGAAAGAAATTCAGGTAAAAAAACCCCCCTGCCTGCAAACAAAAGTATTTTTATTACTGAAAAGAAAACAGGAGAGGAGCACAGGAAAATTGCTGTTTATTTCCAGATCTTCAACTGATCTAATGAGCACATTCAGGTGACTTAATTTGCTATTATCCATAAGTTTCATCACCTGTAAAATGGTACTTATTTCCATTGTAAAACACTTGAAATGTACTGATGAAGATCTCTACATAATCAAGTACTTTTATTTTTTAGTTCACTAGGCATCTAGGTCAAGAGATGGGAGAATCTAAGATTTAAGGAACAAAATAAATTATTACATGCAATATTTAAAAGTATTCCCACAGCCTTGAGAGTAACACTGCTGAGATAATACAGATTACAAAATCCAAAACCCTACTAAAATAATTGTTCCCCATTAGTAAGAAAAGCGTTTTGATGGAAAGTGATTCAATTATTCCAAAAATCACCTATAGCCTTGTTAAAAAAAAAAATCATCTCATACTTCAGTTTAAGTACATATTAATTGAGATTTGTACATATTCTTCTTGTACAGAAATATGATTGCACTGGCTAGAAAACCAAAGAACTTATTAGCTATGAACTGGCCCTTTCTCAGCTCCTATCAAATTCCTGGAATATTAAACACTAACTTGAAATAATTGACACTGAGCAACGTTACTTAAAATAACAAACAGAAACTAAAGCCAACAGTTAGCACAGAGCAAAGTAGTCTGTAATTATGATTTGCAGAACTACTGTGTCCTTATCTTTGGGGAGATATTACCAAGTCTTTGCTTAGTATAAACATAACAAAGGCATTTTTGTCAATTACACTATTTTATTTATGCTCAGGTTCCTCTATCACTGAAAGTATTTTATATAACACTGCAAACTTTACAATTCCTTTGTCGTTGAGAGACAGCAGGAACTGGGAAGCTGCCAGACAGCTCATCCAGCTGTCACTTCTACTCCTTCCTAACCACAAGGAAGAAACAGGAAAATTCTTGTGTCGCTTCAAGCAAGATACTCCAAGCAAGATACAAAATTATGTCATTTGGTACAATGGCAGCACCAGAACACTAAGCGCAGACTATATCCCCCTAATGTATGAACTCATCAGGCTTCATATATTTGTAATCAGCCAAAAAGAAAATTCCCCCAACAAGACTACAGGGCTGCTGAACCAAGGACAGGAGTGGCTAAGAAAAAGGTCTCCATTTCCCTTTATGAGCAGAGCTTTGAAGACAGGCAATCAAACTGGAAAATCTAGTCCCAGTTCAGCTCTACCTTTCACATATTTTTCTGTTTCATAGTTCATCCTGCCTACTTAGATACCAAGTCCAAGAACTCTTCTAACATGTCTGTGAAGTAGCACAGCAGCACAAGATAACCTGGCATAGAGATAATTCTCACAACCAAATAACACAACAGTCAGTACCAAACTAGAAACTGTTCAGCCTGACCCCTCAGGTCATAGATCCTGTAGGCTAACTGGGAGCCTGGGCAATACAGAGGTATTAAATAATAAATTCAGATGATCTCCATTAGCTTGCAGGTCAGTTTTTTACCAGTAGTCTCCCAAATCACACACTGTTCACTGAACTTGGTATAACTAAATTATAAAGGGTATTATAACTATCTAATATTTACTGCAATAAAACATTTGCCTACAATAATTATACATTGACTAAACCTGGTGTTTTGAGATTTGTTTTTGTTTGGTTGGGTTTTTTAAAATAACACTTCACTCCTCACATTGATCACTTAGTTCAAGGTCAGAACATCATGCATTTCCCCTCAGAAATTCTTTCAGGAACAGCTTGGTCCACTTTAACCTCCAATTGCTCCTTCTATCATCCCCCAAAATTTCTCATGCTTTAAGACCCACAACTTCGATTTGGAAAACCAACAAATGATGTACAGAACAATCTTGTGCAGATAACAGCTTAAATTCTGTGCAGTGATTAACTCTGAAGTCCTGGGACTGAAGTAGTGTAAAGCTACTTAAAAATGCATATAAACCCACATTACACAAACAAATATGTATGAAACATCCCATTCGACTGCAGTTGTATATCTATTTTTCTCACTCCAGCTCCAGAACTTCAACCACTGTCCTTTAACTGTTTGAAGATGGACACCTCAGTATCTTTTAACTCAAATTATAACAATTAAAAAAAAAAGCAATGTCCACTTCAGTAAACTTTCCTAGTATCAGTTTTTAATACTCATGAAATAATTTTCACTTATATGGCAATGAGGAGTTCAACCAAGTGAAGTTTTGTGAAGTTTTTTTGGTGTTTTCAGAACAGAATTAAACGGCATCTATTTATCTCTGTTACAGCCCTTCTGCCATCTGTGACAGATCATATTTCTTGAATTCATCATCAGGAGATGACTTGTTTCATATGTTACCCCTTTATGCTGCTGTACATGCATTCCAATCACTGATATTTTACCTCTAGGAAAGGAATCCTTGGATTTCAAAAAGCAGAGGGAGACTAATGACAGGGCCCTCAGCAGGACACTGCAGCTCCTCGACACCAATCAGGGATTACATTTCCTGCCTTCCACTGCAGCAGGAAAGCACCAGCTGAGCAGTTCAGAGGAGATCTAAGTAGTTTAGAAAAAACCCTCAGAGCCAATCACAACTGCCTACTGGACACAGCAGTCGCAGAGAACTGGATTAGTATGCAAAGCAGGAGGAAGATGTAAGTTAATAAATAACTCAGTCATGTGGGTGCCTTATTAAACTGCTAGAGAGGAAGCAAAAGAGACAGAAAATGACAAAAATTATGTTAGGAAAAAAATCTCCCTCTTCTATGACAACAACTAGTTTGACAAACACAGCTATTCAAATATCAGTGCTCTTAGACAATTGATAAAACTCCTCTGCTGCCGTATCTCCACACCGATTTCTTCAAAGGCCAAAAGGACCCAGAACTCAGCTCCCTTCCCAAGCACACTAACCTACATAGAAAGGGCAAAGCTGGAAACATGAGGGCCTGAGACCCTCAGCCAAACAGCCTCCTGAAGAAGCAAAGTTGTTGTCTTCTGTGGACAAATGGAAATCAAGAGCACCATGTAGAGACTGTCTGCACACCACATACAGGAGTCAGATTAACAGTATAAAGAAAATCACACTTAGCACTATAACCTGTAATGCTGCTATAGGGTAATTTCAACAGGGTGGGAATCTCAACATTTCAGATTCCATGCAGCAGTCAAGGTCTGATTTAACTTCTGAGTTGTACGAATGTAAAAAGAACAGTTCCATGCAAACTTTGTGTGAGGCATTGTGCTTGCTGCTGCAGCAGAGACCTAGTTTTGGGTGTATGAAGGAAGAAAGACAATGGGGAAAATGTTTCTCTTATTCATCACAGACTAAAAAAAGATCTGGAAGCAATCAATTGCAACAAATCCTGATCATAAGGGGTTTAGGTTGTCAGCAGAGGGACAACCACTTATGTACAGGTTGTCAGCAAATACAAAACCTGTCATGCAATGCCAAGACCCAAGTTTATTTTGGAATACTGATATGCAAACCTTAAGGGTATAAGCAAACATGCAAAATATAAATGGGCTTTAGAAGATCCCAGTTATTTAAAGCAAGTCAAACGGTCGCTTTCTTATCCAAGAACATTGAGTTACCACTATTCAAACATGCAAAACCTATAATTATCAGTTTATATGACAGGCCACCAATTTATTTACTCCACATAACATGAAACCAACTCTCCCAAAAAGCCACCACACTCACACAAAATAGGTTTTGTACTTGGGCATAGGATGGCTATACTAACCAAGACTTCCATCTCAGCCTTCTATGTGTTGCCTTAACTCTACTACATTTCCTTCCTCCTTTCCAAAAGACAAAGAATAAACTTGTAATGACTCTCCTGGGTGACCTCCACCCCATCGTATCCCTTACTTCCACCTCCTACATTCCTTATCTTGCAAGTCTTCCATTAACACTTACTAACTATTTTTTACAAAGTAAAAAAAAAATGCTTATCACTTCCATTTTCCAGAAGATAATATCACCATTCCCCTAGGGGGCAAAAACAAAACAAATCCTGAAACACAACACAATTTTATTTAAATAAGTCTGCACATCAAATTAAAGTACTCTATTCTAGATTAACCATTTAAACCTTTGTTTAAAAAGTATAATGACTGCTGCTGTTTATTGTGAAAAGCCAAAACATTTAAAAATATATCAAATGTCACATACTTAGTAAAAATACTGCTTCACAAAAATATTGTCATAAAAAATGCAACCAGCTCTACTATCCAAGTATAACAACTGGTTTTAAAATTTGGAAAGCAAAGCCAGAGGATTCTGAAGTTCTGGGATTACAGTCAGGAGTAAGAGACTCTGCGTAAAGAACAGAGGATGCAGACTCAAAAGAGCTCATTTGTGTATCAGCAACAACTAGCAAAACAAATAAAATGTAGCTGCTCTCAGCAATACACATTTGCCACAAAACAAACCCAACAACAACTCTAGTGCCTGTAAGGCAGAGTATCCTGTTTGTAGCACTCTCCTCATTTATAGTTGGAACAAGAGAATAATACAGTTCTGGCCTGCCTTTTCTTCAGTTAATGTATTGCCTCTACTCACACTCATGAGATGTCCTTGGCAACTAATGATTTACCTCACCTGTTCCAGAAACAAGCTGATCGTAATAAATTAATCTGGCTTTCAACACTACTTCTCCATCCATATGGCCCCTTGTATACACTCATCATTTATCTACAATGTTTTCTGAAACAAGTGGTGCTGGTGAAGGAAATGCTCACACAGTAAAACTTTATTTCCATTTATTTAAAATAGGGACAATTCAGAATGAATACATTCAGTACTGAAGCTTCGCTTAGTCCTAAGACTGATCAGTCACAAGTGTCCGGATCCAACCGAGCCTCTAAAATTGCACCTTTTACAATTATATTTAGGCCAATCACTGAAATTAAGTGTCTGCTACATACTGCTTCACAGACAAGCGACAGCACTACTGCTGTAGGAACCAATACACAAGGCATTAATAATACAGACAATTACTATGATCACAAGATCACACTTGGAATTATGTAAGTCCATGCCAGCTGCTGCCATTTCATGCATTCTCTTTATTGCTCAATTTCCCTAATTTAATAATATTTTAGAACCTGTAAGTAATCAAAGGCATAACACTATGCCTTACCTCCCTTTCACATCTTCACAATGTAAGCCTCAGTATTTTGGTTGCTGTGGTAGGGCATTGTGTGCTTTGGTATCGCATGCTGTGAAACATGTAATAAAACCTCAAAATGTTCAAACAGATCATTGGAATGTATCAAGAGGGAAACCAGTAAGACAGAAAGAATGGTGTGAGTTATCCTCTCTCTCACACTTCATCAGACTATTACATAAATTGAATACAAAAGTCTATTACAAAAGTCATTCTAGGACAAAGAAATTAAAATTCTGACTCAATAAGAAGCAGAAGAAGTTATGGTTGTGATGCAGTTCTTTATTACATCCAGAATAATTATCCCAAAAGCAAATAATAAAGTGCTTCAATTTTCTTAAAGTCTCCATGAATCTATTTTGTAACGGTATGGTTTACCACACATCATGCCTTAAAATCTGCAATATCTACAATATAAATCTACATTTGTTTTACTAAATATTGGTGATCTGCTACCACTGTTTTAGTATGAAAAAAAAACACACAAGACAAAACATATCAAATTCAACTCTGCACTGACTCTTCCAAAGTTCTGTATGCGACATTGGGGCAAATGCTGCCCCTCAAATTTTGTGAGCAGTCAAGCAAAAATCCCAACCTTATGCACTGTTGCCATACCGGCACACAGGCAGAATACATCTACAGCCCAACAAAAGCAACCCGACCTAGAAGAGAAAGCACCAGTCCCCTTGGACAGCCTGAGAAGATCAGCCCACACTTGCATGCGGTGACTGCAGCACACTGTCTACCAGTACTGCACACAGATGTGCTGTGGCAGGGCACGGAAGCCCAGGACAGCCCCAGGCTGCAGGTGCAAGCACTCCAACTGCCTCAGGAACGCTGCTCTCACACATCAGAGAGAAGATGCTGCTCTATCATCAGCCAACTGAGGCTGGCAGACATCTGAAACAGTGATGAACATGGCAGCTTTCACTGCTGGTGATCCTCAGTGTCCTGAGGGCCATTTGCAGGCACCTAAAACCTTCCCACGCCACTAATATGGAATTGATAATGTAAAAAGATGATAGAATTAACTGGACCTTTTGTTGATAAGTTGTATTAATCTATCCCAATGAGTTACACTCCAACCTCATATGCAGTCACTGCAACACAGTTCAAACTCATGTTTTGTATTTGCCACAACAAAAACTATTCATTAAAGTTCATTTAAATCTTCATATGAGACAAGTCTACCTCCCAGCAGACTCAAAGATCTCCTTTATACACAGAGACTAAACCCACCTGTACCTTCAGTAATTTCCATATGATCTTTTACAACTTCCAAGATTCATCTTGGAAGTAGTCAGTTCATCCTTGTCTACTTCAGGTACTTCAAATACTGTTTTTGAGCCCCAAAGGCTTACCCAGCAGTCTAACTCAACAGAACAATGAAGACTTAGCTAATTATGCTAATTAATTAAGCTAATTAGGCAGCTTCAGCTAATGTATGTAAATGCAGCTGGTTTCAGAATATTTCATTTTAAAAGGCTAACATAATTCACCATGACTTAAGGCAAACAGACACTTTTATAGTAAGTGTTAGCAAACAGCTGTAGTGGGTTGTTTTGCACAGGAAACTATTGCTGACATACTCCCACAGAGACAAATGCTCAGGGGAGTCAACATTACTTAACAAATTGAAAAGACTAAGCTCAGCTCCAGGACAGTGAAAGTAACTTGTACATCTACCTAACATATGTGCCGTGCTGTCCAGAAAATTCCCAGCAGAACTTCACAGTCAACACTGAAGTCTGAACTGTGCTAATGCTGCTATCATCTAGTTAGCTTTAATCTGAAACAGTCTCACTTTGCCTTTGTGCAGGCAGAGGTCATGATTGTAAAAAAAGTCATGGGTCTATTTTGCCTTATAGACCAAAAATACCTCATTCAAGCTTCACAAGCTAAACCATCAAAATAGAATTAGCAGGATCTAATACACTTTTAACATAATATTCTACTCCAAAATGGATTGACTATGTAAAATTATTTCAGGGTTAAAAATGTATTAACACATCTTTGATTTTGCTAGCACAAAGATTAGCTACAGATTACTGCTGCCCCATGAAGGTCCAAAGGCCTCAAATGTAATTTCTATTGCTAGACTGAGCTTCAAGTGAGAGATTCATCTGAAATCTGGCTTACCAAAATGTAAAATGGACACACATTTGCAAAGTATATCTCTTTCTCATCTTTCTGCATAAACACACTCATTAAGACCTTATTAAAAAAATAGTATCAATATTTGGTGGATGAGCATAAGGCTGGAGAAAGCAAGTGTCAGAAGAAACAGCCAAACTGAAGCTCTGACCTACATTCACTCTGGGTAAGTAACTAGCAGGGGAAAAGGCCAACAGCCTGTAAAACTAGAACTAGAGACCCTATATTTTGGCTAAAAAGAAGTACTGAGATCTTAGCAAGAAAGAATTCAATGTGACAATTGACAATTACGATTAAATAAAACTAAGAGCTGCAGTGTACATCCTGGCAGTCTATCTCATTTTTACTTGCTGTTTATCTTATTTCCTTTTCATTAAGGAAATGCCTCTTTTCCCTACATGGAACTGCAGTGACATTTGACAAAGTAATTAAGAGAAGGACGATCATGATCAGCTGCCTTTGCCCTGTTACCAAACACAGTCAATACACAGTTCATGACTCCAGCAGATGTTCGTGCTTTACAGACTTATTGGGAACTTAAGGTCTTAGTTTTTCTGTCCTTCCTGTATTACATGGAAAAGAGAATCTAAACAGAGAAACCACTGAATTACTAGCAGCAAGTATTAACCCATCCAGCACAATCTAGTACACAAATCAACAAAAAATAAACTGCCCAACTGTTTTATTTCCACAAATATAGCACTATTATGAAACAGGCAAGCTTGAACTCTCTTGACAAATAGCAGAAAAGCTTGTTTGAGCAGAGGACTCTCTCAGGGTCATTGGCTACTCATCCATCACTCACTACCCCTCCCAGTTAATACTTGGCTAAAATAATCCTGCTCAGAAAACATGAATCTACAGTACAAAGGATCACATATTTTAATGAGGCAGAGTCAAACCCTGACTGTAAAGAAGCATTTGTGAATTCTCCCATCACTTATGTCCTTGTCTCTGACTCTACTCCATCTCCTTATGCCACCCAGCTTCACATGACCACGGACTTGCTCATGTCATAAGATCCATCCAAATCAAAGTTAACCCTTCTCAAAGGATACAAAGATGAGGGTTGTTTTTTTTTTTTTGTATGTGTGTGTGTGTGCTCAGACAAGATGAAGGTAACAGAATTTTTAAATTAACTGCCTAATCAAAAGGTTCATTTTGGGGTTTTGTTTGTTTGTTTAAATACAACCAGTTTAAATTGCTTATAAAATGAGGGCCTAATTCTAATACAGAATATTTCAGCTAATGCAGTGAAGTAAAGTAGTTAAAATCTAATTTGGCAAAAAGCATCTCTAGTCATGCAAGAATGCAATCTCACTGAGCAGCTATGAGTATGAGGTTGCAGAATATATGGCTTCTAGGCGAACTCCTCATCCTGACAATTCCTGGGCTTTAAACACTGGAGTTTTGGCTGCACCCTAAACATCCACCTGGGCTTCACAAATACACCAGAGTTCAGCTGCAGAAACCAGGGACAGATACCAGCTAGGGATTCTCAGATCCTCCAGTGAGGAAGCTGAAAGGGGGAAATGAACAGATGAGGCTTTACAGATCAGAGACATTCTGCAGGGAGCCTGGGCCAAGACTCATTAGAAATCAAAAGTTCACTCCACATGGAAGAACATAAATGGAACACTTCAGATGCTTAATTTTAACTAAAAAAAACAAACAAACAAAAAAAAAAAAAACCCACAAAACCCCCCCCCCCCAAAAAAACAAAAAACCCCCCTCTAGACCCAATTTCCAATGCACGCTGTCTCACACTATCATAACTATTAAATAAGGTGCCAAGCTGGAGACAATCTGCCAGAGTGTGGAATCCCCAAAGCAACCAGTACTGAGGTGATTCCTACTGCATTTCAAAACTCACTTTTGGATGAAGAACCTTCATAAGGAAAATTTCCAAAGACCATTCTTAAGAATATTTTGCATCAGTAATATGTATACAAGTGTTAATGCAAGAGAGTGACTGAAACCTTAGTCAGCTAGGAATTCCACATAAAACACAAGCTAAAATAAAATACTAAGTTTATTCTTGTAACACTATTGGTCAAAAATAATAAAGACCCTGCATGAGAGCAGGGACAAACATGTACATGGACATGTAGAAACAAACCACTGTCATCCAACTGTTCAGAAACTTCTCTAGTTTTCAGTTTTTCATTCAATATTTCTAACTAGCAGGTTTATAAGTAACTTTACCAGGACATTTTACATCGTGACTTGACTGCTAATGCACCTGATCACTATCTTATCTTAAAATCCAAGTTTAATAAGAACAGAAAAGTGCTCCCTATGTTAATGCTCAAGAATGTCCTAAAGAAACATGCTATTATTACAATAGCTTTAACTCAGAGTTCCCAATGCCCAGCTCAGAATCGCAGAATCATTGAATGGTTTAGGTTGGAAAGGATCTTAAAAACCATCTCGCTCCAACTATGCTGCTGTGGACAGGGAAACCTTTCACTAGACCAGGTTGCTCAGAGCCCCCCACCTAACCTGCCTGGAACACTTGCAGGGATTGGGCACCCACAGCCTCTCAGGGTGACATGTTGCAGTGCCTCACCACCCTCACAAGTAAAGAATTTATTCCTAATATCTCATCTAAACATAACCCCTTTCAGTCTGAAGCCATTCCCCCTTGTCCTGTCACTACATGCTCTTGTAAATAGTCTCTCTCCATCTTTCTTGTAGGGACCTTTCAGATAATACTGCTTAAGGGTAGTTGTCTGTTCTCCTGCAGTTTTGATACTTGAAAGTACAAAAAAAAAAGAAGAAATATTCAGGAAAGTGAAAAAAGTGACAGAAAGAGGAAATGTGAGCAAAACTCCTCCATATTCTTATTTGAAAGGTATTTTAAAAGAAATTGGAGGTAACATAGGTCTTCTTTCTATCTGATTTTAAGTGCCCGGAACTTTAGTATGTTAGCTACCTTTCCAATAACTCATATATACCTAGAGATGCATTTGGGTTATGGGAAGGGGTGAAGAAAAGGACTTACTTACATTACTTGCAATACAGAAAGGAGGCTGGTAGCTAACCTTAAAAGTCTCAGACCATAATAGAAACATAGAGGATAAAAACCATACATATATGTATGTGACTCTGTGTTGCAGTCCAACTAATTCATTTTAGCTGTAGTTAATTTCCAGCAACAAAAGGAGATACAAAGGGCTACATGTGTATTCTTTAATATACAAGATTATAACTAATAGAAAGTCTTTCTTGAATTTACTGTTATCATCTATTAAAGAATAACTAATTTTACAGCTTTCTAACGTGTAGCTCTTAAGCTCTAAATCACTGACCATAACTAATAAGCAGTGTAATAGCATGAGTATCTGAAGTAAAACCATAGACTGCAATTTTGTTGATTGTAAATCATCATCATTTTAATGCAAAAGCAACAGCAAATCTCTGTAATTACTGGGTGCATTTTGAATCACTTTTATGATTACTGCTCTATACCCATTAAAAATCCAAAACACTGAACTGCACAGGGTATAAAACTAGAATTATGATATACTACAAACTGTAATTGAAATCCATAAATTTCCTTACCAGTTTTCAAAATTATTTTGTTGCCAAGAATTGCAGCCCTGCAAAATTGACTTTACAAACATTTACTTTATCTAAGAAAGCAGCAGGGGCAGTGATAGTAGTAGTTGCTTTGAGATTTGTAAATAAAAAATTAAAAATACGAAGGATCAGATTTGGCATCCCTGCTTGTTTATGTAATACATGCGGCTATCAAACTCACCAATTTAAAAAAAAACCTGCTCTAAGTGCTTGAAGCAAAAACTGGAAAGGTCAGAACATGCAGTTTGGATCTGTAATTAAAAACTTCAAGACACAACTTATAACACCTGGGATAACTTACCTACAGCATTGTCCAAGAATATTCTACAAAGTAGTATAACACTGTATATAATTTTTTAAAAAGAAAACAAGACAAAAACAAACCCAGGAAAGAAAAAAAGAAAATGCCCACACATTAGTTGAGCAATCTACTGTATTTCCTTAATGATAAAATAAAATTGGCTTCTAGAAATGTATGGTTTTTAGGATAGGTGGAAAGGAAATCAGGAAAATTAAACACCTCATAACAGGAAAAGACCTTAATGTTTCTAGAGATATGAAAGTGTACGCTAGCTAGACATCTCATTGAATACCAGATTAAAATTTCATCTGCAGCAAACCCACATTCAAGCTTAGATGGGTGCAGGAAAGGGATATCAGGATGTTTGTGGATTTGGGCTATTTGAACAGCCCAGTTTACAAGGAGAGGCCGGAAGAGCTTTCCTTGTTTCAGCTATCAGAACAAAGACATTGAAGAGATACGCCTGCTCTCATCGTTCTGTGAGTCTGGGCTATCCCTTGAATGGGGATTGTTGCTGCAATTCATCTCTGCACGCAAGGAGATACACCCATGCTCGAGACTATGCACACGGTACTGTGAAGGGGTTGTTCTTCTTACGCAATAGCCTACTTAAACTAAAAGTCATCGTTTATTTTTTAAATATGAAAACCAAATTAATAATAAATGTAGGTTGAAAATTAGAAGACAGCTTCTATTTAAAACTGAGAAAAAATTGAAAAACACCATTGTGAGGATCTTGCAGGGCTTCTATTAAGATGACTGATAGGAATAAACCAGTTGCTAAGTCAGAAAGATTCCTCCACACCTACATACTGATGCCATTGTCCGCTTCCATTGATCATGGAAGTTTATTCTAGTGTAGGTAACAATTGCTTTTTATTCTGGTGGGGCTTTTCCTAAATTAATGACACAACAAAAAAAAAAATCAGTAAGAGACAACTTGCAGATCCTTCCTGCAGAACCTCCAGGGAAAGAATTTGAGCAGAACAAGGTAAAAACTACACTTTGCCCTCTCTTTCCCTTCCCTCCCCATCCACCCCTTCATCCCCCAACTTCAACACAGTAATTTCTACACAATCAGATTATACATTCTATTCTATAACATTCTATTATGAGCCATAGTCATGGTTGAAGAATTATTCTTTAATCTAAACGCCCCTTTACACAGATTTATAACTTCCTCTAAGTGATTTCCTAATTTTTCCAAAGCTCCAGGCTAGGAGCAACTGCAAAATGTTTCCCCTAAAAGCAATATATTGAACTGTTTGTTTTCAGGAATTGTGTGCTGAAAGTGGGTAACATCAGTTTTATTTAAGAATGTTTTTCACTGTTTAAAAATAAACTGTTGAAAACACCAAACTTCACATAAGCAGATGAATTGTGTGGTTCAGCAATTAAGCATAATCTCCAGAATGGTGCAGCTTTCCCCCTTCTCATTAAGATCAGCATTTGTGAATCAAAACATATTCAGTCCATTAGGATGATAATGCAGACAACATTTAAAGGCACTGCATGGGCTCCCACTACATTAACCAGAAGATCTGCTGACTGTACAAGCAGGGAGTAAGATATACAGCACTAGAGAGAGCAAACATGGGGCTTTTTCTCATTTATTCCTTTCATTGTTAAGGCTTGAGGAAACAAAAGTGATTTGGCTTTCTTTGCTCTTGCCTGTGCATTTAAACTGTCCAGGGGTTTTCCATGAACTCGATTCCTTTCAGCAGCACATCCCTTCCCCAGGTTAAATTACTGTGCAATGTTTCACGATACCGTGCGTATGTCCTTTGCAGACTCTGCTTTTGTACATGCACATTCCTGTAGCACCTACAGACAAATGCTGCTCAGGCACAATGCCTTTAAAGTGGAGAACAAAGTTACCCCCAGCTCCCTCTACCCACCAGAAAACTAGCAGGAGCTGAAATGCAGAGGACACACAGGTGTCTCTGTCTGACAGACATTGGCTATGTAGGGGTCAACAGCTGTGCAGAGGCATTCACCTACGAGGCTAGGTTGATGCCTAAATAGGGGGAAATCTAGACTGCATGCAAGGATATGGGCTGCTGCTCAGCGAGAAACATGCTACCCTCACCCAAAACCAGGGGTGCAAGTGACCAAGAGCAGAGCCTTGTTGGGTAAAGGAAGATATCAGAAGGAGGAAACAAATGTGTATTTGTTGGAACAAGATTTTTATGCTGCACAGGGAATATTTATTGATCCTCCCACATAAAAATTCTTCTGTTTCATTAATCAAAAAGTGACAAGATGTTTAACGGTCAACCTAGACTTGTCTAGAATTAATTATGCCAAATCAACATTATCTCTTTATATATCAGACAAGAAAAAAAGGAAATAAATGGATGCCAAAAATCTTAACTTCTTTACATCTTTTGATGTTGTTTCACAAGACATTTTGATTAGCAAACTAGAGAAGCACAGCATAAGTCAAAATAACAGATGAGTACAAAATATGAGGAAAAAAATATTTTTTACAAAGAAGAATTTAAGAAGGGACAAGCTCTGCAGGGGACTGTCCTCAACAATAACCACTGGTTTTAGTACTGACTTGGGTAGAGAAACAGAAAATTATTTTTTATATCAGCAGGCCACATTCAACAGGATGGAGACTTAGTGCACAGAACAACAGGCTCAGACTTCCAAACTGTCTTAAACTGAAGAGAGAGCCAAGTAAAGGCAGGAATGTTATTCATCAGAGACAATGGCAAGAAAGCACAACTGACCATGAAGCATTACATACCCCAATAATGCAAAATAAATGTCTGGCTCTGCTACCCAAGGTCTCTGGGCCACTTGTGGATCCAAGGCACGAATCAGCAGTATCACAACACTACAAAAGGATAACAGCCATATGGGGGCAAACAAATTATCTGCAAAGAGAGAGTAACTTATGCCCAACACCAGCAAGGCCCCAGTGGATTCCATGCCCAGAGCCCTTCAGTCCAACAAGGGAAGGGACCAACTTCAAGGAACAAGAATTGGCCTAGCAAATATAACCTAAAAGGAGCATTAATGAACCATGTTCATTAGTTAAGCAGAGACCTTTAGGCAGAACTTAGTAACATGCTTGGGCAGCTAAAGCTTGTCACCAGAGGACAAGACAAAAGCCTTTATTCTCCATGAACATGGCAGACATGGCAAGAAGCAAAAAGCTAAAATTGTTGCATGAAGATTTAGGACAAAATTCTAATGGCAGACGGCTTACTGTTGTCACACAATTAACAGCCAAGATTAAGATCAGCAGTAAAGCAACCTTTACAAAGTTACACAACTGCTCGTCAATCAGTAGTTTCAAAATCCAGCTCACACTTGAGGAAAAAGTACTTACCAGTATGTCACCTCTACTCAGAGGTAGTGGACAAGCATTTCAGTCACAAAAACTACCAAGGGTTGATGCTACCAATTAGCTAAACAACAGAAGGACATTTAACTCCCTGTGTGGATCTGATGTCACATAAACAGAATTATTTTCCAACTTTGGCAACATCCACTCGGTCAAATCTTAGATACACTGAAAGCCAACACATGGAAAACGGCTGCACCATTTTCAGTCCTTTTTCTGGTATTTAGAAATACACATTTCCATGTAGCACTGCCACTTTATTTGTACAGGGGGAAAAAAGAAGCTTACATAAAACTGCAAGAAACATTCTTCAGCTGCAAGCTGTCTAAACAACATCCAGAACTGTGATTTAAACATGAACCTCTGAAAAAAAAAAAAGCTTTTCTTTTCCAGTTTTTTCTTGTATTTAAAAGACACTGACAGCATTTGAAAAACCAGGGTTTAAGTATTCTTTATATACAGTTTTGGGAATATAGAAAGAAAACATCCTTAGGGTGTTATCAGCATACCCTTTCAGCCTCTTTTTTTTCCCTAGGCTGAGAAAATGGTCTATGTGAGCACAAGCAATGGCTAACAGGTCTAAAAACGTGCATGTTTATCAGAAAAGGGAGCATAAACCATAGATTCTGAAGAAAAAGCAACGGAGCATATGGGCAGCCAGCCAACAACTCCTCTAAACACACGACTTTAAATTAAAAAAGAACAGGAAATTAGTTACAATGTCTGTAAAATTTCCACCTTTAGGATTGACCAGACACAAAACCAATCTACCCATCTCTAAACAAATCCCACCCCTTCACCAAAATCAGAGTGATCTTGTCTTCAGGGCATAGCTCCAAAACAGCATGATACAAACCCACAGGGTAAAAACCTTTTTCTCAGCCTGGATGCTGTTGTGATTTCTTTACTATAGCTCATACCCTCCTTTCCAAGTTTTGCTCCTCCCAGGCAGTTTAAGTCTATTAAGGCACCAAAAATTAAAATACAGGATTACTCTTCTCAAATAGGTTAAAAATCCTTTTGAAAGGGACATACAACATCAGTAGATAATTGTAACACAATTATCAGCTTATTCAATTTCTTGCCTTCTAAATATTTTTCATGTACCAAAAAAGCATCTCATTCTTACTGACTACATTTTCTGTTCCCTAATTTCTAATTGAGAAAGGGAAAACCATCCAGAATTTCACCAGACTGACAGGCTAGAACTTACAAGCCTCCAAACTGGAAAAGGGGTGGGTGGGCATGAGGAGGGAGAAAGAAAGAGGGAAACAAGCAAGTAAAAAGAAAAAGAAACTAAGAAAAGAAGACAGAAAAGAGGAACAGATTTACTTAACAGCATTTGGCTGAGAACATTAAGTGTGGGGGGAGGGGCACGCACAATCTCAGCAGCTCATTCCAAGGAGAAAGGACTTTACCAGCTCATGAAAATAGCAGCTAATAAAAATATGTTTTAAAAACCATTTAAATCCAGGCAAGATTTCAACCAGAAACCATAATGGTTACTTTTTTTTTTGTTTAGTACTTTGAAAGCGCAGTCATAGCTCCTTGGCAAAACCCTCAGCCCATTCCCAACAAAATCAATAGCAAAATTTCCACCGACTCACATGATGGGAGTAAGGGCCACAGCCTACAAACCTGACAGAATCTATTGTAAATATGTGTTTAATTTGAAAACCCTCGTATAGAAAAGATAACTGATAATACTTAAACTGCAGAAGTTTCCTCTTCTATTGAAGAGCTATTTACCCACCAACATACAATTATATATTCTGTAGGTCACTTTCAAGCAGCCAATGAGCAGACCACAAGAAAGCATACAAAGACAAAAATTCAGTTCTGTGGTCTGTTCAGGTTTTAGTTTTAGCGGTTTTTGTAACACTTTTAAATATTCATACGTGCCCCTAAACCCATATAATAGTAAACCCATAAATATTTCTCTGCTAGCTTATTATTCCTTGTCCATGAGATAAGCATAAACACTAAGAGATAATTACTATTCAGGTAACTATCTGAAAGAGTTTAGAGGAAATGGGGTTTTTTTGGTAAATGGAACAACTTTGCAAGACAAACACACACTAAAATAAAGGAGGACAGACCAAAAGCAGTGCCATTTAGAATGGAACACCCAAGTAATTTTGCAAGTCACTTTTAAGACACCAACTCAAAAAGTTTAGAGAAGAATTTAGATACCATGATTGATTTGAAGGCAAACCAATGCTAGCATTCAGTTAAAAATAACACATCTTGAAAACTTAAATTAGACATTTACAAACTTAAAGCTATCGAGTACATGAAGCATATATTCATACGGCACAAACTATCAGGAAAAACAACAACAACAAAAAGGAATATTTTAAAGTTAGAATGTACTAAGTAAAAGGATCCCATTGTTTTTGTCTAGGTATATGGCAAATTCAAATTAGAGAGAGACATTTTTCCATAGTAAATATGACAAGAGAGGCAAGGAGAAAAAAAAGAAAAATAAGCTCTTGAAATTCCTTCACTACCTTCACCTTGAATTTAATTTATATTCATTGTAAGTACAAAGCTACTACTTATTATTAAGAAGATGATACTCATTTCCTTGTCCCTGTAGGAAGAAATATGCTCAGCACAAAGGAATTTCTGCCTTATTTTCCAAAATGAGATCAATAATATTAACTATTACATCAATTTCAGCCACTGAGAGGTCTATAAAACAAGTTCTATAAAAACCTAGACAAAACCATGCTCCTTCCAAACCCAAGCCCATCACACACACATAGAGGAAGGATATACTGCAATAGCTTATTTCCTGATAGACACCATAGGAATTGACTTAATGAATCCAGTGGTTTCATAAGCAGTTCTTTTTAATATACATAAGTTAAGAATATAAATTCTCTTTTAAGTATGTTTCCAGCTCTATGATGAAATAATTCCGTAGGGAAATACCTCAATCCTTTACAACTTCTTATAGAGGTGAATTAATACCCACTGCTGAAGGCTCACAGGAAAGCCACCCAATTTTATAAGTGATGCAATGTTTTATAAATGCACAACACCCAAACTAGCACATACTTGCTGTAGTATCAGTATAAGCCAACCACAATCTCCACAGGAGATTCAGACCACCTCTTATTATGATAATCTCCGCTTTCATGGATATGCCTAAAACTTACCTATGACAAGAGTCACTGCATGCAAAACTCCCTTTGAAAAATGGCACCCCAAATGGCTCAAGCCTATGCAGCGCTACTCATAAAAGTAAATGAGCACTGAGGCCACCAGCCTGGGAGCACTCAGGAGCAAGCCAGGCTCAGCTGATTTCCATTGCTGCCTGATAGCCAATAAGCTCCCTTCCTTTCACTTGACAGCACATGCATGCCTTTCTATCAAAGAGAACAAAAAATTTCCTGGGGAACTATTGCATCAGGACCCAAAACACTACTGAAAGGAGAATTTTTCAACATTGCTAAAAACTAGGAGTTTTTAGAGCTTGAGAAATATTGAAGAATTTTGCCTTAACCTTTGCTAGGGATACTAAAATTATTTCTTGAAGAGATACAAAATGAGTGACGGGGGGTTTTGTTTGGTTTTGGCAATGACATACACACATTTTGTTACTCCTACTCATTGGCTCTATGAAGTATGTCCCTACTGTATGTAATTTTTAGAGCTGGACAGAAACCAGCTAGTGGTATTCTTGTCAAACTTCCTCTTGTTCCGTCCTACTCCAGAAACTACAGATCATTATTTTTAACACTGTGCAAATACTAAGTGCATGTGAAAATGTTCTCTCTGAAATACCCTCTTGGCAAAATCTTACTTAGAAGTTACCATAGGAAAGTCCAATAAGTTTTCTTCACATGAAAAAAAGCAGGTTAAATCAAAATTACTCTCGTTTCAGTCCCATTTCAGTCACATTTCCTTATTTTCTGTTTCCTCCTCTTTTAAGTGTCAACACCTTAAAAGGAGCAAATCTTCTTGGTTAGCAGTTTCAATTTCTACCATTAGTTTCTACAGGTTAGTGTTTTAAAATGAGATTCCCTTCTGATGTTTGGTTTGATGTAAGAGAGAATATAGACTCAGAGGCTGAAACAGTCACTCACCCTTACCTTTAGGTTGATATTTTAGCTTAGGAACTACCACGTGAAAATCTATGATAGCCTTGATTCTTTATTCTGGTACTTTTCATTCCTTAACTGCAGAAAAACCTCTGCTAAACTAATAGCTGGATATTTAGGGGGAAACCCTAATACAAGGTAAGCAAAAGGTAAGAGATGCATTTGTATAAAAATTCTCAATGCAATACAATATAAGCAGTTATTAGTAGACCAGGTTTAAATACAATCTGAAGAAAAACATTTTAGAAAAAAAAAACAACTGGACAAGAATTCAGAGATGCTGCAATTAGAAGCAATTATTATGATCACATTATTAGAACTAAAAATTTTGCAGAAATAAAAGTGTCATTCAAAATTTTTGCTTTGAATGCATTTTGCATTGAGTTTACAACTTATTTTTTTAAGAATACATTGAGTCTTGCTTCAAAAAGACCAACTCAGTCTCACACAGAGGTTCAAAAGCTATTATACATCTTCGTTTTCCTAGACAGATCCCTTCTTTCAGCCACAGAACTGGGACTGGAGGGACTTTGGATAACTGCTGCTTGTGGCATTTTAAGATTGAAATTTTTAACATCAAAGTTTAGAGCTTTAGTTTTATGAGAACAGTCTGGGCTCAGCCACCTGTGTTAGTCAGTGGGAAGGCAGCTAGAGACACTGAACGCAAATGGGAGAGAAGTGATTGCCCCACTCTGATTAGAACATGAGGGGGAAGCATCCAAATATGTGGATGCTTCTCTCCAAATATGTGGATGTGATATCTCTGCCTGAGACACTGGGTAGCAGGAGAGAGAGATGGAATGAAACATACAGAATGTAGATTAGGAGAAAAAGGGTTAGGGACACCAAAGACAAAATATGTACATTTTTGGGTGGGAAAGAGATTACTCTTAGGGAAGATGACAGTGTCTTGAGGCAGACTTTGGGGAGATGATTTAGGAGAAGTCAGGGAATGGGTAGCTCTGAGGGCTACACAGAAGGCTCTGGAACAGCAGGGCAGGGAAATATGGAGCCCAAGGGACAGGAGCTTGCTAGTGCACATGTATCACTTCCAGCAAACTTCTCTATCCACAAACTAAGGGCACTGATGCAAAAATGGCACACACTCCTAGTTTTGTCAGGAGGTTCGTTTTTTTTTTCCTCTATGGAATATTAACTTATTAAGTTTTTGGTTTATACTGGCTTTTGGCCTTCTTCACAGCATGAATAGTCTAGTTCCAGATCTCAGTCACTGAAGTTCTCAATGCCTTTTTCTCCTAATAAAAATATTTCCTTCTGTGCATGTGAAAGCATGGCCAAGTGGCCACTTAACTAACTCTGGGAAAAAAAACAGTACAAGCTTTCCTTAGTCCCAGACTGAAAGGCAAAGGGCTTTTCCCAGCCTTTTAACTCTTTTCTTAACCACACCAAGTTTACTGTGTGTTTTTTGAGGAACAGACATCAGAACCAGACTTAATTTCCCCAAGAAGTTTTGATTGACATCATATGCAGTGATAACACCACATGCCTGCTTCAGGGTGTGTTTCCTCGAAAGCATACAATTATTCTGGGAAAAAGCCCCAAACGTGTAGAAGACATACTTGTGTACCTGGCTGTAAGCTTTATTTGCTATATATTATTGCTATTTCTCCCTGATTTTAAGTTACTGGGAGAACTCTGTAAACAACTATGTTAACTCCAACCAACACACATTAGTGGAGATTTCAGAGAATATTTACCAAACATTTATTCTAGCAAAGACCTGTAAAACCTATATTCAAAAGTCTGCCTCACTGCTGTTCGACCTGTTAATGGTAATATTTAATGCTCTGAAAAGTTCTGATTTCTTTCTTTTTTTTAATGCTACTGTTGTACTTACCGTTCTCAACTCATGTAATCCTGTTCTCATCCACCACCACAATTAGAGCCTGTAAGGGTATGCTTGTTAGCTGATTTAAATTTGAACACCTCACTCAAAAAGCAGCATCAAATGAAATCACTGGCAAAACCCCCACTGACTTCACTGGGAATGAGACCAACTGGAAGAACAGGGCTCCCGTGAGAGGCATGAATCACTGTCATTCCCATCCTGCTGAGTTTGTGAGAATGAAGATGAGATACTATTTGAAGGCCCTTCTACTTGTGTTTCATGTGACACGCCACTTCTTTTTTGTTTTGCAAAATCGTAAGGAAAGTTTTTTTACTATCTGCAAGTAACAAACTGAAGAGGCTGGATGAGTCACTGGAGACAGTTTTGGGCCGGCTTGGCTCGCAGACTGCCGGTGTCAGGGAGGGTTCACCCGATTCTCCCCTTCCTGCTGCACAGCCGTTCCCAAAATAACGTGGCAGTGCTAAACATAGCGATGCCATGCTCTTTTAATAAAAGACGACTCCTGCGGGGTGCACAAGCCACCACATTTGTCAAGATAAGCACATCAATATGAGATGTCATATTAGCCTAGACAAAGAGATTGAACAGATAACTTTGTCTAGCACCAAGCAGAGGGGCTCATTCAAACAGACAAAGCAAGAAATTTAAAAGTTGAACCTACAATCCAGTATTAACACATCCCATCCTCTTCTGCTCTGGAAGAGTCTCAAACCAGTAAGCAAGTTTCTGTATGTGATATAATAAATTTATTCCTAATCTAAATAATAGTATTCCTGTCAATCCAAACTTCTCTGCTGCGCTCTTCAAAAACTCTGTAATGGCTATTAGTATGTTTGAGGTTACACATATGGATCTATACACCTCCGTGGATAGGGACCCTCCATAATGACGTACACACACAGGGTAAAACTAGCACGGAGAATTAACAGGCATAACTAATTGCCATGCAGCCAAGTTACAAGTTATTCCTTGACTGCTTTTCTGTTACTTACACGTAAGGATGCTTACTGTTAATCCTAAAGCAGCAGACAAAGACACTGCAGTAGTGGGTCCCAATGCTTCACCTTTCTAAAATTTGTCATGACTTTAGACAATTTCTTCAATTCCACATCAGAAATCAGGGACACGACTGCTCTATATATTAGGTAATACGTGAGATAGATATTGGTCATGAGCAAAACTAGAATCATGGCTCACAAGATTACTTCTTTGATGAGAAATTATCTTGGTTTTTTTGTATTCCACATGCACAGTTGTGTGTATGGGCTTCATCATCCTACATATGGCAGAGACAGAAGCTCTGGGGGTGGGGCTATCAACACAAATATTTTCCTTAAAATGCGTTTACTTTTCAGAAAGACTTATGGTCACCAAACTTACTTAACACAAGTCATCAGTGTGTGGGAGTGAAACTGGTAGATAGACTTCCATCACACCCATACTGCTGGTAGTGTCCCTGTTGAGATGTAGTATTTACGCAAACCCCCACATTAACCCCAGTTCAGCTTTGCACTGCAGAGCTCTGACTGAATCAAGTCCTTTGGGGAAAAAAAAAAAAAAGCCCTCAAGGAACAACCAGAGGCTAGAGAACAACCATTTCTCTTTTGCCAGGAACTTTTAAGTTTAGCTTTTTCTTCAAACTTAGAGACTTGTGGAGGATGCAGGAAGGATTCCCCTTGCAGGGCAGCTGCTCAGTCCCACACAGCTCCTCTGCCAGCCCACACCATGACCAGAGCTCAGAAATTACTCTCAACACAATTGTGGAAAGGGGACAAGAAAGCTGTGGAGTTGATACTATTCTTTCTCAGGACTCCACCCATAATATACCCTATATGAGATTGCCCTCCCCTCAAAACTGAAAAATAATGAAACCCATGAAGATTTACACGCAGCATTTCCAGAGGAGATTGAATACACTTTAAAATATTCAGAAACAATTCAAATGCAAATACAATAGAGTACTGTATTGTTCATATTCTGCAACATTTTGCTTTAATGGGCTGATTGGAAGAAGATCTTTTCCAGTTTGTTTTCTGTGAGTTTAATAAACCAGGACTTTGAAACAGCTGCCAAATATATGAGGTGATACATTTTCTTTAAAAGAAAACAGAGTTGTGAAGTCAAAGGCAAATCCAGTGGTATCTTATATAAAATACCTTTTCACTTCCTGAACATTGCCTGTAGCTTTGCTAATTTATTGCCATGAAAATATTGTTACTACTTAATGCACTAGTACTTCTGTCAATAGGCAGCTTTCCCCAAGGCATATTTGAGAACGCTCTGCTAATCAGAGTTGATGCAGTTATTCTAAAGCAGCCAGATCTTTAGAAAAAGGTTCATGTTTAATTCCAGTATAGGTGAGTGTTGCCATTTCTTCAAAGCACAATATTTTTAATTTGTTGAATTCACTTCTGTAGATATCTGAGGTGCTGATTACATTACCCAGCCCCAGCTTGAACCAGTGTATTTCAAAGCAGTATTGCTGGCATCTTTACCTCTTAACACTTACGTGAAATATTCCTTGTCTTGTAGTGGCAAAGATTAAACAAAGACTTAATCAGAACCACAAATCTGTGCTATATTATCAGCACATAACTTAAAAAGAACGTGTTTGGGTGTTTAAGCAGATACTCACTCGGATCTGACATTTTACTTTTCTACATCTGCTTGAACTCTTGAGATTATGATCTCATGGATCTGAATTTTTAGTGTTTGTTTTCCAAGCATGCTGATAATCATGAAGAGCACAGTGAGTGACAATGAGGTCACGTACATGTACATATGTCACACTACAGTTTTATTCTCTCTCATAAATATTGAAATCTACATGACTATAACTTTACTGAGGCTAAGCAAATCATCTTAATTGGTGTGGGAGATTTAATGCATGTATGTTTTTAATATACTTGCAATTCTCTGCAGATGAAAAATTGAATAAAGTTCTTCGAGAAACAGATCAGGCCATTTATTTCAATTAGAAATAGTAATGAAATTCCAGTAAACTATTAAATGTCACTTAATCTATATTCAAGATAAATAGAGTACTAAATTTCTCTTGGCATGTTCCACAACAAGGTACCCTACTTGTCTTTATATTGACAAAATTGATGCCCCTCTGCTTTCTCTTCCACAGTGACATTTAGTGACTTTACTCCTGCTCAAACCCACCATGGACATAATCCATTTTGGAATAAGCCTACCAAAGCAAGAAGTGCTTTTGTGTGGAGTTAATGGCTATACTTCTCAGATCCAGTTGGTTCAGGTCAGTGCTGTGTTTTCCTTCATTCAGCTTCACTGTAACGCAGAGGGGATGCTCATTTTGGCTTCTTTCTGCCATCAATTCATTCCCCAAAACTTTTGCAGGGTAAAAGACTGCTAAAAGTCTTTCTACATTGGGCATAATTCACTTCCTAATTAAAGACAGAATTACAACCATCAAAGATAATTTTTTGAGCACCTAGATGTTTCGAGATGACAACATGTTTTACTTGACCATGGGCTCTTGTTTGAAAAGCATTAAATCCCATCACTTTCACAAGAAGTTTCTTAGACATATGAGACTCCTAAGGCTACTGACCAGCAATAGCAAGCTTTGTATATAAAGTAAAACAAGGCTTTAAATACTAAGGAGCATTACCAACATGGAACAAAATCTGACATCTGTAAAGCTCTCCTCAGTTACAGTTACGTTCTTTCATTTACACCTGAAATACACATAGGATGCAATGTGAGAAGGTGAGGCCTCATTCTAATTCTCCATGGATATAATCAAGATGGCTTATGATAATTCTCTATGTCTGAAGTCACCCACACACATGGCTTCAATTCCAAGTTTGCACGTCTTTTAAGGGATTTATATTAAGTTCTGCTAAGTAGTTGTTAGCCATTTCTGCTGACTGTCATCAGACTAAGTTAAATAAAAATTTGCCATAGCAATACATATCTATTCTGCCCACTCTGTTGTTTACAGCTTTCATCTGAAACTACAGCAAAAAGGAAGGAGAGCAAAAGGATGCTTTTAACATCTCCACAGCCACATCCAATATTCATTTTTGATCTTTTGACACGTTTACAGCTCAGCCAGCTAGCAAAGGGCTCCAAAGAAGCCAGAGGAGCAATACTTTCAGTTCTCAGGGATATCTTAAAATAAAACACCAAAACTGCTTGAGAACTACATAACTGAACCCAAGAAGTATTCTTCAGGAAACGAGTGAAATGCATATACATAGGTACACATACACACACATACAAATCAGCAAGCTCCTGCTTGCATAGATACTAATTTCCATTCATAGGTATTAAGAAGAAAAGAAGATGGATTCCTCCATGTAAGCCATGGAGGAAAGCAGAAGACTGATATGCAGCTCAATATAACCAGAAACGCAAATAAATATCAAATAGGTAAGTGGACTATGCCCCACTCCAGAATGTCCACATGACAAGGATTTGTGGTAAATGTACACAAAAAAACTTGACACAAACTTCAAGTTGATTCTTTAATCCTGTGTACAGCAGAGAACACATTCCATTTATTTTGACATGTAGAAGCCTGTATGCTCTATATTCTATAGTAAAAATCTATGCTTACATTATACACACAATTTTCTAAAGTTTGGCTTTGTTGTTTTTTTAGGTTTTGTTGGGTTTTATTTTAAGAGAAACTGTTATAATATGGCTCTTTCCCAGATGAAAAAATACAGTATTTCATCTATCTTGCTCTAAACAACATCCAATGAATAATGTGCAATGACGTGATCTTTTGCTATTCATTTTAAGCCATTTTGAAGATGGATTGCTACGGTGGGTGGCATTCAGAATAATGCATGTTGAGCAACACGCACTCAAGTCTTGCCAGCTTTATGGTTTCTTACAACATGCTACGATGTGAAGTGATTCACACTGAGAAGAGAGAAAGTTTATTCTCTTACTGTAAAAAATGATGCTATATGCATTTATTATCCAAAATAAATACATTGAAACCATAGCCTGAAAAAAAACTAAAACTAGGAAAGTAAACTTTCTCTTTGTATTTTGAAATATTACATTTAGATTCTAACCAATCAAAGCTGAATGATGCTTTCTGTGTAAAACAAACTTGTCCTGACAGCTAATCCACAATATTATCAGACCCATCAAATTAAAATAAAGTGAGCTAAAGAAGAAATCAATGCCAAGGATTTGAATTGCCTTGATGTCATATGCTGGCATCTTATAAATTTTACAGTTCCTGTGGAAGAATATCACAGAATCATTTAAGTTGGAAGAGGCCTTTAAGATCATTGAGTACATCTGCTACCCAGTACTGCCAAGTCCACCACTACACCGTGTCCCAAAGTCCCATTTCTACACAGCTTTAAAATACCACAGAGAGAAGGCAGAGGATCGACTAAGTGGCAACTAGGAACACGCACACAAAAGTCAAAAGGAAGGAGTGAAACATAGCTGTGGAGGTGGGTAATGTGGTGCAGTTACACTGACAAGCCAGAACTTCCATGGAATTTCTTTTCTATCAGACATGTAATGGTAAGTTCAGTCTAATGATGTATCACTTCAAAGAGTGGGGAGAAAAAAGGACAAACCCAAACCACCTCTCCAAAATGATACAGTAACTCTAGGAAGATGTTAGACTGTATGTTCATGAATGTTAAATTTGACATAATGTCTCTCACCGTTCATCAGACAGAAGTTTCAGGAAAAGGAAACAAATAAATATCTCAAACCAGAAAACTGTGCTGTACTTGAGAAGTTACTATAGGCCTCTGACACCAAGTTGTTAAAAAATTGGAATATTGAAATTTACAGTCTTTTATCTGCACCTTCACAAAGTTATCCAAGTTGAATTTTAACCATTATCCTCACATCTAGGTTCCCAACAGCAGATGACGCATTCTCAATTTTAATTCCTCACATTTCCGTAAACCCAGTCTTGCAGCCCTTCCCATCACCTTGTTTCCATACACTGGTAAGATTTGCAGAGGGAAAAAGTACCCACAAGTTGAAGGTCAACCACAACTGCTCAGTGCTTCTGAAAAATGAGACTTCAAATCATTGAAGAAAATACAGGGAATTTGGGTCACCAAACTACTTTGAAGCAGTTCATTCTGAACTCTGAAGCCACTATGTATTAGAATACCTTAGTTTCTTCCACAAATCATTTTCTCCTCCATGGTATTATTAATTTTATTTTATTGTTTTATTTATTCTGCATAGTACGTTTTCAGCAGGAAACCTACCAAAATTTCAGACAAAACAGTTTAAATCTTCCAAAGACTATGAATCTTACATCGTAACCTTTTCAAAAGATAAGAATTAGGTAAACATTGAGGTTTCATCAAACTGGAATGTACTCTTCTGAAATGTATACTTTTCTAGTCTTTCAGCAGACTGCGCATCCTGGAGACTGACTGACCTGTGCTGGAGCAGCTGATGAATAGTTTTGACATTCACCAGTTACTACCATCTTCCAGCATATAAATCCAGGAAACAGTTGGATTCAGCTACTGGAGTTCTTCCTCCAGCCAGATGACCACTGGCTTCAGGAGCCAACCAACAGAAACTGACACTAAAGTATGACCGCTAGCAAAAGAGGAGAGAAGCTACCCCACTTCAACAAACTTCAAGCAAAAGTTTCACAGGAAAGAGAAACAAACAAACCCCCAAAGCATTAAGACCATCCTGTCAATTTCCGCTTTCCCACCTCACACTAAACTGGACTGAAAGAACCGGTTAACGCAAAAAAAGGGAGGCAAAATCAAAATGCAGCACCATGCCATACCACCAATGCCAAGAAATGTTGGTGGATCTGACCTTTGCTGCCCTCACTACTCTTCACACCTTGCTGGTGCTCAGTCCCTACCATGTGCCCCTCCGAAAACGCCACTAGCACAACCGTACGCACTCAGAGCCAGTACACGGCAAAGGGGGACGAGGCCCTGGCGGACCCCTCATCCCCAGCCCAGCGGCCCCGCTGCTCCTCCACACCCGACAGCCATAGCTGCTCCTGGGGTGACGGCCGGCGGGGAGCCTCTTACCTTGTTGGAGTAGGGCGGTTTACTCAGGTTGATGCCGTCGCGGATGAGCTTGTCCCGGATCATGATCTTCAGCTTCAGCCTGGGGTACACGGCCAGTCCCCCGCCGCCGGCCGCCCCCCGCCGCCCGCCGGGCCGGGCCCTGAGGGCCGCCCCCCGCCGGGGCTCCTCCGGCCCCCCCGCCCGGCGGGGGCAGCGCCCGGCGGGGGCGGGGGGCGGTGGCGGCGGCTCCAGGGTGAAGTAGAGCCCCGCCGCCCTCTCGTCCGCCTCCTTCAGCCGCTGCACGGCTTCGTGGATTCGGCGCCGGTGGTGGGGCACGGCCACGCCGATGGCATCCAGGTCCGGGTCGCCGATCTGCTTGCAGACCTCCAGGTCGTCGTAGCCATTATCGACGAAGGACTCCGCGTACTGGGGGAGCTGCAGGGTCTTCAGCCACTCGTAGACTATGTTGGTGCACATGCTGCCTCCAAAATAATAACGATTCCAACTTTCAGCACCGAAGCCAGCCTCCCCCTTTCCACTTTTCGCCAAAGGAAATAAAGCCACAAAAACTGCGATGCAAGTAAGAGGTCTCAAAATCAAGGTCAAGAAAACATCCACCAGGAAAAGAAAAAAAAAACCCTTAAAGCAGATCAGTAGGGCAGCGCAAGCACTGCTGAGCGAACCCCTCCTGCTTATTCCTCCTCCTGTTTTCTTACTACCAAGTACAGCCGCCTTCTGCCACGGGAGAAGGGAGGCTCGGACTAGAGAGAAGCAAAATATAAGGGTGCATCCCCTAAAATCCCAGGTCGCTGCTGCACAACATCCACCCACTTTTCTCTGGAAGTAATTCGCAGTCGCTGTCTTTTTTTTTCCTTTCTTCCTTTCGGTGTTAGTTTCTGTTTCTGCTTCTGTCTCACCTTCCTGCGCTCTGTCGCATGATGAATCTGTTTACTATAAGTAGCTGCTTTGGTACACGATGGTGTCGGGGGAGAGCCGAGCGCAGGATCCCGCACCGTCGCCCAGCGCGGGCAGGGGTGCCGGTGTGCAGTGCCCTCCTCTCCCGTGCCTCTCCCAGCAGCGGGCGCACACGGAGGCTTTTGCTTTCCTTTTAAACGGCTCTTTTCGGATTAGGAGCAAAACACAAGGAAGGAAAAAAGAAAAAAAAAATAATCCCACTCACTTTTCCGAGTTACTTTCCCAGTTTCCCTTCATCCCCGGAATGCTGGTTAAATGCGCTTCGCCGACAGCGAGACCAGAAACTGCTTTCCAATCCCACTTTCTCCGCGCTGATGCCGGCGGTGCCCTCCTGCCCCAGCGGGGCACGCAGCCCTCCTGCCGGCCCGCACAACTTTCCCCGCGTTCCCCTATCTCCGCTGGCGCTGCCGCCGCTGCCCGCAGCCGCCCTGGGGAGGAGGCGGCAGCGGCGGAGCCGTGCGGGCGGCCGGCGCTTCGTGCATCCTCCGGCAGCAGCGGATGAGCCGATCTGCGGCAGGTCACCGGCGCTGCCCCCGCCTTCCCCGGATGCCGCCGGAGCTATCCCTTCCCTGCCACCGGTACCCGGAGCGGTGCTCCCCGCCCGGGTCCTCACTCCCCTCTACCCCGGAGGCGCCTGACGCGCCGCCCGCAGATCTCCTCGGGCTCCTCCCGGTGCGGCTTCTCCCCGCTCCTCCTCCGCGCCCGCCACCCCGCTGCCAGCCCCCTGCCCCGGCTCTCCCCGAGGCCTTTCTAACTTTCCCCGCCGGCCGCCCGCGGTCTCTGCCGCCGGCCGCTCGCCTACCCTGCCCTGCCCTGCCCTGCCCGACCCGCTGGGGGCACGGGGAGGTGGCGTGCGGCCGGCCGGGGGCAAGGCAGCCCGGCCGGGCAGCGGCTCGGGGCTGTCACCGCTGCGCAGTCTCTGCGCCGGGCTTGCCGTGCCCCGTTCCCCGCGGCAAGGGAACGCCGAGGGGGCACGGCCCGGGGAGCTGCCCCCCGGCGCCCTCGGGACAGCCGGACCGACGGCGGCGCCGGCTGCCCCGCGGGGGCGCGGAGCCCTTGGCGGTGGCAGGGGGGACCCTTGGCGGGGCGGAGGGGCTCGGAGCGGTGCTGCCCCGGGAGGCGGCGGTGCCCCGGGAAGCGGCGCGGGCAGGCGGGAGGCGCCGGCCCCGCTCCCCCCGCGCCGCCGGCGCTGCCCGGGGCCGCTGAGGCGCCGCGCGCTGCCCGCCAAGGCCGGGCTCGCAGCGCCCCCGCCGGGCCGCCGCGGGAAGCGCCGCCAGCCCCGGCCCGGCCCGGCCCCGCCGCTCCCCTCGCCGAGCCCAGCGGGGTGAGGCGGGCACCCCCCCCTTTATGATTTAAAACTGCTTGGAACTTGGTTCCTTGCGAACATGCCTCCCCGTGCGGGCTGGGGGCAGCTGGGCACGGCTGGGCACAGACGGTGAGGCACCCACAAGCCTCCAGCAGCACAGGGGTGCCGGAGGAGGGGCACGCTCCCTTTTGTAATTTGGTGGGGGGAGGTTATTCGTAACAGGTTTCCTGAAAGGACCTTTCTGAGCGGAGTTAGGCACACGTTTGTCCTCAGGCTTCATGGGGTTGGCCACAGGATTGCACAGCACAGCGGCGTTCTCACAGAAAGCATTGCATTGCAAGGTGTTTGGAAAAGGTTAGCGACTTACCAGCGGTTAAAATGTAGCCTCTGGGTAGAAAGCCTAGGGATCACAGGTTCGTCTGCTAAAGAGGGAGAAAAGGAGGAAAAGCATTTTACTCCTTTTAAAATCTCCTTCCATCCTTTTTTTTTTTTTTTTTTTTTCTGAATCTTATTTTCTTTCCAGAACGCATAATATGTCAAACCCTCTTCTCAGCCCAGAGACAGATTGAAGCGGCAATTATCTTCTCTTCACAGACCCGGTGAAAGACTGACAGCACCGGCAAAATTAGCAAGGAGGTTCTGTGATCTGGAGCTGGAACTGATGGTGTGAGTGGCAGGTAAAACTGACTGATGCAGCCTCTATTCATCGGTCTTATTGACAATACATGCAGAATTATGTCATTTTTATATGTGCATTTTGGAAGGGTCTTGAAAGGCTTTTAAGGTATTGCAAATGTTATGATTCAGATGTGCTAGGTAAAAGGGTAAGACCCTTCTGACGGGACGGCAGAAGTGGTGCATCCCCATGGGACTGTGGAATCTGGCAGAGGTTACAACACTGTGAAACTTTCTGGTTGTGTTTGACACTGATTTTGGTTTCACAAAATTAGTTCATCTGTTAGCAAATATAGTGAAGTTTTATGTGACTTTGAAATACAAAAATAAACAGCAATAAAAATGAAATGTTATGTCCGCCTTTAAGAAAGAAAATCAGAAGTCCAGGAAATAAAAGACTGATCACCTCACCTCAACCCCCCAGGTAAAATCTGGGGCAAGTCTTTGTGAAGACTTACACGAAATTTTGGTGGGTAGTTAAGAAGGAGTGTTCCTCAGGGGTTGATTCTGGTTCCAGCACTGTACAACATCTTCACTGATACTTCCAGTGAGGAGGTGAAATACAGACTCAGGGAGTTCCCCAGACAACACCAAACTGGGGGCAGGGGGGAGGGTAGTCAATGTGTCAGGAAGGTAATTCAAGAGTAAAGAAGGAAGAAAGTAAAAAAGTGACAGAGTAGAAAATGGAGGCATGTTTTGATTCATAACAGCAAACTCAGTTTGAAAAACTCCCTTATGTACTTTTTATTAAATGCAGTGATACTATTCAGGAACCCTTACAGTTGTTTATTTTTCTACCTTCAAGACTTATTTGATTTTTGACACATTAAGGAAGGAGCGTGGGCATTTGCTCTGGATACCTGACTACTGTTCACCGTTTTGAATCATACAGTATTTGATGGTTGAAACAAAACTAGACAAGAACACAAACACTTTGAAGAGTACTCCCATGGTGGATGCGTGTGAGGAAGACTCTGAAATGATACAATTCCATCAAGATATTTGTGAAGGTGTTCAGGTAGAACAGGAAACCCAGATTCACACACAGAATGAGTACCCTATGATTATGTTGCAAAGAATAATGTGCAATGAATGAATGAGTGGAAGCTTATATTTCTGTGCTTTTTAAAAAGAAGTGAACCAGACTCTCAAATATTTTTCTCAGGTTTCCACTAGGGCACAAGGTGAATAATTCACTAGAACTGCTCATGCACAATGGCAAATGTTTGCGGAACCAGGCTATTAGTTAAGTAAATAGAGCTATTTATACTTGTGTGTAAAATGTTGCAATGGTATACATTGTATGTGGTATACATTGACAAAGAGTCCAGAGAGAAATAACAATGACTATGAGAGAAGGTTTGAATATATCCAATATCTTTTCCAAATTGTTAATCCTAAAAAATATACAGCAACATAACTCGGCATCTAGAGGAATATTTGCCAAAGTAAACTGTGCAGAGAAATAAACTTAGACCTTCAAAAACTGGTATACATCATGTCAATTCCCACAGCAGTACAAATCCTAATGGAAAGTACTACCTTTTAAGTGTTCTGTAGATTGACATTTCCTCATTAGAAAATCAGAGGACCATTATTTAATCTTCTTTCATAGAAGATTAGGAAAATTTAGATTGGAAAGAACCCCTGGGAGTCACCCAGTCCCACACCCCACTCAGAGCAGACCAAATTGCAAACTCCGATCAGGTTGCAGATGGGTTTGCCCCATTGACTTCTGAAAATCCGCAGGGGTGGAGGTTCCCCAGCCTTTCTGGGTGGTCTCTTCCAGCACAGACCCACTCTCACCATGAAGAATCTCTTCCTCTTGTCTGGTCAAAGCAATTGTGACCTTGTCTCTTGTCCTTTTGCTGAGCTCTTCTAAGAATGCTTTGGTTCTGTCTTCTCTATGGCTTTCCCCACAGGCAGTGAAAGACTGCAGTTTGGTTCCCTTTCCCTTTTCATCTGTATGATAAACAAAACAAGTTCTCCTAGCCTCTTCTCACATTTTGTCAGCAGAAAAAAAATTGAAAACATGCTGTTTGTGAGGTAAGTAAAAGTTTTATCACAGAAAAGGAAAAAAACCCAAACATAAAAAGGAGATTAATGAGAATATTGCAACCAGGAATTTATATGAAATTTAAATGTTAAAATAGAACTGTTTACAAAACAGATTTATCACTTAGAAGTTTATGTAAACAAAGCAATGTTGTAATTATAAAGGAAACTTTAAAATATACAAAAATATGACCCCACTCTAAATTTACTCACTATGTTTGTAATAACTTAATGCTCACTGAGACTATACAACAGGGAATGTAAAAGGATCTAGCTGATGAAATATCCATTTTTCTTTGTTGTGAATATAAAATTAGTTTGGATTTGAGAGTGCATTTGCAACAGAACATCTACTTTATTTACTGTGATTCTCCTTTCCCATAAAAATTTACAGGCATTACTTTCAGTTCACTTTTTAAATGAGATAGATAAAGAAACCAAATAGAAATGGGAATAAATATCCAAATCAAAGCTATTGTTTTCATCAGACCAAGTTCTTTAACAAGAATTCAGTCTAAAACGTATCCTCTTTTTCCTTAGTAACAGAAAGAAAAAGTATAAGAGCCTAACTTCTTCTCAGACTAGCTAATTCTCCATTAACCAGTCAACTTTGAACACTTTATTTTTGATGTCACAGTCAATGAGAAGGTAAATGGGCTTTCACAAGTGTTACCTTCTTGGCCTTTTGTAACAAAGATTCTATCCTGAAAGAAAACAAAATTATCCTAAACCAAAACAAAAACACACTTTATTCCTAAAAATGTATTGTGACTGCTACTTTACCAGCTGCTGACAGACACCTATTTTCATGAAGCAATGGTTCCCTGTAATAATTTGGGGTGGGTTTGTCTTTACAAAGATAAACCCCTGACCAACTCTCATTGCTACTAGCTTTGAGCCAGAAGGTAGTGCCGATATGGTGTGTACAGGGTTGAATTTTACCCAAACTCAAAACATTTTGCTTCACACTGAATGCTCTGTTAAATTAACTGCTTATTGTAGGTTAATATAAGTAGAAATCCTGAATTATTACTAATAGCTGCATTCTTACTACTCCATAAATTGTGGAAGTCCCTAGAAATACCAGCTGAATATCAGCACAGTGGATAGAAATCTTAATAAATATTTAGGCCCTCACAATTTTCAATCTAGTGCTTCCATGTGATACTGTCCAGAAATCATAATGAAAAAAAAGCTTAAAGCTTTACTCTCTTGGTCACTTATTTCTGTTTCCTTTTATCTATGAAGTTCCACTTACTCTTCTTCATCAAGAAGAGCTTCTTCATCAGACACATGCACAAATCATGAAACAACAATCTTTACGTGGATTTCAAGTAGGATTTCTTTTTCCAGTGAGAAATTTAGTTTAAAGCATTAGGTAATGCCTAACAAAATTGAGCTCACAGTCAGTATAGTCATATGCCTTAAAGAAATATGTTGTGAAAATCCACAAACATCAAGCACCAGGTTCCCAGGAAACCAAAAGGAAGAAAAGGATTTAATAAAATGGGCAGAAATTAATCCATAATTTCTAACTAACCTGTGGAACTTGCCCTAATACCTGCGGCAGTAGCTATAATTACCAGTTGTAATTTCTGTGGAAGAGAAAGCATACGTCAGGGAAGGAGAGAACCCTTCAACCCTCCAGAAATTATCCTCTTCCTTCCAAAAGGGTCCTCCAGTGTCCTAGGACCGCAAGACAGTATCCTGACCCTGGGGGATATTAGGGAAAAACCCCCACCATTCAGTTCAGACCAGCTGAGCCTTCACACTGCTCCCAGAGCAGTGTCACCCATTCGTCATACAGAGCTTCATCAAAGCTGTGCTGTGACAGACAGATCCTAGCTTCTCTTATGTTTGTTTTTACTCTGATTCTCTTCAGCAACCTGTAGGAAAAGGTGCAGATTTATAAAGTGATTAGGGGAAGATAGACAGAAAATAATAAGATTTTCAAAATTACTCAAAACACAGACTCTCTTAAGTAAATATGCATTTAAACTGTATTCTTAAACTTCTTTCTGTTAGGTACATAGCTGATAGTAGAGACTGGTTGTTCCTATTACCTGCTAACATGTGTTCATTTTCCTCACTCCATGGGCTCTTTCTCTGACTACTCCATTCTTCCATCCTTTCTTCACATCTATTATCCAAACCAATTTTCTGCAGTTCTGTCTGCCTCATGGACTGTGTTATTTCACCATCTCCTATTTCCACAATTCCTCCCCTTTTCCTTTACAACATCCCTGCTGAATGGCTTTTTTGTTCACACTTCTCACTTCCAGTTATTTTCTCCTTCTCTTACTATGTCCAGATCTAATTCTTTCCCTCTACATCTCCAACAAAAATCGGTAAGTTGGAAAACTTCCTTGTAATCTTTTTCCTGTTCATAAACTTATTTTTTACTTAGGCACCTGCTACCTAGACAGAATATTGAGCTAGGGGGACTTGTTGTCTGATTCAGCATGGCCATTGCTACATATGGTTTTCATGAAGGGTGAAAGCACCATCCTAGCTTTGCCTTTCTCTCCTGAGCTCAGCCACTGTAGATGTTATAGACACACAGAGCTTCCTGAGTGGCACTTCAAACACAAGGTGTTAAAGCAAGAGCTGTGCAAGGTGGAAATCATCAAGAGCAAAGAAGAAAATACTTACTCTGTTTCTTGAGGGTCATCGAACATAAAGTGCTTCCTTGCAGAAAAAGGCATTATTATCAAGGTGGCTATCAGGTAAAAATTATTGGAGTGAAGTAGTACTGCAGTTACTGAAGGTTAGTAGTCATGATTTGTCCTCTTATGGACCTGAATCCGTCACATCAGCAGGACCATAAATCCTGGAGGTAGAGAAGGAACCAGCTGGCATGAAAACATGGATCAAGTATGTTAGATCATCTGGAACAGCTAAGGATTTGGCTCCTGGATTTGAAATAAAGAGTCCTGATACTGCTGAGACTGTGAAGAAGCTCCACCAAAAAAAATAGAAAGCTCCCACTATGCCATTTCAAAACAAAGACAGGATAAATTGTGTGGATTTATGCAAAAGCTTTTCTCCAAATAATCAATGTTTGAAAGAATCAAATATTTCCTTAATTCCCCCCAGACAGCCCCATTCTGGATGAGTAATGAGAAATTAATCATCCTGTCAAAATAAATGCTACAAGACCTTTTAGTCATGCTCGCCCCTCTCTCCGTAATAGATTTTTGTCAGTCATTCAACTAGGTGTCCCAAAAGACAGCACTGCATCTCAGCTCCTTCCTTTTGTATGGTCTTTTTTTTTTTTTTTTTTTTTTTTCCTGTCTGGGACTCATTCTGACATTCCTTGATATGTCAGGAGTCAATCACACATCACAGGAGCCCAGCCCATCACACCCTCCTTGCCTCCACTGCCTGCTACAGCACCATGCAGCACCAGCTCTTCATTAAGTCTGTGTTGATTCCAGTCTTCCTGCAGCTGATACCCAGGATCTTCCTGACACAAGCAGACACAGCTGGTGCATCTATGGGGTTTTAACTGCTTAGATGGATAAATACAAGGCTAGTAGAATATAATAAGGTCAGGGAATTAACAAGCAAAAGTTCTCACAGTCATATGAGTTCATTTACACCACATATTTCTGCTAAAGTTGATATAACAGTATAATTAGAAATGTGAGTAAGAAAAGGCTAACAGTAACTAGGGTTTTCTGTTCCTTTGAGTCATGACAGCTAAAAGAACCTGGAGTTTTTCTGTTGATACAAAATCAGGATGATGGGTTTTATCTCCAGGGAACACATCCATTTTATATTTTTGATGTCTTACATTTTAAAGCCTTTTCAACAACCAGTAGCTCAACAGAAGGTTTTTTATCCTTGTATTACTGGGTCTTTATTTCTCTACAGCATGCGTGCAGTTTCCGTTAATTTACAAACACTTTCAATAGAGTGAACTATCATCTATCTTTAATTATCAGTTTATATTTCAAGAAAATCTGGGAAGACTGCTGAGGGGTAGAGACCTTGGCTGCAGAAAGAAAGACAGATCTGAGAGTTAACCTCTGTACCTCTGGTGGGAGAAGACAAGAGAAAAATGAGTTACAAAGCCAATAACTTTCTAATTTAAAAAATACTATATGTGCAAATCACTGATGCTTTTTAACCCTGAAAGTGTTGGCAGGGGGATGGAGAAACGTTTTCTTTCCTTCCAGGCTTCTGTAGACTTGCACATCTTACCCACTTCAGGTGAGAGTGCACTATAGGAGTGCACTGTTGTAGAAGTGAAAAGGGGCTGCACACATGACATGATCCAAGCTGTGACATCAACTCTGATCTAGACATGGGTCAAACCTAGTCCAGAAATAGCCTCATTGACAACACCTTGTCATTTGTCAACATCCTGATTCTTGTCATTGTTTCAGGCTGTCACATTCAGAAGACACAGTTTTAAGCCTATAGCTCTTTTTGAGTTTCTGGGAGAGGTTATATCTCAGCTTGGTGGACCAAGGACATTTCTGATCTCTCAGATGTCCAGGTAAATTCTCCAGCTATGTCACAACCTCTTACCAGAGTAGAATTTGGGGGGGTTCAATTAATTATCTTTGCATTAAATCATATGGTAGGAACAGCAGTCACACAGCTTGGAAGACAGCTATTGCGGATGTCAACCAAAACCTCGATTCAGATGTTTGAGAGAACAGGAGTCCAAAGTATGTCATGAAGCACACCCACCTCTCCATCTAATAAGCCTCTGCAATCTTGCTAATGATTTGAGACAGGCTAAATCATGTCCTCACAGTTCAAGTCCCTGATTTGTATCAAGAGTCAAGGTTTGATCTAAAGCTGGCATAATGATGAATTAGCTTATTTTGGATTAATCAAGTATTAGGGCAATTCCTGTTTCATTCAAGCCCAGTTGAAGACCAGGTAGAAGATTAATGCATCTTTGTCTCTGACCAGTCTTAGCCTTAAAAAACCAGCATTGGTTCAGGCTGGTCAGCTGAAGTGCTGAAGTGTCAGAAGTATCCTGAAGAGATGTGCTGTAATGAATAATTTTTCCTCTTTACAGAAAGTATAAAAAGCCAATCACTTTCTAGTGATGACAGTCAGTAAGTTTGCGAGGCAATGTGTAGTTTACCTTTCCATTAGCAGGCATGTAAGATACTGTTGTGGACATTCCCTGTCTTTTTACAATAAAACCTCACCTTACAGCAGCAAAAATCAAGCCAAAGGAAGCTTCATCAGCTCCAGCCCAGGCAAAATGCCCTACCTTCAATGAAGGGTTCATGGGTTTTGTGTTACAAGCTTTTAACAAAATCCCATTTCACACAAATGAGCTCCTTTGCTTTCAGAAAAAGATAGTCCTCTATGGATGCTTTCAATCAGAGCTTTTAAACTCTAAAGTCCCTATTTCATGGATATTTTCTCCCTTAGGCACTGCTGTGCTGAGCTACCCACCGCCTGTCTACTGTAATTTTAGGAGGGATCCTTGGAAGTGGCACATTTTTGAAGTTACATAAGAGCAAGAGAGATGCTAAAGATTTTTGTGAATTAGATAAGGAATACAAAATGGAAGATCCTATCAATGAGATCAAAGAAAACTGTAGAAGTGGAACATATCTGTCTCTGTGTTCTGTCTAGTAATTCCACCCTAACGCACATGAATGTAAATTTTAATGAATAATTAATTTAATGAAAAATTTTAAATGAAATTTTGAGGGCACTTTGTACAAAGCATGTAGATAAACCTTTACTGTGCTAGAAGACTTCGCTGAACTTCCAGAATAAACTAAATCTGAACACTGGCTTACTCCTAATTGAGGTGTTTAGCAATGAACAGTGTTTACAGATGCCAGACCAATGATGTTGAGGGCTTTCAGGGCTCCAAAAAGTAAAGATAGAACACCATATTATCTTCATTTTGCCTCTGCCTGAAGTACAAATAGAAAACTGTGTCTTTTTCCACTGCACACTGAAAACATTTAATGCTGTTCTTTTAATATGGTCTAATCTGACCTATGTTCCTGCAATTCCCCTGAGATGTAACACCCTTAAAACATTGCTGCTGCAGTTGTCAGTCAAAGATGTGGCTTCAAAAGTGCTAATTCTGATAGCTGTTTAAAGACATTAATCCATTAACATATCACAACTGCTTGTCACACATGCTGGTTTATATGCTGAAACAAATATAAGGAAGGACATTTTGCTTTATTTGCTTACCTTCCCCTCAAGGAGTGGCAGACACCTCACACTCATGGCATTGCAAATCCACTGGAAATCATCACACAGAGATGGCACCAGTGTATGTGGTCCCTCCCTATTTGCATTTAATGTAATTGTATTGAAAGTTTGCTGTAGCAAGATCTTATTACAGCAAAAACAAACAAAAAAGGGAACACACTGAGAAGGAATATTTACTATTGCTTTGGCAGTGCACAGTTCAACTTAATTTTGAAGATTTTAATTTCATGAGGGAGAATGTAAAAGCTTCCTTATTTCCTCAGATTTTTACTGCTAGAATAAACAAGAAAGAGAGAGGTCTTGCAACAATCATTCTTGACAGCAGTGCACTGTAAAAATGATGATAATATTTAGAAACTGGTAATGCCAATATCAGTTTTATACTTTACAATGGGAACACCACAAATACATCTGCTTCTGTTAATAGCAATGCTAGTGAACCAACGCAAGTGACTGAAGTGTAGCATTCTGAAGATAAATGAAGTGAATGAAGCATAATAAATTCAATTCTGTTTTGCTTTGAATTCTTTTGTTTTCTCTATCATAAACATTTTTTCAAGTTTTTCAAGGGGTAACCCAGCAGTTTAGTTAATTTTATTTTTATTCTTGGTTGCAGAACTAGCTCTTGCAGACTGCACTGCCTAACCTAATGTCGTCAGCAAATTATCTCAAGTACATCTTGAGCAGTTCTGCATATTTCAGCACAAGTTTTCTTTGAAAAGATGACTTACGTAGACCCATCTGCAAGAAGAAGCTCATTTGGTGAGTTTGACTTCAACAGACACTTGAATGTCTTACAAAATAGAGGCAGGCTCTGAACCTGAAGTAATTTCCTTTTTGAATGCTGCTAGATGATTGTTATTGAGGAGGGAAGGAAGGAGGGGTAAAGCATGCCTGGAAAACATTATTGCTGGTCACTAGCCTGAACTGCTTTGAGGAGAATTGTTCACTCACTTGAGCAGATATTTTCTCCAAGTATTGCAGAGATCATACAGATTTAAAGCACTTTCAGATCTAGTTTTTGGCTCTGTTTAGCCATCTCCATTTTTTCAAAGTAACACTCAGACCACTACAGAGACCACAAATAATTATTATTCATAGTTTTGAGCAGTTGAAGAGTAATTACTTGAGAATTAATTCATTAAGTGGCCTGCCTATTATTCTTTGCCTCTGTAGCAATCATTGTGTTTTCAATCCAGAATATTCAAAAATCATGAACTATGTCTGATGTTTGGTTCCTCCTTTTCCTTCCTTTTTTTTTTTTTTTTTTTTTTTTTTAAGAAGGAAGGGTAAGATTTTCCCAAAATCACTTGCTTTGGTGATTGGAGATTGGAGTTTCAGTAAACTTTGGTAAACTTTGCACTGCCAGCAGTGCAGGTGGCATCTCAGCACAGCGGAGTAGAAAAACCTCCCTCAACCTCTTGATACAGCCCAGGATATGGTTAGCATTCTATTGCTGTAGTCACTACAAACAGTAAGATATTACTATATTAGCAATTGTTTCTGACTTTATTGTTTCCCATTTGAATGCCAGAATAAACACCCAGAGATCCCAAATAACGGCAGGAGTGAAACTCTGAACATTTGATCCTGCCGTGGCCGTGGCAGGCTGTGCTAAGCTAAGGCCACCCCACTTTTGGGTCAACCCCATGGATGCTCAACACAGACACAGGGCTCTGTCTGTGTAGCTGTTCATGGGAAAGGATGGAAATAAGCATTCCTGCTTCCCTGCCTTCCCTCCACCACAAACAGCCTGGCAGTCATCTGAGTAGCAGGGACCTGTCATGCCTGCCTTCATCAATAACAAAATTAAAATCTTGATTGCCATTAAAGAAGCTTTTTTTTTGCATTTTTGTTAGGCTGTAACAAGCATTTCAACTGTTCATTTGTGTTAATGTTGCAAGATAGGGTGTAACCTGTAGACTAACTAATTAAATGCTCTTTGATTTTGAGTGAAGTGTTTGGTACAGTCTAGACAACAGAGTCTAATTAGCGCTGGATGTTTAATGGAACTAAAGACCCATGAAAAGCAAAAGGTGTTGAAATAAAAAGTCAGTGAGAGAGATGTGAAGATAAATGGGAGTGAAATAAGAAAGAAAAAAACCCCTTTGCTGTGCTAGAAATACCATTCCCTCAGAAAAGAAACACCCTATATTAATTATGAAAATTTGAAAAAATCTCATCAACTCCAACGTCCAGCTGTTTAGGGTAGTATAATGGAAAGCTATCCAAAACACATTATGTCAGCAAGCAACAAATTAAGGCATTTCACACTATCTCACTGCATTCAATTTCTTCCAGGCAACAAATTCACCCCAGTATTTTTACAATGGAATAAAAACTCTGTGTGTATTGCTTTGTGAGGTATGATTCACAGCCTCTCAGCAGGAAATTGAATGTTTGCCTTAGCAGCACCTTCTTCTGTCTGTAAATGTAGCCAATTTGTCGTTTTCCTTAGCTGAAAAAAATGTGGATGCAACTTTCTACTGGTACATAGTTAAGTCCACAAATAAAAAAAAATAAAAATCCCAATAGATTGGTTTACTATGTAGCTTTAAACCAATAAACTTTTATTCAATGCATGTGTTCTCTCTAAGAAGGGATTAAGCTGAATAGTTTAGGATGAACAAAGCCAGATTGCACCCCCAGCTCTGCACTAATTCCTTGGTACTATCATCTGCTGAAGACCTGGGAGGAAGCTGTACCAAATCAATGCTAAAAGCTATAACCCATTTAGTTTTTCAGTACCTCTCATTCCCAGGAACCCCCTTGTTTTGCAAAGAGGAGTTAGTTTTAGTTTTAGGTTTGGTGGCACACTTTGTTTTCTTCTCTTTTCTTTTAGGGCTTTTCAGTGTATTTTCAGTTTATTTTTTCTGAAGGAAAGAAAGTGAAAAATGGAGTCAGGAGGCCGGTTATATATTGTATGTACACTACCAATACTAGTTCCTGAGCAGGATGTAAAAAACCCCAAAGCAACCAAACAAAACCCCCCACCAAAACATAAACAAACCCAAAGAAATCAAACACCCAAAGCAATTGCAGTACAAAAACAGATGCCTTAATCCTGCAGCAGCATGTCAGTAAATTTATAACCCAGCCCCTGCTTTCTGAGAAATAACTTTTGCCTAGTGAGGTACAGCATCCCTGCCTGGTGGATGCACTGGGGCAAGGATCCCTCCAAGAGCAAAGCTTTCTGAGGAGGGATGTGTGCCCTGTGGTCTGTGGCAGACTGCTGGAGAGCAGGGCCAGTGCTATGCAGAAGTGGCACCTGGCCCCTGTCAGACATGAAGAGCAGTAGCTTGAGCAGCTCAGACTTTGTTTAGCTGTCATGGGGCAGGAATAAGAATGGCTCAGTGGTTCTGGAAACCCCGTCCTGCCTCTGAGCTCTGTGGCTTTTCTCCTCACACCTCATTGCCCATATACAGTGTCAGGCAATGTTTGCCTTTACACAAAGCCACTGTACCCCCTTCCTTCTCTTCATAACATAGAAACCAGGACAATGTATTCCCGAGCTGGGCTCCTGTCCAGCAGTGAAGCATGCATCCTGGGACAGACCTAGTAAATCATGGCCAAGGCTGCTGGGCAGGGTTTGCTCATGATCCCCAGGATAAACTTTGATAAACTTGGTAGAGATTAGCAAATGCTTGGTGGGCATCACAGAACAGCCTTGGAATACGGAAACTATTTTCCTTCTGATAAAAAATAAACAATATTAAATAAATAAAAAAATACGTGTCCCAGATATATCCATCAGTGTAGCTCACCTGCATACTGGAGATCATCCCAGGGGACCGGAATCAACCTGGTCCAAAGCAACCTTCCTGCCTTGGGTATAAACTGAAAATCAGATATTTAACACTGAGCATTTCTCACAACAAATATCTTTCTATCTTTCTATTACTACTTTCTAATGCAGCCATAACCACATTGCTCAGATGATGGGTTAAATGCTTTCACCTTCTCTACTTGTCAGTCCTGAAGCTACTGCTATTGCTGAGGAAGGAAAGAACTGACTCAGCAGTCACAGCAGCAGGGTTTCATATAGATCAGCACAGCACACAAGGTGGCACCATATGTTCCTGCCCTTCAGCATCTAACAAATATCAATTAATTCCAGCAGGCACCAACACAGAAGCAAATACTAATTAGAGATTTGGAGAAAGTGGTGGTATTAGCAGTCTAAATATTGGGGAAAATTCATGCTATGCTTAGAGGCATTTGAAGGAGGACAAACTGAAGGTCATTTGCGTATTTGCATTTAAAAAGCTGTGATAGAAGTCGGCCACCCCCCCTTTCCCCACAACATGCTAAACCAGAGTTAGATTGGATAGAGAAGATTTGGAAAACAGACTTAGAAACTCATATGGGGTACAATGAAGAAAAGGCTCTTGTGTGAGCGGATAAGAGAAAGAAAATACTGAGCTAAAACAAAGATACCTTCACTCTGGAGTTTTGTGGATGTCACAGAGCACCTTGGTGCTATTTATCCATAACTAATAGAATAACAAACAATCATTTCTTCAAAAGTACAAATTTATGTAATTTCAATTATTTTGGGGGATCCCTCCCTAGTTATATACAATAAATTTTAACTCAGCTTTACTGCAGTCTTTATAAAGCATTTATTCTCTGCAGCTGGGAAGCTTACCTGGGGACAAAAAAGAGGGGGCTTAAGAGCCCTTATATTCCCTAGATAGTGACAAAGCACAGATATATCTCACTTTCTTTTTTTATGGGATATTTATCATATCTACTAACAAAATCTGCTGTTTTCTTTGAAGTCTTTTAAGTACTGTGACTTGGTGACAGGACTGTACTGCCAACAGGAGAGCAGAAGTTGCAGGTAGGGGCTCTGTTTAAGTGAGCCCTAGCAGTAGATTTAAACACTGTAAGATCAAAGTTCAGCCTTGAGAGTTTGTGCACCCAAGCTCTTTCAAAGATTCCCATCCAGAGGATTAGAATATCCACAGCAGTGACATACTCTTCAACCTGTGCAGTTGATTTAAAAACAAACCAAACCAACCAAACAAAAAAACTCCAAAAAACCCCACCCAAACAAAAAAACCCATGAAAACAAAAAAACAAACAAGCAAACAAACAGAAAACACCACCAAAACCAATAAAAAGAATCGAACCCAACACAGATTTAAATGCAGGTCTATATTTTGAAAGGCAGCAAGAGGAAGCAGGGCCAGGGTGCCTAAAGCCATGGAAAAGTACCTTTCATAACACTGACTTCTACTTCATGGAGCCATTGACTCTTGTGAAATTCCACCCCACCACCTATAACCTCTCAGACTATTTCTACTGCAATGTATGCTGGCAACCATAACTATTTGCACAGAAAAAAAAAGAGAGTAAGGAATAATTACTGAGTTTCCAGGTGTATTTTCATAGAATTTAGAGGTTTTCTTTTCCTCCAGTGCCAGTGCAAAGTCTCCCTAAGTCTCTGGAGATCAACACCATAAGTATTTCTTTTGGAGCAGAGGAAAATCATACTACTGGTGGCTCTCCTGTGTCCATCAACTATTCTTTGTTTTCCAAGGTAGGCTAGTGCAGTCCTTTGTTTTTCTGTTTAGTTTTGTTTTCAATTTTTTCCTCTGTATAAACTTTGTTAATGCTGGAGGTGAAATGACAAAGAGCTAGTACAAGCTTAGAAGGTGAGAAATGTGGAAAACTTTACCCCAAGGCTGTTTTTCGTGACTGATTAAGTAGAAACAACTGAAGCAACAAGACTACTGCAAGGTCTGCATGTCATCTGCTCTTCAAATGGATTAGTGCTGAGAACGAAGAAATTAAATGGATGGAACTCAGAAAGGTAGAAAGTATCCTGGAACACTGCTCACGGAATTATTTTAAATGAAACTCCTCAAACTTGAGTTAGTATCCGGTATTGGGTGTTTCTGAAGTCACAGCTGCTTCTTTATGAGGAGGGAGGCAAGGGAGGGGGAGACTTCAGAGCTCCTGTTTGTGCTTAACTTGCCACAGCACCACCAGGTCTCCAAAATGAAATCACAGCCCCAAAATACGGCCTTTTCACTGTCCATCAGTTCACATTCCTTTGAAGACTGTGAGTGGCACAAGGTCACCCAACTTCAAAAGGCATATATAAAGCCCATTAAATGCTTACAGGAGAGAAAGCACTGAGGGGTTTGGGAAACTTCTGCACCAAGGGCATTCACAAGAACACAGCACCTCCTAATCCTGAAAAATTGAAGGGCATGTGAAACACGGCTTCAGGACATTTTAGTGGTTAGACAAAAATGCAGACAAAATATCAAAACAAATTGCCAGTATACCCGTAATTTACTATAGTTTCCAGTGCATTTTTCTTTTCCTCCCTCCTTGCCTTTCTCAGCCTTGTGGCTTCTTGAAGAATTTGCCTATCAAATCATCTACCTTAATGGCCTGACTTTGTGCCATTGTCACCATCAGCATTTTCCTCTTCACCTTAACAGCCCAGCACTGACTTTCTTCTAGCTCAGGTCTTTCCTGAGGAAAGTCCTGAATCCAAGGACTCTAAAATTCCCTGCACTAAGCTTTGCTGGACTTTTGAAAGAGCAGGTAATATTCAGGTAATTTACTGAGCCCAACTGTAATGTCTGAAAAAAAAGACAATACTCAGAGGATGGCCAGAACCTGTTATAGATTCCTAAAACCATTTTATTCATGATCTAGACTGAAGAAAAATCTGAATCCTTGTGGGTAGGTCAAGTGCTTAGAGGTATCTGAGAAGTTCTGTGTGTCATATGAAAATAAAAAAAAATACAAAACCCAAAGCTAGAAGACAGTAATGGATGCTAACCACACAGGACAAACCAGTAAGTACCCTTGCAGTCACACATTTTGTGTTCTAAAGACCAAAATACCCTCACTGGGGTTCTTAAAAAATCCTAGCCTCGAAGTCTGGCCTCCATGTATGTTTCGTCCTTAGTGGAAGACAATGGAGAAACTTGAAGAGTCAAAAGACTCGTAAGCAATGAACGAAAAAAATTAATTTCTCTGGATATTCTGCTCTCAGGAAGGTGAAATTCAATAGTAGAAAGTGAATGTTTGTTGTTGGGGTTTTTTTGTTTGTTTTTTTTTTTCTGCAAAGACTCATCATTTGTGATAGAAACACTAAAATGCTTAATCCTAATAAGACATGGCTCTATGATATTTGGTAAATACGTGATATGGAAAGAAATTACATTAGTGCTTTATTTGTCCATCAAAATTCTTAAGATACTTTTCAGGCTTTGAAAGAGTCTCATGGGAGAGTTTGGTAGAAAGAAGGATGATGCTTTTGTGATCCAACTGACAGCTGGAAAGGCAGCAACAATTTTCCTGTTGAATTCAGGCTGCTGTATGATAAATGCTGTTTTAAATTGAAACCTTGATATATGAATGTAAATCGTTTGCAACAAGAAAAGCATCGCTGACCAAAGGACATGTGCTAGGAGCACAGGTTATCAAAACAATATCACCCCAGTCCCTCTGTCTTTAGGAATTCTGTATGTAACAACAAATCAAAGGAAAGGTTTGATTCCTCTTATTTTGTGAACAAATTGTAATTTGCGTCTGTAGAGTCCAATGGTTTTGGAATTGGGATTTGTATTTGGATCAGAAGAATGGGCACTCAGCTCTGCGCAGTGGCATGGGGGGAGTGCCTGTGTTTTGTTTCTCATTAGTCATGGAGTTTGAGGTTTGTAGCTCACTACAAAATGACACTGAGGTGACCAAAACATTTGCCATATTCAGAAATAAATACGCAAGCCAATTTTTTGACCTCTTGTCTGGAGAAAGGGGTAAATGAAACTTTTCCACGCTCTGTATAGTTCTGGGAGGTGCTGGGATTTTAATCACCTGTGTAAGGACCTCAATCAATAAATTGCAAGACAAAGGCAAAAAGAGAGAAAAAAGCAAACAACCGTCTAGCACAGAAAGCACTGCTGAGGCTGCACTCAAAGTGCTTTTACAACATAAATAACAAAAGCAATTTTACAGCTTGGTGACTGAAGTGACATAGCTGTATGGAGCAATTATTAAAGCAGACAAAAAGCAGATTTTCCCATGGGGGTCAGCCTACACCCATCACTGGGGCTGTCGTGGGGTGGAAAACGGGACAGAGCATTTTACACCTGGCAGCAGGGTCTGGTAAAAGAAGGGCTCCTGATCTTCAGAGTGAGCTTTAACCCCTATTCATGGTCTTTAAAGTTAGGGAACACTGAGGGAATTAGTGAAAATCAAATAATTTGCTAAACCTTGTCTATTCAATTCAGCAAATGCTTATCGAGGTTTGTTTATTTTCAGGCAGAAAATTATTGATTCAGGAGGATTAGTTGGGGCTAAGAAGTCAATGCCAGACTATGGAACTGGAGACAAAACCTGAATATAGCAGGATCTGAAGAAAGTCAGATTGGCAGAAACTGTAAAAGAGTGACAGGGTAGGAGAGTAGACAGGGAGCAGATTGCCCTAGAGGGAAGGGCAAAGCCTAGCAAGGCTACAGATGTTGGGAAACTGGGTACAACCAGCAAAGCAGGGCTAATAGGATCCTATGCAGACCTTCTGGGCTTCTCCTGGCACAAAGAGATGAGAGACAGCATGAGAGGTGTGAGGTGCTGCAGGGCAGAAGGAGCAGCAGGACAGGTGTGATGGGGACAGACTGCTGCCCTGGCCAGGGTCTGCAGTCCCCAGCAGCCCCCAGAGGCCAGTCCAGGACACTGGGGTGGGCTGGGGAGCAGCGATGGGGATGGACACTGGCTGAAAACCTGGTGTGTGGGAACAGGGGCAAGGAGAAAAGGTCTGCCTTGCAACCAGAGTTTCTCCTACAACACTCACATAAAGCAAAGCTATTTTGTCTTAAGTGGCTTATACTTTCACTTTTCCGACTAGGAATCCAGTCTATTCTGACCTGTTTGCCATGTTTCAGGTTAGCATGAAAATTACAAATCTTATCTACATAAAAGATAAAGGAGTGGCATAATTTAACACCTAAAATACAGCTTTCTATCATAGCTTTTTGTATTTCTGTTCAAGATTTGAAAGGAAAAAAAATCACTGCTCTGTTCTAAGCCGGTTTGTTTACCCTCTAAGGATTTCCTTCAGAATAAGCCACGCTGACCCATCTGCCCACAGATCTCTGTAGCCTGAAATGGATTAGTTTTCCACCTATCACTATGCCATCCTTTACGAAATTTACTAGAAATTTTTAAAAACAGAGAAAAGGGAAGTGGCAACTAGAAAACCTCCAAGATCTTTTCCTGGATTAATAGATATTGGGGAAGGTTTGATGGAAAATGGACAGCAGACACAGTTGCTTTATCAACATGGTTTACAATTTGGTGCCAACTTTGTTAAATTTGTTCTGTTTGTGAAGGTCCAAGCTACAGATGTATACTCCTAACAACTGAATGTGTAATTATAAGCAAAATAAATTGTACACAAGCTTGGGAATGGCAATTGGGTCATAGGAACAGAAACTGGTAAGAAGGACTGCAAGCCCTTCAGCCTGGCACAAAAGAGACTTCTCTGATGAGTGTAACAAGAAGGGTCATGGGTGAAATGAATTGGATCCAGGCTGCCTGTCTCTGTTTTGCAGAAATCTGACAGTTTATCAGATGGAAAGCACAAGGAAACAGTATTACCATCACACTACTTTGAAGACAACTCTAAGGAAAAAAACTCTTTTCACACAACCAACACACTGAGCTCTTGGCTTATACATTTGAAGTGCAAAGCAGCTGCATGAGAGCTCACATACCACTGTGGGTTGACGAATTTTACTTACCCTGGGGGAAATGGCATTTTTCAGGGTTGGTCCTACCAATCGTGTAGGCTCCAGCACAGAGTACAGCATTTATAGCACCACAACACAGAGATCTTGCTCTGAAATGCAGGGAAAGCATTAATTAAAACATAAAATGCCTGTACAGTCATTTTCCCAGGGTCACAAACAATTGCTTTGCTTGACATGAAGACTTAATGTAATGACTCAAATCCAGAGAAACAAAAGAATTGGAGGCTACAAAGCAGCGCTATTGGAATCTGTCTCTGAAAAAAAAGTTCATTATTCTGTTTATGCTTTTCAGCAATGGTTTTTGATTAATTCATTGCGGTTTTAATTTTTTTTTTCTTTGCTTATAATGGCAGTAATTTTACCACAACAGGGATGAAATCCAGACAGGTTGTACAGTATTCTGTTGTGTTTTATTGGGCTGTATTGTCCTTGACTGGTGGGAGAGGAGCTGGGCTGAGCTGGAAGTGGTTCTGCCATCCCTGCCAGAGTGGGATCCAGGCCTCCTGCCCCCCTTTGTGCCTGCCCTTCTCCCCCAGGGAGGGAAAGGGAGCACCTCATCCTCACCAAACCATCTTGTATCACCACATGAAGCTGGCTCCATCACTGCCTGGCTCCCGGTGAGTCTTCATCTACCATTTCAAACAGCAGCTGTGCTGGTGCTGCAGCTTAGGCTTGCAATTAAATTGCAGGCTGAGGTCTTTCGTGAAAAATGCCATGGGATTATGATGATTCTAAGCAATCAAATAAAACAGGACATCTCTAGCACGAGAGGGCTGCTGCTGCTTGTTGGTGTATCAGGGGAATTGTTCAAGTAGCTAGCTATCAGCGGTGCAACCATTTTGCTGTTGTGATTCAGTGAGATGATACCTTCACAGGCAGGAATTTTGGTGATACGTAGATACCCAAGCATGTAGATAGGTACCCGAAATCAATGCTCAACCCCCCAGGTTCACAGCTTTCTCAGGAAAAATTTGGTGCTTAAGTGCTTCTGGAAATTCCCCAAGAAGCAAAGCTTTACAGGTAAATATGGCCTGATTTCCACTTATTTCAAAGAGCTAATATCTTTGAGGATCTGCTTCTAACTGCTTTATAACTTCATATTCTAACATAAGATGGAGCCAGGCCCTAGGTTTGTACTACTCCATGTTTTCTTTAGCAATGACTAGTTGTTTTACTGGTGTACAGAGGAGCTCTAGCTGGCAAACTCCAGAATGATTCCCATAAACACAAATGTTATATAGACTACAGTTGGATCGACTGGCACAGTGCTCTCGTTGCCTTTACAATTTTTTGTTGTAGAATTTGAAGAGCTTGAAATAATCCCACTCTGTCACCTCTGCACTTGAAGGGAAACATCTAAAACTTTTTTTATATTCTAAAAGAATTGAAACTAACAAATTGCTATTTTGCAGCTGGCATTAATGAATCTACACCCTGCATGTCTTCTACTAGCCAAGGAGCTCTGCCATATTGCACAAAACCATGGAAATGAGGCTTGGGTTGCATAGGGACATTGAAATAAAAGCACAAGCAGCTCCGTGAGAACATGGTCTGTTCCAGGGATACTGTCTTCAACCCAAATAAAATATCTGAGTAGACTGAAGTAAGAATGAAACATGATATAAACTCTGCTTTTGTCCTGGGGACAAAATGTGATTTGTTAACACCCAGAGTAGCTGCTTGTGGCAGAAATACGTCAATGAGTATTGCTCATGTGGAAAGGCAGCAGAACTCTTGTTTCAGCAAAATCATTTGAGAACAGGGTTTATCATAAGCTGCTGATGTTACACAGTATCATATCCAAGGTGCTGAAAGCTGTAATTTTTTTTTATTTAGAACAACTGCCAGAGACATACCTGAGGGGTCAATGGCCTCACTATGTGGGGGGAAAAATTCATGTGCCTCTTTTGTCAGGAATGCATAGGCAATTATTTGCACTTGTTCATTCTGGAAGAGAGAAATTGTTTGCATGTGAGCAATAATAAATTATGCATTTTAAGTAGTTGATTCTCTGCTGTCAGAAAAATGTCAATACAAAGGCAGTTTCCAGTAGCTAAGATTTGTAATAGAAATTCAAGCCCTTTGTGGAAAGGGCACTGGATTTAAGGATCTCATCTTTTTCTGTAGTGGAAAAATAAGTAAGAACCTTGTCTATTTAGGTGAATCTATACACTTGATAAAAACTTTATAGGATTTTCAACTGGCTATTAGATTTAGAATGAACCCATTTAAACACTGTTATTCTTCCCCTTATTCTTAGCTGAAATGCAGGATTTTGCTAATGCACACGGCTGGTTAATGGGGTCACCGCAGCATTGAAAGAATAATTGTCAGAAGCAGGGTAAATTGTTTTCTCTGTAGTTTATTGTTAGCATTACTGTTTTGAGATGTATATCAAACAAAGTTACCTAAATTGCCTCAGAGAACCTCATTGCAAAGTGATAGATTCCAACAATTTAGCTGAAAGAACAGGCTGCTTCATGGTCCTAACACACTGCTCTGCGAGCTGCCATCTCCCCAGTTCAACAGACTTTTGGGTTTAGTTTCTGAATAAAGAGTTGCAGTTGTGCTACTTCACCTTCATCACATTGCTATGGCCATAAGTACTTCAAGCAGACTTCCTATGTATTTTAAAAATTTCCCCAGGGCAAGAATAATTATGCAGATCATTATCATGGTTTCCACAAAATACATTATAACAACCCTTAGGAAGAAGGTTCCATGTAAAACTGAACAAAAAGACACATACACAGGACTCTATGAAGTCCTGCAGTAAAAACTTAAGAGAATATTTCTTCTGGAATGCAGTTATGTAAAAATGATTCTGATTTCCAACTGAATGGCTTCTTACAATATCCAGTCGTATCTGTTTAGTTGTTTGACAGAGATTACTTTTATTGCCTCTTCCCCTTGAGATGCAGTACGTACCAATGCCATTTTTAAAGTGTCCTTTCAGCACAGAACCACCTCTTGCAGGCAGAAAAAGACAAAGACTCCAGCAAGCCCTTTCAGCCAGCCTGGCTCTCCTCTCCCCCTGCCTGGGCTCACACACTGTAAGGATGGCCTTTCTCTAGCATTTTTTGTTGTTGCTGTACAATTTGTAATTTATTGCCAGTATCCAGAGAGGTAAATTGACAGGCAGCTGCATGTTAGGGTGATATTTCTCTCCTGACAACACTAGATGGACCCAGACGTAGGAAACAATGTGGTATCATGAGATATTTTTGCTGAATGTGACACTTTCAATTGAACATCTTCAAGACTGCTTCAGCTTTAAATCTGAATTTGCCAGACATAACAAGGATTTGACATTGACCCTTCACCTGACAGTAATACATTTTTTATCTTTTAATAACATACAGTAATGCTGCTTTGTCATTTCAGGAAGCTCTTTGAGTAAACAAATCATATTCATCGCCTAGAGACCAACATGCCTTCCCAGAGTCTATAAAGATGAGAGATAAGCTGAAAGGCAGGCTTGAAAAAGTTTTCAGCCATCTGACAGAATATTTTTAGGAGCACACTGCTGCACCAGTTAGAAATTACTACTTTTTTTTTTTTAAGTACAGTTGTTTATATGATTTCTTGAATTGATTTCCCAATGCTGTTTGATCCAGAGGTATTGAGGGTTTCAAACTGGGTCTTTAAGCCAGTTTTTCAGGAAAACAAGTTTTTGTGCTTATACTGTCCAGCTGCCTATGCTGAGCAAATTATTTTTGAACTCAAACTTCAATTTACAATTTCTCTTAAATTTCACATCACACTAGAAGCAATCGCCTCCAAACTCTGATTCATTCTCTGGTCATCAACAGTTAGAATGAGAAAAGCAGTCCCACTTGTACTATCCCACCCACACCCCATGGCAGAAATGCTGAGGCCTGGATAGCGTTTGGTCTGGCAGAAATGAGTCAGGCTGGGGAAGGTCAGTATTACAGGGAAATAAAGCTTTTAGACAGTGAGGCTTTAAAACAGAAAATGAAGACCCTACCAATAGAGTTGAGGACATTTGTTTAAAAGGCATTCTTGCAATAGTTTCCAGGGGGCATCAGCTTTGCAGTGCGAAACCAACACAGCATCACAGGCTGTGTGTACCTACCCCTGGGTCCTCCCAGCAGAGCACAGCACGGACTTTCCTCCAGACTCAATTTTGCATGACAGCTGCCACTTACAGGGAACTCCATTTGGCATCTGGTGGTAGGAATGAAACGTGTCCAGAACAGTAGGATGACAAAAAATTAATTAACTGTGGTTTAGCTTGGGAAATTAGCTGGATGAAGGGAAGAAGTAAGATTTGTCTGAAGCTTGAGGAATAGCCTCAGTGAAATATTTCAGAATATAGAGGGGACACATGAATATACTTGCCAAACAAGAAGAGTTTCCAAATGTGTATTTGGAAGGTGAAGGCAGAAACACACACACGCACACATTGGAGGATGGAACATCACCCACATATATGTTTCAAAATTCCTAATGAGACTTTTGAAACTGTGTTCAAACTGGAAGGGAATATTTTTATTTAGCACAGTGGAGAATAATTACTGACAGATTGAAGTGAATAACACACCTATTGTACCATTTATTTTATCAATTGAATTCCATGATTTTTTCCTTATCCTACAGTCTCGTAATGGCATTAAGTGATGATTGTGTGCTAGCATGGGTAATCAGAATGAAAATTAGCCTTTTTCAGTTGAATTAATTGTCTCTATTTATTCTGCTTCCAATTCAGTTTTTAGCCATTATTTATGGTCTATTTTAGAAAGATTGCATCTCTTCTGCAAAACCACTGTCTTCAGCAAAACCACTGTCAGAAATAAGAGCAGTTTTACAAAAACTGAAATAATGCAGTGTTTCTCGTTTCAGTTGGCTGTGCCTTCCATACTTAGTATTTGGCTTGAAAAGAAGGCCATTATATTCAGATAATAGTTTTCCCAGCCAAAAGCATGCACTCATATGGAAAAGATTGACTGTTAGACTCTAGCAAAATCTGTAATCTACACACAATGACATTTTATAATAGCAGCCTAAGCTAAGTAAAGGCATTTTGTTTTTATCAAAAAAAAAAAAAAAAAAAACAAAAAAAAAACCTCCTGAGAAACCACACAGCTGATGTGTCTGAATCCAGACCAGGAGCCCAGTACCCGGTTGTGCTTTTGACAAAAGCTGACTTTTGCAGTTCCAGAAAAGACTGGGATGGTTGTATCAGTGTTTTTGCAAAACGGCAAAGATTGCTATCTGATACAGCTTTAGCTTGCATAGGAGCTGAGTACCATAATTTGTGAAGTGCTTATTATTGATCAGCCATAATAATTGCTAAATGACCCAAGGCTCACTTCATTACAATCACACCTATGTAACAAAAATCCCACTGTTGCTTTCATTACGTATTTTGGGGCAAAGCTTTCCTCTTGCTCTGCCTCTCCCCCCTCCCCCCCGGCAGGCAGTAATCACAGGTCTGTGCAAAGCATCCTCTGAGAAACAAGATTTCCTGGAAAACACAAGTTAGAGGTGAGTAGGATTATACAGGGTGCAGCATTCCCAAGTGTTTGATTCAGTCAGATTTTGGGTGACCGACAGATTGGTGCTGCTGCTCCTGTCCTTGGGAGATTTTCTCAAAACCTAAGAGAGGTGAAAGGCTGTGTGTGTAGTTAGTCCCTCTGTTGTACTCTGCTGGTTAGAGAACGAGTTCGAACTGAAGAGTAGTAGCACGAGTGGGAAGAGTCAGAGAAGCCAGAGCACATCTCACAGCTATCCAGGGATTCCCAGTGTCTGCTGAACAGGACATGGGATCCCAGCAAGCAAAGTCAGTCTCTGCTGTGCAGTCAGAGCAGTGACTCTCCCTACACAGACCTTCCTCTTCCTGCTGTCCTTGGCCCACCCCCTCCACCTCTGAACTCACCAGCTGCCCACAACACCACTGAGTTGGCAATCCACAGGCTTTTCTCCTCATCTCTCACTTGTCCAGAAGACAGCTGTGCCCTGCCTGGGCTCCAGCAGATCTGGCTGGGACCCTGCCTAGCCCCCCCTTCTCTTAAAATGCTGTTCCTGAGCCCAGGTACCTCCAGCTACTCCCTTCCTCTGTACCCCAGTCCCTTGACCCTATATGTGCATCCTGCCCATCCTCCCACCTCACCTGGGAGGGGGCACAGAGCAGGGACAACTGCCCTGAAAAACCCCAAACTCTACACATCCTGTCCTGCTGCCTCTCATTTCTCCTCCTCATGGTGCAACACCACCTTCTTCATGCACCTGATGGGAAAAGGATAGCCGGTTGTGAAAAGACAAAGTTTCGGGGAAACTTTCCTCTTCTGCAAGGTACACCTTCGGTGCCTCCACTCCTGTGGCCCAGTGGCATTCATTTACCTGGCACAGCAAGGAAGGAAAACCCTCCCCAGTGAGCTCCCATGTTGATGCACAAAAAAAAATATGTGCAAGACTGGTTTTGGAAACACTTTTCCTGTACCTTACACAGTGGTAGGAAGAGTTAATATAAAAAGTAGCTGAGTGTGTGAATCTTTTAAGTGACATGATCAAAACAGAAGTTTCTAGAGACCCATATTTTAGTTATACAGGATCTTTTTATGGGAAGTTTTACTACAGCATATACTAGTTACTGCATTATTCCCATGTGCAGGGGACTAAAGGATGATGCTGTTGGGAAGATATACAACTTCCCATTGCCTATGCAGTAAATCATCCCATGGAGGAGGAGTCCACAATTTCAGTCATTCTTGTTCTCCTATAATGTACCAGCACAGCTTTTTAATTAAATCTATGGAGCAGGAAGGGATTTTATTTCACTCCAGAGCAGGATGGGTGGTAATGATGAGAAGGGGATGACTCTTTGCCTATTAATTTGCAATATTACCAGTACTCCTCCTGTGAACAGCCTTCTGGAGCCTGAGAACCATGGGGCTTATTATTATAGGGCATATTTGCTGCCGAGCCTGAGTCTGCTGCAGATCTCACTCACAGAGACCTGGCAGCAAAGCTCAGAAATCTGGCATGCCCTGTCTCAGGAGTCTTCAGCCAAAATGTGACACTTCTCTGAAAACTGAGAACGAATGAAAAAATCTGCTCCTGTGCCATGTGCATTGTCTGCAGGGAGCAAGTGTCCCAAGGCATGGCAGACCTGCAGAACTGCAACTGCGAGGCCAAAAGGAAGGGCACTCTGCTGCTCAATTTCTTTGCACCAGAGGGTGTTTGCATCTGCAGTGCCCTTTGGAAAGACGTGGCCACATATCAGTACACTGAAGGAAGCTGCATTCTTACACTAAGAAACACTGGCAGCTAATTTGGCCTAGAGCAGTGGAGGGCAGTGGTCTTTTCTTAAATAAGAAGAACTGTAAAATCAAAGGCTGTAACTTCACATTCAGTTCAGAGCCGCCTTGGAAAATCTAGGGGCTCAGAATCCCAATGTCAGAGTCAGAGAAGCCAGCAGGACCACACAAGTGGTACCTGAGCCACCTCCCACCAACTGCAAAGGACAAGAACAGCACTGGCATCACTTTGAGGAGGACAGAGATTCTGGTCTGGATTCAGGAGCCAAGGCAGCAGTGTCAGACTGGCTCTCAGTTTCTCACCACCAATAGAAGAGCCATGGGGCCAGCGCTCTCCTTGGCCTGGCTGCCAGACAAATTTGAGGCCAGTCACTCCTGGGCTGTCACAAGCCACAGGTCTGCTCCAGGCGTGACTGGAAACACATGGCCCATGTCTGGTAGGGTCCATATGTGAAGTGATACCTGGGATAACACAGGTCCTCTGGTCAAGGAGGTGTCTCCTCAGGCATCATTTCCAGCTGCTCTCCCCAGGTGTGACAATGGGGCTGCCTGCTGCCTCATGGGCCCTTTCTTGTGCACCTCTTCTAAAGCAAATCCTGTTGTACACATCCCCATGACAAAGCTTCACACCAGTGCTCATTTAGGTACTTCCCTCTAGTTCTGACAAATGTCACCCTACACAACACAGCCACAGATGTAATTTCAGAGCCTGCTGTCAGGTTTGTCACCTCCCCCTGTGCTGCCTTCCCTCTACTCCAGAGCAGCAAATGCAAGCAGTTTGTCTCCATGCCCATTGCCTTCTCAGCATCCTGTCCCCTCCAGAGCTATCACTGTTCCTTCAGTGGGGTGCCAGGTCTCTCATGAGCAGTGAATTATGCCAAACACTACCACTTCTGGTTAAATTTTTCAAATGGTCCAACTTCTCTTTTTCCATGCTGTTTATGTTAGGGAGCAGCCCCCTGTAAATGCACAAACCATCAGTTTTTCTCATTTTAAATGGATTCTTAAAAGCCTTTCTTTAGAACAATAGCTGCAAAAATTTGTCCAGAAGAGACTGGTGCTGTGCCAACCAACTCAAGCCTCTTTCTTGTTTCTGCCTCTTTGCCTCTCTGAGCTATGCTGCAAATTCTTTTACCAGGCTGAAGCCTATGGGACCACAAGCTCAGATCCACATTTTTTTCCATGTTTTTACACTGCCTGTAACAATGAGGTAGTAGACCAACAATAGTAGCTCAACGATACAGCAATACATGCAACTCATATTCTGACTGAGAGCAAATGACAACCTTATTGCTTATAGTGCAAATATAAGGAAATTCCTTCAACAGCTACAGGAGAAATTTTAGGTTATTGCTTCCCATCAGTCCAGTGGGGGAATACAGCAAACTACCATTATTGACATACACTTTGCCTTTTCCCCAGGTTAAATCACAAGGATTGGGGTTTTCAGGCTTGAAATTTGCTCTCCAGGATGTGCTACACAGCCAATTCCTGTCACTTTGTATTTTGAAAGACCACATCTATTCTTTTCTTGACGGTCTGAGTTAAAACTCTCACTGAACTCTGCATCCATTTCAGTCATCCCCATTCCTACTATGGAAATATAATAAAATAGTGAAAAGCATCAGATGCAATGCTCCCCAGGTCCAACACGATGCAAATCCCAAGAGGTTGCACTGTTCCCTGCAGAAGGCACAGGGAGAGATTTTCTATTGTCCCTTAGGGCATAATCTGCTAAATACTTTTAAGTAGTTGTGATACTGGTGTTAGAGCCTCATAACCTCAGCCATATTTAGGCATTCTTCGGTTTTCGTTACCTAGAGAAAGTTTGCATGGGTGACTACAGCCCACAAGCTACTTGCCCAAACTGGTTCATGCAGCATAACTAGACTAGTGGAGAGTGAGCATCTGCTTCCAGGAGAATCCTAACAAGAACAAGCACTTGCACATCAGACATGGAGCCAAACCAACTACTGGCCTTTTAAAATGAGGGAAAGCTCTAGAAGTCAATGCAACTTCCATGGATCCTGCTCTGACAACAAATTATATTTTGAAATGTGTAAAAAAAAGGATTTTTAAAGGGGTTTAACTGAAACAGAACAATACAGAATTAATTTCCAGACTGTCTTGAAAAAAAATCTGTGAAGTGCTTGGGAACTCTAAAACCCAGCCAGAAACTGCTCTGCTGAAGGTAAAATGGGATATAAAGGGCCTTTAAGTTCATAGCAAGAATTAACTTTGTGTTTGAGCACATTAAAAAGAAAACCTGGCGCAATGACCTTGATTAGTCCTTCTTCTAAACCTTTCATAGGAGACATTTAAAAAAGAAAAACACAACAGTTCTTCCTTACATAACTTAAGTTCTGACATACATCTTGAACAACAGACATGCGCATACTCAGTTTGAAGATAGCAACTGTAAGGAAGAGAAGTCTCATGAGACCATGGACCAGTGTGCTGTGTCCTTGGAGATCCTGGAAGAAAAAGCATCACAGTCAGGAGGTGACACTAACACCCAGATAAAAAGTACTTAACTCAAGTGGTGCTAAGAGAGTTGCAGGTGCACAAGAGAATTAGGGGATACCAGCTTGAAATTGTTTTCTGTTCACTCTGTCATGGCAGACTGCATTCCACATTATTCTTTCAAGGAGTGTCTTGCACCACAGAAATCACAGTTATATAAAATTTCTCATTATGTCTGCTTAATTAGACCGAGGAGTTTGTAAACTTATCAAAACATAAGCACGGTCTGACATTTTGATTACAAACCTCTTCAAATACTCAGCTCTCTGTCAAGTCTTGCTCACACTGTGACTGCAGCAAGATACAGAAATGCAGTTACCTGCTCCAAACCACATCAACCTTTCCATATTTATCTTGACTGTGGCTTTGCTGCAGTCCTCCATCAGCCCTTCTGTGTTGGAATCCAACAGCTCTAAATGAGTGTTTGCGGCTAAAGGAGTGCTCCCCAGGTCTCAGCTAGGGCAGTGGGGGTGGGTACAGCTTCCTCCTGCTGAGCAGCCTGAGCACAAGCCTTAGCCCAGATTGTCTCCTGTGGCTGAAAAATACAGAAAACTGTTTGCTACAGCAACTGAGCAAAACTCTGCTACTCTAATGAGTTGCATATGCAAGCCCCCAAGCCCTTACTGAGTGAGCATTAATTACACATTGTGAAAAATTAGCCACCAAACTAGGAGGTGAGAAACCGGCGCTTGCTGACATCCCGCTCTTGTGGGTTTTTCTCAGGGCAGGACTGTGGGGGAAACATCCCATTTCCTTAGGCCAGACTGGGATGGCTCCAGCAAGCCTGCAACCTTTTCTGCTGAGGGAGGAAACAGACAGTGCCTCTTGCTTGGCTGGCCCACAGCCGAGGGAGCAGGCAAGGTCAGGGATACCACTGAGCACCCACAGGCCAGTGGGCGACGAGGAGGGGCTGGTTCAGTGACCCTGCCCGGATGAGAATTCCCAATAAAAAAATCTAGGTAAGGAAAGTACTGATTGGCATATTATCATAGGTCTGTAGGTCTTAAATGCATTTAGTTTACAGTACATTGGCACCAAAGCTGTTGAAACACATGATGTGCAAAGGAACCAAGTTTTTATATAGGTCTCATCAAATCCTGAGCTTCACTAAATCAAAGTGCTTCACTTTGCAATCTCACTCTGGCACTCCCCTCTTGTTAGTCCATTGATCTGTGCAGTCCCACAGTACCCATAGGGAGGCAGCTACTTTTACTGTAGCTCTTTTACTTTTATTGGAGACTACCAGAGCTAGCGAGTAGCTGCAGGCAGTGTGACAGCTCCAAATATCTTCAATCCAATTAAACTGAAGATAAAACATTTTTTTCATTCCAATGCATTATCCTATTTATAACTCCATGCACTGCAGAACTTCCAGCTCATTACGTGTAACTATCAGATATTAAAGAAAAATCAAAACAAGAACACAGAAGTCTGGAATTAGCAGACTTTTCCCACAGATGAAACTGTGTTCTCACTAAAATAACCAGCAGTGAAATATTTTGCTATTTGACATCACGAAATTCCAAAAATTTCTCCAAGGTACAGCAATTGCACTTCTCAGATTTACTGCCCAAGCCTGTCTTCGGGTTCATCATTTCCCCATCACTGAGAATATGTTTACAAAGGTGGGTTGTTTGTGTTTCCCTCTCTCCCCACCAGCAAAAGAGAGCAAATTTAATAGACTGCAAGCTAGAAACTGATCTGTGGCAAAGCTGAGCCTCAATCCAAGAAAATAATACATCTGCTGTACTGTAAATATGGGGAAGATAAAAAAATCAGTTTCATCTCTTCTCCCCATACACACTGGATTCTTCACTTCATAAACACTGGCAAAATGCAGGTACAAAAAATACTTTGATTTACTGAGTCTGTACAATGAATGACCTTAACTTTTCTGGTACCTTTAAAAGATAACAGGACTTCACATTGTCACCAGAAGCATGCACATTTCAGAGAGTTTTTAGACATGCTTGGGGACATCACTGCACATGAACCATTTCACACCTCCTGGGCTCCTTCAGGGCTGCTCCCTGTCAGCCTGGCTGCCAGAGCTTCCAGCACACACTGCTCTGCTCGTTATAAAGCACAGCTCGCACCTTCCTCCTGCTCCGGCCAGCAGGAAAACAACCGGTCAGGAAAAAAAGGAGTAAACTCCACTCATTTCAGGAGAGATTTGAATAGTTTATTTTGCCCAATCAAGAGCCCTTCAGCATAATGACACATTCATATACACATATATGAACATTTTTTTCTGAAACATTAATGTATAATACATTTTAAATTTAAAATACCAGCTGCACAGGTATTTTTATTTACAAAAATATTCCATACTTAATTTTTTTACTTCGTTATGATGACATAATTCAGTCCAAGTACATGTAAGTAAAATAACTCTATGCAATCTAACATAGTTGAGTTTGTAACAGTACAGTTTGCAGTTCATATGAAACTATATTTGTAGACAGATGGATTTGCAACCCTACCTAAAAATGCATATTCCAGTAATCATCCTCAGAAGAGCTAGTGGGGCTCAGCAAGACTTAACTGAAGAATAAGTTGCAATGAACATAAGGGAAAAAGAAAACACACATGTACACACTAACATATACATAAACGAGAACTGCTACACATCAAGCATGCTTACCCAGGAGTGGGCAATGTTAGAAAAATTTACGGATGTATTTTTTTTCCCCCATGGTGCTGGTACAATGAAACAGCAGCATAACTAGAAAGCAGCATGTTTTCCTAGTTCTAACCACTACAGATAGCAGAGCTCAGGTCTAAAATAACACAGTACTGCTTATTTACAATTCTGTTTTAAAAGGGAATATTTAAAACATGTTCCCACCCCTCTCCCTTTCCATCACCTATTACTGAATGGTAGTGGTAATCCACATACAACTCCTTACATGTTTTCAACTGAAACAGTTTAACTTCTAGTTATTTGCATTGTATTATGTAACTTAGGTACTAACAAAAAGAAATGCAAGTGTCAAAGTAACCTACAGCTGTAGGTTAGTTTAAACGTTTCTAGGTGGACATGGAAATACTAAAAGAAATACTGATTGACATCTTTCATTTGATTGTTTGGTGTTTCTGCGTCATTTCTCTTCTTCCTTTTTTTCCACTTTTTAGAAATGAATGCCCAAAATCTTTAAGTCTAAACTTCGTAAGGTGTAAAAGAACCCAGAAACAGTACACTCATCTGGCTTGAAACAGTAATAAGGTAGATATATAGTACATTTTATAATGGGCTTAAGAAGAAGAAATTTGCCCAGGTTACCTTTTCAATTAAAATTGAAGCAAAATTGGTTTAGCTGATTCACCTACATGACACCTTTTTTTTCTGTTCCTGTTCACTTCCACCCCTCAAACATTAATTTCTGTCTACAGAGTATTTGACGATTTTGTGGTAGTAGCAAAACTATCAACATCCACCCAAAAAGATTCACACAAATTATCCAGGAAATTGGCTGGCACGAGGAAAGATTCAACTGCCAAGTTGCCCTTCTACTTGGAGAGGGAGACAGGGCACTGCAGTCCTTCCCTCCCACACCAGACTCTGCAGTCAGTGCTCACCCGCACACGAGGAGAAAGTAGAGGGCACTTCAGCCACAGACCCTTTAAGTTTTCCAACACATGTTTCGGATACAAAAAAATCAAAACAAACTCACATAGACCCAACCCTGATTTACATGTAAAGAGCTGATGTATAATCAAAATACACAGATTACTCAAAGAAAACATTTACTGGATAAACCTCACTTCAGTTTTGGAGTATTTTAAAAGTCCAAGAAATAGAGCTGAAAAAAGTCTCACATGTGTACCAGAAAAAACCCAAACTGTAGAAAACCAGTCAGCCATGGACTGCAGCTATTGAGAAAACTTTTATATTAAGCTAGTTCCCTATCCTTCTGCTCCATACTTGGAGAATTGTTTAAGAATGCTCAAAATGGGAGGTAAAAACAACTGATTATTTTCTGCAAAGCAAAATGGGCTATTTGTTTTCATCGCTTAGTAATTGTATCATCTCGATATGAGATATGAATGTATTCATAAGCTTAAAACAACTTCTATGGATAATATACATACTTTAAGTACTTTGACTTAAAACTTGAACGTAAGTCTTTTTAAAATTAAAGGTAGAAGTGTACATATAAAAATTATTTAAAACTAAAAGTATATTCTTAAGCAGTATGTATAAATATAACAGATTTCTTTTGTATTATCTAGTAACAAATGTGAAAGTGTTGCAGTAATTTATAAACTGAATGCTGACACAGAATACGTGCCTTTCATTAGATTCTATATTGTATATACATATTTTGCTAAGAAAACACACATTCTAAATAAATCACATAATTAGCAAAGGTGCCTGAAAGTAATCTGTTCTAAAGTCTTTATTGAACATATGTGTTTATATACAAATAATGAACCTGAACTGCACAAATGCAGAAACTAAATTAAGGAATAAAATACCATGATTGAATTAAAGTGCAGGAAAAATTCAAGTTTAAGAGTTCAGGTAAGATCAGTGCCATTAATTAAGCAAAGAAGAAAAAAAAAAAAAAGGAAACAAAGCCAAACAAATTCCCGCCCCTCCAAAAAAACCCAAACCAAACCAAAAAGCCATAAAAAACTCCCAGAAAACAAAACAAACAACAAAAAAAACAGAAAGGAAAATAAAAGGAAAACTAAAAGGGAAAAAAAAAAAAGAAAATGAACTTGCTTCCAAAAATCCTCCTTTGGATGTAGCTTTCCAATATCACCTGCCATGCAAGTACCACCTCAGGCACAAAAACTTTGCATAAAGACAGACAAGGAACACAGCTATATATTACTATACTTTATAACTGACTGCTGAAGAACAAATCACTGGAGATGCCTGTGGTGTAACACTTTCAGACTGATTTGGAATACACGCATATTTACACATACCAGGATTCAAAAGTTACGATTTGGCAGGACTAAGGTGAAGAAAAGCTTCTTCAGTTTACAGTTCCTAATGAGACACACTACATATAAACAGATAGGTAGCAGCAGGTAGTGTCTTACTTTCATTTAAAAAAAAAAAGTAATAGCTCAGTTGTATTTTATAGTTTTCCAGACACTCTAAAAAAATTCACACAACTAAAATGCTAGCAAAAAAACCCGGGGTGCTTCCCCGCAAGGATTTCAATATACTTTGCTGTACAAAAGGTGCACCACCAATAGCACAATAAGATGCAATGATGTGTGTATGATCACCTTCCTTCCATTGGGAAGGAAAAAGTAACATTTTAGACTAAAATTGTACATAGCCCCTTTTATTGACCAAGAACCATTTGTGTGTTTGTCTCATGAGCAATCATGTCATTAGCCTTCATATCTAGAAGCATGCCCCGAACATAAGCAACAGAAGAGATTCAACTATGATAGATTCTTTAACACCAAATAAGCCACTATTCTTCTTGTACTGGCAGATGGTCTCTCATTGCCTCTTATTTTTTTTTTTGCTTGCTGGTGGTTGTCAAATGCATCTTGATGAGAAAGTTAAGTATGCTTTCCTTTCAAGCCAAGGTCATCTTCCACTGAATGGTACCATAATTTGTTGAAGAATACTTTTACAATCCTCTCACCCAGAGCCTGATCAGATTAATTTCCCAGGATTCTGTTATCCTGAAATGTAGTTTATCTTCACCAGGTCAAATAATAATGAGTCCTCTCAATTTATAAATGTGAGACAAGGAAGGGGACAAGTGTCAGCTAGGGTGGGTTTTTTTGGACATGATATGGGGAGTAGTTTATCTAATCTTCTTCTACCTGGATGTCTCACAAATAGTGTTAAATATGCATTAATTAGACACTAAAAAATAAATTAACATGCAGAGGCAAATAATGCATGGCAAACTGAGTTAAGTAACTCAAGTAAACGTTGCCTCAGTAGTTATGGGACAGAGCCACCAAAAATCATAATACTGCTTGTTTGCTTTGTCACATTCTCATTTGTTAAGTTCTTTGAACAGTGGACATAGCAGGGCATGTCCTCATACTGGCAACACAATTCAATTGTCTTTTTAAATTAAATGTTGCCATACATAAAGTGAGAAAATTTATCAGTTTGTGCTACAACCCCCAAACACATTTGCCTCTCATTTGAAAAGTGATTTAAGAACCAGAAGTAACTTCAATATTTTGCATCTTTTAGGTGTTTTGTAAGATTGCCTTATCTGTGTACCTGCAACATCACAATACAAATACAACCATGGTTTTGCTTTGGGAACATTCAGAAAGTTTGTGAAAAAAGCACACAAAACGCAATGCTTGGAGAAGCAAACCCAAGTGATTAATTTCAGAAAGCGCAGACTTATCAGCTTCTAAGTACTTCCTTTTATAAAACAAACCCAATCAGTAACTATTCCTACCTTGAGAAAAACAGTCTAAATGAATTTTTGAAATTCAAGCATTTATTTTAAGGGATCCTCTCTTTTAAAAAGAGCTCTGGTAATTCACACTGATACACCTTTAGTGCAGTAGCCATTATAAATTAGGTCAGCTGTATTATTTACCTCACCCAAACTAAACATTATTTCACCAATTCTTAAAGTTCTTGTGCATACTTTACTACTGCTTACACTGCAGACACTGCTTTAGAGACTAAATCCCAACTTTAGGCCAACTGCCTTTAGTGTGGGTGGGGCCAAGACAGGTACTTGTAAAATAGCTCTACTAGCAGAACTTAGAGATTTTCTAAACAACATACTGACAATTATTAAGTATTAGATGCTTGCTTGCCATTATTCATGCATCAGCACCTCCATGGTGTGTAAAACTTTGAAAACCTGAGTCCAGGGTTATCTGATTTCACAGTAAAGGACTAAAGGGGCATCTAGAACTTAAGTTTTGAGCAAAACTATCTCAGCTATTTTAATTAATGGCTGTAAAGATACATTCTGTTAAACATTTATAAAAACTCACAGCATGACTGGAACCCACAGCCAATTCTAAATGTTACACAACCTGAACCAATAACAATTTTTGGCAAAAAATAATATTTAACTGAACAGAAGTTGAAGAATTCTTACCACAAGGAAGATGTTACCACATTTCACATTGCACGGCCATAACACAAATGAAAACTCCCAGCATGACACATTCCAGTCATATTATTCACTTGACTTTTTTAATGCAAAAATTATGTATTCTTTTGCTTTGCACGTCACAGAATATGATGTGAATACAAGAATACTAGATCAGGGGTCCAAGAAAAGACTATGCACAGGTCAACTATGTATACAATTTTCAATAAGAAATCTTCCAAGCTTCCAGCTTTTCCAATGAAAGAAGTGACAGCGAACTTCAACTCTTCTTCAACAATAATGGTAAATATAGAGAGTCCTAGAGAGGGTAATTGTAAATCAGCTACTGTCCAGAAAGACAAACAACTTGATTCCAGCTCTTGGACCCCTGATTTATTGCCTCTCCTTACAGGAGGGTATAACACTGGCAGCAATTACAGTAGCACAAAAACTTTTGGCATATGAAATATTAACACAGGATTGACCCTGCATTGCCCCTGCCCATCTCACCACATTTTCCCTTTACTCTCTTTTCCACATGTTCCAGTTACCTTCTCTGTTCAAACTCTGTGCTAACCAACAACTAAGAAACACTCAAGTTTTTTGTGTGTGTGTGTGTTTCTTAGATATAAAGCTCCTCAGTTAAAGCCATGACTGAGGTAAAACAGTGTGTCATTTGTGCTAGGAAACAACAGTATCCGATGGTGAATACTCCTTTAAATTTCAGTGGTCCTGCCAAAACTAATGAAAAAACAAGATTTTTTCATCAGGACAAAATCAAACAGATGTAATTGATGAGTGTCATCAGAATTGGTACCACTTCTTGTCTTTGTACTTCAACATCATCTAAAAAAAACAAAAAACAATTTCTAATTACCGTTTCTACAACGTACCAAAATGCACAATGACACAAACAAACGATACGCTCACAAAACAGCATGAGAAAGAAGGACTTTAGCAAGCTTCTCAAAGCTGCAACAACAGCATTGCTGAACACTGAGGGTTTAGCATGAGGAGTTTTCTAATGGTAGCATCATTCCTGGTGATCTAGCCTCAGAAAATGACATTTTTGGGAGAATGGGGAGGTTGCACAGGAGTTTAGGGCATGGAAAGAAGTTGGCATGAAAATGGATGAGAACAGCCATCCTATGTGGTTACTGAGGGAAAAAAACTAACTCGCACTCATGGGGTTTGCATACAACAGGATCTTTCTTAAGGACAGCAGGAATCTGACATAAAGCATTACTCTTCTTACTAATTCAGTGACAATAAGTAGCTTTTTCAGTAATGGGAACCGAATTGCACATTTAGAAGCTTACATGCCACTCCAGCAGACTGCATGCTCTAGACCAATGTGCCATGAGACAAAGCTGTTTACATTAGTACTTAAATCGTCAGGAGTAACAGTTGATAGATGAAAGGGAAGCATCCTTTATCAATGGCACTGCATGCCTTTAGATACCTCTAACATGCCTTTGCGCAACAGCCATTTGCAGAACTTGCATTTATTTGGCAATCAGCTTAACGTTCAGTCTAACAAACTCACCTCATGAGCGTGTTTCGAGAAAGAATCAGCACTGTAAAGCATAGCTGCAGTTTTTTCTTCCAGTTCTCCCAGTTTCTGTCCTCTTTCATCCAGCGCCAACCGGGCTCGTGCCAGTTCACCAACTACACCAGATGCTGCTCCTTTGACACCTTCAATACCCCCAGGTCCTGGAATATGCTGGGCAAGACTCCTTGATGCCTTCCCAGATGCTGATTCTCCAACTGGAGGCATTTGCAAAAGCAGCAAAAACAGAACAGTAAGTTTTTCTATCATTATTATTATATAAATAACAGTGAAGCTAGTTTATAAAGAGGTGCAATTTATTTGTGCGGAGACCAAACACCTAATTGTAGGTGTGACTGTGAGCAACACTCACTACTCTACATTAGGAGATGTTACTACATTAAAACTGAGATATTCAAATATATTTTCAAGTTTCTGGGCAGGTTATAAAATTAACCTCTTCACAGCTCAAGTGTGAAATTAAAATTCTCTTGTTCATCAACAGAAATGCTAAAAAAACACTTCCCTAGCACAACATAGGTTATTTCACATGGAATTTGTTTTCAGTTCAACAGACAAAGCAGGATAATTTTGAAAATACAGGCCAACATGACTCCACCAGCAGAAGTTTCCTTTGAAGTTCAATTTTTGATACAGACACCTCAATATTAGGTGTCTATGCTGTCATTACTGTAAAAATCTTGCCAAAAAAAAAAAAAAAGTAATGTAAATCCTAAAAAGACAATATGGCTGTAAGAACAAATCAGCAGAAATGATCAGCTGAACAGCTCCAGATTCCAGTGATGGTATAGACTACATCGACTTTGCTCATAACCGGCCATCAGCCGCCCAGTTCAATCTAGACACTTAATGGAGGTGCCAATCTCATGCAAAACTGTATATACTACAGAAATTTGAGTATTTGTTTTAAAAAATGAAATATGGTTTAAATACTTTCTTTTTTCTACCTCTAGAAAATATACTAATAACTTGTTAATACGTTTTGATGCAGTATTTCAAAATTTTATGATTTTATTTCATGCTTCTATTGAGACTGATTTACATTTAAATTAGTACTATAAGCATCTTCCTGTGAATTCCCAAAATAAGAAAGAGAAATAATTTCACGTATTACAGATTCTGCTGTGAACCTCATGGTAAATATGGCTACTTAAAGACATTCTCACATGTCTTTTGAATTGTCATTGAATTCACTTTCAGGCTAAAATTCATCAGGCTCTTTTTCATTCCATTCAATACTATTTTCCTACCAAAGATCCAAGCCAAAACTTAATGGTGGAAACTTGAAATTATATAAGGACATAGCTTCTAAAGTTACAAGGTATTTTTTCCCCATCCCAGTCATATTAAACTATAATTTGTGCATGTAATTTTTTTCTACTGGAATACTTGACCAACATTCCATAATATTACATATACATACATACATACATATATACACACTCACAAAATAAATCTTTAATATGCAAAGTGACCTCTAAATACCTGATATTTGCTCAAAATGTACAGGGACAAGTAATGAGGTATAATTTAATTTTTATTGTAGAGATCAAAAGAACCAACACAAAAGAAAGGATTGGCAGGGCACCATGTCCACTTTAACAGATACATTTCATGTTAATAAGAAAACGCTTCCTAAAAATAAACTTGCATAATATGGTGTTGCATCTAGCAAATATCTGAACAAATGGAAGCTATTTTCCATATATATATATATATATAAAAAAAAATGCTGAACACCACCACAGTAAAAAAAAGCTGTAATTAAAAAAAAAAAAAAGAAAATGATAAAGCAATGAAAATTTTGCCAAATCTGAATTTTATTGTCCTGTAAACATAAGATTGAATTAAAATATCATACAGTTCTGTCCTTGCTCATTCCTAAGGCATCTCTGCACACCTAAAATGAGGAAAATCTGGCAAATAACTGAAGTAGAGTAAAGTTTCAATTTTCTCACTGTCTTGAATAGTACTCTCTACAAACAGTCCCTTTCAGTTTACCAGCATAAATAAAATCATGGTCAGTGCTACATGTTTCATAAAGATGAATAAAAATTAGATTATAAAAGAAGAAGTGGGACAACTAATCTACTGCTGAAAAAAATCAGATAAAAGAACCAGTGAAAAAACATACCAAGCTTTTCCGATCTTATTGGTAAGGTGTACAACACAAAATCTATGAAAAGGTATTTGTCATTCTCTGTTTTACTTTCCTTTTTACAAATGTAATGTTCTATCAACACAGGTAGTACATTTATTGTGGATCACTGGCTTCCTTGGGTAAAAACACCAAAAAAAGAACAATTAATAATAACTTACAGAGTTCTTCTCTGTCAAGTGACTGTGCCCCACCTCCGAACAGGCCTTTAAAGAATCCCCTGTTTGGAGCTTCTGGTGTTTCCACAGGAGTGAAGAGCTCACCCAACATTTCCTATACAATGAAAAAGAGACATAAAAAGCCATAAATTATTAAAAAGAACAGAAAGTTCTTCCACTTTCAGGATTTATTCAATGGATTTGAATTTCAAAATAAATATGATTTAATGGGCATATTGTATTGGGCACCCGTCTTTGCAAAGTGATGTGGGAAATAGAAAAATAAAAACATATTAAGAAATTTGTGCAAACCATCTGCTTCAGATGGTTGCAAGCTCAGAGCTCACGAAATTCAGAAGCAGAGAAACGCATTCAAGTAAAGCTGTATTTGCCCTCAATGACTTGGGCAAGACTCTGGACTTTGTGCTGTTGAAACTCTATCTACATATACCAATACCCACACAGCAGCACCAAAGTACAGCCTGTGTCTCTGCTATTTCATTATTCTATACAACTGCCACACTGCAGCATGACTGAGAATTTTTCAAGCTGTTAATATCCCTGAAACATAATAGCTTCCTTCAAATATCCTGAGTTAGCATTCCCCACTTGTGTCAGTACACACCTCCCCCAGTGCCAATTGATCAAGGGAATTTTAACTGCATGCTAAAGGAGGAAATTTCCTGTTGATCAAAACGAAATTAAGAAACTGATTTAGCTACAATAGCATGGATGAAACAAAAATTTAAGGTAGAAGTGATTCATCTGGAATCAGACTTGAAGGAGTGAAGGAGAAAAAAGGGGAAAAAAAAATAAAGCACAAAAGCCCAAGTGCTCAGCTCAGAATGCATCTAAGAAAAAAAGTGATTTTTAAAAGCAGTTCATTACCTGAAGATTTTCACACGTTTCTTGGCTGTAGGTGAGCCTCTGTATTTCAGTTGGTGAGACAAGATAGAGTGCTTGTCCATTATTGGTGAAGCAGAAAGTTCTGGCTATCCGCATATTGGTGAGTGGCAGGTAATATACATCCAACAATGGCCTTAAACTGGGCAAACTTAAGGAAAAGAATTTTAAAATCCATTAAATATAGCAGGAATGTCTATTAGTGATCAAATGGCTCATTTTTAAAGTGCAATACATAATTTTTTCCCTTCATCATCTGCATGAATACCACATAAACTGGTATTATTTAATGGCGTTACAGAACCTCAAAATATGAGATTTTTCAAGGCAGCACCTCAAGAGTGGAATTTAAACATCTGTACCACAGATGCATTTAAAAGCATTTTTAAAATTATAGTCTGAGCATGGAAATCACAAATTCAGTATTAAATAAATTAGGCATTACTTAATAATTATCAAGGTATTTGGATAAGTGTCTATCAAGAGTTAACAATTAAACATCCTGTTTCTTCTCTCAGGTTAATAATTTCTCCTTGACTAAAAATACAAGTCTAAAAGCTCTCTCCTCGAGAATATTTAGAAATATACAAGGGTGTGCTGTCAAAGGAAAGCAGAATTCAGAAGACTCAAACAATCCTATGAATTAATTCCCTCTTTTTTTTTCTGTCTAGATATTTAGGAGAAAGTCCTCGTAGAGCAAAGTTTCTTACCTTGTATTTTCTGATTCTGTACATGTAACTGCAGAACTTACTGCATCAATCTACTGAAGAACAGACAGCACACTTGGCCTATAACAATGGTCCTCTACCAAACATTCCTCTCTCTCAACGTAATAAGTGCAAGAAAGAAGGGACAAAATACCTAATTTCTTGTCAAGTAAAACCCAAAATAAACCACTGTCTCAAACATCCCCTGGTGAAGTTCTTGTAAAAAAATTTACAAGAGTTGCTAGCTCCAAATGTCCTAATAATATAATGAATAGCTTCTTCTGCAGACACAATCTGAATAATATTATTTCTAGACACTAAAAAAGCAGCAAAGGGGCAAAGTGAAGTTTTTCAAAGAAAGACGTAGTAAACACAACAATGTCAGGTTGCCTTGTTTTGTTTTTTCTTTTTTTGCATGATGCTGAGATTGCCTTTGGATGCAAGTTTTAAAAGTGAGAAATAAAAGCGATACTCTCTTGTAAGCACATCACCAAGATACGACACCTCTGCCATGCATGTATCTAAAATAAGAATATTCCTGAGAGAGTGGCAGTAACAGGGAAGTGTTTTGCTTCAGATCAATGGCAGGATAAAACATTCTTACAGCTTCAAAACACAAAAACATTAGATCAGATAGGACAAGTGTGACATCCATGAGAGCATTTTCATCGTTTCTGTTACAGATTTGTTTGTTACTAAGCCCTATCTGAATTTATATCAGTAGATAAGTATTGGGCATCTTGGGTATGATCCAGTGCTCGGACAACTTCACACAAGCTGCGTGTAAGGTTCATTTCCCAGCAGCAATTTGTCCAACTTCCCCACACAAGGTAACAATTCAGCATTTACAGTTTAGCACAAATGCAGAGATCATTAGAAAATTACATGAATCCTGAAAAAGACAGGATCTGTTTGAACATATGGTATTTGAACATTACTAAGTATAGTTTTAATTAGGAAAACAATACTGTTTGCCCTGCAAGGTGAGCGGCATTTTGTAGAGATGTTTAGAAAATATAAAACATGGGATATACATCAATGGAGTTACAGACTTACATACTACAATTAAAAACAAGTTTTGATTGTATCAGTTTTAGTTTTACTCCTAAAAACTTCCTAAAGAAGTGTTTTTTACAGAATTTTCCAAGCTGAAAGCTTCTTTTGGGAACGTTAAAAATAATCTTTTAGGAACTTCACTGGCACAGTACTTATATGGCCATGTTCCACATTCATCTTTTCATTAGGCCACAACTAAACTGCAGGTGTAAGTATATACACACTGCTGTTCGGAATAAAATAGCACTTAAAAAACATGAAAATTACATTGGTGACATGTAAGTATATTTAAACACTACTACTACACATTTAAACTCAACATAAACCCCTTACCCTAGATGACTTATTACTATACAAGTACTAGCAATTAAGCTTGCCTTCATAGCCTGAGTTTAAGGCCTTTAAGATGCAAGCAAGGTACACAACAAAATATTAGGATTGAGGCATGAGTGTGATGCAAACAGCTGCACAAAAATAGGCAGAGTTCTGGTCAGGTACAAGCTAAAGGTCTGACGCAAGGCGGTTTTCTCCATCAATGAGTAAATTCAGCTTTTAGACAAACTTCAACTCATGGATCCATATCACACATTTGGAATTATGAGTTGAATCAGGGTGGCTTGAGCTAAAGTGGTAAACTTTTTAATGTGTTAAAGGCATAACTAATAGGAATGTGCAATCAAAATTATCCAGGCTCAAGGGTTAGAGAATCATCAACCCTGAGTGAATGTTTTTGGTTTTTTTTAGTTCATCATCCTATGGAAAAGGAACCTTTCTGTGCAGCAGAAGACTATTTCTTCTTTTTATACTTAAGTTACTATCAAACAGGTCTTACCTAAAAGTCATAATATGTCCATTGGCACAGAAACATGCAAGGCAGATACTGTTACTCAACGACACTATGTCTCCACGAAGAACAAAAGAAGTCTCTGTTATATTTTGCTTATAAATACAGTTCTGGGATGGCAGTGAGATAACTTTTGCTTGCTTTTCTGAACATATCACTGCATATTGGTTTTCACTGATTTCCTGAGAGGAAGAAGGGGACACTGAGACAGGTCGTCGCTTTTTTGCTTTTTCTTTTTCATCTTTATCTTCAGGAACATTGTGTTCTCTCCAGGGTTCATGTGCTGGTGGGACCAAAGATCCTGTGGTGTCCAAAAAAGCCATTCTCAAGATTGCCCCTTTTAGCCTCAGGATGGTTCCTATAAAAAAGTAGTTGAACACATTTCTAAAACAGTTCTCCTAAATTGCTTTTCAAGCTACAAAATATTCCTTTAAGAAGTTAGCAGATTGAAAAGAAAACAAGAACCTCAGTTTGCCTCTGTAGCAAAACAGATGTACCCAAACCTTTGGGCATTTATGTAAAAAACAATGAAGCACAAATGTAATTAAGAAAATATCAGACCAGTTTTCAAGGGTTAAGTGTATGCATACTCTTCCATTAACTTCAAGGGAAATGTATACATTTATTAAGGGAGCCAGGCTGGCATACACATTCGTATTCAAGTTCAGTGGCACAAATGTAATTCATTTCATTCTGTCCTGAGAAGTACACAATATCCTTAATATCAACAATAAATGTTATTAGTCAAAGGTGAGCATCACCATTTCCTTCAATTGGTTCAGGAAAAAGCAATGTGCAGTTTTTATTTCTCCCCTGCAGTTCACACTTGAATCTACTTCCCTAGCTTAAAACAAAAGTGGAAAGTTTTCCCTCTTACTGTTCAAATCACTGTCTCTGTAGGCCAGGTTATAAGCTAATAATTTTTTAAAAATTTTCCTTTAATTTATTCACACATAACACCATGAACATTTGCTAAGTACAAAATATAAAGCAGTATATTTTAAGGATTATGCTGCAGATCCAGTGATGAAACACAGTGTCTAGCCTGCAGTCTTGCCTTTATGGCCAAATGTTATCAAATCTGAACTCTGCTGCCAATATCTCACTCAATGGGCACAAACCACAGATACGGTCTAGATGTTGCACCACTCCTAATCATTACTACAATCAAATAGCATTGCAATTTGTATGTTTGATACCATCTGTGTGTTCTGCATGAGACAGTGGTAGCAGGAAAGCTAAATCTATGCCTAACAGTATATCCATTAAACCATTAATAAGTAATTACAACAAAATCAGTTACCATGCATCAGAAAAACAAGATATAAGACATTTTACAGCAATCCAGAGCAATTTCTTAACATTAATATTTCAAGCTAGTTGTTCAATTTACAGTCTGTTTGCATTCCCTTTTCTTGCTGCAGGTAAACTGATTGATTCTTACCTCATAACTAAAAGACAATAATAAACAGAGTATCAAAAATTTGATACTATTCATCTCTTCTGCTATCCCTGTTTAACACCTGCAAACATTGTTTTCTCAGCAAGTATACACTACAATTTTACTTTTATATTTTAGGAGATTGTACTTTCCGCTTACCCAACTTGAAAACTCTGGTAATAAAGTAACCAGTATAAATTGTTAAACTTAGCAGCTAAATCAATGGAATTCATATTTTAAATTAATCAATAATTGAGGAGAAAACCTTGAACAATTTCTTAAAAAAAAAACAAAATGCAACAACAACAATACTTTATCAAAGTATACTTTAGCCTGTCTGCTTTGTACATACCACTCGGAGAAACAATTACTGGCTGAAGAAGTCTTTGCTCTCCTCCTGGGGGTAAGTTCAGTACAATGACAAGCACTGTACCCAGCGTGGTCCCAACCCACAGGCATGGGGAAGGCGATGTATCAGCCTTTCTTGTGAAAGTCTCACAGAAATGAAGAGCTGAAATTGCCTCGCGTGACTCTTTATCAATGCTAGTTACACTAGAACTCCGGGAGCGACTGAAAGAGTTGTCTTTGACATCTGAAAAGAAATCAGTATTAATTAAATAGAATGGCAAAATGCAGGGATTAAGAGAATTCAATTTTAATTTAGTTTTTAGCATCAACTGTATACTAACTATAATTTTATTATCACCCCACTATTCTTAGTCTTATTTCCTTATGGCCCAGTTTCCAACTGTACCTTGAGCAAAGCATCCAATCTTTGCTGCAGAAGTTGCCACTAGGTAATTATCATGAACAATTTTTAGGCATATTTCTGTCTTCTCGAGCCAGAGAATAATAGTTATTAAGTGGCAGTCCTTCAAAAAAAATTGAATTTCAAACCTCTCTGCCAATTAGTTCATTGATCAGATGAAGAAACATTGGCTCCCACTGAACACAGCTAACTAATGCTATAAGGACAGACTATTTTACTTTAGGAAGTGCAGTGACATTGGCACAGCACAACAGCATGGAGCCTGCAGCGATTCTCAGTGCTGTCCCACTTAAGGACAATCTGTGCAGGAGATCTAACAGGCTATTTACACACCCCCAAACTTTTAGTAAGAGAAATAACAAATGCTATCAAGTGCCACCTGGTATTGCTATGCAAAGCTGAAGATTTCCACTTTGAATGCTGTAGCACAGTGCCAGTAATGTCACTAATGCCTCTCAGGATGTCTTGCTCACTGCTTAGCAAACAAGTGAATTCTAATGTCAACAAAAGTAAATGTTCTGCTCCACTCTTGCTGTATGCTATCTTTAGGTGTGGCAATACCTAAAATAAGTCAGCATACACTGAATTTATCTGGCTATTCAAACATTAATGCTTTACTTTCTTAATTCATAGTTGCAAAGTTTTAGCACAAGACAGACCTCACCAGCAAAAGTTTGATGCAATTTATATAATGCTTTTTAAAAAAATAACTCAAAAAAAATCTTTTGAGTAGGGTATAGATGCAATTGACATTTTTAAAGCAGGATTAAGAACTAAAGAACAGCATTCAATCGTGTACTATTTGGAAGTATTACTATGTTAGTTTAATTAAATTATTGAAAAACTTTCTACAAAGAATATCTAACATGCATTTGGAAAGCATACATACTAGATTTTAACTGACTAAATAAACACATCTACTTAACACAAACAGTGAATCTTCTCAGGAGATAATTGCCTCATTCCAACAAGGATAGGAAAAAAACATTGTCCCGTTGAATTTTAGCTGTCAAATGTAAAACATGGGTTATAGAAACTACCTCAACCACTCAGATGTTGACATCCTAAGTGTTTACATTAAAAAAAAACCTGTGTAAAACAATGAAAATAATAATTTGCTTTTATAAGTCTTCTAATGACCACCACCTCTTATGATGTTTGGTTTTTTTAGGTTTGAATATTTACTAATTTAATGCTTTTTTTTAAACTTTAACATGGATTAATCAGTCTGAATATAATCAATCATACAGTAACTGCAATAGGCATAGCTTTAAATGTGCATTCATGAGTTCTAGCTGGTTGATTTGAAGAGCATGAGTACAAACTCCAGCAGCATTGGAATGGACAGGAAAATAAAACAATAAAAATGAACTTGTCAGACAATACGGGCATTTTTGAGAGTGGACAATCCATTCAGAAGACAGAACTGAGGGTAAAAACTTCAACAGCTTTAGTCCATCCTATTTATCCTGAAGTCAAGGAAGAAGTTTGTAAATGGATTAGATTCAGATGAAGAGGAAGGAAGAGCAGAGTGATGAACGACGACACACCATCAGAAGGATGGAAAGATGAGGCTCTCGTGAGCAAGTAAAGCAAGGAATAGCACCTAGTGGCAGTGGTATTTAATCACTGGATTAGAACATTGAAAAGCAATGGTAGAATGCAGACTAGGGTATGTTCAGGAAAACTTCTGTTTTAGAAAGAGGAGAATAAATACAGAAACACATACTTTAGACTTTATCTGTTCAGAAAGGAAAAGGGATACGTTAAAGATCTAAAGACAGAAAACTAACTTGAAAGAACAAGACCATGGAAGAGTAGGTTTCAAGAAGCCATGGAAAGAAATGAGAGAAAATGATAAGGATAATGAATTTAGGAGAAAGGCATTTCAGTTGTCTCCTACAGACAGTAGATAAGGCCACATAAGTGACAAAAATACAAGCAAGCCAACACTGAAGAACACTATGCAAAGCTAACCCAATATGAAATAAGAAAGAAGCAAAAAAAAAAAAAAAAAAAAAAAAAAAAAAAAAAAAAAAGCTTAAGGAAGTTATTTACAGACCTGAAAACCTAGAATAATTTTACACAGAATAAAATGAAGCCTCTAAGCGCAGATATCCACACACATGCAAAGTCAAAACAAGTCAAAGACTATTACAATTCAGAAGGTACAGACTATTTTATGAGCATACCAGAAATGATGTGACAAAAACCCCCTTTCATTACTTCAGTAGAAGGAACAGCAAATATTAAGTGATGTAGAAAACACTGTAACTCTTTCAGGTTTGGAAAGTACTGGAAAAGTTTCAGCATTCACTTTTCTCCAGTCTTCACTAGAAAAAATTAGCACTTCCAAGTACTTACTGCCATCAAAGAATTGTGAGTAAAACAGCAGAATTACAATTGGTTAATATTTCCGTATAAATGTGGTCCAGTTTGCCAAGCATGATAAAATTCACCCTACACCAAAATTATCCCTAAACCATCAGTAACTGAAGCATGGAACAACAGAAACATATTGAAAGGAGCCATGAAATTCTTCTGCTCTTTTGTGTCAACATGGCCACAGTTACATCACTCCAGTTCAGACGCTGAGTTTAGAAAGATGAGGAAAGATTCCAATTCCGGAAGAGATTAACAGAAGCCACCCTAGGTTTAGATACCATAACCTAAAGAAGGAGGAACTGAATTCTGAAAAAAAAAAAAATCCTCAAAAATTAAATTAGAGATATGATGACAGATTTCAACAGCATAAAAAAATGACTAACAAAGATGGGGAGTACTTGATAACCCTATTTATTGTGGAAAGGGAATAGTTAATAAAAGAAAAAGTTAATATGGAACCAAGAAAGCTTGATTAAATAACTGGAAATTTGTCTAATTAGACTATACAACACTGAAACTTTGTCTGGTATTTTTCTAAAAACTTATTTATTGGAGGCTCATGAATAGATCAGAGGTTAAGCTGTCAAACATCTGTATCCCTGTCAAAAGATCCTTGCCAATCCTTGGATTAAAGAATCTCTGAGGGCTGATCCAAACTTTACAATTCTCTGAGAGGGGCAAGCTGTGATTTTACATCAGGGTGGTCTCCAGCTCAGTTTCAGAATATCGCAGTGCCATGGACTTTTTGCAGTGTCGATGGCAGCAGCACCTGTCAAACACACAGTGCTACAGCTGCTGGTCTGATCCCATCTCTTCTGCTGGGCTGGCGGCAGCAACTCTGCTGCAGGAAGAGGAGCAAGCTGTGGCAGGCAGAAGGCAGCTGCATTTACTGCTCTAGGTTTGCAGTTGTCCCCCATCATTTTTAGAGAACAAGACAGGGGAGCTGGATCTGATCTACCAGCTGGCAGTCCAAGTATCAAAAAAACCCCGACCTACTCATTTGTACGCTGTTTTAGTTATGCAACACAATGACCTTTAGTACTACAGACCTCACAACTAAGCTGATCCCTATTAAAAAAGTTACTGTGCATTTTCGAGCAAAATAAATTCTCAGACTGGTCATCCATCCAAACAGCTGTATATTGCTTTAATGTAGAGAGAGTGGTCACAAGACAATTAATTATTTATAAAACTATGTCCAACTATTTGTTGAGAGGACCTCAATATATCCTGTTAAGATATTTCATTTTTTCAATTTAAAATGTATCAGATGGCCCAAAAGAGGCAGCAGTCTTCCTAATATTGTCTGCTTATTCACCCTTTTGCTATCACAGCACTACTGATAAAGTGAGTGACAGATGCCTAAAAATTATGATGGAAGTGTGATAAGCCATATACAGGAATTGCAGGCTTACCTTATGTTGACAGCAATGACATTTTGTGCCTGAGAGTCCCCAAAAAGAGTGGAATTAAAATTTTATTTCTACACTTCAGATAAATGCAACATAAAGTCATGATAGCTTACAAAATTTAGGCTTCTTACTTTAACATACTCGCATTCAGATTTAGTAAAAAAAAAAAAAAAAAAAAAAATCAACTATATAAACTTACCTAAATCAGGCTTTAACTCAGTTGGCAAACTTAGCTTCCTGGACATCTTTGCTGAAAAGTGAAGTATATCTTTTTTTTAAAAAGAATAAACATAATTTTGTTGGTCCTTATTTGCTTCTTTTGCAATATTTAATATGTTACTCTTTATTACATTCATTGAGGTACTTTACAGGATTTCCACTAAAGCAGAGCCTCACTTCCACAAGTGAGGGGTGCAAACTAAATAATGGAAGACAGCAAAATCCCTAGATACAGCATCTTATGACTTTTGCTGAGCTTCATTTCTCCTTGGGCTTCAAGCAGGACTTAAGGGATTGGATGAACTTAGCTTTGGCTCAACCTCAAGTTTTAACTCCTCAGGTGAGAGGACAGAATTGCAAGGATGTGCACTGATGCTCACAAAGTTAAGATCCCATTCCACTTTCTTATGCTCTGCTTTCTGATCAAACCTCAAACCTGAGACATTTGAAATTTTAAAAAAAACCTTGAAATTAAACTAAAATTAATTCACTTGCGTAAAAAGATAATCATCTGAGATGCAATCCACAACCTTAGAAGAATGAAGACGTTACAGAGAATAATCATAAAGTCAGCAGTGTACAAAGGCTTGCAACATATTTAAAAAAAAAATAAATTGACAATATTGCTCAAGTGAAAAACAGCACTTCAACTCATCCCTGTCTTAGATTCTTTTCATAGGAATGGAAATTTGCAGGGCATTTAAACTGCAGTACAATACAATCAAATGCTGCTATAAAAAACGCCACTAATAAATTAGTAGGCAGACATCTCCCTCCCATCTTTCTTTTGATAATTACTGGAGAAGGAATTATTTTGATATAATTTATCTACTAGACCAGGACTACATTCTGAGTTTATTTCCCAGCCACATGCTTCAGTTTTGATGTATCATTTAATTCTTCACCATCTTGCATGGGTAATACTTCTTTTCCTAAAGGAGGTATTGAACATAGCCTTATAATTCTAGGAGTACCTTGTAATGGATACCACTCAAAGGAGCCTGAATCTCCCTGCTTTTCTCTGTTAAAAATGGAGTTAACTCCTTCTAATTACCAATTTAACAGAAATCATTCCAGTTTCTACACACCCTGAAGAACAGTATGTGATTTAAAGTTACTTCCACTCCTTCAAAATGTGAAATACTTCACTGTATCATCAATTATGCTCATCAATATTGCAAATGCTAGTTATCTGAATAGTTGAACAGTTTTATTCCTGTCATACATCATAAAAATTTGAGAACAAGACTCCAGAAATAATCTTCTAATTTCCTTCATGTGTCAATGTTAAAAGTACATTTGAATGAAATTGAAATTACTTACTGTCAGGCAGAATTGCTAATCCCTTATTTTAGTGCAGGCTGAAACTGAAAACGGCAGCCTTGTTTTCTACCCTGCTCCTTGCATTGGCACTGGCAAATACCTAACTTAAAGGTGAGACCAAAACTCATCTAAATGAGGCTTCTGCCAAGAGTTGCTTCCACACAAGATCAACTCCTATTTCAGATCAGAGCTCAGATATAGGAACAGAAAATCAGGGTACACAACAGCGCTAATGACCTCCATCAGCTTGCAGAGAGACCATGAAATGTCACCTGGAATAGCGAATTACAAGATGGGCATTCCTCATGACACTTGTTTTCTCTGTTAGACATTTAAATAATAAGAGCTGAGATACTGAACAAAACCTCAAGTATGTACACAGTAAATAACTGGAGCTATTTTTGGCTTTTAAAAGCTTTCACCATGTGTAAAATACCTTAACCTATTTACCTAAGCAAAGACAGTACAGTCACTCCTGGCTTTTCAAACAGAAGCATTCAGCACAATCTTAACAACTGGGAAGAAACTGACAACAACAACAACAACAACAAAAACAACAATGAAGAAGATAGTAGGTAACAGATTATTGAACAGGTAATAGCAAGTACAGGAAGTGTGTTGGATTCTGAGAGCTGATCCAGTTTTAGCTTTTTGTTCCTCAGTGAAAGGCCAGCTGTGTGAACTATGTTGGCAAGATAAAACAAATTTGTCAGGCAATTTTCAACATACACTGAACTATGCCTCATTAATAGGACAAGAGGATACATGAATTGTTAAAAAGGATATCATTACTGGAAATTGTGAATTACTGTGCTATGCAAAAAAACCCCCAACATTTCAAAACATATGTTAATGTGTCAGAAACCTCAATAATTCAAATGTAAATGAGAATTAAGAACCTATTCCAACAGCAATGGTGCCACCTTGTGTTTAAAGAAAAAACTGCCTAAACATCCAGCAAGAAAATAGGAATATTTCACCAGCTAAGCCCTTTTTAACTCACATTACTCAGTATAAAAAAAAAACTGCTTGTATTCATATTGGCTTAACTTTTACAAAAGTTTGAATAAATCCAGTTTTTATGCCTCAGGTGAAAACCAGCAACATGCTAGACACCTTGTACAAAGCAAAAGCTATAAATCAGAAAAATGGAAGACACAGGATGGAGGTCTAAAGAGAGAATCTTCAGTGTCAGGCTTCTCACTGCAGCTGTACAGCAGGGCAGGGGTGATGCTGACTGCTCCTGCTGCTCTGTGGGGCTGACCTCAAGCAGCAGCTGTCACAGCAGAGCTCAATGCCTCTCTGGGGGTGGAGGTTGCAGCAGCATTTACAGCTGAGACTGGCGCGAGACAAGGACACACAGATCAGAGCTGCTTTGCTCCTCCTGGCACACTGCTCTCAAGGCAGCGGGGACTCTTCTGCCTGGGTTTGGACCTACATTTAATATTCCTCTAAATTAGAAAACCAACCTGCAATACACAGGTGCACACACACTTCTGTCAATACATATAATTAATTATCATATCAGAGAACTTTCCAAACCCAAAGATTCTTGGAGATCTCTCACAGGTCAGGCTTGAGAAGGCAGGTGTTAAAATATGAAAGACTGCCTTTCCATAAGATGTTACATGTCAGTAAAGCAGGCACAGCCTTCAATTCCATGAAGAGAACCTGAAGGCTGAGACATGACTGAACTCTCAATAGGAAGCTGCGGCTTAGAAATAAGTTACATTTCATTTGCAGTGGCTTATCCTGAGCTGGTACTTTAAAATGTAGAGCACATCAGTTTGAAAGCTATATAGTGATTTGTCCTCCATTCCTTTTTAAAAAACAAAACAAAAACAGTCTAAACCCTTTAAAATAAAATTCTAAATATTATAAAGGAGAGCAGTTTATTAAGCCTATTTCACAAAACATCACTTGAGAAATAACTAAGCAGCTTAGAATTTGTTAGAGATACCAAAGTTCCCAAATTATTCCATATTTGACAACTACACAAAGTGAAATATTTACATTACCAATTAAAAAATGTTGAAATCTCTAAAATTCATATGAGAATAATAAAATCATTTTACAAGAAACAGTAAGAAAACATGTACTTGGATATATCCAAAATCAGATCAAAGTACTAAAAACACATTGAAAGAAACAGTTTTGACATTAGGGCAAATGAGAACTTAAAATGTACATCTTAAAATTTGATTCCATGAAAACAGCATTAAGAGTCAATTATTTTAGCAATGTTTGAAAAATTTAGGAGTACACTTAGAATGTAGAATATGTGAGAAACCTTATGTCAGTACTAACAGCAGGGATTATAAAAGTCTGGAATTAAATCTACTCTACTTAGGTCTGTCTACTAATCCTGTTTGCAATTATTTTTAAATTTATAAAGTGCAGAAAAAAAAATAACACCAATTTTCCTGAGACTTGTTTGACATGTAGGCTGCTAGAACAGTTATAAAGTTCTTAAAATCTACCATATTTTGCAGGCACATTTCTTAAAGGTTTTTCCAAAAATGGTTGTTACGTCTTAATTTCCAACACAACTTGTAGCTATAATATTTAATCATCTGTATCTCTTCATGACAAATACTTAACTGACCAAATTATGGCTAAAACAGCTGAAAATTTTGCTTCTACTGAAAGCTGGATCCCAATATCTTTCTATGAAAATGACACAGCCTTAGAAATTAAGTACTTCCTACAATTCTTCTTTCTGTAAATTCATCTACATTTAGTATAGATCTGCATATTACTTCACAGCATATTGTTTATATGTTCAAATATATGACATTCATAAGAGAACGGGTTGGATTCAATAATGGCCACAGTACTTTCTAAAATTTCTAGAAATGTTTAGTTAAGTATCTCAGTATTTTCAAGGTAGCCATTGACCATAACTTTTTCAAGGTTCATCTTTGATGCAAATAAAAGGGAAACATGATCCAAAAGCGATATATTCACAACAGGTCTTCAACTTGATTTACTATCCATTCCTTAGCACAGAGCATTTGCAGTTGAGAACTTAGGGGAAAAAAAAACAAACCACAGGAACTGATCTGAAAATGCTGGTACGTGAAGCATTTGCATATTGTTTTACTTGGGCTACTGTTTCAGTTTTATGCGTTTTCTTGATCATCTCACCAATCACAGAATCCTTGTTTGATACTGTCACTAATCATCAAAATCTGCAGAAATGATGAGGTCTCCATATCAGTTGCAATAAAGTGATTAAATTGACAATGGCTTCATATTTGTAACTGTGTGTCTTAGGTTACCACCTTGCAGCCCTATCACTGAAATGAAATTACTTCACTCTTTGCTAGCAGCATTCCTTTGCTCCCTGTTCCCATGTGACAAACACAGGAGTGATATCAACAGCAACTGAAGTTATCAACAAAAATGATTCTAATTCTGTTTCGTACCACGTTCAGCAGGTTGCATTTCACACACTGACAAAGAACAGAAAGATCTTGAACTGATTGCACTATGTGCCAGTGCAGAGAGCTATGACCATGCAATATACATCAAATACATCAAATTCATCCCTGAGAACACAGCTGATGGCAAACAATTAGTTTCATACACATGGTGATGTTAATGGCAGTGACACATTTTACAAAACTCACTGTCCATTCACATTTGGTTGTCAATTCAGTTGAAAACAATGAAAAGCAAAAACATGCAACTATTAACACAGAGGAGGTGTTTTATTTATGTGAAAGAGCTTAGAATGTAAGCTTAGAGAGAGCTAGAATAAGCATGCCAGATAAGCTATAGAAAACATGGCAGTGAAACAACCACATTCGGTGCACAGCAAACCACTCAAAACTAAGAAAATGCAAAATAAATAATTATCTTTAAGCTTCCAATAAACTGTGCAAATTACACAAATCACAGTATAACTTACACCCTGAATAATGCGTTGCTTAAAAATAAATGTTTTGCTTTTTTTAGCTGTGAAAAACATTCACAATATACTTTCATTTGCAAGGCTTCAAGCTGAAACAGATGTGAATGGCTCTACAGAATTGTCATTAGCACGCTTTATTAATGCTCTAACATAACTCTTTGAAAAGAAGTGGGAAAATAAAAAGAGGTCACAGTCAGTCAAACTTTCCATGTGTTTTGCACAAGACTGTGTCTTATGATCAAAAGAGACAAAAGGGAAATATTACCTTAATGGACAGTGATAAAACATGCACAAGATTAGGTGTTGTTTTTCTCATTAGTAGACCTAAACATTAGGTTCTAGTTACCCTGAATTTCCTTTAGGGGAATATACTGATGCTCATATAAAAGATAAAAAATTCTTTTTAATTACTGATGAATTCACATAATATATTATTGACAGCCATTTTCTTTCTTGACTTATATTCAGACTTTTGCTCAAAATTCATATTCCCTGCCATTTCTGATATCATTGCAAGAAGGACTCAACACAGAACAAGAATATGCCCTTTGTACGGTAATTTCTCATTTTATACCTCAGATTTCAAGGATTACTTTGTCATACTTCTATGTGTCTCACTGATTTTTGAATGATTCTTTCTCTCAAATACTGAATTGTATGATGGATGGAATGAAAGGAATTAATAGTTTAGGATAAAACTTAAATTACCGAACAGAAAAACCAAATGGAGACTTCAGAAAAAGAAATCTCTTCCTCCCTAGTCTTACAGTTCCACAAAACCTATTAAACAGTAGTTTAGCAAACAGTTTTACTATACAAAGTTATTTCAACCTAAACTGACTGAAGAGATAAAATTAAATCATCCTACAACGATACACTAATTTGCTAAAAGAAAACAAAATGAACCATCAACAAAGTGATTCAGCAATGAAAGTAACCACATCCCAGTTAAGGAAAAAGAGTCCCTTTCCCAAAATTAAATCATACAGCCTCTCATTTTTTAATGACCCAGCCATCAGAAGCAGAGTTATTTCCACTCCAGCCATAAAAGGGTTCAATCTACCTGCATACAACATATCCCAAGGAAATTTTGTTGCCAATTTGTTAAGACACAAGTCTAGAGCTGGTGGGGTATTGTGTCACTGCTGGATGCAGAAAAGAGAGTTCTGGAACAGTAGTCGAGTATACTTATATATACAAGCAAATCCTCTTCCAGATGAATAAATGAAACCAAAATAGTACCCCTTTCTTGACCACAGTCATATAAAAATCTGACCATATGGCTATGAATACAACACATAAAAAACAAATTGTATCAGCCATATGTTCCCAAAGCCAGCACACCTTTACAAATGCAGTGGAATCATGTTGTGACTTGCACAGACTGAACTCATACTATGTATTAGAATTTCACCCATCCAGAAGAATAGAGAAATGCAATTGTAGAATCAGAGAATTTAAACCACCAATATCCTTGATTTTTTAAAATTATTGTGCCCAGTGTATTCAGTACAGAAGCAGCCCACAGAATTACCAATTAGCATAAAGAATGAAAAAATTAATAACAATGCATTGAAATTTGCCTTTTTTCTTGCTGCTAGGTTAGTGCTGCATAGAGTAAGGCACTGGATTAGAAAGAGTAGAATTTTTCTAGTTCCTACCTATGTCATTGGTTACCATCTTGGAAAACTTTCTGCTTTTGGTCTTCACTGTAAATAATATTTTAATAAAAAAAAAATCAATCTAAGTGTATCAAAAGGTGAACTGAAGAAAAATAAGACTAGAGAAAAGAAAAATACTGTACCCATTTCTATAAAATTATTCATTTTTTGTTCATCATCAGAATTGTTTGGTGAACCAGAACCTACAAATGGAGACAGAATGAAATGGATATACATTTGACATGAATGAAGGTGATATATCTTTGACACAAAAAGAAAGGTATATTAATACATATGCAATATACATATAGAATATATATAATATATAATATATATTATATATATTATATATAATAGATATATTGTATAATATATGCATACATGCATTATACAATATAATATACAAGCTTTGAGTTTAACAAAGATACAAAGAAAATATCAAATACTGATATTGGTATTCTCTGTAGCTGTACTAGATATTATAAAGTACAAACTACTTCTGCATGACAGAATTCTGCCACATCGGGATTAGCCACAGAAATTATAATGCAAAGTACAATGCTGCACATTGCAGTGAGTTTATTGCTAGAAATATTTCCCTCATTGAACAAATGTTTACACTGAATAACTAAACGGCTCAACTAATCATTGCTCCAGACAGAAAGATTAGTCTAAGCTATGATTCACAAAGCACAGCTGTAACAATAAACTCAAGTTCTATAAATCTGTTTGGGTTTTTTTTTTTTTTTCCAATGCAGTGAATCACTGTTGGACCATAGTTCTTCAACTACTCTGCAGACAACTCTGGGCCAATGCTGCCACCTGTATTTTTCTGTATCCCAAACCTGAAAACTGATGGGGGCAACAGACCACAGCTTCAGGCTCACCATTGTCATGAAATTAAAACACTGTCAGGAAATTAAAACACAATTCATCTAAAAATTTTCCAATTTAATCAGATTTTATGTTGTGGAAATGGAAAATCAGAATAGAACACAAGCATTTTGGCACTCCTGAATACGAAAACTTGACAGTTTAAATGCTATACAATGTTTTAGGTCAGATAAACATCCCCAGAGTCCAAGCCTATTACTGCTTGACTTCTATAGAAAAAGTTAGACATAAGATTATTCCTCCTGCATTTTCACAGTATTTCTATAGTCCTGTGTTACTGAAATGGTATGATACTCTCCCAGTTGACACAGGCAGGTAGTCCCTTTCACAGTCCTCTCCTCTATTGAACCACCCACTGGAGGAAGTCTAATGGAAGTAACCTTCCACTTCTCTTTACCGGGGCATGGGAAGGTGGATTTCAGCAATTGCAGATTTCAGCCCAAACAGTGGACTTTTTTACAGATGTCTTTTTTCACAGATCACTGTTTTACAGATGATATTGTAACAATGAAAGCCAATAAAGGCATTCAATTGCTAATCCCATCTTCTAATCTTAAAGTTGGCAACCTGCAAACATTTTGTGTTTGTTTATTTTCCTCTTAACTAGAAAGCCTCTAGACTGCAAAAGGTTGCCTTAAATTTAGCCTCCATCCTGCTTCTCAAGCTTGCCAATACTCTGCAGCAAATTTCTCAGAAAGGTCCTCTCTTACCTCTGAAAGCTAAATGCCACTTTCAAGCTTCTTTCCAGTCTTGTGGTTTTGCCCAGAAAAGATATAAAATTCAAACCAAACCTAAGGAATTACAGTTCTTCTCTCTTCACAAACATCAACAAATTATTTCCTTATCAGGGCTGTGCCTCCAAGTTTTTTTTCAAAGGAAAAATTGAGAAGTCTACCATAAGCTTCATCTTATTCACTGAGAGCAGAGGACAGAATTGAGGGAAGCAAGGCACAGTCCAACCTCACTACTAGAAATTTCTATTTTACGGGAGAATGAAACAGTCACATTCCCCCTTCATCTTTTGTCCATTCACTATTTTTGGTACTTTAGACATTATTTTTTAACTTACTTCAGCTCACACAAACAAGCAGGTGGAAGGTAGGGGAAGCCAATTGTTAAATTTATGAGTTTTCTATAAACCTTAATTTTCATCTTTGGACTTGCCTTCATTGCACTATTGGTGAAATGGTGAATTGAGTTTTACTTTACTTCAACACTAACTCATAAATGAAATCCTCTTATTTAAACTACACAGTGTTCTAAGTTCAAACATTATCAGTTAAAGAAGTTGTTTGGGCTGATATTTGGGTGATGCTGGAGCAAGGGGGAAAAAGGATACACATGAAAGGTTATGATTCGTTAGCTGCTCATTGCACACATTTTATAACAATGTACCAGAAACCTGATTTAGCTCAGACTTTTTAAGTGAGTCAAGTTCAAATACCTTAGTGAGATTGATAACTATCATCAGCCTCGACAGAGAAAGGATTTACTGCACCTGCAGCACTGCATGGCAAATTGTTTACAGGCATTGGTCCCAATATACAAAAATGAAATAGGAAACATGCACTTTACTCTCAACAACAAAAAATATGCTTTCATTATAAACTATACTGAAGTTGATGACTTCAGCATGCCAGTACTTAGCAACACAGGTTTGTCATGAAATCACATCAAGTAAGACTTCTAATTGAAATTCACAGCCATGTTTTGCTTTAATTATAAATAAACCAAATTTACTCTGAGAAAGGGCTGGCAAAAATGAAAATGACATTGATTGATCTAGAGAAGTGTTTCGCATAATTTACAATTAAGATCAAAAGACAATTGTCAAATCAGAAATTAAAATTTATGTTAAAATTTCTACTACAGCTACAAACACAATGTTTTAGTTTGTTATGCTTTCAACTTGGCTTTGAAAGATATAGGTTACAATAGAAAATAAATTTGTCTTCAGACTCCCATCTTGATTAGCATTTTACACTACATACTACCTTATGTGCTTCATTTAAATCTGCAGTTGAGTCCTTTAACCTTCAGTAGTTTTGAATGAAACAAAATGACATCTTTAAAAGTCCTCATAGCAATAAGTAAAGTGACAATTTTTAGCTGCTACAAAAACTATTCACTCTAATACTACACACTGACACGCATTATTAAGTATTTACATAGTTTATAGCCTCAACTAGCCAATATTAAACTAATTAATCTTGAAGGTTTCATTTAAAATATTCACATACAGTAGTGGAACAGGGGAAAAAAAAGGTAGTGTGGTAGGAGGACTATCAAGTAGGGAACTCCTACTTTTTTAGGAAGCCAGTTTCTGAAGACCTCTACTCCACAGAAAAATAGTAATCTGCCACTTATGAGGAAGCAGAAATACACTTGCACAGAAATAATCTTTACCATTTTTGAGGAATACAAAACACAATCACATGAACTATTACAGGAATTTGTGCATCTCTTGTCAATGCTTCAAAATTCCATTGTGCAGTATGTTCCCTGAGGCGTAAATATTTCAGCTTACATCTCTCTTCACTCATCTTTATGACATATTCCTACTGCATCTCTTAAGTCATCCTTGTTTTAAAAATGCAGTTGTGCAACACAGCAAAATTTATGACAGCTCAAATAGTTTGTGAGAGGACAACAGGTTTTATATAATTACTTAACTAGGGAGTGTTAATGCATGCATCTTCTAGGAAAATAAGAAGCTGAAGATCAGTGAAAGTTATGATTACCTGATGTGGGTGACTTGCAGCGGTCTTCTGGCACCACTGTACCTTCATTAATATCACAAAGACCTGCTGAAACACAAAACCAGTGTATTATAAATACAGTTAGTATTTTATTTTTACCTCCACTGCAGCCAGGAACTTCATTTCTTACTAGAGACAAACAAGCCAGTTGTGATAGAATTTCTGTTACACATTACTTTCTTTGACATTACCCCCAGTAACTGTAGAGTCACTTCTTCCTGCTAAAGTTTTCTTTGCAAAATACACTCCCTTGATAAATTTCAGTGAAAACCACTATATTTTCTGCAAGACAGACTTATCAGAGCAGTTAATTATTTACATGCTACAGATTATATATATTAGGCACAAACTATTTGTTTTGAAAAAAATCAGGAGTTATATTAAAAATGTAACTGCACAGGAAGATCAGATAAAAGAGGGTCTTGAAGATTACAAAGACATGATGTGTGAAACTGCAATGTCTTTTTTCAAACTACTTTGCCACTGTTACAGTGATATGCTTTGTATTTGCCAATTCGTATTGCCAAATTCATTTTCTAGAAAAACTCCTTATTAATGTCACTTAGAGAATTCGGATCTTAGGGTGATTACATAGGTGTTCTCCCTTGCATGGAAGAATTGCACTAAATTTCTTACATCATCAAATCTGATCAGTTCGAATAGCTACAGATGTATGTTAACATCTGAAAGCTAACTCCTTTCATTCCAGTGAAGGAAATAAAATCTAGTCATACACGATCACATGCAAAAGATGGAAGCTGCCTCAAAATGGTCCTAAATATTATTCCATAGCATAGACGAAAAGTATACAAGGAATTGCTGTGAAGACTGCCCACAATTAAGAGAAGTGCATTTTGTTGACATTTTAAGGTTAATAATGCATCTTCAGGTTTATATCATGAAGCGTTCCTACAGAAATTTCATGATGTGATACTAAGGCAAACAAGCATGTAATGCTGAACCGTAATAGCTATGAAATATTTGTTAAAATTAGAGGGTTTTGCATGCACACAAATATTTCCAATACTCAAAAAGTTTGAGAGGTGTAATGATAATGGATAAGGCAAGAAAGGCATCACATGGAAAGCCTGTCTATACAACTGTACACTACACATTCACAAGTGCTGCCCTACGTATCTGTTAACAAACAAAAATACAACAGCTCTACTCTACCAAAGCTTTAAAATTTCCAAACAGTAAACCAGAACTTAATAGTTTAAAGGGAAAAAGGTTCTACTGGAAAAGCATATCAGTATGGAACACACTGAAAATACGTTGCATTAACATCTCCATTTATCCAAAATAGTCTTTTTTAAGATTACTAAGAGCATGTACAGCTTAAACCCCAAAAGTCAATGACAAGAACTGAGATCGAATTGTCAAATGACCTTAAGGCTTTGTTAACCCTACATTTAACAGTCCTGGAACCAATTTAAAAAATGAGATCTCAGGTGGAAGCTGTATCTTTCCACTACAAAGGAGAAAGAAAAAAGCAATTTATTTAGTCATCTGTCTGTAAAACAATGGACACTATGGGATAATCACAGTTTTAAACCAGAGTTTCAAACAGGCATGGGAGACTAAATGCTTTGAACTGGACAGGATTGTGTAAAAGTTGGTTTTTTTTAAAATCCTGATGTTGCTTTTGCAACAAGCAATAGAAGCTTTAGATAGCAGCAGTGCTGGGAGTATAAACCCACACTGGGCTCTTAGAAGTAGCTGCCCCTTCAGGAGCCAAGCCAAACAAATCCAAATATATGGTTCAGGAACGCAATTTCCTCTGTTCCGTAAATACTAATTCTTTACCTTCAAAAGAAGAGTTTAACTTCTTGCACTAGTTCTCCTCTGAAAGTTCATGAATTGACAGGAATAGTCTTTAGCCAAGAATGAAGTCATATATCTGCACACTTGAATTCTTTGTAGGAAGTCTCAAGGCTATAATTTGATTAATATACTTCTTAATTAATAATAAGAGTAAGCGTGCATTATGGTAATCACTATGGCATGTAAACCTTGGAAATCTATTCACAGCCATTACTGCTTTTACTTAGGAGAGAAAAGGAACAGGAATAGATGATAAGTAATTTTAACTATAATTGTATTAGTAGTTAAAACAAGCAGAGTAAACCAAGAATGATCTAAGTCTGTGAACTAGGAGGGTCTGTCCATGACCAAGCTGAAGAAACTTGCAGTCTCTATTACTGCTCATCTTAAAACCCCAGGTATTTTGATAGGAGCAATGACAGCAAGACAGCTCCCTGGAAAAGTTCTCTGGTTTCAGGCTCACAGCATCCATGCAAATTGCTATGAATTACGAAAGCAAATTGATCCAACAGTTTCTGTTTCAGAACTGCAAAAACTATAACCTTCTATAGCACTAATAGATGCTCAAGTGACCTTCTAATAAGCTTTTAGTTTATCTCTGTGAAGTCCAGAAGCAAGAAATTTGAAAACCCTCCGAATTACCAAAAATCAAATAATGTCATTAAGGACATCATTACCATGCTGCATTAAAAACTCCCTAGAATTACAGCTGAAATTAACTGATGTATAAAATAAGTTTCATGAGACTTTTTTCAGTTTTTTGCATAAGCTTTAAGCAGACATATCTCAGAAGAACCTACAACTTGGCTGGAAAACAGCCCAATTAAAAATTACAACTAAAACTAACTTGATATTAAGATGTAAACATTAGAATTAAAAACAATTAACCTGAAAAACAGAGTTAAAAAAAATCCCCAAACCCAACAATCAAACAGCTGATGTCAGTCACAGCTGATGTTGGTCTCCTGACATTTAAGTTACAAATTCGAATACTTCAGGAAGGGGGATGGGAAAAAGAACACGACCAAGAAACCCTAGAAGAGTTCCAGGCATGTATTTTCTTCCACTCTGTCTCAATCCCACTTCTGAATCACTCATAGATTACTGTCAAAAAACTTTTTGATGTATAATAAAAATTTTTAAGAGTCACATGTATGTAAGAACTGCCTCAGTTTTGTCAGAAACATGAACTGCCTCTGTTAGAACTAAGAAATACTAACTTTTAAAGAGTTGTACTATATTGTGCTAATCAAGAAGTCACACAAAATCTCCTAACTCTCACCAACAGTAATTTGCAAAAAAAAAGAGTTGAGATTTGTGTGGTCTGTGAACTCACGTAACTAAGCATGAAAAAAATAATAGCTATATAAGTTTTGGTGTTTCTTCATGAAATTATGATTTATCTCAACTTTTTATCAGTATTGATTTAATGGCTCCAGTCATATTTAGCAAACAGTATATCAAGCAAAGGTCTCCAAACAGCGTAAGCCTCCACTGTGTATAGTTTTCATCACACAGTAAAGCTTTTACTTACACATTTCATGTCTTTAGGCATGTGGCCAAAGTTGATTTGCTACATCCACCCCCCCTCACTATTAAAGAGTCTGAAGGCAAAAGTTGATTTTGTTTTTAACCTTGACAAGCACCTGATGACACTGTCTAGCAGGCCTTAACAAAACACATATACTGCATGCTTCACAAACTATAAATTGCCACCCGAAACATGTGAGTAATATACCTGGTATGAATCACTGATAAATTCCAAAACACGATCCCAACTGGGAGCTTGTATCTGTAGAGCTAGCCTGAAATGACAGTTTACAGTCTAGCTAGTGTAGAGAGCCTTGTCTCTAAATAGATGCTGCTTTAAGACGGGAATCTGAATTTCTTTTCTGAGTAGAAAAAATAAGATGACAGAGAAATACATCATATTCTTGCAACACAAGCGAAGGGAAAAATCTTGCATTTCCATTCACATTTTAGAAGATATGTAACTCTTACTCTAAGAATTTTTTTAAAAGATGCCTGTGTAAATTTTCTATTGCTTGCTTAAGGACATACCATTTACTAAATCATAAGTATGTTAGTAGATATTGATGATTTATTGAATTCACATTTTATGCTGAAACATACAGAATAGCAGGCTCTTTAACAAGGAAGGACCAATCCTTCCTGCCTTTTTTGAAAGTGGTTGAATGTACTATAGCATTATGCTGCTCTGTTGCATGCTGCCTGAATGTGAATTTAATGTAGCTAATCAAGAACTTGTCCAAATCCATGTGTAAGCTAGTATGTTTCTTTTTCCTCAAATACGCTGTTGTTGTCTCAAGGAATAGCAATTTTCTAAACCAACCACATTACAAAGAAAAGTACTTCTTCTAGGAAGATTTAGATATTAAGTACCAATACTTCCTGAAGATTATTAGTTGTTTAGTCATGGAAAATATCTTACTCATAGAAAAAATTAATTTTGGAGTATTAAAATAGAAATATTTTCAAGATAAAGAACTCAACGAAGGCATACCTTTCAAAGCAAAAACAAGGAAGAATAAGCTCCCTGCATTTTTGAAAACACTAAATACAGATACTACATGTCCAAGAAAGGGAGAATGCAAAATCCAAAAGTGTTCTGACTATCTCATACAGCTCCAATCCTATAAATAAATCAAAGGGTAGTGCTTAAATGTAACAGACTTCTTATTGCAGGAAAACTATTGAAGCAATTATTGAAGTCTGGGCAACACACACATTGAAAGAACTACAAAAAATGAGAAATGTTAAATGATAACTAGAGAAATTATTTTCAGATTTTAAAATTACTCTAGCTCCAGCTAACCAAGATACTGTCAGGATGGTTAACAGAAAGAGAATTACACGATAAGAAATTAACTCTTTTGTACAAAACTTGTTTTAATCTACTCCTAAATAAAATAGCCCAGGTAAATTCAGCTTTACAATATTTGTTTCAGAAGCTAGTTTTGGGATTTCTACCCATCTTTTTCTTTTCTTCAAAACAATAATCAATCAGTGCCAGATCCCAGTTTTCAGTTCTGTATCATCTTAAGGTGGAGGCATTTCTTTTGTGCCTAGCTCGCTTTCAGCCTTGGCAGCAAAGCACAAAAGACTATAGAGAAAGCAGTATTTGGCAATTGAGACTATCCTCTGAGACGTATTTCTTCTTTCTTGTTGGAAGAAAAGAAATGGCAGAACTAAGACTTGGACCACATTTTCAAGTTTGTTTTGGAGTTTTATTTTGTTTTTTTAACTCCATTCTTTCAGCAGATTAGTTTTAATCTACTCTACTCCATGAAAAAAAGGGCTGAGATTACCTACCTCTGCCTGAGGGCTGGAGAAAAGTGGCATCCTAAGGAAAGGAACAATGCTATGCTTTTAAAAAAAAGCTTTAGATTCTCCAGATTCTTGGATGCTGCGAATCACAACATAAGTCAGACTCTCTTAGGTAATTATGGTTCTGATGAGTTACCTTCCTCACAGATAGCTGAACTTCAAAACTGTTTGGAAACCAAACAGGGCTGTGCAGTACACAAACACCTCCACTCTTAATCCTTATAAACAACAGTTTTGTAGAAGTAACTTTTCACTGTGCAATCACAATGTTTATTCTTATTATAGCTACTAATATTTTAACTGGAGTTGTGAAGCTTTTTCTGCCAGAAAAGGAACCTAGCAAGAGAAGTTCCTAGTAAAACAACACTAAATTTGAGTAAGATCTTGTCTCTATAAACATCAGTAAATTCTGAGATAGAATCTCCTTTTGATTTTGAGATTTATTTATTTAAAACCACAAAATACAGAGACTATTATGGTTGCTTTTTTCCTTTAAATTTCTTTTAAAGATATCACGAACAAGAAATACAATGGATGCATGACGGATTAAAATCAGTTTCTATAAATAAAACAATTACTTAAAAAGGACTAAGAAAAATAATTATGGTGAGTGAACAAAACAAAAAAAAAAAATCAAATTCAGATGTTCAAAAAATATTTGAATGCCATGAGATGACTTACTTATATACGAGGTGCGAAGCTTTTTCACAGACTCTGAATATAAGTTAGAAAGGCCGCACATGCAAGAAGCCACAGTCAGCATACCTTCGTGAAGCAATGAGAAAAGGAAAGACGGAGACACTCACAGTACATTTGAGACAGAAAAAGCCAGCCAAGTAACTTCTACACCAGGTTATTAAAATGCTTTTGCCATGCAGATTGTTAGTATTAGAAGTTAGGATGGAAAAAATAAGACATCATATAAGAGCTATATTCATGAGCAAAAAGGACTTTCATCATGAACATCTTAGAGGAAACACAGAGTTATGTGGGTCCAATTTACTGGATTAAAACAACAAAAGTTAAGAAAACAAAGGCAAGTGATGCTTAAAGCTCCAAAAGGCAGTTTACAATCTAAATGCATGAGGCAGAATTTAAGCCATTTACTCCCAAGATCAATTAACACGGTCAAACAGTAAAGCTATTTCTTTCTCTCCAAGTTTAGTTCATATAAGAAAATATTTTATCTGCTAGGATACCAGCTGTTTATGCTCTGCTCTATATTAATGATTTTTAGATCAGTTTCATCAGTTTAAAAAACTGGTGTTTACTGCATTTTTTTCAAACAAACCATTTACTAAAATACCTCCTAGAACACCCATTTCAATTTGAGTAAAATGTTACCTGAAGAACTTACAAGGACTTTATTCTGGATCTCTTAAAGAAATTATTAACAATTGATCATGAAGAAGGGGTTTATTGAACAGTTAATTTCCTATAGAAAAATAATCACCTAGGTCAGCAATGACACTTTATTATGCTGTCTTGAGCTGTTTTCTGAAATAACTTATAAGTATCTATGACACATCAGGGAGACGAAAATTTTGAAATACTAAATTTTCCTTTTGGTTACAAAAAGTTTTGCATTTTGACTGGAGTGTCACTTTCCTTTTCAGCTGAAAGAGAACACTCCTCAGCATATTTTTAAATCAAAGTCCCTTCTTTTTCAAAGAGACTTATTTTATCAGTTTTTATGTATAAGTTTGTTTTGTTCATTTAAATCAAAGGTCTCCTCTCAAGCATGGCATAACAGCATTAACAACATAACATGATTTAGCTCATCAGGGACATTTCTAGTCAAAGTTTAAACAGGAAGCCAAAAGATCCCAGCAAACACACAGGCTATCTGCAAATATTAAAGGATTTATACAAACATGTGATACGTGCACTAGCTTTATCAGAAATATCAGGATCTTTCTTCACGCCGTGTTAAGTCAAATTCTTCTAAACTGCATAAAACCATTGTAAATTTACACTGCTATCTATTCACACATAATACTTTCCAGTTTGCATTTTCTTAAAACATACATTACACTGAAAAATAAATAATGATATGAAGCATCAGTAGATTCCACTAAGCAACAATTTATAGGAAAGATGAATTAACAAACCTGCAATAGTGACATTACAGACAGGTCAAGAAGAAAGGATGAAACCACAGTGAAGAAAAGCATGTTTGTATTCAAAGAATATACATTAAGACTAGATGGCCAATCGTGCCTTTCCTTCAAGCTCAAAATGTGTTTTGGGTTACTCACCTCCAGAGGGCTGCCGAGTTTTTCGGGGAGATCGTGGCTCCCTGCGATACGGATCATTGGAGCCATACAGTTCAATAGTGCCTAGATTCAAGAGCACTGTCTTCTGGAGGTAGTCAACCATGGCAATACCATTACAGTTTCCAAAAACTACTCTGAAAAAAGAGAAGTGAAAGGAAAGACAATGCTAATTAAATGGTGGTAATGCTCCATATAAATATTTTTTGCAGTTCAGCACTTAATACTTCCTAATTTTTATGAATTATCCTAGATTGCACATATTTATAAATTACTATTTTAGAGTGCAGTATTGTTTAACCGTTCTCTTGTAAAAACATGGCACTGAGTAGGACAGACCATGTCACTGTACTTGCCAACCGATCTGACAGAGCCTTAAATGACACTTACTGTCATTTAAGTGGCTTACACTGGCTGCACAGTGCCAGGTGAGCAACAGCGATGCTGATTTCCTCTGTTGTTAATGTCATTAGTATCTGCCATGACCCAAAAGGAATTATCTCATAAGCATAAGAAACTGTTTACCTCTGTGTTGCTGTGCAGCTCATATGAACACACATGGAGACTTAATTTTAATGGATAAATCTAAGCCCCTTTGAGAGAATAATGAAAAACTGTGCAGAATATACTTACAGGCCATATGCTGAATTGACTGCTAAGCTGGTTATCTGCTGAGGAGGTTCTCCACTCACCCACACTAGCTGGATAACAAGCTCGATTTGGTAGCCTGGAGACTGCTTGAGAGGAGAATTTTTAACTCTGCAAAGTAAAGAAAACATGGCCTCTCCGTTGTCTCAATTTTTTCCTTATGGGATCAGAGTTCATTAAATTCTACCACACTGGACTTCAAAAAGTTGGAAAATGTAAAAACTATGATCAAAACCAAATAAAAGCAACCAGAAGAAAAATTCATATTGAAATAGGGAATTCGCTTCTTTTGATTCACTACCTAATAGAAGATTAATTGAACAATGATCACAAATACTTCCTTTCCCCAACTTCAGAACATGGTGTAATAGTGCTATTATGCTGTATTTCCTTAAATAGATACAGATGTTCAGTCAGTGTCTAAAAAGAAGGTGCTAGCCATTTTTTTCAGGGTTCCCAAAATAATTCTGATTTAGAGAATATAAGGTGGGGAGAGGTGTATGTGGAATAAGCACAATGAAAATGTAAACAGAAGCACAGTGCATTGAGACAAACACAAATTGTCATCAAATAAAAAGCTGATGATATGGCAAAACCAAAATGAAAACAAGTACATTATTGTAATGGTAGATCAGTTGTATGCCATGAACCTGGGACTGGGGGAATTGAAGCTCCTGGAAGGATTTTGTTTGCAGGCTGACAAACCAACTTATGCATGTCCTGCAGAAAGGATTAGGTCGAGTAATTTTTTAACATGAAAAAAGTTACATAGAACAAGCTCCTGTTTCCCAAATTCCTGTTATTTTACCCATTCATTCTCACTAATAGATAGTTTGGTTTGCCAATACTTCACGTAAGTTCAGAATTTTCCAATTATTCTACTCAGATGAGTTTTCTTCAGAAATACACATCTACAACTCAGTACAATCAATACAATTTGAAAACTCTCGCCCAGATAAAGCAACCCCATCAGAATTAGTTATTTTCTGGATGGATACACTCAAAGAATTAAAATCCAATTTGGGACCTTAAACTTCAGAAAACAAAGTACATATACAGATACTTGGAAAACTTTGCTCTAGAAAATAAAACATTTTCACCAGCAATGACACGTCTGTAATGATGTCAAAGCACACATATTCTAATCACATATTCTCACAAAGTTTCATACTCAGTGAAAGTATAACAGAATATACTTACTTTAAACATGGGACATTATCACGAAGTCCATCAGACGAACTGCTACTAGTGGATGGATGAGACTGGGGAACAATGGATTGAGGATTGGAACCTGTGCCTGGAGTTGGTACAGGTGGCACCTGCTCACCATCTGGAGTTTCAATATCATTTATTTCATATAGGAGACGTACTTCCAGCATCTGTTAATTAAAGTTAAGAAATTATCAGTAAAGTCTGTCTCTCAAAAAACTGGATATAAAACAAATGAAATGCAACTGAAGATAGTAGTGGTAGAAGTGACATCCAGGACTTTTCCATCTTTTCAAAGATAACAGTAGTTTAATAAACAGTGTGACCTAAACACACATGTAGTTTTCAGAAATACAGAGTCATCCTATTACAGACTGAATATATGAAGATTGCTAGAACTTGAAAGTCTGACATATTTCCCAGTTTTTAAAAGTTTTCTTCTTAATATTGAAAGAAATTAAATACTGGACCCATTTAATTGTCATTCTGCTGACATACATTCTCAGTTAGGAAGATGACTTGGTTTATGTAATTCAGGAATAATAAAACAGGTAAAGCCACACAGACAGCTACGCTTTTACTGATGCAACACTGCACACATGGGACTTAGTTCAATGTTCGATGTTGTGTTGAACTAGAACATACATTTTAAAGAACTATAAGTTTATCATGACTCCAGGATCTGTAACAACATTGGAATTAACTACACTGAAGGGTAAAGGAAGTTTTTCGCTATTCACTATTATCATCTGCAAAATAGAATTTAAGTCATGGACTGAAACGAAGTACTCTGTAGTACTTCTTAAAACATAGAGGAGTACTGAAGACCAGCTTGATAGGGGCTGATTCATAAAAATTGGTTAGAATGAACTATTCCCTCAGAGGGGAATATACTTGTACATAAATAAACACCAGAAGGAAAAAACCCACACCTCAGGTCCTTAAACTAAGACTTCTCCTAAAGGAGCAGAATGGGGAGGGGATGGGGGTGTGTGTATTGTCTGTGTGTGTGTTGCAGGAAGGAAGTAAGAGGAAAAAAAATTACATTACAATTAACTTAGTAAAACATGTTTTACTTAGAACATGCAACACTTTATAACTAAATGGCTTCAAGTTATCTTTTAGTTCATACATTCAAATACATAAATTTGCATGTGTGTGTCTGATTTAACAAAAAAACTTCTCAAACTCTTGTAGTAGAATCACTGTATCTTATATAGAAATAAAACAGTGACATACCAAAGTCCTTAACAGATCTCAGGGCATGTTTTGCACATTTGTACTCTTCTAGCTCTGCATACTGCAGAAGTTTTGACAGGACAGATGGTAATTATGAGGACTCAAGTGACCAACTCCCTAAAGGCCTTGAAATTCTGCAACTCCACACCTCATTCACTTCTGTTATCATTTTACCTTTGATACAGACAAATTTCGATCCACTGTTTATTTTGATAGGCAGACCAAAGAATAATTATTGGTTGCAAAAGCTCAAAAAGTCACTGAAAACCAGTATCTCAGTATGCAATATTTACTTTTGTTCAATTTCATAATTAACTACTTTTTCTCCAAAAAAAAGCATCTCTTTGTTTTGAGTCAATTATTTTCGTCCATTTCACTTACATAACTAAAGACAACAAAGTAGAAAATTGCTAGAACAGTCTTATTATAGCTAAATCCTATGAAGTTAAAAAATGGTCATAACTATTTACCGGAATGACTTCTGTTGTCACTTCCTGCTTGCTGAACCTGTAAATAATGACATGCGCAGAAACTCCAGCTATGCACAGCATTCTGCTTTCTGGACACCACGAGATGATCTGAATAGCATATGGATCTTCATCTACTATATCTGTGTTTGGCCTGTCATCTTTATTCCGTGATTTTTCAAATACTTTGGCTGTTTTTAGCTTATAGAGTACTTGCAGCGTTACTAAGAACAAAGCAAAAGAGAAAAATTAGTTTTGATCTAAACAGACATTTTTCTCTTAATTTTTTTTAAATTGTCTTGTCTTCACAGATAAAACTATTCCATTAAGCAGAAGAGGGCAGAGTAGAAGCAGTGAATATCTGTGTAGCCTCTGCCCATGCAGTACAGCACTTAACCAATACAGGATCAGTTAGTATTAAAAATACCCCAACACTTACTCCGAGAGATATATACTAAGTTACAGTTATAAACCAAGCTCTCACAGTTTCTCAGAGGTTTACTGTACTTAGGGATCTCTGTATAAAAATAACAAAAATAACATCTATTACATATGCCATACCCACAACTTATTAATTTCTATGACAGAGGAAGTGAAGCTCCTTTTCTTTATTTTCACAATATTTCAAATCCATGACCTTTCACCTGTGCTCTCACACTTAACAGCCCCAGTTCCTCCAATCTATATTTTATTTTGTCTCATTATTCAAAAGTGCTGCCCTCTCAGTCCACATTTTTGTTGATAACAGATTTCTTATAACTGCTCTAGCGAGGCCTTTCCACATTTTATAAAAAGTGAGAGTTACGCCAGGTTGGGTTTACCAACATTCCCACTTATTTATCCCAGTGATTATGTTTTTCATGCAACACAGACTGCAATTCATGAGACATCCTTTATTTTCCCAGAAACTAAGTTCTGAGTGTACATCATTGATACTGCACTCAAGTAAATTGCCTTTGATATAGTTAATCCTTGAACAGTCTCCTTAGTGTAGTTCTAATAGTATCAAGAGTAATTCTAATTCTGTGTTACATTTGCTTTCAACTATCTTCATGCTGATTTCAAACTTCACAGGCATATTCACAGACATATTTCTAGTCAATGGCCCAAATCACTGCTATAAATACTAACAGCAACATTAGAAAAACTTAAATTATAGCATTCTTTCTCCTCTTCCATATTTCAGTGCTTCTACCTGAATCACATTTCCCTAGTTCATCTGTAAGATTATCCTACTAGAAACGCCTAAAAGTTTTTAATTCAATATAGAGGATGCTTGCAATTTTTCCCTTAATAGGTTTATTTATCTGTTTTAGAAAGAAACTAAGTGTCTTTAACACAGCCCATTTGACAGATCTATGCTGAATAGAATTTTTAAGCACACAATCAATCAGGTTTGGCTTCCCCCCTCCTCTCTCCCAGGTTCCACTCCCACTCCAAACCAAAATTAAAGATCTACAACACTCCAAATAGTCCTCCTCCCGGTTTTTAAACATACACATTACATCTGTTCCCTCCTACGACCACACACGCCTTAGCCTTTTGGAATCTCACCAGTTTTCTGTGAGCTTTCGAAGACAACTGATGACGATTCCAAGATTGCTTTAAATCACTTTTAAGAACCAAGAGTAGGGTTAGTCAGAACTAGACCAATTCAAACATCTAAATTTGTGCAATCATTTCTACTTTGAATTCTTGCTGCATTTTTCACTGGGAGCTGTGTAGACCAAAGATGTAATTGACCCTTTAACTGAAGATGAAAAATCTAAAACTGCCCAGGAAAAATCTCTACTGAAAATACTTACTTGCTGACGCATCCCAAAACTTGATTGATCCATCAGCATGCCTATGAAATATTAAAAAATTAACGAGAGCATGAAATGATTAGTTGGAACGCTAGACCTCTGTTACTCGTGGGGAAGTATACAGTTAACATTCTATCTTTATTAGTCTCCTTCGTGACACTTTATATTCCCAACGTATTAAAAGCTGATATTTTACCAACACGTGCTCCAATTACTTTGGACAGAAGAAACTAGAAAAACATTTGGAGGCTAACTCCCTGATGATCCCACTGTACTATATTAATTTACCATTCTAAATACTGAGGCATACCTTGCCATGCACTGTTTCTTAAAAGATTCCCTACATTAGGAGCAGCACTTGTAAAGAAGATGCCTAAATATACAGTATCCCACTGTTAATGAGTCACCCAACTTGTTTATTCAGCTTTGATTTTGAGAATCAGTTGACTGTATTTTTTCAGGACTGTCTCAAAGTCTCTGCAATGTGTAGTATAATGTGACAGTAATTCTGATTAGGGCTAATGGGCTATTCTAAAAACACTTTAGCAATGCTCTCACTTTCAGTGATGCACTGCTCAGTTATAAATTAAATTTTACTTCTGTTCCTTACAGTAGTATTAGAAAGATCTGTCTCAAAATTATCAGATTTAAGGATTTGGTTGTCCTTCTTGAGATAAAAAATTGGCTTCCCTTTGAGAACTGAACTCCAGAAGTACTTAATGGACTTGCCATGCTTCAAAATAGCACTCAGCTATTTTGCAAAAATTAAAGAATAAAAGGTAATTTGATCAAAGATACTTCTATAAGAAGCACAGGTAATCAGAATACCACATCATAATAGTACCCCTGAAACACCTGCTATCATATTGATTCTACCTTCCCTTCCACATTCTGCCTTACTTTCTCAGTAACACTTCAAGGAGATTATGCCAAGGACTTGCCTGGTGATCATAATTTCATGAATCACTCAAACCATTCATACAAAACAATGTTCTAAAAGAGAAAAAATTCTCACATATACTTAATCAGCTAAGAAAGTTATTACTAGACTATGGTATCACTTACCCTGTAATGATTATCTCTGGATAGCTCTGAGTGATCAAACCCCAGTTGCCTCCACTGATAGGCCATTCCTGGAAGATTAACAAATACACTGAGGAAGAAAATATCATACAATGCAAAGTTAAGGCAAATTACTACAGATACTGCAGAATCCAGTATTTCACATGACTTTAAGAAGTAATTAGACACAGCCACTGCAGAGAAAAAAAAAAAATAAAGGAAGAGTCAACAAGGGCTATAAACACTACTACCCCTGTTCCAGGGATTCCTTTAGCTTCCAGTGGCATGGCAATTGATGGGAGCACATCAGGAAAAGGCTTGACACATGCTATATCCTCCCCAGACATCTGCTATTAGCCACTGTCAAAGGCAGGATGAGTCAGGAAAAGCCTTGGTCTTAGTACGGCCACTCATGTTACTTAGAGCTTCTGATTCTCAGTACTTTAAATACAAATGTGTGCAGTGGATGCTGTACCTTCTTACTGTAACCTTGACGCTTCTGTCGAGCACCAACTGAATAGAGTGCAGGTATGAGATCCACAGGACAATCAGCAAAATATTCACAGCAGGTAACAGGAGATTCATGTATAGTCAGAGGATAGGGATTTTCAAATATAGGATACCTTTAATGGAAGAAAGAGGGTAACTGTTATTCTAGGGAAAGATTTTTTTTTTAAAGTGCAGAACACAAATACTAAGGACTAAGCTGACATTCTTTTTGTAGAGAGAAAAAGAAATGCATATCGAATTAGACTATGAACAAATACACAACTTTACTGCCCTCTAGTACACTATAAAGATAGTGTAGTACTCTAGATGGAATCTAAAGTTTGTACACTTTTTAGAGTACTTTTAGAACACTACTATTCCAGTTTTATATGTAGGATGATTCTTACCCATTTTGTGCAAGGTCAATCAGTACTAAGTCCTTTTCTAGGAGAACAACTACAGCATATGGTTCCTGAAAGTCTGAAAACGACAATAAAAAGTTACCTATTGGTAAATGGAGCTCATGCATGTACAGCCTCAGGAATGTAATCAGTCTTTGTACTCTGGCAGTTGAGATTAGAAAGCCTTAGATCACTAAGTTAGATCACTTAGATCCCTATAGTTTTTGAAGATATTTTATACACTACCAACTCCTGAATACTCCAAGTTTAGCTTGGAAAATTTGTACTCTTCCTTTCATTCAATATTCTCAACAGCTCAAATAACAGAAAATGGAACATGTGGAGTAACTTGTATGAGCAGGTTGTATGAGAGAAAGAGCCAACTTCTGAATAATAACATCCTCCCACCTCTAAACTGCTTTTCCTCATATTTAGTGGGGTTTAAGTTCTAATCACTTACAAAATGGATCAAAAGGCAGCTGACTTGACAGTAAAATAACAAACTTGGAAAATGTTTTGGAAGTTTGTATCACCATCTTTCAGGCAGACCTCAAATTCCAAGCTACGCAGTTTTATATACTCTGATGGAAGTTGACAGCTAAAACCACTGGAATCATCAGGAATATAATACTATTCATGTGAGATAACTACCTAAACTATGATAAGAAATCCCCTGCTGCAGAAGACAGAAATCCATGCAAGTATTGGAATGAATAAAGCCATGAAAAGTTAAAAATAATATAGAAATGCTCCCCATGGTTTAGCACTGACTGGAAAGGTCTTATGTGCTCAAATGCACACAGATGAACACATCTGCTCCAGAAGCTATAGCTTAAAGTTGTAATGCTTTTTGTCTGCACCTGCTTTTGGGATTATAAAGAAAAAAACATGCTATGAGTAATTGGCTTTTTTCTAGAAGCAAAATAGGCTTTATAATAAACTATTCTATTATGATGTTTTGGCAAGTAAACCACACTTCAGACAATAGGGATAACAGATGTTGCCGCTGCTGTCTGATCCCCAGAGATAAAACAGAAAGACAATAGCAAAGAATATTCTGATGGGATAAAACTCCAGAGATAACAAGTCAAGGTACTGAGAAAAATCTTTACAGAGCCTACCATTAGGATATGGTGTTTCACACAGGGTTAGAAAATCAACAATAGAATAATCCATTTCTAGCACAGCAGTACTTTTCCCATGCATGACTGTTAAACAGGGTCTTCTTCCTACAGTGTCATATGACAAGCCTCCCGAGAGAATGATGAAAGGCTCCCTGGAATAAAGCAGAGGCATTTAGGATCAACTCAGGATAACATGCTAAAAGAGAATGGGCAAGTTTTGCAGCCTTACAATAAAGTTCAGTGAGATATCATTAAGCAGAGATATTGAGCAAAAAAAAAAAAAAAAAAAAAGCATGAAATATACAGCTTGGGTATGTATTTCAAATCTAATCTTGTTCTAACTCTTGTTTAAGTCAGACTTCTCCAAACCTTTTATTCTATATTGTTTATTTATCCAGTCTTTGTAACTGCTTGGCAGGATGAGATTTTATTTTTTTTTTAATTTTGTACAACTTTAGAGTTGTTTCTTTTCTACTGAACTGCAGATTCAGATTTGCCAGCAGTCCCATTTATCCATAACATAAAACAGCCTAGAAGAATCAGGAAGAAATAGTCCCATTTACTTGCTTTACAGTAATATGACTGCCTTGGAGATGCAACCAACTGCTTGATAAGCTTCAAAGACATAACGCCTTTTAAGTAGCATCACACATTTACTCCAGACGTTTTATCCATTTTCCCCCTACCATGCACAAAATTCAAGAAACTACTTTGTCATACACTACTACTGCTGCAAAATCAAATAGCTGAGTAAAGCAATTTCTTTTAGTATTGAGAAGAGATTAGAGGCTTCCCTTGATTTTTTTTAAAAAGCCTTTGCAGAAACATACTTTTAAATGCATTCATATATTTCAAATATGCACATACTATACAGTTTACAATCTCCTTTATTTGAAAAACAAGATTAAGTAAATATGTTTATTTTACCAGGTATTCTCTTATTTCCTGATTAACAAGAGTCATTCATTTTAAAACTGCTTATGTTTGAAATAGGACATAATCCCTTTTAAGGAGTAGACTGCCTGTTTCTTAGTATACAGCTCAAGAATTATTTTACATATCAATCAATTGTAAAGGCACTTTACATATTGATCAGTTGCCTCTGATCTACTTTTATGCTTACTTTGGGTAGAAATCATACCCTTCATTTGCATCTTTCTTGGAAGCAGCTAGTATGTCAGTACTGGGAGAAAATTTGTATGGAAAAAAACCCCATCCAATATATTCCCATATAATGTAAAAAAAGAGGCTGGAAAAATTTTTTTTAAAATCCTTTCCAATAATACCATCTTTTCCATACTGTCTAAATGGCTTTCACTAGCTGGCATTTGAAACACAAATGTGAGACAAGATACAGCTTTATTCTTGAAAAACTGTATGTTAAAGGTTTGGTTTATGCACATGCTGCAATTCGTGAACTTAAGACTTAGCTGAAGTGTTCTCTGTGTTTGTAGCATGGAAGGCAAAGCAGACTGAGACAAGCTCCCATCTTCTACAATTATTTCACAATCTCCTTGATCTTCTGGAATGACCTCTGACCAAAGATTTGATAGGATCAAAGAGTACTGCTCGCTGAGGAAGAGACCTCAAAGGAATGTCTCAAATCAGACCATGGGCTCATCAAGTTCAATATCCTGCCTCCAACAGTAGCCCAGAGTGTATTTCTAGAAAAGGATTAAGTTTTCTCTGTGTCCCCATTTAATCTCAGCTCTCCATATTGAAACTTCACACAATCTTTTATGGTCAGGTCCATGAAGCAATTTCTAGAAAGGTACAAACTTGAATTAAGTCTCATATTTTTCAGGATGTCAGTGAAGAGAAAAATAGTGGTGTGGTCTCATTGTGTTGGAATGATTTATTGCAGTGGTTTTTTGTCCATCGAAATCATTAGGCTTTTTTAAACAATAATGCTGCCAGGACAATTTGTAGTAATTGCAGATTCACTGAGATCAACTGACAACAGCAAAGTAACAAATTTCAGTTTTTAATTTTCATACATCAGAGTGACAATTGTATGTCGGCTTCTCCTGGTTTTATTTCTCAAGGTAATCAAACTGCTTTGGGCAGGCTTGCCAGAGATCGAATCCTTTAGAAGCAAGGAATAGAAGAGCTAAGAGTAGAGTGCACTGATCTGTCACACAGAATTTTTACAAATGAATCAAAAATTAAAGCTGACTTGAGTCTATCAGAAAGACCACTACAAGTCTGCGCATTAATTTTTCATATTTACATGAAACCATGGATTTACCATGAACACACACTGTGCATTTTCTAACTGAAGTGTTTTCCTTCAGTTGTGATACATATTAAAAGGTTAGTACACATCAATGTTATTAGGAATACATAATTTAAAAGAAAAAATAAAAATATTTGTACTTAACATAATAGATGAGACTGAGTCAACTTTGGCAATTACATTTTACCTACATGAAACAGTGGAAGATAATTAACAAAAACCAGGGCTCAGATCTTAGAAAATTGCTATGCAGCATTTTTAGGAGCTGTTCATCCAGAGGTTCTGTGAAACAGTTCTGCTTCAGCAGGTTTGCAAGTAATCCCCTTATATTAATTTCCTCATCAGTTAAATATGTTAAATCATTTGGAGAAAACTCTAAGAAATTCACTATAAAAGGGGGCAATGGGTCATTGAAAAATGTTTCAGAAAACAAAGGATTAGGTCTTGCAATGTATGAAAACATAATACAATTGAGAGTTGAGTGACTCACAACCCAGGAAGATATTTCTGCTCAATTTTGGAAGTAAACTGTCAAATAAGAGCCAGCTTCTGACAATCCAGATGTGTGAGAGAACAGTACATACAGAAATCAGGTCATTGGTACCATCTGCCTTACTTTTCAAACTATGAGGAGATTTGTCAGGCAGTTAATATTCTGTATAAAAACAGAAAAGACTTCAAGCGTTAGTTTACCTTAATACCAGAAGTTCTGACATAGTAGTGAAGATAAAACTCCAAATTGATTTTGGGAAGTGTGGTTGTAAACCAACAAGCTCACACAAGAAAATTCAACTAAATTCAATATTCAAACTAAATCAATAGATCAAGAACTTTTAATTTAGTGGGAGACATCATGATTAACATAATCTCTGGGTCCCAATTCCACACAACCACCTTGCAAAGGGGTCAGTGACAGCTGCATCAGCTACCAAGACAAAACCCTTCTGGAATGATTATGTTTTACGTGGAAACTTTTGAGCTCTAATTTCTATCAGACAAGAGCAATTTTACCAAAATGTTAATATCAACCAGAGTAAATCGGGTAAGGTACTGAACCTGCAGGGATGGAAAGTGGCGTTAGGAAGAACTGAATGTGGAGGGGGAGGGAGTGGCATTAGGAAGTTCGAGAGCTTCTCTAGATTGACTTTAGACAGAAAAAGTATGCATAAAAGGCAATATGGGAACTGTTTCAGAAAGCTCAGAAGGTAAGCTACCTTTGAAATTCAGTGCTTCACAAAAAGATGGAGTATTTTAGATGCAAAAATGTCTACAGTACAGTGACATTATGCTCCAGGATTGCAAAATTATGCCAGTTTGCACAAGGAGTATACCAAGAATGTACCAAGAATTTTTCATTCCTTATTCATCGATAGTAACCTTTCCATATATATTCTCCCAGTAATAAAGCTACAGACATACTCTTGTTGTAGGGTAAATTACTTTGGCTCTGGACACTTCACTTGCACTATTCGCAGTAGACTTAAAAACCAAACCAACCAAACAAAAAAACAACAGAAAACCCCAAGTTAGAAAATAAATTTGTAGCCCATAAACATCAGAAAAAGCCTTATATCCTTGTTGTCCTGACTCCAGTTTTACAATATGGAAAACACAATGCAGAAAAAAAAAAAAGGGAGAAGGAATGAATAAGAGCTGCAACAATAAAAAGAATAGTGTCTGTAGCCCTCAATACAGGTTGCCATCAGTTATGTTCCTTCTTTTTGGTGGTTCTGAACTCCTTTTCTCCAAAAAGACAATATTAGAATTAGAAGCAGTAAAGAAAACAGTTGAGATCATAGAAATGAAATGTTTTCCACTGGAGGAGATACTGAAACAGACCTGGATCTTTGAGCACTCCAGATAGATAAGGAAGAAACAAAAAAGGATTGATAAAGATGTTCAAAATAGAGCATGGAAATAGTGAACGTATTTTCATAATAAAGACTTGAAATATATATGCATTAAATATGCATAAAATAGTACCTCTTAAATGTACGGTTTTTGCTTTGTTTTGTTATGGGGTTTTTAAAATTTGTTTTTGAAGAACAGCTATAGTAAACTGCTACAGAAAAAAGTTTATTTGATACATTTTTTACGTTGTTTTATTAGCCTGAAAAGTTTTGTCCTGCCCAGAAATGATTCTCCTTTGTGCTACAGAAATTAAACCATGAATAAGAAATGACAGCTCATTAGATAAACGTTAAAATCTTGTCTTGCTCATACTTAACCATCCCCAAATGGTAAATAGAAAATCTATAAAAATTTTAGGTATTGAAATGTAGTTGTCTTGCCTTAAAATTCTTACGAGATCACAACTGAAACTGAAAATTGAAGTCCATGTAGCAGTAAATGGTTCACCACCACAGTGCAAATTGGTGGGGTTTTGTTTGTTGTGGGGCTTTTTCCCCCCTCTCAATTAAAGTTCAGGAAGGGTATCAATTAACAGTATATGGAAGACGGAAAACATTAGGGAGTAGTAAATTGACATGCATCAAAACATTCTGTTTGGATAAACTCCAGAAAATGAGAGGTGTAACAGAAAAAAAGCCCGACACTAGGAAAAAGTAGCCTCCCCAAACCCCCATGAATTCTTAGAGATTATAGTAGAATAAGCTGCTCTTTAAACTGTGTGAAAAGTCAAGTAGTTTTCACATTGTAATACTATAATGTCACAGAACAAGCTCCAAACTAATCTTCTCCTTCAGAATGACTATTCATAAAAGAAGGCTTTTGATTGCAGAAATTGTAACTTGCTGAAGCTGAGATTTTTTTATTATCTCTCTTTAGATCAGCTTTTGATATTTCAGTTGAGAAAGGATTATGCAGACAGATGTAGACTTCTGCTAGTAAAACATGGCTTTCCAGCTGATGATAGATTTTTATAAACATGGGAGCTAGCCACAGTTTTAAGTTTCTATTTACCTCACTTTTAGCAAAAAGTAAAAGTACCTAAAGCCAGTGATACTATGAGTATATCAATATGAACTATATTGCATCATTTAAGTAACTATCTTCTACAGATTTAAATGCCTGGAAAGCAAATTTAAATAGCACACAAACCCCCCAAGAATAAAAGAAAGAAAACAAAACAAAAAAATATGAAGAAAAAAAATCAGCTTTTGCAAATAGCTGAATAGATTTCCGTGAATACTTTATCTTTATATTGAGCTTTTTACTCAAACACTTTAAAGCACTTTACAACCACAAATAAAAGAAATTCCACACAGTTCACGAAATCCATCAGTCTTAATTGCAGTCTTGGTAATAAAACATGCTACTCTAGATACTCTAATTCCATCTGAGCCTCTTGTTGCAATTATTGCTTTGTTACATTCTCAATGTGCATAATTAGGCACATTTCACTGAATAAATTACTGCACTCTGCTAGAAAAAATTCTGTTAATAATATTTTAGAGGGGAGGAACATGTATTCAAAATTCAGAATATTCGATTCAGGCAACTATTTATCGAAGTTCAATTTATCATGTCTGTGTTTTGGTGTCTTCTCTGCTTTATCAGCCTTTTTTTCTTTAGAACTCTCAAAACAGTGAGTAAAAATGCACACAAGTTTTAATAACATAAAAGAAGCATGTAGATAATGCATTAGCAGCATTGTTGGTTTGTATACAGCAATTCATTCATATAAGTTTTTGTAGTTTATTCCTCAATATCTGATTTATCAAAACTAAAACAAAGCTGTACCATCAGAATATGTGACCCAACAACTGGGAAACAAAGTCCATTCCCAGAGTGTTTTGTTATTACATATGTTTATTCTGCATTCGAAACAAGCCTTACCCAGCTCTAGTTGTTTTGTATTCCACCTTAAGGATAGGTTTGCAGGGTTCTGGCTTCTTTCCATCCTTCAGCTGCTTTCCTAAAGTAAATGATTTTCCCGTGTTAATCTTACAGTTCCATAACATTATGGCAAGTAATGAAATTCACTGTGCAGCTTGAGAAGTACAACATTCATGCAAACATATATCCAACAACTTTGACAGCTATAGAGTATGCCACGGAATAATATAATCAAAAAATTGTTAAAGCTCTCAATACACCAACATGGAATGTTCAGGAAAAAAACCAATGCTAAACCTGACTTCTGTAGAATATTTGTTTTCAAATGTATAATCCTCCCCTAAAGTGTTGTTTCAAGTAGCACTGGCAGATTTAAAATTTATGTCTACCTTTTTGCAATTAAAACTGGTCAGCTTACAAGCAAAATGAGGTTTATCCTGAGTATTATCCTTCAGGGCTAAGACTTCAATTGAGCACGAAAATCCCACTCTTCCTCAACTGTGCAATTATCCTCACTGATGCATTCACACTTAAGTAATCTCAAGTAAGTAAGTTGCTAAGACATGACATAGAGACATGCACATCATGTAAGCCTGGTATTTGTGCAGAACTTATTTGAAGAGCAGCAGCATATTTCACAGAAGAACAACATGTAATGTTAATTTCCTAGATTAACATTAATGCAAGACCTCTCAGAAATGGGAACATCTTACCAGATGCTTGTCTTATTCTGTTACAAACCTTTCTGAGAATTTATGAGGTAATCTACACATTTATACATAAAACAGATGCTTGCTTATATGTATTTTAAACAACATATGGGATTGTAATGTCAAGCAAAAAGCAGGCGCTGTAAAATATGCAATAGTTAACTTTGAGGTCAGCACCATTGTGTAAAAGGCAAGCTTAAAGTTTTGAGATTTACAGAAAGTTGCACTGATTTGGATTTTTATTTCATAAAGATTTTTTTAAGCGAAATCTATGAGAATCTGGTATGACAGAGAAAGTTTTTTACTTGCATTACAAGTGCAATTTTAATACTTGCTTTTTGCAAACCACACTTCTATTAAAAACAAGTTCTCTGTGTTTTAAGAGCTGTCAAATGCAGTGGGTATCCATTTTTATCTTACCGTGTGGAGTGATTGTCTGGAATGGTTTGGTAGGAGATTTTACATTCCATATGGTCAAGGTACCATCTGAGTGACTACAAATAAATTGTTTCCCTTCATGATGCCAAGCCACAGAGTGGATAGCCTATGCAAGAAAAAGCAGAACAGTGTAAGTTGTGTATCTTATTATCATTTTATCCTTACACCTTCCTCAATGACATTAAACAGCATAAGCCAATTAGAGAAATAGCTAATTAAATAATACCTATCTTATTATGTCCTCATTTACCCAAGGCAAAATTTCTGTCTGTAAGTAGTACTTTCAGGCACACTTTATGCATCAAAAATACTGTCTTCATTGTAGTGACGTGTTTGGGGGTGGTGGTGGGAGGGTGGAGTCCATCCTCCTCAGCATAGTATTGAAGTATTTTTCCATGAAGGGTAGTATGAAGAGAATAAGTTTGAACTCTTATTCAAGCTTTGTTAACCAAAATTTTTCACTATTGGGAAAAACATACTGTCCATACAAAAAACATGGGATGAGATTATTAAGTTCAAGTGCATGTCATTTTGAGATGTCTGTGTGGATGTGCACAAGAGGCAAACATTGGTTCAAAACTTCCATAAAACAAGAATTGAAGTAACAAGACTTTTTTGACATTATGATGATGAAAGTAAAGTATTAGCTTGGGTACTCTAATGTTGCAATGGCAGCTTTGAGGTGCAAGAAAGCACAGGAATCTACCAGTAAATCTTTCCATAAATATAAAATCATCTCTATATTCCTAAAATTAGGAGTGGAACGATTACACCACACCACATGAAATCTGCAGAAAACAGCTGAATAAATAAAATCTAGTTGCTGCCTTCAGGCAAGAGGAAAGTAAACAATGATGTAAAGAATACAAATAAGGCAAAAATATTAACTAGCAAGAAATGATTGGTGCCACTTCTGGTTTTAGCATCTCTATTACTACATGGAGACATTATGAAACCAAAAGGTGATGTTCAGAGGAATTTTAGTTATAGCATGAAAATACCAGCAAACAATGAAACCTCAAAATATTTCTCTACTACCCAGAAGGTGCAAAAGGAACTATTAACTGCAAGAAATATGGAATTTTGGTATTACTGGAAAGGTAGATTTAATGATAAACACATTGCTGGCAGTAAGCTAGAAAAGCAGGTGCTGAGTAAGTGAAGGCTGATGGGCTTTACAACACCATCCTTTTGAGTGGGCACCCTCAGCAGTGAGTCTGTCTGTAAGGAGGCCTTAGACTCACTCCAGCTCCTCAGGCACCTAGGGATTTCCTCTGTGAGGAAGCCTGGGTGTGCAAGCAGTACAGAATTGTAACTGGAAATGAAAACTTAAGCAATAATTACTGGGTGAAGAGCACATCTCATGACACATCCAAGCTGGCTTTGCTCAAACTGGTTATACACAGATCACATCTTCACATTTCATGAAGTTATACAGAGAAAAGACAGTTTCCAGCAAAGTGATCGGGACAATCCGGAGCTTAAATGACAGACGAAAATGGCCACCCTACATGAGCCTAGAGTCTCCAATAATAATTTCTCCAATTTAAATTAACAGAAGATCTGGATATATGTAACCTACAGATTAAGTTTAGCATTTCTTAGTGAAATTTAATTTTTTCCCCTATGCATTGTGGAATCACTATAAATTTTGTTAGAAGACAGATTCTATGTACCAATATCATATCTACACGTAGCTCAGAAACCTAGATGCCTCACACGATGTCTCCCAGTGTCAAATAGTCTTGCTCATTCTGTCTGTCAAAGTTTTATTTAGCAAAATATGGTGTTTTAAAAGAAATCTTGCAAAAATACTGAAAATTTGTTTTTATTTACCAACATTATACCAAATAAAGCAAGGGATCAACAAGTGTGAGAGTGCAGACTCAGTAAAGAGAAGGCTGTGTTTCAAAAAGCTCTTGTCACTGAGAAAATAAATGTCTACAGTACGCTTACCAATACAATATAATCAGTACCTTTTACATAATCTCCCATATGAAGTCTAACCCTGACACCAGTAGACAGCCCATACTGTAAATGAAACAGTTCGATCGACATTTAGGTAGAAATAGATCTTAAGAATCAGTAAGAAAGCAAGTTTTATAGAAGGAAGGACAGATGTGAGAAATTATCACATCCTCCTTTTCTTTCTTTCTTTCTTTCTAAAAAAGAATGTCCAAGAGGAGGGAAATGCAACAACCTATTATTATTGAAACAGCATTAATGCTTAAGAAGATAGAAAGATCTGATACACTGAGCACACAGAAGAAGGATGACTGCTCTCAGTTTCTGCAAGGAACATGGAGGGATGAAAAATAAAACAGTCTGAAAGAAAATAATGAGCCTTTAGGCTTTATGGCTATTTACTACCTGGTTTTAGAGAGTCTCTTGTTATATTTAGTAATGCAGCTAAATATTTTTTAAAATACAACTAAAATACACACCTTTTTTTTTTTAAGTAATCCAACTAACAATTCTGTGGGCTGGGTATGATAAACTTTTGCATACAGTAATATCCTTTGCTATCACGGAATGCACAAATCCTTGTAAGCCTAAATAAAAACCAACTCTGTAAGTAGCTCCAGCATTATCTTGAGGTACACAACAAGCTGGCCTATCTACAGTGACAAGACAGTTCTAATGAAAAAAGTACAATAACCTTAAGGAGTACTAGCTGGCTAACCGCACTAGCTGTTGACTAACAACAGTCTCAATCACCAAAACAAAACTGGTATCTGAAAAACCATCGCAATACACAACAGCAAAAAAGTTTTGACATTTTTTCCAGGGTTAATATTAGTGCTGGAATTTGAAGGAAAGCATAAAATAGAAAAATCAAGCAGAATCCACTGATAAAGCAAATCTAGGCAAATCTTCTAACACACTAAAGAGCTCCTAGGAGTAATATATTTTTATTCCAATACTTTACACGAAACTTACTGATGCAGAATAAAACTCTCCATTTTAATCTTAATTCTCATCATGATTAAAACTTCCTGTTGTGTTTTTGGTACCATAATGCAGCAGTATGCTTATATCAGCTGGTGCAGATTTAACTGTCTCTCAAATATTTTCTAGTCATATGGGACCAGAAAGTAGCCCCTTATAACAATATAATACCCAAGTACCACAGACGATAGTTGCTATATTTGAGGCATGGGGCATTTGTATCCTTTAGTGGAGCTGTCTGCACAGGTACACCAAGTCCTGACTCTCACTACCATTCTGAGTCCTTCCATTTACAAACACGAACTAAATACAGGGAATCTTGGAACTTACACAGAAAGAACTCTACCAATAAAGCAATCAACTTTGTCTAAGTAAGTCTTTATATCAAATTAATTACAACTAAAGATTTCTTATTAGAACTACTCCTACTATCCCCTTCAATTCAAATTTAAGGTACCTGTTCTGGACTCTAAGTAGGTTTGTTTCAAAACTTCTGAAACAGTTATGTATTTTCAGGGGGATGGGGAATTGAATCTTACTTTTTTGAATAATAGCACAATTGACAATGCTGTCCTACATATGCCAAAACTTGATCAAAAATTGGAGAAACTATCCCTGAGTTTTATGTGGAGACAGACCTCAAACACAGGCTCAATTCACCATCTGTTCCAGAAAGATTATCCCATGTGGAAAAATTACTGCTGTGCTGCCTGCAAAGAAGGTGAATATACCTGATTTTAAAGAAGGAAACATTCGTGCAGCAACTGCAGCAGTTAACTGAGGGTGACTTACATAGGACTGTGAGATGCAATCACAAATAAACCAAAAAAGTCTGAGGAACAAAATTAAAAGCATTTATATGCAAGTCTCCTACAGAAATATCTTAAGTAGATCACTAGCTTTCCAAGAGATTAATACATATTTAAAAACATTTTATGAAATTTATTTGTACTTCTGCAATAATTGTCAATATCCCTAGAAATCACTATTAGGTATTGGTTCTTTTAAGAAGTACAAAAATTAATAATTTAAATGCAACGTTACAATTCAAGAGACAAGTTCGTCAATGAAGACTCAAGTTTTGATAGTATTTTTCTACTATGGGAATTTAATTTCAAATCATTAAATACTGATACAAACAATCCCATTGTTTTAAATTCCTACAGGCTTATTTTAGCCCTAGAGCTGATTACATGCATGTGATTCCGGAACCATTTGAAACCACTCTTCTCATCTGTCATGGTTTAACCCCAGCCAGCAGCCAAGCACCACATAGCTGCTCACTGACGAGCAGGATGGGGTGGAAAATCAGAAAAAATGTACAACTCATGGGCTGAGGTAAGAATAGTTTAATAATTGCAATAAAAAGAAGTACTCAGCATGACTAAAACCTCAATGTGGTATCAAAGTTATTCACAGTGAATCCAAACACACAGCACTGTGCCAGCTACTAGAAAGAAAATTAAACCTATCCCAGCCAAAACCAGGACAGGACACCGAGGATTTCATTGATGTAAATACAAAAGTCATTAACTTAAGCAGTTTACCCTGTTTGCAAAATAATTTTTTAAAATCCATTTTTCTAACACCAAATTTAGACTACTGCAAATACAATTGCTCCAACTCAGGGAAAAAACCCTCTAAGTAAACTGTCTTTTTTAAAATAATATGCATCTCTGCTTACTTTTCAAGTACAACACAATCTTTGAGAAAATGTTTCTGCATACTTTCCCAGAGGAACGCACCAGAGGCATTGACAAGTCCTTTCGTAATTCTTTGGATTTTGCCATGATCCTTTACTCTCTTGTGACATTAATTGAGCTTGAAATATACTGTGCGTGACTGGCAAAGTCCATAATTAGTTAGTCTGCAAACCAGACCAGTTATTTACCATATTCCATCCAGAATTCACTGTCTTATTATGACAGCCCTTTAATTTCCATGGACAGGGGCAGCATTTTTTGTTAAACATGAATGGATGATGACACTGACTCCTTTTCTACAGGTTCACCAAAATATACAAAGAAAGTATTTCAAAACTTGGGAGTACCGATGCTAACTCTTGTCAACAACCTAAGGAAGGGAAAAAATGTTGCAAAAGCAAGAAAACAAAAAAATTGTAGCTACTGAGATTTGAATGACAATACATCATGAAGATTGTTTTGATGAAATGAAATGAAATACATTGACACACTTCAGTTTCTGGCAAGTCACATACCAGGGTTGTTTCTCTTTCCCCTGTCCTCTTAATTCCACAGACTACTTTGACATGTTTTTAATGCTCTAAAATAATCTCTTACACTCAGCCATGTACCAGAACACTGAGTCTAAAAATAGTAATCTATAATGCATTATAGTTAATGCTATCAAAGCTTACTTGACATCAGGACAAACAAAACATTACTTGAAGAAAGGACTGGATTATAAAACAAGCTTTAGTTTCCAGAAGTTACAGTTGGGAGATTTGGGTTTTTTTTTTTCAGGAAAAAAACTAACAGTTAAGAAATTTGTTTTATTTCTTTCATGAACATACAGGTTGGGAAATGACAGCAATATAAACTGTATTTCACATAACAAATGCACAGCTTACTTTCCTTGAATCCCCAATGTCTGAATATAAAAGGCTTAAGAATGGTGCAAAAAGAACTTAGTCTTACTTTTTCATTGAGCCTGCCCAATACAAAAAGGATGTTTTGAGTAAAGGGTTTCAATGAAATTTTCTAAAAAAAAGTTCATTCACAGCTTCAGTTCCACTACGTACAAATAACTTCCTCCAAATTCTCTGAAAAAGGATGTTACATTTGCGCATTATTCTAATACTAAATATTCAAAATATTACTGTTATAATAAAAAATACGCACTACTTTAAGTTCACTATGTAATTCACAAGATAGCAAGATCAAGAACAAATCATAACTGAATTCTCTGAATCTTCCCTTAATTAGAATGCTGAGGAGGGAATAATATGCCAGCAATCAGCACTAACCCTAATCACGACCTAGAGCTGTGTCCCCCCAACTGCTCCTGTCCTTGGGATGAGTGTCCTAGTGATCTTGTGCTGCAGCTATTAGACAGGGTGCTGGGAAAGGACACGTGTTCGACCCAAAGAAAGTGTGGACAGTGTTCCATGAACCCAGCATTCACACAACAAATGAGACTGCCCTACCACAACATGGGAATTTGCTTCTAGAGAGCCTCCTAAAGGTCAGGCCATTTGAAATGAAACCAAGCAAGAAGCTACAAAACCATATAATTGGATTCAACTTCTTCCCTCAGGAAATAACAGGTATCTTTCCACAAATCTCTGGACACACAGCGATTTTGACCCTCGTTATGATCTTCCTCTGCTAAAGAACAAAGGACGACCTTTGGATCCCTGCACACATCCGAAGTTTTGAGTTAAGAAAGTTGCATCAAATGATGGTGATAGACTGCACAGACCTTCAAGTTATGTGCTTTAAGAATAACATAAACGACAAAGTGATGAGAGAGGAGGAAACCAATCCAATGGCAGTTTCTAGCAAACATTCTTTACAATATCGATGTCCTGGCCACCCTGCTCATGCTGCCTGAGGAAGCCTAGCCACCCACTAAGATGGCAAGTGTGACAAGATTGGACTAAGTAGCTCTCTTCTTAGTGGCTGTCAACTCCACACTCCAAAGAGCTCTCATCAAGAACAAGTGGAGAACCAAGGGTATAAATCCTGAGGCCTAAAATCCTGCTCCTGCTACGGGGCAGAATGTCACATTCATTACCCTCCGTGAGAGAAGCGGTGAAGCACGCTGTGACGTTAGGTGCTTGCTGTCCCTTAAGGGTAGGTTGGCACACATGTTCATGGATGGAATGCAGCCCTCACAGTCAGTCCATGAAAGAAGCTCTTTGACAAGACCACGAAACCAGGGAGTCAACAAGAAACTAGCAGGAAAGATTCCATGAACAGAAATGCTCAATTTTATGCAGTTTGTGAGCAGGAAACAAAATGGCTGAGAACTTTCTTTGCTCTGTGTCACACTAACCAAAGACAGTGGAGATCTCCTGAGACAAGGCACTGCTCCTCTGATCCACACTGATTCTTCTGTGTGTGCCCTCTTCCAAGCAAGGAAGCCACCAGATCATTATTAATTTTCTCTTCACTTCCTAACCATTCCTAAGTTATGATAAGCACATTTCTTTACCAAGTGTCTGACCTGAGGTATTGCATTACCTCTTCTGCAATCAAAAAAACCAAACTGAACATCTACATGCATTCATTTGTAAATGCTAAAGACAATTAAAGATATAACATCTGAACTATTCACTGCTCTCTGCAGCCTCTCAAGTAGGACTGGTTCAAAAAAATATTGAGACAGGTATTTAGTCAATTTTTTTTAAAATGGACCACAAAATCCAAAGAAAACCAGAATAAGCAGCATGGTATCTACCTTAGACAAGTTTCTAGAAACTGCAGCAAAATTTTAAGAACAGAGTTAATTGATATATATGTATGGATGAGTATAATACACCAGATGGAAGTAGTCAACATGCTTTCTGTGAGAGGTAGGTATAGTCAAACAAGCCTCCAAGAATGGTAACAGGCATGTGGCTCACGGAAACGCTGCTTAAGCTGTCTACAAAATTTTCAAAGTCCTTCAACTAGGTATCTCAAAGGAAGCTAAAACTAAACAGACTAGATATTTTTGAACAAATAACTGGTTAAGGAAGTAAAGCAATCTGGAATAAAGACAGGCTGGCACTAATTGATAAGTTCATGGATGAAGCTAAATGGTAGAGACCCTCAGGGATTTATACTGCTCAGTTTATTCATAAGCAACTTGGAAAATTAGAACAACCATACGCAGATGGTAGAGTCTGCTGACCATATTCAAACTAGAAATCAGGATTTCAGTGAAAAACTGCAGAAAGACTTAAATTTTTGTTGTCAAACTATGTCAATGCAAAATGATGCCTAAATGTCAGGACTTTGACCTGACAAGTAACACCTGAAGAATGAGACTCTAGTTTTAAGTGGGTTGCTCCAAGGAAGTATCTACTTTATGTTTGCAGCATGAAAAGGCTAATTCAATATCAGGAGAAAAAGAAGTCCAAAAATAATTATTCCACATGATAAATCCAGTGTGCCCACATCTTCATATATACTATGCTGCTATGTTTCTGTTTTATGAAACAAAGATAAAAATAGAATGGTTAAAAAAGTTAGAGAAGAACACAAAGAATAAGAGGTACAGAAAGAGTTTAACTCTAGGAAAAGACTAAATGAGTAAGTTTACAAAATGACAAAGGGAATTAATTAGGTTCATGCAGTGAAAATGGAAGAGATAAAAACTGTTCTTTGCATAACATACTTTGGGGTTTATACAGACATTTCGGATGACCTAAGGCTTAGACTGCTTCAGAGACTCCCCCTTATAAGCTAACTCGTGATTGGTAGAATGCACACAAATACTGAGCCAGAACTGGCACCAAGAAAACCCAAGAACCCTGACACCCTTACCCCGCAAAAAACCCTAAAGCTGGTACTGAACAATGACACAGCTATTTTACAATCAATAAAATGTAATTGAGACAAATTTTATATTATTTTAAATGAATACATTAACTTACATATGATACCAAATTTTTTTTTTTAATCAGTCTTTCAAAAAAGTCTGTTCTCTCAAGAATCAAGTTTTAAGGAAATGAATGCCACTTAAAGTCACTGATTTTTTTAAACCTCCCCCAGTCTTATTCCAAAGAATTGATCTTCATCTTATTCTACTGAGAAAAGGTGTTCAGAGAAATGCTGCAGTGAGAGTATTTAGTGGTTTCTTCCCCTGCCTTTTCCTCTCAGTTTTCAGAATATGTGAGAGATTCCAAATTACAGAAATTGCTAAACTATCTCGTTTCAACTTATGCCCCTAACACAGGTGAAAGCCACAAAAAAGATCTAAAAGCTTCACCCACAAAAAATTAGTGAAGAAATCCAATCCATACCACCATTCAATACTTCACGAGCTTAAACTCAGTGAAGTTTTTTGGTCTGAAGCTTATTATCCAAGCCGTACTGCTCTTTTGGAGAAAATTTCCAGCACTTGCAATTTCAAAGAGGCCTGCTTATTGATCCACTGGTGACAGAAGCAAGAGATTAAAAAATAATAAAAGTCACTATTGAAGTAGTGAATTACATCCTCAGAGTAAGCAATGCAGATGAAAAATGTTACCTCATCATGTGTATATCTGTAATCTGCCTTCTTTGACTTCAGGTCCCATAATACCACCGTTCCAGATTCAAAGCCAATCAGAAGCTGCATTAATAAGAAGATACATTAATTCTTTTTGAGGATAGCAAAATGATACCATTTGCAATGCCTGTAGTTCTTGTCCCAGAGATACGCAGCATAATACTACATGTAGTAACTGTAAATAGTTATAAAAACAGAAATTAAAGAGGTGAAGGCCTCATTATTAGAAAGGTTTTCTTTGTACTTATAATTCCCCTAAAGTTCCAGCAAATACAATGGACATTCATGCAAAATTAGAAAAAAATGAAAGCATCCTTCTGAAGATTCCTTGGAAATTGTTTTGAGTTCCAGAAAGGTCAACATCAAACCTTGATATGTCTATTCTATCCTGAGTGAAAATGGGGAGTGTTAGAAAAGCGAACTTTATTGTGCATTTTCCTCACTGGAATGAATTCTACTTAAATTTGCTGGAAGAATACAGTATCTCCCATGAAGCTCTCAGTAAGAGTTCATTGTCTACAAAGAAACTATGAACAGTGAGCTTTCCCCAGATGTTAATCACAATTAAGGAACTGAGGAACAATTAAGGCTGAAAGAACACATGCTAATACTATCTAATAAGAATGAAAAGTCTAATGCTACATCTTTTTCACATATTTTGGTGGAGTTCACTTTTCTGAAATATCTCGTTGTTCTGTAGTTTCATTAGCAAACTGTGCCTAGTAAATATAATAAATTGCCTAAAATGTGAGTATGGGTTAGATGTCAAATTCCACAAAACCTCTGTCTCAGATTAGTTAAAGACAAAGTACATGGTATTCTACATAAATATGCTATATAAATGAGCATTTTAAAGTTGTGTTATAACAACCAAGAGCATGAAAAAGTGGAATTAATTTCCATCACACTTTGAGAACTCTAGTTATGATTGGTGGGTTTTTTTGTAACATCTTAATTTTTATCACTATAAGTAAAATTATTTGCTTTTATTTTCAAAAGTTTTGCAGCTAAGCATTTTTATCTGTGTTTTCAAATGTGTCTTGATTACAAGATGAATTTTTCCAGTAATTTGTCCTACAGTCATGTCTGTAACTTGCTCTGTATTACTTTCAGGGCCTAAAATCTTTGTTGTCCTCATATACTTAATCCTTCCTTAAATAGCAGTGGTATCTACACTTTAAAAAAGTCACACCTTGAAAATAACATATTGGAGAGTCTTTAAACATATCCTACCTTTCCTTCATCCATTGGATTGTCACTAATGTGGACAACAGGTCCTGGGTGAGATTTGGATGACCTAAAAAAGAAATATTTCCATTAAAAAAAATTGTCCCCTGCCCTAAACGGCATCTCAAAATGATTGGAAGTAATACAGATTCTGTAGATACAGACTCCATGTAAACAAGTTATGACATTTCAAAATGGAGTTACTTTTACTTTTATCTTCAAGCCCATAAATATCACATCTATCTGTAGACACTTAGTTTCTGTCTTAAGGAAAGACTTATTTACTGTCTATCAACAAAAAGTTGACCTTTAGCTTTAAAAATTTCATCTTAACATCTGTTGTTACGTAATTGACACTGTTGGATAAAATATTTGCTTTTACACAGGAAAAGAGGTCTTGCCATTATTCATACACTGCCCAAGAGGCTACTGCTACAATAACACAAAATTAACACTTTTTGTTGACTTCTTGTTGTTGAAGGAGATGGACTAATAAAGAACTGTGTTAGCTTCAACACTCTTTGGCAAGTGATGGACTTCATGCCTTTTTGAAAGTAGACACACTGGGAGCAAAACACCAGCACAGAACAGCAGCACACAACTACATCGTCTCCCCCACAAACCACTGTATTTGAACATACAATTTTAACATTAAAAAAGGAGGTGCAGTCACAATAGCTACAAAATGTATTTTGCTCTTGGAATAGACTTGTTTAAATCCGCATTTTAGAAAGTCATTTTCAACTCAGAATACATCGGCCCTCTTAAAAAATGCATATCTTTCCACTTCGGTCTTTGACCCCAAACTGTAGAACTGACATGTCTGTCCAAGTACCAGCCAGACCATATTTTAATATATATTACTTTTTTTTCTATTTTATCCCCACATAGAGTGATTTTTACATCTCCTTCTATATTGTCTGTTTTGTCTATTTCCATGTCCATCCCAGGAAGTATGATAAAATATTACTAACAGGCAGAAACTTATATTAACATTAACACTTCACCTTCATGAAAATAAAAAGCATTTACATGACTATGCACTTTGATAGTGTATTTAGTGCAGTAACGTGAATATGGAGACCACTCTGGCGAATAAAACATTCCTGCAACTGATGTTAACAACACCTGGGACACTCCTATTCCCTCCCCTCCACAGACAACACTTGGTTAAACTCACAGTTCAATGGCTTTATTCCACATGATGACGTAGCCTGAGAGAGTAAATGATTCCACATTGACAATGTGAATATTTCCTCTTTCGGTGCCCACATATAGCCATTTGCTTTGGAAAGGCAGATGACAAAAAGTTATCCTGAAAGAGAAAGTCACCAAAAGGGAATTAAAGAAATATCTTTTTGATATCCTACCCTGCAAGGTCTATGCTGCCAAAAGGTAGAAATAAGGCAATAGGCAAACAGGAAGACATAAGAAAAGTCTGAGGTAAAGTAGAAAAGCCAGTACATGACCAAAGAAAGAGATGAGCAGAAAATGTAGAACCTTAGACTACACAAAAAAATAGCAAGGTATTGTAAAACTCATAAATCATCCAAATAAAATTAAAAAAAATACAGTCACCTTTGAAAATTATCATATTGAATGTATTTGATCAAGACTGCTGTCATGTCGAACTTAAAGCACAATATTCCTATAGTCTATAAATCTCCCTTTGGAATCTATCTACCTTCAAGTGCAAAAGAACAAAGGATCTTAGAAGTTGTCATATGCAGATTAAGGTAGTTTCAAGCAAGGAGACAAAGACAAAAGTTAAAACTCCAGAAAAGTAAGTTTACATGTAATCCAAATTAACCCTTAAAGAGCAAACCTTAGAACAATCCTAAACAACTAAAAAAGTAATTTTTAAAGTATTTTAAATTTCAGGCTGTTACTTTAATTCAATCATGTTTTAATTTTCTGCCTTACAGTTTTTTCTTCTGCTAGAAGAGAGTATCTGCACAAAACTCAACAGCTAACAACTGTATGTTCCAGAAGAGAACTGACCGTAGCTTCAGCACAAATACTAGTGTTTCAAAACCTGATTATTTCTGCCCACTTGGGTCCTGATTATTGTTGACTATTTCCTCAAGATAAGGAAATAATGTCTCTATGAACTGACAGAAGGCTAACTAGAAACTGGAGTCTAGAAACTTTCTGGAAACTCTAAACCATTTTAATCTGACAGGGTCTGACATTGAAGGAAATTGCCAAATTACTTAGCCATCAAACTTGGGCTTTCAGAAATGCTTCAGTGATAAGGTAAAACAATTACTCAATGAGAATTTGTTCTGTCGGCTCTAATCCTCAGCTTTACCATTTTTTTCGTTGTTGTTTTCTCCCAGTTGGGTTGCTTATTGCCAAATCCATGCATCACTTCACAAGCCTGTTAAGTATTTATGCAAAGAACAGCTTTAGATCCTTTGCATTAGATGCTGTCTATGCACAGCAACTTGAGCTGAAAGGCTAACAGCAGCAAAGAAAGCAATTGCTGTAGCTGAAGAAATCAGGTTTCAAAAGTTAAGGTTTCTGTAGTGATACTACCTGGATTCAGAAGTGTACCATTTGGGGGTTTTTCACTTATTTTTTCCTAATTAGGAAATGCTGTTTACTCAAGTAAATATGCAATCCATCTGCTTTCCAACACAATTCCTTGTCCTTGAAAATTTATGCCAAAAGGCTGTGCTAACTTTTTGCATTGACGTTTGACAGAAAAAGGGTACTATATAGATGACTTAAAACGCTCTTCCAACTCACTGAACTTACGCAGGTTGTAACATAGTTAACTAAGCAGACTAATCTGCAAATACCACAGGTTGAAGACTTGTGTTTCCCCAGCACCCTTGAAAAAAAAATTTAATGGAAATTAAACCACATACATTGGTACACATTTTTCTTAGGCAGGCAGTTACTGTATACAAAGATACAGCATAATCATAAAGCTTCAGCACTCTGCAACACCACAGCTGCTTTTTGTGCCTGCACTCCACGTGCCAGAAGCAGCTGGCAACCAGATCAGTTGGATCCAAAATCACAGCCTAGCAGCCAGAAAAAATAATCAGGAGCAGGGTTGTAGGCTTGTCTTGATTAGTAAGTTAATGTTGGTAATTATAATTGTCCTACACTTTCGTTATGGGAACAAAATCTATTTTGCATCATTTGAAATGGGCAAAAATAAAAGTTGAGACTTCAGCTTTGACTGCTACAGCACAAGGGTAACATTTAAAGAGGTGCCCAGCTCCTCAATACTCTTGATATTCTTCTTGAATATGCAGGCATATTCAATTTACTGTCTCCTTTGCGTAACTGAGATTAATTTTGTCAAGAGATAGTAAACAATGAAGTGATTTCATGTCAATAGTAAAAGAACAGAACACAAAACATTTACAAACTCTCAAAGGCAGGAGGTAGAAAAGACTTCAAAATTGTAAAGTATAGGCACATAACAGGGTTCTTAATCTTATTCTTCAAAGTATTTTAACCATTCTTCTACAATCAGTCTTGTATGATTTTCTAGAAACTAAAAAAGATTTCTAGAGCTTTTATTTCACAGAACAACTTGTTAAATCCTAAAGGAATGGCATGCCAATCCTACCATAAGAACTAAAATTTCTCCCTGAAGGTAGTAAATGTTACTCCATTTGCAAATAAAAATACAGGTACTCTTTTTTAATTTTCTTAATATAAAAACTATGTCTTCCAACTTTCAGAAACTCAACTACATTTTGGCAGAATGACTAATTTCAGATAACTGCATTTATTTTAGCAATTTACAGAATAGTACTTCCAACATTAAAGTTCATGCACTGAGCTCCTCTCCTCACTGATTAAGGCTTCACCTGTGTATGTTTTAAACAACTTTGGAAGTCTTACAGTCCTCTTAAAAACTAAGTCAGTGAAGCTATGACCATCTGAATGGCCAGCAGCCTTGTTTGCTCTGCTGACAACTGGACCGATGATTGAAGGGGCTCAAACTCCTTTTGGAGAATGGAAACAAAAAGTTAGAATCTTCTTGGTAATGAAGCAAAACCTGCTTATTTGACACTTGGCCATGGAAAGCATAGGGGTGTTTTTTTTCTGAAAAATGCAGATTTTTCTTTCAGAAACCTATCTTTTTGCCACAAGATTAGACCATACTTCATCCATAATGTATTTTAAGATCAACTGAAGCAGAATTGGCCATATAATGCTCTAGCCATTTCTACAACTCAAGCACTCTTCCCCCTCTCTCCCTACCCACAAATGGATACATACATGAAAGGGGAAAATATAATCAATTGTTGGGAACAAATCAAAAAGACTACAGATGAAAAGATTTTGTACTACTCTTCCTTGCATACAAACCCCAAATGCCTGAAAACAATGTCGCAGTCAAAAGCAGACTACCATACTTTGCTCCTGTAGCAAGCCATTCTGCCCAAAAAGACTAAAATAGAAGCATCTATGATTTAAAATAGTCTAGTTTTGTGCATCTAAAGAGACAGCCTGGGATTGTCTGAGCCAGCAATCACAGAGAACAGGCTTTTGCAGGCAGCTCTTTCATGGCACAACAGATTCCTCATGCTGTCTCCAAGGCAATTGCAGCTCCCTCAGTAAGAGTAGTACATTTTGTGAAACAGACCAAACTTTTAACATAAACCAGTATTGGGCACAGCATGTCTTTTCAAATATTTCACTTTCACATATCTTCACAAAGAGAAAGATCCCTTTTATAGAAAAAAAAATTGTTTTAAGGAGATTTATTTTTTTCAATGTGAAATCTACAGTAAGATTTCAGTATAAACTAACATCACCACTAAAATGAGGTACTGTTATACAACCCCAAAGCAGTCAGGGTAGTTTTAAATTCTAATGTAGCTCTAATTTACTGTAAGCACAAAATCTTCCTCTTCAGCACATACACATTTGCAAAACCACTCCTTCCTCACCCCCCCCTCAAAAAAACCCCCAAAATTTTCTTTCTTGCAAAATGAATTTGTAAGAGTTGAACCAATAGTTCAAGAAACAAAATTATATACAGAAAACCAAGTGACACACCTGCAGGGGAAAAAAAAAATAAAATATTTACTGTTTGTACACTAATTAAAATATAATTTAGGATATTGCTTATGGGAGAGTCTTGCCAATGACAGGAGAATCTTGAGTAAGTTGTTTGTAAAAGTGCTGAAAGGATTCCCTTTCTTAACTGCAGACTATATATCTTTTCTGATAACCTGTCAAAGCTATTTTTAAAAAAATCTTAATTGTTGCTGTTTCATAACATACATCAAAACAATTACTATAGCAAGTGATAATATTCCCTACAGGAATTTAATTACAGAAATATTAAAGAACATAACTTATTAAACTAATACATAAGTCAAAGAATTAGTTTTTTAAGAGGAAATATTAAGGAAAACTGGCAGGCCGTTAACTTGACTGTATTATCATGACAGCAGAAATCCTTCTAAATTAATCTTTACCTTTTCCTAGTCTACTGCATTATGAAGCATTATACATTCTTCAGAATTTTTCACTGCTTTAACAAAGCACAGTGACAAATACTTTGAAGTATGACAAACACCGATAACAGGTTTTATTGTTAAGTCACTAAAATATTTCTAGTGCCTCAGGCTATCATTATAGGTCTGCAGTTACTGTAAGTACACCAGCTGCTCAGATCATTATGGTATAAGCAAAATAAAAGCAAAAGATTAAGCTATCAAAGCTGTATTCTGCACACCTTTACCCTCAACCTTTCATGTATGAGATAGCACCATGCAAAATTCAGAAGCTGAGAAGTTTAATTTTGATGTTAGTGTAGACTCCACATCCATGGACTCTTGTCAAAGTCTTCCATAGGCTTAAAAAGTCAAAAGCCAGCGTCAAAATGACATACTGATGGAAGCAAGCAGTGGCTTTGATACTGCCTGACTGCTGCAAAAGGGTCTTTTTCCACATCTGATAACTTCAATAAGCTTAAAACACCTATCTGTACAAAAAAACCCTCAAAGACCAGAAGGTATATGCAGAGGAAGAAATCCTCTTCAATGCATCCCAAAATTGTCCCACCAGAGGACCATGTGGGTAAATGCAGTACATCATAGGAACTGAACCAGGTACCTCAATTCCATTTATATCCCATAACAGCACTCCAAATGGCACTTCCCCAAATAGATTCACTTGAATGTCTGCCCCTTAAGGCAGCTGAGAACCACCTGTGCTCAGTATCTGAGCTGTGGTAGACACCAGTGGTGTCAGGATGGAGCAAGTAGGTGTCAGAGCAAGACACTCAAGGAGCTTGGGATGGCACAAAAAGTAACCAGACCATTGGCATGTCAGACGTACCAAGAGGAGTGCACATATATGTAGTGCAAGGCATTTCATCAGCGGCTAAGAAAGTCTTAATTTGCGTGAATTCCTTCAATTCTGAAAAATTCTCTTCGTTGCCCCAAAAGGCATGTAGGGAGTGACAAACTCTAACTGAAGAAAAAAAAATGGCCCCAGAAGACAGAAAAATTATGCTTATCACTGATGGAGAGGTCTGTCATTTAGGCAGAACTTAAAGACTAGAGGTCAAATTCTGCCCAAGAATGGCAGAGGGACATCATATGCCTCATATCACTGTGAAAGTCAGTGTGAAAAAAAATAGCTAAGAAGGTAACTGAGGCAATTTAAAAGCTAGTTCTCAGAAATTTGAAATTTCTGAGTGACAGGACTCAGCATTTTCGTTCTGCCTCAGTGCTAAAGGCAGCAGAAGACAACTGATGCAACTGCAGTTCCATCAGCCACACTGACATGTGGAACTCTGCATGCAAACATAGCCTCAAGGAAACATTTTTCAAATGAATCTGATCCTTGTGAAAGAAACATTCACATATATCCCAAATGCAGACACTCAATAAGCCCATTTTCTTCTGCTAGTTTCTGGAAACAAGATCAATCTTCTAGTTACATCCCCTAGTGAATCACCACTAAGTTAAAATTTTAAGCTCACTAGGTAAAAGGCTTTACATGACACCATCAAGGCAAGCAGACCCAGTGATCATTTCCTCTTACTCTGAAGACAGTGACTTTAAAAAGTGTGAAAAAAAGAAAGCAAACCCCAAACCAACAACTTAGTTCTGTGTGAAAAATGAAACAAAACTCCATAAACAACGTCTATCGTCACCTGCTCTCACAGGCACGAGAACTTGTATGTCCTTCTGCTATCCACAAAGTGGCAGAATTGGTCAGTTTATAAATTCAAGGTGAAAGAAAACTCCCAAGTCTGCTGAGGCACAGGCTGAGTACAAAGTTACAGTATCTAACAAGGTAACATATAGAAGTTTATGTTAAGAAAATATGCCAATAGAAGTTTAAAGTCTTACTATTAAGAAGTAAATACAAGTGGGATTTTCCACTCTCTGTAGACAGTGTTCCAAACATAAAGCTAAAGCTGCTGTTTACAGCAGGATACAAAGCCAAAGATATTTTAAGCACAATTTTGTAACTGAATTATGCAGTTTCATATTGAGGAAAACTATTTAAATCCCACAGCACAGAAGTTGACATATTAAAAATTAAACTGCTATCAATGCATTCAGAGATCGATATGCAGAGCACTCACTCGAAACACTCAGTTCTATTTTTATCCCATTCTTGCTTTGTGATTTACCATAAAGAAAAACTTTCTTTTGGCATTAGAACAGGGAATGTCAGCTCAGGAAGGATGTAAGTCTTGGATAATGAAACAAATTTTTCATACTTGTGTACAAAGCTGGTTTGCTTTGGCTGGCAAAGGGGCCTCAAATTTGTCATCCCATGCTACTTGTACTTTTTTTTTTTTTTTCCTCCCAACTTTTTTCAGTCAAGTTAGTCTGTCACTCCACCCTCTCAAACAGGATCTGTGAAAGTCCCTGGCTGGTTAGTGATGCATGTTTGACCTTTCACACCTTCAATTAGCACCAAGTTTAACAGTTCCTGCATGGCAGGAAACTAAAGCCAGATTAGGTGTCTGTCTGTCTGTCTGCCTCACAACATGCTTCCAATATTTACTCTATTAAGATGTGTTAACTACACTTATTTCAGAGCTAGCCTAGTGTAATATTTATATTTACTACTAAGTTAAAAAAAATTTGAGATGAATCTTGCATTATTTGTTAGCCAGACCTGTTAAAAGGCTGTGCCTGAAGACTAGAAATTTCATTAATAAGTCATAGCCTTATCACTTGATTTTTTAATTATTTTTTTAAACATGGTTAAAGAACAGTTTTCAAGACTGAGAAAGTCCTTTCATTTGGGTTGCTAACTGCTACAGTTAGCCTTCTATGCTACAGACAGCTTTTTAGTTCCAGTCTAAATCTTACATACAAGATTGCTATTTAGAAACAAAATCTGAATAATATTTGCCTGTGACATGTTAAAATTCAGCTCCTGTTAAACAGGACACAAGTACTGCTTTTGTCTGCAATGTCAACACACTTCCAGGTAAACCACATCAGTTACATCATTTTAAACCTTAGCCTCTACAGAGTCCTAGAGCAAATACTGATGTCACTAGAATCATTGCTTCAGACATATAATTAGAGTTCCAAGATATTTGATCTCCCTTCACAAGCTGACAAATTACCATTAGAGAAGAGCGTAATAAGGCTGTGTTGTAGTATACAAAATACTTATTTAAATAAGTCCTGTTTGAGAAGTAAATTATCATTATGAACAGATCTTAATCCCACAACACAAAATACTTTAAAATTTTTTATTAATTAGGTTTATAACAACTTCATGCTTGTGACTCAACAACATAGAGGCTGAGAGAAGCTGACTTTACATGTGATATGGATTACAGTGCTGCATGCCCCGGGACACTGATTTCTCTGATCTGAGAAATGCTCATTATGCCCCGGCCTAGATGAACCGCACTTGGACTAAACTCCCCTTGAGCTTATCAGAAACACTGTCTGTTCCCAGGAATTCACACGTTCTAATGAACATCTGTTTTTAACAAACAGCCTTGGAAATTTATTTTTTTTCGTCTGAATAACAACCCGAGCGGAATAATATTTTTGTTGTTGAACATTCAAAGAAAGTTACCAACTCAAATCGGCCAGGATGGAAAATAACCACAACTAAAGCCCAGTCTCTTGCTACCCTATAAACAGTGGTCCAAAGTGAGACCCTTTTGAGCTCCTGATTGTAAGAAGCTAATGTGTATTAAAACCCACTGTCTAAGAACCCTATAAACAGCAGCCCACAGTGAGATCCTTTTGAGCCCTCGATTCCCAGAAGATAAGGGGATAATGCGTGTCTCAAACACAGATAACTGGATGACTGTGGAGCCAGCCAAGGACTGTTATTACCAACAGACAAAACTTGTTGGTAAAACCAAGGCCTATTGGTATTAACAGACCATGAGAAAGAACAAGTTTTGGCTGGAGAAGGGGGGCCAGGTGGAGATAGAGAAACACCTTTCCCTTAGAAAGGACATAACACAATACAATGCAAGTGCAGGAACGAGTAGCAGGAAGTGGACACAGACTACAGGGTGGGATTAAAATCACTGAAGATCCCCAAAGCCCTCTGACCCGTTTCCAGAAAGGCCTGAAAGAACGGACTGTGCCTATCTATCTTACACAGAAAGCAAGAAACCCATCTTTGGCGTGGAGAAACCTGCCCATAAAAAGGTACTCCCCCAAGCCTGGGCAGCACACCCAGGATCCTGGACACCCATCAGCCAGACCAAGGCATCTGGATCAATGCTGAAGCCAGGACTGACATTCCATCAGCTAGGTAAAAAGAGATCAGCAGCTGTTGTTCCAGCATCCTTCTTTTCTCCTTTCTTTACTCTTCCTTCTCTTTATTTGTTTAATTCATCTCTCTCCCTTTTTCTTTCACTTTTTTTTAGTCTATCTCTCCCCCTTTAATTCCCCTCTTCCCTTTCACCCTATCCCTTTATTCCAAAACCCACTGCCATGGGGTTATATTGTAGGTCAGGATTAATATGCCCATTTCCATGCCACGTGTGCAATTTAATCAATAAAACTTTGATTTTTGATCCTCTGACTTTTGCCATTCCTTTCAACCAACGAGCACTTATGAATCTCAGGTACCTCCTTCCCCTTAAGGGTGAGTTGTCACAGAGAAGACCCAATTTTATTCATGAATGCTGTCCTCAATAAACTTAGTTGCTGATACACAGCACGAAACTGACCTAAGAAAAGCCCATTTACTTCAGATTCATATAGCATATTGAAAATATTAGTTATAATTAATTACTAAGAACCAAGTGTTATAAAGGCCCCAATTTGGAATTATTCAACAGTGAATTTTTTTCAGTTTGAGTTCAAATCAAAATATTTACCTGATAATGAAATCACATGTTATTTTATAAAGCTATATTTTATAAACTAGTCAAAAGAAAACTTTGAGAAAAAAGTTTTTGAGAAAAAAGAAAACTTTGAGAAAAGAATATTTGAAAGCATTTAACAGTCATCCAGCATGACCTAAGTGGCTATGATAATGTACAGATCTGGCAATCTAATGTGTTCTGGCTACTTTTATATGTTATTATAATAGATATTTTTAAATTAAAATTGCTAGAGGAATAAGCCCTTGTCTCACACTGTGCTTACACCACTCATGGTAATTATGGTGCTCTCATTACCTATCTTAGCAAAACAGGATTAGTAACTAATTCAGCCTCTAAAACAACATCATGACAGAGACTCCTTTCTATCCCCACTGAACTCCCTGTGACAGGTTTTGCTACTGACATCATCACATTTACAGAAAAAGAATAGTTTAAAACTTTCACTTTGCTTAACCAAAGATACCCATACATCTAAAACTCTAAGCCATCTTAAAGAGATTTGCCGACCATCAGAATCACCTCCTCAGATACCTGTTTTAAAGCATTAGTTAGAAGGCCATGTTTAAGTGTGGTTTCAGGATATAAACCCTAATTTTACACTCACACTTAAGTAGACACTACTAGCAAAAAGAAAGTCACTAAAAAAAAGGAAGGGAAAGGTAGAAAATTCAGTTTGGATACACCATTGTATCTCCTACACTTGGACAATTCTCATTAAACTAGTGGTTATAAACTGTATTTCCCTCCATTTGACTTTTATGCTGCATAAAGGAACACTGCCACTCCTTTGGAGTAAAGAATTTGCATCACTTAACAAAACTTTCTGTTTTCTGTATAACAGCTCAGAATCACAGAATTGTCTGGGCCTGAAGGGGCCTTTAAAGATCATCTAGTCCAACCCACCTGTTGTTGGCAGGGACATCTTTCAGTAGATAGTTGATGTAAGCCCCATGCAAACTGTTTTTGAACACTTCCAGGGATGAGGCATCCACTACTTTTCTGGGCAAGCAGTTACCGTGTCTCACCACCCTCACAGTGAAGAGCTTCTTTCATTATCCAATCTAAATCCACCCTCTTTCAGTCTAAAGTCATTACTCCTTGTCCTGTCCCTACAGGCCTTGATCAGATTTTATGCACAGTGATCATATAAATAATTTCAAAAGGGACTTAGAATCACTTAGTTATCTACACAAAAACCCCCAGTAATCTGTATTTATGTTGCTCCTGACGAATTTGCTCATAACCTGCTCTTTACAACAAGGTTACCATTCAACCCACCCAACAGTTTGTTTAGCACTTTGCATGGCACTGCATTAGAAGGCATTACATAAATATTTAACTTAACTATTTCTATTGCTAACCACTACTTAAAGCTTATTACCTCCTGCCCTATTCAAAAGAGATACAAGTCACAGATTATTCTGCCTTCTTGCTAGTATCTCTTGGGCTTCCCAAGCAGTCCATCTTCAATGCATAATGTTCAAAAGCAAACACAGCATTCCAGCTGAGAATTTACATATACTGGAAAAGAAGGGATGCTTCCTAAAAAGGAAGGACTACAATGCTAATAAAAAAGGACATGTTTTTCAGAAATTAAGTCAACCGACTTTTAGAGATTTAATCTTAAATGTCTCCCTAGCTTCCTTACAATGCTATTACTCGAGAATAAAAATTTTTAGTCAAAATGCAAGTTGCTTTCAGCTACTCTGATACACACAGGAGCTCTAACACTGCAGAACTATGCTTTGCATCAAGGTCGAAAAAACTCGAGGTAAAAAATTTAACTCGTTTTCCTGTCATCTTACTGGTGCACATACTTCCTCTTGTTCAAAAATTCCTCTGAAGACATACAATCAAAGTATTCTATCGCTCCACATTTTAAAGATATGAAAATGGATGTTCAGCAATGCAAAACAGAAAGTGATAGAAAAGGCATCTCAGTTTAGGTCACAAGTGTGTCTATTCACAAGTACTTGGGGCCCTAACAGACTGAAATTCAAACCCAGTGTAAACCCAGTTTCAATTATGACTTGGATTGCATTAATAAAACCCCCCCTTACAATAGCATGCAATAGCAAGTGATGCTAAGGGGCACTGCAACAATAACCCAATCCCTACCGTTCCCGGTTAAATTTGAGTGAATGAAGTATAGCAGGTCTCTTCTGGCGCAAGTTCCACAGGTGTAAGGTGTCATCAGCCAAGGCACTCACAAGAGCTCCCTATGAGAAAGAAAAGGTTTTAGGCAACTTGTGGTCATAACGCTAATAACAGTGTCTCATCACAGTGGAAATGTATCACATATTTATTAGCAGGATGAAAAAATTGCATAAGCGTGCGCATCAACACCATGACAGGGATAAGTTTTAAGTGTAGGGATGAGATAACTGATGTGCTCACACGCTGTTCAGCTCACTCATATTTGGTTCAGTGCTATACTGATGGTGGTGATGGGGAAGGAGCTTTTCCAGTGTGTGCTCATCAGTTTCCTCATGCCCATCCCTGTAGAGAAATCAAGCAATGAACTCAACTGCTAATACCACGTGCTGACAAAGCTAGTGAGGTCCCTCTAAAAGCCTCACTTGCTCAAGAACAGCACTGCTGTCAGATCTCAGCTGCTACATCCCTAGAAACAGACATCTAAAACTGAAGCGACATTATTTAGTTCATGTCTAAGACACTAATTCTTTCAAAATAAAATTAACTACCTCCTGAAACTGGTAGTACTATTGAAAAAGTATGTCACCACTTCAAGAGATAACTTGCAATGTTCAGTGACACACAAAGATATTCCTAGGTCTTGCTTAAAGCAGAAGAGTACTCTAGAGACAAAGATATTTTTAGCATTTAGTCAAGCATTTTCCAAAACTAAAAAAGTTAATTTATTTATAATTGTTATTACTGTTTGCTGTTTGTCCTACATCACTAACATTAGCTAATTTTAATGCTTGTTTAATGAGAAATTAAAGAAAATATGCTCCATATCTTCTCTGAATTACACATAAATCATTTTACTAACCTCATTAATCAGGAACTGAAGTTGGATTACTGCAGCTCCACTGTCATGTTGACAGTAGCATTCAACTCCTGGCCGACCAAAGCTGGAATTGGTACCATTAAGGAATAATTGTTGTATGTAACAAACAAAAAACTCACCATAACCAACATTTTCATTTTCACTAATGCCATACTCACACAGGCTAACAGCCAGCTTCTAGCTAGTGTACCCAACATATCTAACCACACAGAGCTGAGTGATTACCAAAACAGTAATTTATAAATGCCACAAAGTAACGCAAGGAAATTAAAAGGCCTACCTTGAAAAAAAATATTACATATAAAACTGCTTAACTTATAGTGATTTAAGGGATTCTTCATCATGTAGAACTTGAAGAATGATGAAGCAGTTATTTTAACAATGTTAAATATCAGGTCTAGAATAAAAGGAAGTTAATCCAAATAAGCATCATAAACAAATGATTACATTTTTCAAATGCCAAAGGGTCTTTCTCTCCATTTTAAACATTACTTAAGGATGAAAAGAGCTGAATAATGCAAGGCATGTAAAAAAAAAAAAAATCAGCTGCGACAGAGATGAGAAGATCAGTAGTCAAAATATGGAGGAGTCAATGGGAAATTATACATAATGTAAATTTCCAGGATCTCTGTATCAAGACTTCCTGGATTCACACCACCTATGAGATAGCAAAAGCTTGCTCATTTTCACTCTCACACATAAACCAATCCTATCCTTCCATAATGAATATCAATAAAAGCAGCAGCAAAACAGATTCTTTCAGTTCTCCATACTTAACTCATTTATTAGTTGCAAACATTCCGCATTTTAAATGTGGTTATGCACTTGCTCCTGATACAAAATTAAGTTCCCCAATGTCTGGGAGATCAAGCAGAAATAACAGAGGAATTAAGCAAACTGGTTCATCATCACTGTATGCCCAGGGTTTCTGGAATATAATTTGTCAGGGCTGAAAACTTCTTGTTTTAAAGAAGCATCTTAGCTTTTGGAAGAAAAGAAATTATTCCAAAACTATATGCAAAACTGGAATATACGTACAATTTTTTCTCTCAGTATATGCTAGAAATTAATAAAACAGTACAATTCCCACCCAGTCTGCAAGTTTCCCATTTAGAGAGAAATTGTTGAACAAAACTGGAGTGGATAATACGTGTGTTCTTAAAAAAATACATGCATTCATGCTACAGACAGCTGAAAGGCTGAAAAGACTATCAGGCTGCATGGAAATCAAAATTCAAACACATCTCCTGCTCAGCTTCTAAGCTGGTGAAATAAAATGTAAGTAGAACAACAGCAGGAAAAAGCCTGCTTCAACACACTGCAATATTTTAACTTTTAAACTTGAGTCACATTCTTCTAGACTGATGAATCTGCATAACATACAGCTAAGTGATGACATGTACACTAAACAGATGTTGAATAATCCAGCAAACTTAATACCAGCTTTCTTCCCTAAACAGAATTAGTAATTTAATTTTGTTCTGCTATGGAAGGATTTAAAGCATCAGCAAGCCTCACCTGTTTTCTTGTTTTTATTTTACATTCTTATCAATATGGTTTTTTACAAAGAAGTCATATGTATTCCAGTCACAATTTATAGCTTAAAAAAAAAAAGAGCGGAGGGGGTGCTGTCTCCATAAATGATAGCTTCCTACACAAACTCAGTATACTTTTAATGTAAAATCATTGCTTTCACATTAACTATGGATTGACTACACAAATTGCCAGATTGAAAAAACCCCAAGGAATACCATAGCTGATTGCCTTTGGCCTTGCTCATACATCTGCTTTCACTTAAATTAATAATTATTTGTAGAAGTAGACAAAACCAATTTCCAAATGTGAAATTCAAATGCTTATGGGAATTGAATTTTAAAACTTGTTTATCTGCACTGACACAGGTAGTTTTCTAATAAAAAGATTTTCCCAGCCCCTCCCCTGAATATCAGTTTCCAACATAATTAAATGCAAACCTTGTTCGTAAACTCAGAGTTTATTTGGAATTGAGACTACACAGCTACCTTGCCTCAAAATATGAGGAACATGACCCAGAAAAACAGAAGTCCATAAATTGCTCAAGTTACTTCTTCGTTCAAATTCTATTCCTCAAATGCCTTCTGCAAGCACTTCTGATGCTAATATTTCTGGAAGCACGGTTATAACTAGTCAGGAAAAACTTCATTATTAAGAATATTTCAATGTCTCCTTAAACAAAAAAATTCTTCCACGTTTTCCAGGACACCTGAACCATTTTTCCAGAAATTGGTAAATATGCAGCACTGGGAGTAAGATTATACAATTTTTAAATATTCAGAACAAATCTCTTTGACAAATTAGTGGAAACCTCACATCCAGATGTGAAAATAGAGTTTGACCTATTCTATAGTGCTTGCTGTCATTTAAAAAAAAAAATTAGTCCTTGCAGTTAGTCTTATTTAGTTCCTTTACTCAAGGATTATGTCATCTTCACTTTTTCACCTAGTAGCTAAAATTATTCTTCCCATCTCAAATTAATATCATCCTCCTAACCAGCATTAATCTTCTTTTCTAAAGCAATGCAAAGCCTCCCAGTTTTGCGGGGTATGCCGAATTGAAAAAGCACGTCACAAAGACTGACTGTGGAAGGATAATACATGCCTATTTCAGTACATGTGAAGCATTTCTCGACCACACAAAACAGGCAGCAGCCCAGGGAATGCAGTTTGCCCAAATCCGCTACATTTGCGTATGTGTGCTTTAGGCAAGGGAGCTCACTGTACTAAGCAGTGATCATCTACTACAGAGTCGTTCCCAAAACAGGCAAAAATTATAATGAATAATGACAAGATGAGCAAAGCATTTTAATTTTGTAGACAGGAAAAACTCTCTGCCAAAGACCTAGGGTAGCTCTAGAGGAAACACTCTGCTCTGAGCAGTTTTCTAATCAAAGACCCATCCCTGCTCCTTCAATTCCAAGCAGTTCATTCTGCTATTCCTGCTTCACCCCCTATTCCAAATATTAACAAATTGGATAAGTTAGTAGCTTCTCAGCTGTACCTTTGAATATTGCTTCCATGTTCCCCACTGCCATTTGGAAATTAACCCTGGAAAATGCTAGTATTTCATTGTCGTCACTGCATATTTTTTGAGAAAATAAGAGACAACAGCTGCGCCTGAGAGAAGAAAGAGATAACATGCTCATGTCTAGCCTCAGTATTCATTTTTGTAACTGCTAGAAGTGCAGGTAATACACAAGAAAATCACAGTATTACCTTAATTTAATATCACATAATAACACTGATTTTACTTTATGGGAAAAGGCAACATTTCCAAAAGATATTTTTTCAAACAAGCTTCAGACCTAAGCTTACACTTGAAGAACTTCATTTAGCAATATGCAAGTTGTCTCTGCAAAAGACTCTTTTTAAAAGTTATTATTTATAGCTTACCTACATAGTAGCAACTCAGTGCCCATCTGCCCTTAAAAATCACATTTGAAAGAGAAAAATTAATTTCAGAATATTTATGAAAGTCACAGAAGACCATTAGTTGTTTTTTTTTCATTCTTTAATTACTCTAAATAGACCTAGGGAATACTGAGACATTCTTCACCTGAGGTTGACCCCTCTGACATAGAAGACAGTTGCAAAAACTGTAGCTATCAATTCAACACTTAGCATAAGGCAGTCGTCACAGAATCACAGAATCATTTAGATTGAAAAAGACCTCAAAGTTCATCAGCTCTAACCTTTGACCAGTCACCACCTTATCAACTAGACTATGGCCCTAAGTGCCACACCCAGTCTTTTCCTGAACACCTCCAGGGATGGTGACTCCACCACCTCCCTGGGCAGTCTGTTCCAATGTTAAACAACCTTTTCCATGATGAAATTCCTCCTGATATCCAACTCAAACCTCCCCTGGCACAGCTTGAGGCTATGTCCTCTTGTCCTGTCATCAGTTACCTGGGAGAAGAGACCAAACCCCACCAGGCAACATCGTCCCCCCAGGCAGTTCTAGGGAGTGGTATGGTCTCCCTTGAGCCTCCTCCAGGCTAAACACCCCCAGCTACCTCAGCCATTCCTAACAAGATTTGTACTCCAGACCCATCACCAGCTCCATCGCCCTTTTCTGGACATGCTCCAGCACCTCAATGTCCTTCTTGCTCTGAGGGGCCCACAACTGGACACAGGATTTGAGGTGTGGCCTCACCAGTGCCCAGTACAGGGGGACAATCATTGCCCTGGTCCTGATGGCCCCACCATTGCTCATACAGGCCAGGATGCCACGGGTCTTCCTGGCCACCTGGGCACAGCTGGCTCATATTCAGTCAGCTGTCAAAAATCACCCCCGGATCCTTTTGCATTGGACAGCTTTCCAGGCACTTTTCTTTCCCCAAGCCTTTAGTGCTGCACGGGGCTGCTGTGATTGAAGCGTGAGACCTGGCACTTGGCCTTGCTGCACCTCACAGCACCAGCCCCAACACATTGATCCAACACGGCCAGATCTCTCTGCAGAGCCTTCCTACCCTCCACCGGATCAACATTCCACAGATGACACGACATGGGATGGAACTTACTGAGGGTGCACTCGATCCTCTCATGCAGATCATGAGTAAAGATATTGAACAGAACTGGCCCCAGCACTGAGCCCTGGGGAACACCACTCCTGACCAGACACCAACGGGACACAGCACCATTCAGCACCATGCTCCGGTCTGGCCACCCAGACAGTTTTAACCCAGCAAAGAGCACAGCTGTCCAACCCACAAGCAGCCACCTTCTCCAGAAGAATGCTGTGGGAAACAGAGTCAAAGGCTTTACTAAAGCCCAGGTATACAATATCCACAGTCTTACCCCTCATGCACGAAGGAGGTCACCTGGCTTCCTAAACCCGTGCTGGCTGGGCCTGACCCCTTGGTTGTTCCGTATGTGCCATGGGATCCCACTCCAGATAACCTGTTCTGCAACCTTCCTGGACACCAAGGTCCAAGGCTGACAGTCTGTAGTGCCCCAGGTCCTTCGTCCGGCCCTTCCTGTGGATGGGTGCCACATTGGCTATCTACCAGTCGACCTCCCTGGGCAGCCAGAATTGATAAATGATGGGGAGCAGCTTAGCAAGCTCTTTCACCAGCTCCCCCAATACACTTGGATAAATCACACCCAGTCCCATAGACTTATGAGTGCCTAAATGGCTCAGCAGGTCAGTAACTACTTCCTCCTGGATTACAGGGGGTCCATTATGCTTCCTGTCCCTGTCTATCAGCTCAGGAGGCTGATTACCCTGATGTATACAAAGACATTTGTAATTTAAATTATTTTCCAAACTATCCCCATACAGATGTTGTTATCTTTATTTTATTACACTGTTTAGGACTGATAAAGTCTTGTTAGTACAGCAAAGATAGACCAGGTATCAGATTTGCCACTGTTACAATAGCACAAGCGCTTTGAGACAAATCTGAAACTGTAGCAGCTTAATATTCATTCCTAGATACTTCTCAAAACTGCAGCTGTACTTAAACATTTGACAATTTTGACTTGAAAAAAAAGAACATTGGCTAGAGAAAGACACAAACCATTGATTTGAACTGCATACAAAACACTGAAAACAGATTACTCACTCTATTCTTATGTATACCAGCCCATAGCAAACAGCTCCCCAGGACTGCATAACATACATCCATATTTTACTACAGACGTGTATGTGTGGCAGTTTTCCACTTAATCAGACCCTGAATCATATTTAAAAAACAGGCACCACTGTATCTCATCAAATCTAATGAGTACTAATGAGCACTATTACTTTCCCATACATAATCTACAGCAACCATCTCAAAGAACAATTCTGTCGAGACAGAGCTATTTGACAAGAGAGAGTTATTCAAAAAGCCAGAAAGTACTACAGTCAAACACTGTCTACAACATATGCTTTGACCTTTCACATCCATGTACTACCAAACAAGATAAAATATAATTTGTCCTATTGTGGGAAGAGAGGAGAGGATAAGGAGGGAGGCCAATAATGTTCATTCCTGCATAAGAGCAGATCAGCTTCCCTAAGTATTCACCTTGCTTACAGAAAAACGCTCAGCTCCTTTAAACACCAGAAGCCAAATGATTCAATGCCAACTTAAAAAATAATCTCAGATTGAGAGAGTAAAAAGGAGTTCTGTTTTGAAAAATACCAAAGTCTATAGATCTCAGTTAAAGTCTGTTAACTGTTTTTTGTATAAAGGAAGTTGAAGTTGCAGCAATTTTAAAGCACAAAACCACCTTTTCTTGCCTCAATTTGCATGAGTTTTATATTTTAAAACTAAACAGTGATTGAACTAGTTTGCATGTAAACTGATAGGGAAGAGGTAGAGAGCAGTAATGTAAATACAATTCATTTTTTAACAACAATAGATAGGGGTCAAAACACTTCTTAAACTTCAAAGCTGCTTACATAAGTATGACTAAATACAGCATTTCCCAAATAGCTATGAAAAGCACCAGCAAATTTTCTGTAAGGGTTGTATTTGGTAGAATTTTCTCAGAGCTGCCAGTGAGAGGCAATCGTTCATTGGAACAAGATGTAATTGAGCAGTATAAATGCAAACAGGATAAAAAAAAACCCCCACGATTTGAAATTGAACAAGAAACAAAATTGGTTTTAATGATAAGTTTCTATATGCACAATTCACAGATGGCAAAGCATGCTGTTAAATGAAGAGGTAAAAACATCAATTTAGATCAAGCACGAAAAAAAACTAAAAAGGCTACAGGCTTTGCTTGATTTTACTCATGTTGCTTTCTGATACAGGTTGTACTCCTTTAGTCTAAGAGCTTTATTTCAGCACTAACAATGCAAAGAAGGTGACAAATCCAGTACTTTTTCTGGGTGGGATGGAAGAGAAGGAGAACAGTAGAACACAAGGGTAGGAAACTTAAAAATACTGGTTCCTATGACTACATAAGATGCAGCAAAATGGGTAGTAACTGCTAATTCACTAAGGTTTTTCCAAAGACTGCATACATAAGAGTAAATGCAGGAAATAATTATGTGTTTTTGAAGAACTTCATCAAAATTCAGAGGTAAAACCTTTGCATTGTCGCATGCTTCCAAGTCCTGCTCACTTGTTATCCATTTAATCCAGTTTAGTTTCCAAGTCAAATTTCAACATTACTGCATACTATATCACAATACTAATAATTAACCAGGCTTTTCCTCTTTATATCCATAGCTTCTTGGGCAAGAATAAAGGCAGGGGCATTCTATGCTCCTAGAACTGAGGTATACTTGGAATAAGAATAATGCCTCTTCCTAGAGTCCAGATATTTTGTACAGACACTGCCAAGAGCAGCATTACCCAGTGTAATGTTCTAGAACTAGATGCTAAATTAATTTATATACTTATTTAATTTAGCTTATGAAAGCATAAATAACCATGGATATAATCTAATAAAAAGACAATTTACATTTTTGAAGAACATAGCTAATCCTTGCCCAACCAATTATTGTCTCTCAACACCTATTTCTGACTGCAAAGCATTTTGCTGGGTCCAGAAATCTCTCTTCATTCACACAGCATGATCCAAAATACTTCCCTTAACTCTTGTCTGACAAGTAAATTCTCTTCAGTTACTTCCAAGTCACCAAACACTTGATAGAAATGACAAAAAACTAACTGTAATCACCAGTCCTTCCATCTCAGCTTTGCTCACTCCAATCCCCTCCCCACAAACTTCAAAGTAGTGAGTCTCCCAAGCAAATTTTACTTATACCTTATTAACCCTTTACATTATTACAGGGTTATATAGAATAACACCACAGGTACTGTTATAACTTCTGTAAGCCACATTGTCTTATGTGTCCTCCGTCTGTTATTACTCAGCAGAAATTTATGGTTATTTTCATGTCTTTCCTTTTGGTACCAATGTCCTATTTATCAAATTAATTATTAATCCCTTTAAATTTTTCTACTACTTCCAGTCAGGTTTTGCCCCGTCCTTTGCTATTCAATTTATCACTCTTCATAACCACTTTTACTCACTTGCTTTGATAAAGGCAGCAGAAAAAGCAGGCGATTTAGGCATAGGAAGAGGTTTTAATGAAGATCTCAAATTTAACTAAAAGTTGGTCATGTGTATGAATTTCCTCCCCAGGCTTTGCTGTAGTTTCTCTCTCAGTACCGATATCAGTTCCTTCCTTTGGACTCTCTTTAGCACTTGACTTGTAGATGAGGCTTAAATCTACCCTTCTACTTCCCACACCATTTTGCATCGTACTAATGATGGAAATAACTTCCTCTCCCAAACATCCTTCTGAAGAAAGTTTAATCACCAGAAGTTTTATCAATACAGTGACGCAGGTATACCCTGTTTCTGCTTACACAGCTTTTTGAAGTAGTTACCAGCAAAGTCACTTGTTGAAGCACTAAGTAGGTCATGGATTAGAAGTACCAACACTTCCATGGCATAGGCAAGAAGGAGAAACTTAGATACCAAATCCAGGTGGCAGGTAAAAGTATACCTCTTCTGTCTATAGCAACTTGATACAACAAACTATCCCCAGACTCACAGCAATCACAAACTGTAAGATCTTCCAAATACCCCAAGAGCTGATCACAAGCAGTACCACTACTTCTGCTTTTCAAGTATTTCAGCTAGCAGCGTCTAAACCCTAGTAATTCAAACATAATGGAATAAATGGGTCTTGGGACGAAGTTTCCCTTGTCTGCTCAAAGACAGAAGTAGAGACTTCTTAAATATTCTCATTGAATATGACACTAAAAATTGTTAAAATTAGCCTCAAGTGTGAGCAATCAACAGCTATCCTTTAATTGCTACTTTAAGTATTTTCTAACACTAAGACAGTTTTTTTCACTTTATCTTATCTTAAGCCTCCTCAGGTTCCACTACAGCATAATTTTTAGTTATGTATCTCACCAAAGAACTGAGAAACTTATTATTTCATTACTATTAAAATACTAGTGACCATTCTATAGGTTTGCTCAAAATTACCACCACAAATGAAAAACCAAGGTACAATTCCAACAATTCAGTAGATGGCACTATTCCACAAAAATCAAAAGAGGAAACAATATCCTCGCGTAAACAAGGGATAGATACCATGGAGCTAGAACTGTTCTTTTAAATATGTAAAACCAATGCCCACTCATTAGAGTGCCTTGCACTTTTTTGCGCTTTTCATAGAATATGGAAAAATACATGCAAAAACATTTAAAGAAATTACTGTTTTGTGGAAATGCCTACTTAGCTATTTCATCCAGGCATTTGTGCTATTACATATAGCTCCACTTCACACCATAAAGATAGCTGGATACCAGTGTTGCATAAAGTAAAATTTTTATGGTTTGTGTTTACCAGAAATCTAACTTGACACAGACTAATAAAAGGTTGACATTGACCCCAGAAGTTGCTTATGCAACCTTAATTCACATCTTCTCAAATGCAATATGGTAATTTATTTGTAAATGTTAATGCACTAGCTCAACATAAACTGCAAATGTTTTGCATTATTCAGATTAATTTTTTTTAAGTGTCAAAAAGGTAAGTGGTCACTAAACAAAACCTACATTTCCAGATTTTTTAAATTGGCATTAAAACATGTCTCTTCAATATTATTAAGTTGTAAAGCATAGCCTTAAAAATAACACTACCCATTCCATCTTAGCTCTTCTTCTAAAATTGGTTCCAGTGCCACATTAGATCCTCTTGCTTGCTCTCTTTCTCAGTGTACTTGAGGACTTCAGATGGGTCCTTTCCTTAGCCCCAAGAAATGCACCACTGGATAGTGCTAAAGAGCTCCCATAGGAGTATAAATATAGAGCTACTGTTTTGTACAAGCTGCGGATGTCAGAAACCCAAGGGTTTTTCTTAGCACTGGGAAGGGAATAATTCAGTGTTACGAGATTTCCAAGTACCCACAGCCCAGTTTAAGACTACAACAAGATGGAAAACAGATCATCAACAGGAAAAGCACAGTCCAAGGTAGCTCTCCTATACATCTTTCCTGCAGTTTTTCCTCCTAGCAGGTGCTTTAATTACGAGATGGAGGGAAAGTATTACCTTGCAACTGTAGCCTCAGTGATTTTTTTTTGAAACTTAAGAGAATCTCCCCATCTCTCATTCTCTCTACTTCCAGTTCCTGTCAGATTCCAAGTGACGTCTGATACTTCAGGCAGGGTTCACCTGCCCTGCCATTACAAGAATATTTGGTTTACTAGCAGAACAAACAAATAGTCTGAGTCTGAAGAGCTATTTCAATCAAATTTGACTGAAGGGAAGAAGTCTTCAGATAACACTTTGCCATAAATTTTATGAAAATAGGAAGCTGAAAAGAGGGTAGAAAGGAAGCTGGAAAGAGGGGGAAAACTTCAGATTAGGCCCAGATCCCATCCAGAGCATCACCTCAACATCCTAAAATAGAGGCTCTGTGTCGTCACAGGACGCATTTCAAGAGTTACAACACACATGTAATAGTACTACAGGATTGAGTCATATGGTAGGAAGATTCACAGTGAAAATGTCTGTCCTTCCTCTAGATAAAAATATCCAAAAAAATAGATATCCATATATTACAACTCACTTCACATAACTGAATCTGTTACAGTTCCAAGGGAATTTGAAGAAGTGCCATATACAGCAAATTGTTGCTTCAAGCCCCTCAAGGACACAGAGCTATACCTGTTTGTGCTGCTCAGAACTTCCGGGCTTCTTCCACAATCCTGTGCTTTAACAAAAATATCTAACAATATCTCTGCATGAATAAGATGGTCTTAAGAAAGAATACAAGCACTGAAAGTTAACAGATCTCTTATTTAGGAGCAAGGAAAGGTTCAGGGCGTTTGGTTTGTAAAGAAACTTGAGCATTTATGTACACTTCTTGCACAGTCAAGGAAAGGCTGCAAAAACAGTAGAGGTTTTCCTTTCCACACAGCACTTCCATCTCCTTCACTACCACCCTGCTCCCCAAATGCCAAGAGAACACATTCACATTTCCTCTGTTCCTCTCACTTTTTTTGTCATGGAAAAGAGAAGGCAATGTGAAGAGCAAGTCCACACTAAAGACATGCTTGAAGGAAAACACGACCAGATTCCTCAAAATTATTACCTTCAAAGTGAGTGCTGTTAAAATACAAAACTAAGGAAGTTTGAACTCTTTCTTTAAAGCAATTTGGTTCTCACTGGAATCTTCAGAAACTTATTTACACAAGAACCATTTACAAGAAAGTGAAATGGCTGCTGTTGAGTTAAAAGATAAAACCTAGCAATCATGCATATTCCAAAAAAGTATCCTCAATCATCACCACTAGTCATAGTACTATGCCAAAAAGAAAATGTAAAAAGAAAAAAAAAAATCACTTGCTGTTTGAGGCAGACTATCACCACAGTCCAGAGCTTTACTGAGGTTTTAATGTTTAAAGCCTGAAGTTACAGATGTCAAATAGACAGGGTTTCCTACCTTCTCTAGGGAAGTTTCCAGCTGTGAAAAAGAGCACTTCAGAAATGTCATAACATGAAAATATCCAAGGGTTCAGACAAAAGAAAAGCATTGTCTGGAACAGGACTCTTCATCCAACCTCAAGTTAGTTTCTAAGCACAAAATCCAGATCATTAAAATTAATGTGGCATTGTAGCCCCATCAGTTCAGACCTGCTTTGAGTCAGAATCTACATTTATGCAGTGTAATTCAGTGCTTAATGTGTTTTGATTAAATATTTGGTTTGTTTTGAGTGTCAGACAGCTTTTTCTACTCAGCAATAGAGAAAATGAAATTAATTAGTTTTGGAAGATCACTTCTGCAACACTTTCCCTCAAAAATCCAAAAGGAAAACAGAGGTAACTGTCAGCCAGCTATGACAACGCACTAGAAGCTGTATCCTGGGGAAGCTTTTTGTATGCTTTGCATGGTGAGGAATGAAAAACATGAGCTGGAATAGTAAGCATTTCAGTTGATATGTGTCAGACAAGTCACCTGTGGCGTTCCTCAAACATTTACTAGGGAAAAAAAACAAACCAACAAACAAACCATGGGGGAAAAGTATTGTTTCCAAGATTTCACTAGGAAAGTTTGAAGAGAATAAATACCACCTTTACATGGTACTGTTCAAAGTTTACTTCTTCTTTCAAATGTTAGCATAGCAGAATGGCAATGAAACAGGAACAAATAATCCCATTGTATATTTACAGTGGCAAATAGCACCGTGTGAATTTAAAAAAAAAAAAAAAAAAAAAAACAACCAAAAAAAAAAAATCAAAAAAAGCATTAGACTTCCTGATGGCAAAGAATTCCTCCAGAATGAAATTCAAGTTAGATATGTATAAAGAGAAAAAACTAAGGAACCTTTTCTGGCTAACTGCATGGAGATTCACTTTAGTTCTTTGAAGCATTACAAATCTGAAAGTGTCTTGCCTGCAAAGCATCCCTACTTCTTTTGCAACAGAAGACTATAAAAGCTCCCAACTGATACATTAAGCACTGCAACCTGAAGTCTGATTGCTAGTCGTTTTTTCCTATGATGACCCAGGTTCCAAACTTCAGTGTCCAGGAACAGCTGAAAGAAGCAAGCTGTTGAAACAAGAATCACCCACAATTTCCCTCACACACTCAGTCTGCTCGACTCTCTAAACTTGGTGAGTCTGTAGAGAACTGGCAGTCTTCAAATTCACTGTCAGCTAACAAGACCTCTGAGTCAGGACAAAAACATTTTGACAGAATCAAGCCTTACCCCTCCTCACAAATCACATACATGCACAAACTTGATCCTCTTGAAGCAGAGCAGAAAGAGGAAAGAGTTAAATAATTCACCCCGGATCACCAGAGACCTAGGACAGTTACACTCCTGGAAACCATTCATGGACAAGGGCTACAATTAACTCTACTAGAAAAAGCACACCTGAAAAACTGAGATGGCATTTATTAAGAATTATTTTCTGAGAAAAAGAAACCAGTCACATAGAGATGCTGAAAAATTTAAAGATGAGATTTCAAAAGAAAAGTAGAAATTATTTCTATTAACCAATAATTTCTAATAAGACTAGCAACTATAAAAGAAACAGTATCTTAATATAATCTCCTCAAATAAAACAGAAAGAAGGAACATTAATTCGTGGCCTGTTGCAAAAATCCAGGATGAAATCTATTTTACTAAAAAACACTGTGATAAACTGATAAAACACGTATTCCAGTCAAACACCAAGAAAATTAGTACATTGAATGGCATTTATTAGTAGTCATTAAAAAAAAAAAAAAAGGAAGACAACCTGAGATCTAACATACCAAATAACAGCTGTGAGCAGCACTGAGGTACTAAGACACTTTAGACTACTAAATATTTTTAAAAGTTCTGAGAAGTTCTTGTTAGGAGCTAAAAATTATATATTTATAGTGGTTCAGTATCACTCACACAGAATGAACTTACACTAATCATCTTTACAGATTCTCCACTAAAACACTAAGATAACACTAATAACAAGTATCCACAAGTGAGTTTAATTTTGTCAGAAGTGCACTTCCCCCAAATTAACTACAATTGTACAATTTACAGATATTGTCTGTACTATAGCAAATAAAGACAGGTAGAGAATCCTTGGTATTCTGAAACTTTTAGGGTGGTATTTTTGTAGAACTAACTATGTGGATAAAGTTTTCAAACTATGCTTTTAAATATTTCACCTGTATTGTAATCAAAATCTGCTAAAGTCAAGTTTGACAATAAATTTAATTTCAGAAATATTTTGTAAGAATAGTCTCTTTGTACGAGCATTTCTACAGCAAGTGAGATTATACTTGCAGAAATGCCAGTCTGTTACTCTGTAGAATCTTCTTTGTCAAATTGGTTACAATTACTCTAGGAGCACAATAGACCTCTGAAGAATGGCACAAAGTAACATTTCTCCTTTAAAACTTACTCAAGGGCATTGTTTCCTGAACTTGCCCAGCGCTCTGCTCACATTGCAACAGAAACTTCCGCTGCAGACAAAAAAAGTGAAGGAAGAGAACATTATCAGATCACACTGTGATCATCACACTCCCGTTTGCACAACAGCTTCTTTGATAAACTCACCCCTACACCACTTCAACAGTCTTGGTATTTTAGTTTTTACCATACCATAAATATATTTTCATCAACTGGTCAGGCATCTCAAATTTCACTTTCGCAGCAAAGACGTTTCCTTGCTAACAAACCAGAAAAGCTAAGGAAGTTCTAAAGCTGTGCCAAAAATTTATAACAATATGAAGTACTGAGTTGAAATGAAGGAGTGCTTCTGATTATATGCTAAGATATAAATCTGCAGTTTCTAAATATTTTTAAACCAAACTTCACTGCTAGCATTATCTGATGTGCTGCTTCTCTCACTGGGAATTACCAGCAGAAAGAACAGATCATCAAAAGTAAATACAGTTCATTCGGAAAATGCCACTTCCTCCCTACTTTTTTTTCCTTCTTCTTTTCCCCCTTTTTTTTTTTTTTTAATCCAGAACAGCATTTATTTGATCTGGAAATTATTGCCAGAGTGTTCATAAGGGAAAACAACTGCCAGAGTTCTAAAGTAGTTTTTGTCCTTTGCTACTCAGGTAAGAAAAAAAATAGTATTATAAAAGTTAACTCCTTCTGCCTCTCCTCTAAAATATGTATCAATCCAATGCTCTCCTTTTTTTTTTTTTTTTACTAACCCTTTGACTATTAACATAACTGGGACTATATTCACAATACTTTCATGGGCCATGTCTGTAAGAAAACAGGTATAACAGTCACATCCTAGGCAGCCACATGTACTGGGGGTAATTGAAAAAAAATTTGGACCTATACCTTTGTTTGGATTTTTTTTTTTTTTTTAAACTAAGAGATAGAGAAGTAAGTACAAAAGTTAAAGGAAATGGTAGTATTCTTTGTCAGTGGCTGTTACTTGAAAACTATTTCTTTTGACCAAAAGCCCATATGAAAAGGTGGGGACATTTCTAACAATCTGTGCTTTTAGGACATAGGCTAAAGATCTCTCTTTCCAGGTTAGTAACTCACCAGGATTCCTTTCTAAAATGTTATGTTTCCCATCTAATTATTTTAAAGAATGATGGGATAGTCACCATGCCAGGTTTTTTGGGTTTTTTTCTGTGAGTTTCTACTATATCTGACATTTAGGGCAGTGAGGGGAATCTTACTGCATCAGTTTACTATAAAGGTTTGGAACACATATAAAAGGGAATGCCAGGAAAGTTATTGTTTTGCAGCCCATTCTCCACATTAATAAGCATCACTGAAGCTTAGTAACTGTACCTCTAACACCAGTATTACAAAGTTCAGTTAAGAGTGTTTTTCAGCTGTGAAGATGAACATCTGCTCTGTCTAACAAGGTAGTACGACTGGATAGAGCATGTGCTAAATAACTAAGACAGCCATGCTAATACTATCAATTGAATATTAAGTGATCACAAAAAAAAATTAGTATCCTATCTTTTTCCCTAATGAGCAAGTTGGAAAATGCAAATAGGTTTTGTCCATCTGCTGCTACTGACTACGAATCACTGTCACTAGTTGGGAAAGAGGGAGGGCCTATAGCAGGAACATTTATCAAAAACATTGGACACCAGCTGGATTACCTCTTTAGCTGGCTACTCTTGAAGTGTTAAATTTATCATTATATGAACCAAAAATCTAATTACGTAAATTGTGCACATACAGAGTACAAGCTGGGCAGCAGCTTCAAGAGGCTACAGAATACAAATCCCTGCTTGAAATAACATGAATCACACAAAATAAAGTAATAGCTCACTAAGCAGAAGTACAAAGGTCTTGCTTCCTTTGGATCTGCACACTTTCTTTAATTCCCTGACTTACAAAGTTCCAAAGTTAAACTCCTGCGAAGTTTACACAAGAATACAGAAGCAGGAAATGACAATTAACTCTTGGAGAATCCATGGGAGATACTTCATAAAAGGGTGAGTTTGATCTATACCCTTCTTGCTGGAGAACCTAACCTCCTCTCTCAAGCCAGCACTGCATGGATTGAGTGTGACAGGAAAAGACTTCCTGTAAACATGGAAGCAGTGGCCACTGCAATTATATCATCTGAATCTTGGAAGAAAATTAAGCTTCAGGTTTTCCCAAACATAAATCAGGTTTTATTACTACTTTTTTAAGGTGTTTATGAAACAAAATCCCATTTCATTGAGCAAAATGGGCAAACAAAGTAGCCTTGAATTATTTCTATCAAGCTATAAACTTCTCTTTGTTCAACAGCAATCAAGTGATTGATTTAGCAAAGTGTAACACTTCAGACTGCCCTTTTTCAAGTATTACAAGATCAGCATCATTATTACTACAAAAACTTTTGCCTTCATGTTATAACAAAGCCATCTGGACACAATCCTGTGCAACGTGCTCCAGTGGGCCCTGTTTGAGCAGAGGGCTTGCCCTAAATGACCTCCAGTGGTCACATCCAACTTTACCCCTTCTGTGGTTCTGTGAACCTAGCATTCCTTAAAGTATTTAATCCTGCACTTTGTTTTCTATACTAGCAGACACACATTTCAAGTTTCACCTACTTTCACTATTCTTGACGGTCGAAAAAGAATTTTAAAAAAAAAATCTCTAAGTAATTGAAAGTAAATGAAAAATCTCAAATCTCTCAAGTAAAAAACTACTGTTGTGAACAGAAGACTATGGACGACCTACTCCTGAACTTCAATAAAAAATTTTACTAACAGAGTTTTAAAATCAATCTTATTTCAGCAATTGATATAGCTGCCTCAATACAGGCACTATCAATAACTAGATTTTTTGTTTAAGCAAAGCTTAGGGATCCAAAATACACTGAATCCTTGCACAAAGTGATTAAGTTAAAATAAGTAGCACACAGACCAAGGATGCCATCAAGTTGTGCAGATCTCGATACAAAACCAGATGTAGAATTTCTTAACAAAGAGAGATTTTTAAGTGGAATACAAAATGGTTCTCATTTGTGTCAGTCTTAAACTGAACATCAGTGTGTCAGAACTAAAGGGCAGCCACAGAAAATGCAATTTCATGAATGCATTGTAAAAATCACAAGGAATCAGGATTCAGTATGAGTCCCCAGAGGCTGACAGAACTGCTACATATTTTAGAAATTTACTAAATAAGCCATTATACCTATATCAGTCCTTTCTTCTGAAATATTTCAGTTTCAGCTGTTTCCAAGACCTTCATTATTTTGATGTGTTTCAGTTCAGTGACACAAATATCACTGACAGACTTAAATTATGTCATCTGTGTTTGCACTGAAAGTCAACAGTGGCAGTAACTTAGTGCTTCCTTTGATAAACATGTAAGTGGTGCAATTATCAAGTGCCTGTGATAGAAGCGTTGACATGAATAGGGTCACTGAGTTATCGTGAATGCTACGAGGCTACACTTGACTGGCATTCAAGTACCAATTACAATGCCACAATTGAAACTTATGGGTCAGCAAAACAAGGTAACTTCAAAAGCTTCTGGCAGACAGCACGCTGGCAGTGGGTAAGCAGTGTGGGTTTGCCTCAAAAGTAACACAAACCTATTCCTCAGGCTGGCAAACAAATCATGTCAAAGAATTAGATCTCTGGGAAAGTAAAGTCTTGTCTACTTAACGAGATGCACTTTGCAGGATTAAGAATCAGCATTTTTCAAAAAAATTATGATTAGTTTGATGGTACATTTCAAGATAGGCACATTGAGAGCAGCAAGAGGAAAAGGGAAGACCCAACAGATTAAAGATAAAGACCTACCACAGTACTAACTCTCTCAAAACTAAGAACTTAAATTTTTTTTCAAAATGTAAAACCATTACCAGATAGCTAAGATCAAGGATGAAGTGTTCCCAAAATCCACATTCTGTAATTTTGTTTATCTCCATATTTAATGTAACATTTTGCAAGTTTTATTCTGTTTTTTGTTGAGGTTCTACATATATAAACCAACTCCTAGTCACCTTAAAATTATTGTGTAAGAACGCTTATCTTTGCCTTTTGAAACCTTTGTACAACAAAGGGATCTGGACACTGAGAAGTCTAATGCAGTTACAAAATTTCTGTCAGACAAAGTTTTGTTAGGAAGGGTTTGCAACCTTGATTTGTACCTTCAAGCTTTATCACATCTCAAATCTTAAGCTGCTCCTACCTTTCCAGACGTGACTTTACTAAAACTGCTCATGTCATCTCCTGCAGAAATAATGCTACTTCAGTTCTAAAAGCTCTTCCACAGTGATCAAAAGAGAACAAATCCAGTAAAATGCTGAATTAAGAGCCTAGTGAATTCAGCAGTGTACCTCAAGTCTGAAAGCCTAAGCTGGGTCCCAGCCACCCAATTTCCTGTCACAGTTTAGACTAACCTCATCAGATCACACAATCCATACACCCCCGTGTTTCACAAATGGCTATATGGCACAAGGAAACAAACTGTGCTAGTGCTACAATAACTAAATTATGTCAGCCTTACAAACTTCATGCAGCCTTACAAACTTTGCATGTGTTCCAAATATTTCCTTCCCCAGGCTCACCATGACCCAGCAAGTTTGAAGCTGCAAGGCTATATCCATTAACTTTCTCCTCTGTCAGTAAAATACCTAGAGGAAAATTTTCATTGTAAAGTTCATTTTTGTAAATTATGAGTTTCAATACAGTTACACTTCAGGTATTTTTGAACAAAAGCAATTACTACTAAAAGTTGCATTAGTAGAATGAAAGTACATGCAGCAACGCTCCAAATGAAAGACCTGCTGCAGTATAGACTTCCCCACAGCAGCAGTTGCTCCAGCACAGCCTTACCCACAGTCCCTTCAGAAATAAACCTGCCCTAACATGGCTTTACCCACAACTGCAGTCCTTCCAGGGCAACACCTGTTCTGTTGGGGGCTTATCCATGGCCACACCCTTTCAGGTGCTCCAGCATGGACTTATCCACAGCCACTGATGCTTCAGTCCTTACCTGCTGCAGCGCAGATTTATCCCTGGACCTCGGTCCCTTCAGAGCTGTTCCTGCTGTTGCACTGACAGAGCCACAGCCACTTGGAAATGTCCCTGCTCCCATGTGGCCTCAGCCACAGGTCACGGTCCCTGGGACTGAAGCTCACACTGGAGCCCCAGCCAGCCCAGGCCAGCAGCACAGACACGCAGCGAGTCCCTGGCCACCTGCCAGCCCAGGGCACCGCCGCTGCTGTTATCACAGTGTTCCCAGGCACAGCACGGGGAGGTGACAGAGCAGCACAGTGGCAGTGAAAGCAAGAACCAGCCACTAATGAGCACTAGGCTCTAATGTACAGTCAGGCAAGCAAGGCCAAGGACCTGCCAATTAATAGCTAATCAGCAATTACAGCCATAAATTCAATCTAGCACATTCCAGTCAAACCTGTCATTATCTCAAATCCTTTGAGCTGCACATTGGGTGTCATTCCCCAGCTGGCAACTAGGCTCTACAAAAACACTTGCTCACTCCCTCTGGTGAAATGGGGGAGAAAAATTGGAAAAGAGAAAAAATTCATGGTTTGAGATAAAGAATGTTTAAAGGATAAGGCAAAAGCCACCAAGCACACAAGCAAGGCAAAACAAGGAATTCATTCACTGTTTCCCATGGGTGGGCAGAAACCACCTCCAGGAAAGCAGGGCTCCATCACATGTAACAGTGACTTGGAAAGACAAACACCATCACTTCAAACATCCGTTCCTCCTTTTTTTCCAGCTTTATATTCTGAGCATGACACCGTATGGCACAGAATATCCCCTGGGTCAGCTGTCCTGGGCTGTGTCCCCTTCCACCCCCTTGCGCACACCCAGACTGCTCACTGGTGGGGTGGGGAGAAAGGCAGAAAAGGCCTTGGCTCTGTATAAAACCTGTTCAGCAATAAGGAAAACATCGCCGTATTATCAAGACTGTTTCCAGCACAAATCCCAAACACAGCCTCATACCAGCTAAAGTGAAGAAAACTAACTTTACTCCAGCCAAAACCAGCAGACTAAGTTTCCCAACAAGTAAAACCGTGGATTTAAAAAGAACACCATCCTGTATATTACGAAGAATTAGTCAAAGCTTTCTCTGTGTAGGACTCAGTTGTTTTAATTCCATACATTTTTACGAGATGAATGCCTCACCATGCCTTTTTGGCCCTATTTCATTTCAGAATACCCAAAAGCAGCTGATTTTCTTCATTTAGAGGATGGGATTTTTTCACTGAGATAACAATAGCCATGTGAACAAAGTGCTGGATGATATGACAAGAGATGCAGTAGTGTTAAAATAAACGGAAATGTGACAAGATTAACATATGCTTTAAGCAAAGCAGCTTCCTTATTTAAACTACTGTATGTGAATTGAGTGGCAATGTAGACAATAAATATGTTCTTATTAATTAATAATCACAGTGCCTCTCTGGCATAACACTACTGCAATACATTTAATAGCTTTACCAAAGTACTCTTCCCAAAGCAGGGATATTTGTTCAAAGTCCAGAACACTACTGACAAAGGTTGAGACCATTTTCTTCAGTGCACAAATGCCAAAAGACCCTGACCATCCACAAAAGAGTGGTTCAGTTCAACTTTGATGCATTCACAGAATCAACAGAATTACAGAACAATTTAAGTTGGAAAGGATCACCCAAGATCATCCTGGTCCATTTTCTGTTTGAAAAATGGAAATCTTTGCGTACTCTAAACAGCTTCAGCCACTGTCCTACTGCCAGCACAGAGCTATTACAGAGAAAGAGCAGGTGTAGAACTACTTCAATGAAATAAAAAACCAAAACACAAAACAAAAAAACCCAACACACAATATCTCAAGCTGATTTTCCTTAAGGAAAAAAACCAGACAGACTGCCTTGCAAAGTCTGAATGATCCAAAGGAGAAGTAATTTTAATGGATATAATCACATGACAACTTGGAAATGGTATTTCGTTAGAGCTTCAAAGAATTTACTAAATTGCTTGAATTTTGTAGTATACATCTACAGCAAAGCTATCCAGATGCTGCAACAAACACTTCATCAGAAACTGACTGCATGGAGCCACACACCCAGGCTTTTGAGCTATTTTGATTTTTAAAGAGTGAGTTCTCAAAAAGACTGGAGAATGGAAATCACAGAAAACAAGTTTTATACACCCCAAATACATAAAAACTTCAGCCATTTGCTTGCATAAGTCATCTTTTAGTGCTGAAAAGACTGTGGGGCAATTAACAGACACTGACATTCAGAACAATTGGAATCTTCAGATTTTTAATGACGGAATGATGAACAATCTAATTTTTCTCCTTCCTGTGAACTTGGTTTTCAAGATGAAAAAAAAAGACAAACTTTAATTAAATAGCCTTTTCTGCTTGGGAACAGAGTCTGAGGTACAATTCAGTCTGTCTGGAAGGTACAACACTTATTCTACAGGTACTCCCTTCATTCTCAAGAATTTCTAGTGAAAATGATCTTCCTTTTTAGAACTCCCTCTATCAAGAGACAGGCTGAACTTCACGCTGCAAATGTGTATTTTTTAGGCATGAAGCACCAGTAAAGATACTGTATTCATGTCGGGAGACAATCAGAAAAGACCTAATTTGATATATTGTCCTAGTTTTGCTACAGAGAAATTAAAGAGCAGAAAAATGAAGAAGCTTGTTAAAGATTGAGCAGTTAAACAGCAGGTAGGGGGAGAATTCCTCAATATTTCTGCTTCAGCTTCACAGTTTATTTTACCTTATAAAAGCAAACAAAAAGCTCAGCTGAATGTTATTATTATTTATGTGGGATCCTGGACTTAAAACTTCTGAGGAAACACAATCCTAAAGGCAAAAAAAAAAATCCTGAAAAAGTCCATTTCATCTTTCTCTAGCCTCCTTAGACTTACACACCACCTTACTCAGATCACATTAGGCTTCCAGATGGACTTCTAAGTAGAAGAGCAAAAGCACAAGAGCAGGGCTGTTACTTGTGACACTGAAAGCTGTCAGGATGTCACGGGGTAAAGTCTAACCGATTACACCCAGTTAAACCCTGAGCAGATAAACAAAACTCTAACTCATTAGAAGGTTTTGATATCTGCTGGGAAAACAAAGCACAGCCCATTATGCACAAAACTTCATAAAGACCAAGGACTACACGTCCTACTGTAATGGTTCAGGTATGCACAGAAAAGAAGCAAAGCACAGATGAATTTTTAACTACTTGGTATCTCACTCACTGAGACAGGAGATCAAGAGGTGAAAGCCATCCTGGTAACAGCAGCTAAATCCCTTCAAGTATGGAGAACACCAAAGATACTGACCTGCAGTGACAAAGGAGGCCACCAGCAGCTGACACTGACCAGAGCACTTTGAAATCAACAGGGAGCACAATTGCTCCCTGCGGGGAGCACATCCTCAAAAATCCAGCACAGAGGGGGGGAGCCTGAGGCAGAATTAGCACACAAGAGCCACAGGCCACCAGCCCAGACTCAAGCACCTCAAGCAGCTGGAACAAGTATCCTGCAATCAGCACCACAAACTCAGAGGAACAACAGCACGGCCAGCTGAGTGCAAGTACTTGCGAGAAATCATTTGAGATTTTATGTCCCTTGGCACAGTGTTTCTGCCCTTATGTCTAGCTCATCCCTCAATTTCCCTTGCAACAGAGAAAACAGAATCAAACAGCTTAACTATTTTCAACAGATCCCAGGGTCAGGGAGAGGGTCACATCAGCAGGCTGTTCAAGGTTTCTACTCTACTAAGCTACTCACTTTGTAACTTTTCCTCATACACAATAAAGGAGCCAAGCTGCTGTTCATAGCTAAAAACAGAACAGAGCCTCTGTTATTAATTGCTCAAAATATTCCTTTCTATGGGGGGGAAAAATACTTCTCTAAGGAACTGTCTCATGAGGATCTGTCTGCCTCAAAAACACTTGCCTTTAAGTCAAGTTAGAAATATTTCTTAGTAACTCTGGAAATAGAATCAGGCTTTTTAAAATCAATTTTAAAATTAATACAGGGTACATACTGCTCATGTTACACCAGTTAATAATCCCAAACTAACTTTCATGACTCATAAGGTTCAAGTTTTACACTAAAAGCAGTGTTTTACGGACTTCTCTCCCTCTTAAAACTGCAAGACCTAGAACCAACTGCTGCTTGTGGGCATCGAATGGCAAAGTTGCCCCTCTGGCACACTCTGTTACCAACTACACCCATCAATCCTAGAAGCAAAAAATATCAAGCAAGTACCAATTCTTCTTCTACATGTTACACTAATCCAATTAGTGCAACATGACTCCTATAATTTAAGTACTTCCACTTTTACAATTACTTCGTGAATTGAGAGAATTCAATACAGTGTTGATGTTTGGTATATTTATCCATTAGAGATAAAGAGAAAGTCAGTGAACTGACAGTATATTTGTATCTGCAGATTTGGTTCTTCAGAAAAAGCTTTAGTTCTATTTTTACACATCACTTTAACAGTCCTAGAGACAACATTTAGTATTTGTGGATCAGAACTGTCTCTGTTCTTCCAGTGGTTGTTGCAAGGTCCTCAAAAAGAAGAATGAGAATGTGATTTAGAAACTACTGCTCACATTAACCTGCTCTGATCAATACTGGTTCTGAATTTAAAATACCCAATTTGAAGACTGACCAAATACAGAGAACCTCTGTAAAGAGGTTAACTGATAAACAGCCCAAAGCCAAATCAGGACCGTAACATTATTTTCCTCACATATTAATGAAATCTCAAACAGGTTCTCACTCCTTGATTTAAGAATATTTTATCTTTAATACTCTTTCCAAAAACAAAAAACTCAAACTTGTTTCCCAATTCATCAGATGACTTACTTGCAATAGAAAGCTTAAAAAGATGTATCTATACTTGAAGATACAAGGAAAACACAAATACCCAGCTCTAATTTGCTGGTAGGCAATGAAAGAAGTGTTATCATTCCTTTACTTCTGTACTCTCACAAGATGAACACAGAAGAAAATGAGGATTGACTTCTACAGCACTTTTATGATTTATCAATGAATAACACTTTACTGACACTAAGTCTTTCTAGTCCATACCTCATTTCAATCAAAAACACATTTCCAGCTTTAAAGAGTAAGTGGCTCCCACTTTAATGAACCCTTGAATATAATTCACTATTCATAAAAACCTTAGCAGAGAAACCATCCTGATGGTTGGCTCTATCTTTGAGCAACAGAATGATATATGCACTTCTTGCAAGCCTCTCTCCTGCCCACTGAGTGATTTTCCAAACAGCAGGAAGCAAGAGGCTGCTTTTACACTGGGAATATGTCTGAGTCTATTCCTTCTGCCTGCATTCCTCCGTCAAAAGAGGAGGTAATCACAGGAGATGCAAATTCTGCAGTGCTGTCTGGTTACAGGGCTACCCTACCAGCCGAGGGCTTTTAACCAGTTCCTCCAAGATTCAAGACCTGTATCAAACACTAATAAGCATATTCATCTTCATCAAGATAAGAAGAGCACCAACATTTCAGCCTCTGCATGAAACTTCTTCCCCTCCTTTAGAAAATGCATTCTCTGTCATTTTCTCACAGCAACGCTTTCTTTCCAAACAATCTTTCAATACCTCTCTCAATTATTTAGAAAACAATTCACACTCCAAGAAACCACAGGTGTGTGCAGCCATGGATGAGTGCCCACAAACAGGTTTTGTTGAGTCATCATTATCCAAACTGCAACATCATGTTGCCCAAAATTACAGGTGAGTAAGCTCTAAACAGGCACATTTTGATCTCTCCTTTTCCTCCAAACCAAGTTCTTACTTTTATGTCTCTTTTTGCTTTCTCATTTATTCTACCAATATAGGAGTAATTAAAACCACCCACACACAGTTCACTCTTCATTTAAATCAACCCTATGACCTCTTCAAAAAGAAAATTTATGAAGTGTAGTTTCATATAGGGCATTAAGAACATTGCATTATCATCCCTGTTCCTCATGCTTTGAGAAATTTGTAACAGAAATCTAGTTTTTCGACTTTTAAAGTCAACCCTCTTATGGCAATTAACCTTATAGACAGGGTAGTAATACATCAGAAAGAAACAAAAAAGTTCTACTTGGAGACTAATATAAGCACCAAAGGAAACTATTAGATTTACCTACAGTTTAAAGAGGATTAAGTCAATTTTTCTAGCAAGATGGCCTAAGCATTCCCCATAATGTTTAGAATTCAGTCAATTTCAGGACAACAAAGAATTCAATTCATTCTCTTATGCTGACAAGTAAAGTTTCAGGAAACAGAAGTGTGGATTAAAGAATCTACAGGACATCTTCTTTTAAAAATAAAAGTTTAAACACATATGTTGTTACATGGCTTGGATAGTACCATATGGCTGTGGTACCATATGGCTATAAACATATGGGTAGTTCACTTTTTAGTGAACAAAAAGAAGCAGGGTTACTAGTGCTTTATTTCACAAATTCATTCCGCTCATCTCAGTCACTTGGAAGCTTTTAGCAAGACACAATTCCTGTACCTTTTACTGTCCCCCCCTTGAAACCAGCATTTGGCAACACAGAATTAGTAGCAAGTCACTACAGCATTACAAAGTTTATCTTAAGAACAGGCCCAACAAAAACAAGCCCATCACCCAAAAAAAACCAACCAAAAAACCCACCAAAACCAAAAAACAAACCCACCACCTCACCAAGCAGCACAGAGTGTTTCAATCCCAGAGGATAGAGCAGAACAACAAACCAGAGCTCAGCCCACGTCTCTCTTTAGATTTGCAGTCAGCTGCAGTAAATTATCAGCACACTAGTAGCCCTCTGCAAAATTTATCTACTAACTTGAGATAATGGGGACTGAGCAGCCATGCCTCACATCATTAACACAACCTGAACTGACACGAAGAACAACCAGAACAGCCAAACCACCCACCAACAGAAAACAGAGCTTGCTTTTTCCTCCCCTCCTGCATACCTGGTTCCCACCAGACTTCTGAATGGTTCCAGCAGCTGAATCAAGACATCGCTTGCGTGAGGTGCACTAACTCCACTTCAGAATACAAAAGGATACAGCCTTAGTGCTCCAGTCTGAGTCCCAATGGCCAGTATTTTCTGAACCGGATCAAATGCCAAGGCTGAAGGTTGATAGGGGAAACCATGGCGTACAGTCTAACAAGTCAGAGCATCGCAGTAACAATGGGTCAAGCAGGATACCAAAAATAAACAGAATCAAGACTGTATGTTAGAGAACAGGATTCAATGTTAATCACAATTTTAAAAGGATTATGATTAAAAGCAATTTAATCACAGACTGAGAAAGTCACCTGCCTTACATGAACCAATTACAAAAGATCTTTTTAGTCATAATTACTCATTCATCCTTGAGCATCAAGTGACAGTCAGACTTACTGAAACTTAATTTGAATCTTACATTTCTTCTGTACAAAGACTGTATCAACTCAACATTTCATTTTTTCATCTGCCTCATTCTCTGAGTAATCTTATTTTCAGCCCTAACAAAGACACACAACTATTAAAATCTGAGACGTTCCTAGCAAGTTTGGCAACAAACACAGACTTGTCATCAGAACTATTACAAACTACTAGACTTGCTTTTCTAAGAATCACTTCAATTTCAATCCAACAGACCCAACGTGACAGTGCAACCTCTCTCAGCACAGTAACAAAAAGAACAACAGCAACCTAAGGTTGACAGAATCAATCTCTCATCCTCTACTTCCCTCAAAGAGAACAGGCAGCCCCAGAATTGACAAAATCAAAAAGTACTCCACTGAACAAAAGCAAAAACACTCAACTAAGGGATTTTTTCTTAATATGGAACTATGGCACATTTAGCTTTTTTGGTTAGCCAAGACTAATTTGGTAATTGACCAAGCAATGACTCCATTAAACTTCTCAGGCTGCAATTAATCAGAACTGAGAACATAATACAAGCATCACCTACTCTTATTTCCACTATAAATGCACATATCATAAACCATACAAATGCTAGCTTTTCCATTTCTAAGCCTTTAGTTTAAAGCACAGGCATTTCAGGACGCCATAACTGCATATCAAACTTCTGATATACTCCTTGTACTTCACTGAAGTTGCAGGCATACCCCACAACTCTGTATTTCACAGGTGAATAAAGTCTAACTGGTAACAGCTCTGCTCTTCTCCATGTCCTTTGTAATCAACTTGTAGAAGCAGCAGAAATGCCTGCAATACCAGAAAAAAAAGAGGAGAATCCACAAACAAGCTCATCCATGTCAAGCTAGGCCATGGGTACACTGCAAAGATAAAAATGAGTATTGATATTCCAATCAGCTTTTATTCCTCTTGATACAGCTGGTGGTTAATTCGCTGCATCATTTTCTGAAGCGTGCAGACACAAACTGCAGTTATCGTATCACACACAAGCAAATAAATAAATGGGAACTTTGTCTCTAAGATAGGATTTGCAATAGCAGCATCAGCAACTTGGCAACACACTGCAGTGAAACCAACACAAACATCGACAGCCTTTTTCAGGCGCAAAGGAGCAAGATAAATACATTTCCAAATAATGCAGAGCCACAGACTCCCCTGTCCTTCGGGCCCATCAGCAGAGGCTTCTACTCAAACGCCGCGATAATCGGATCTTCACTACAGCTAAGTATCACTCATTTCCCCATCCATCCAACTCTTTCTACGAAGCCTTCGTGAACACTGTCAGTATTACTCGCATGAAAGAGCCTAGAAGACGACAAAGCCTGAAACTCTCCAAGAAAGGTGACTACAGAAATCCAGCAAAACCTGTACAGCTACACCCACCGCCTTCTTCCCTTCTTCGCCCCCCGAAATAATCAATCCAAACAAGTAAACAGGAGGGCGGGCAGGCTCGGCGAGGTGGCTACGGAGAAGCAAAGCCCGCAGCGCCCATCGCGGCGGCGCGCCCCTTTCCCCAGCCGCCCGCCGGCTCGGGGCTGCAGCGCTCATTCACCTTGCAGAGCTGGAAGTGCTCGGACTGGAGCGTCTCCTGGATTTCGGTCTCCCGGTTCCCCGCCTGCTGCTGCTGCGCGGCGGACGACGCCGAGGCGACGGCAGAGACCGCCGTCAGGCCGTCCAGCACCTTCCTGATGTTAAATTTCCTCATGGTCCTCGGCGGCGGCGCTCCCGCTCCCCCGGCCTCGCCGCCGCCGCGCTGTCACCGCCGCGCCGCCCGCCCCGCAGGCGGCAGACGAGCCCCCGCCGGGGAGGGCGGTGCAGGGGCGGCCCGCGATCGGGGGCGCCGCGCTCCTCCTCGTCCGCGGGGAGGGCGGCGAGGCGTCAGTCCGGCAGCGCAGCGGCGCTTCTCATCGGGGCCCGCGGGCTCGGAGACGGAGACTGGAGCCAAGCAAACAGGAGCCGGTCAGCCCACCGAGCGCCGCCACCGCCGGTCCCACGCTCGCCGCCCGCGGCCGCCCCGCGCCCTGCCCGCCGGGGAACGCGGCTCGCCCCGGGCCCAGCCGGCCCCGCCCCGGCCGCCCCTCCCACCACCGGGGCTGTGCGGGCTGCCTCGCCTCTCCTCCCCGCGGAGCCTCCGCGCCCCCCGCACAGCCCCCTCACATCGTGGCAGCCGCCGCTGTCACCCGTGTCCCCGTGCGTGCGCGCGCGTGTGTGTGCGCCTGTCCCCTCCCGCCGCCGCAGCCTCTCCCCCCGCGGCAGCAGCAGCAGCGGCGGCAGCAGCAGCAGCCCGCCCCGCGGCTCGGCTCGGCTCGGGCACCCTCCGCCTCCTCCTCAGAGCTGCGTGTGCCGCCAGCCAGTCACCAGCGGGGCTTCTCCCCGCTGCTGCCAGCGCCTGCCGCCGCCCGCCCCCACAACCATCCTCCTCCTCCTCCTCCTCCTGCCGCGGAGGGCGCCTCCCCCGCCTCTCGGTCGCTCCCTCTTGCCTGACAACGCGGAGCGCAGCGCCCCGGGGAGGAGGAGCGGCGGCGGCGGCGATCCCGCGGCGCCCGGCCCGACAGCGGCGCGGCGGCCGCTCATGCGCGCTGCGAGCGCGGGCACCCGGATGTGGCGGAGCCGGCTCCCCCCGCCCCGCCGCGCCGTGCGGGGGCCGGGGCGGCGTGCGGGGCGCGGGCGGGGCGCGGCGGGGCGGCCGGGGCCGAGGGCTGGCCTCCGGCGGGGCGGAGGCGGCAGCAGGTAACAGGTGGCGGCGGTCGGAGACTGCCGCGGGCAGCGCCGTCCCTGCCGCCGGCGCGGCGCTGGAGGCGCTCGACGGCCGCGGCAGAGCCGAGCTCCGCGCTTGGTTTCCTGCGGGAGATCCCCCGCGGCCGCTCCTCATCCCGGGCGGCGGGGCCGGCGTGGAGCTCGGCCGGAGCAGCTCCGCTGTTCCCCGCGGCGGGGCCGTCCTGTGCGGCGGCGGGGCGGTGGCGGCCGCCGGGTACGGGGCAGCGCGGAGCGGCTGCGGGCGAGGCCAGAGGGGTCACGGAGGGGTGCGATCCCCCCGTACCACTCACCCCGACCGCCGTGCTGGCGCTGCGGCCCCGGCCCGGGAGCGCTCGCTGTGCGGGCGGACCGAGGGCTGCTGCCGAGCTGAGCTGCCCAACACCGCCCGGCAGAGTCACGGCCGGCCCTGGCGCCGCAAGGCGAGCGCCGGTGTTACGAACGTGCTTCCATTCGTTCCTATGCCTGCAAAAGCGATTTAAACAGGTGGCAGGGGGTCAAACGTTTCTTTCCGATAACCCTTGTTGTACAGTATACTGTATTTGCTTTTATTTTTCTTTTACTGCTAGCTTGCAGTTTGGGATTATCTAGTCAGCGGTCAGGCAGTAGATATTACTCGTCTCAGTCATATTGTTTTATTCACGAAGGTCATCATTATTTGTGACTCTTTATTGAACTTTTTTTTTTTTTCCAGCTAAAATTAAGTGATCAATCAACACTTTTGGAGGGAAAACTTGTAGAAAGATGTGAATCAAGACGTTGGTTCACATCTCCTGGCCTTAGCAGTAAAAGGCTCTGCATGCTGGAAAATGGTCCTTTCAGGTGGTGTTTCCAGCCTGGTGGCCAGGCATGCTTTTTTAGCACAGTGTTGTAGTACACAGAGGGATGAGCGTAATTGGAATGCAGCAGAATTGCTATGATGCAGCCATCGTCATAACCTCGGAAGCAAAAATTCCACAAACTCTTCTTAGACCTGTAAGCTCTTGTTAATTTACAGCCGTGTTGCCAGCAGGTATATAATGTACAAGCATTTGAAAGAAACTGAGACAGCTCACATATTCTTGCAGAGTGAGCTTTTGGAGACATTCTTTTGTGATTGTTGGACATTTCCTGAAATCATCTTGGCAAAATGTGAAAGAATGCTTCCAGAGACGACAAAAATCCTAAGAAAAAAAAAAAAGTAGACTTAAATAAGGTTCAGTAAATATCTGATACAAAAATCAATTTAATTTTAAGAGATAAACATGTACAATTTCAGTGTATCTTTAATTATCTGTAACATATTTTAGCTAACTGTGTATAAGTTACAGAAGTAATGTCTATTTTCCCATCTATTCACACATGCTTAATATAACACACTGAATCGGGAAGAAAACTTGTAGAACTTGGCCATGTTTGAATGGTAAATATAAACTGTTACGGGTAAAGATATGTGCATGTATAGCTTTAAGAATGTAAGTTATAGTCCCTTTGAGTCCTCTTGTCAGTATGTTTTAGGCCAGCCTCTGCAATCACTCTTAGATACAACTTTGATATCACAACTAACCTGACTATTTATAGGAATATTAATCACAGCAACAACCCCCTCAAAACTGAGTGACGAATTAAAGGGCATTAAAAGCTCTATTTTTGCATACTACAGCCTCTTTCTTAGTTTCTGATTACTTGGCCTATGAATGCGTTCTTTAATTGGACTGTACAGTTTTGGAGGGAAGATTGGATTTGATTTTCTGTTTACATTACAAAGAGGAGAACCTCTTTCATTGTTGCAACATTGTATTCCTAAATGCAAACATTGAGGCCAGTGATACAAACTAGGCTGAGCCAGTGCTAGTTCTTTTCCCTCGCCCTTTCAAGTTGATGCCATGCAAGGAGTCAGTGCTCTCTGGGACTTCAGCTCTTCATGTAAAAATGTTTAAAATATCTTTCGTCAGTAAATGAGGGAAAAAATTCATTGGGTTCACTGGGACATCAGTGGGAAGAGTACTAGGCCTTTTAATATTATAGTTCAGTGAATATCCATGTTATCTCTCAGGAATTAGCTGCTGTATTTGAGAGCTTCTTTGGACCCTCCAGCTCTTACACAATAACCACATCCTGTTTTATAAACAAGACCATTCTGCTTAACTTCCTTCATGTTGCACCCTCAGGCCTTCCAAGCACTGATGTCAGAAATCACTTCCCAGTGTTTTATACCCCAGTCCAAAGTCCAAGTGTCTTGCACAGCTGGGCAAGAAGCAGTCAGACCCAACTAGTTTCCAACATTGTTGTACTCAACTATGACAGAGTCCAGCTGTGACAGAGCCACTGTTAAATGTTCACGAGTTTCTTAGGCCCCAACTGTGCCATGGAAATCCCCACCAGCAAATCAATCCATGTGGCTTTGGTTTTCTTTGCCTGTTTTTCTTACTCATCTTGTTATTTAACGCTGCTAGAAAAGGAGAGAGAGGATCACCTGCTCATTTCTTGATTGGTATTCTACAGATATCACATAAACAGCCACTGGTCCTAAGAGGTATCTGAGACAATGGGGCATGAAGTGTTGTCCTACATACCGGTGTGATCCCACAGACCATTAGTTGGTATAGGTCAGACTTGTTGGGTCTTATGCCTCAAGATAATAACTTCACAGATAACTGCAGAATGCAGTTATCACTGTGCTTATGAGCCTTCTTGGTTGGTTTTTGGGAGGTTGGTTTGTTTGTTTCTGTGGGGTGATGTATCACCAATGTTACCTTGAAGAAGAAAGAGAATGTAGTCCCCCACGAGCCAGAAGGAGTAAAAACTCACCCAGTTATAATGTGTTAAGATTTGCTGGAATAATCAAGTGCGGTGGGTAGGCAATAAAGTGAAAGGCCCAGCACAATGTGGTGTTTGTTATTGGTTTGTACATAAGCCCCAAAGTGTTACAGGTTGTATCCAGAGAAGGCTCCAGGTGATTTGCACACTACAGTAATTATTGCAATACTCAGCATATACGAGAAGTGGACCATCAGAAGTGACCTCAAGATCTCTGCTTGGCCTCTAACTGCACTAAGGCTTTTGAAAGTCAGTCAATCCAGACTTTGAAGCCTAAGAAGCACGCTTAGCTTTCCTGAGAACTTCTTAATGGTGCTTAGTCACTCACACTGCAGTCAGGATCGACTGAGCCCTAGCCAAACATTTCCTCGCCATAAATAGAAAGAAGCTTGGAAACATTTCTGGACTAATCTTATTCAGGTTGTTCTACTTGAATGTATTGGACAGGGCAGTGTAACCACAGCTCCAAGTAAGTTTTGGAATCTTTCCTGCCTGCTGGGAAACTGCTCAAGCTTTCTAGACTCAGAGCTGTTGCCAAACAAACATCTGTTTTGTTTTTTTTCCACAATAATCTGCACTGGTGATGAATCCTAAGGAGGACTTCCAGCTACAGGTAAGTTTTTTGCTATTTCTGCAGCTGGGTTTGAATAAGCCATAAACAAGACAGAAATTAAGAGCATGTGTCAATTAGCTGGTCAGTTCCAGGAAAAAAAAGCTTTGCTAGTGCTTGCCATGAGCACAACTGGAGAGGAGCTGTCTAGTGTTTGTAAATTCACCCATTTCAGAAACATCCTGACTGGCCATGCCTATACTGATGTGATGAGTTATCACATCTGGAAGCCAATGTGGTCTTTGGCAGGCACACAGATCATGGGGCATCCTTAATAAAAGACCTACGGAGCAGCATGACTAACACTCATATAGGGATGCCATCAGGCTGTATGGGCATTCAAAAAAGGTTGTACTTAAGCATCCGTCTGTCTTTTTTCATGAGATAGAAGCTCTTGAAATAAAGATAAATATTTAAACAGGGTGCTAACACCACTTTTTTTTTGTTTCAAATTTACTTTCATTATTTTCAGCCATGTTTTTTAGTTCCTAACTAAAACTTTAGTTCCTAAGGCTAGATCGTTCTAGCAGCATAGACTGACTGATTTGGCTCCAGCCAATCCTATCATTTTATCACTGTCTGAAGCAAAAATTTATTTTTCTGCTTATCCAAATCTTCTGTGGCCAGTGCAGACACTTAATTAATTTCATTCTTATGTTGTACTAAAAATGCACAGTTCACTTTGGTTCATGTACTCTGTTAATTTTTTTTCTGCTTTCTATGTCACATTTTACTTAAGCCTGGGCCAGCTCTGTGTTAAGAATAAAGGTGTTTCAACCCTGACATCTACTCTGCTCTCTGGCCTCATGCTTTTACTTGCAACAGTTCCCTCAGTTGCCCTGTATTCTTCAAGTTATTCTCTTGTGGAATCAAAACAGACAGTTTTGGTGGCAGAATTTTTCTTTTTTGTTCACGATTTCATGATTTTCTAGGGTATAGAATCTGCATCAACAGTCCTAGGAGCAGGGTTCACAGTTCAGGATGCTGCCCTTCCAAGCAGATATCCTGTAATCCGCAGAGACCTTCTCCTTCAGTCCCCCACTTTCTTGGTGGAAAAAGACCCCTGATACATAAACTAGAGGATAGATTCTCTTCCAGGACATTTTTCTCTAGATCGTGCCTACTCGTTAGGTGGAAACTGAGGTGTCTGAATTAAATTTATCATTTTCTTGTCAGGAATAAGCACCAGCAGGTCTGTGGCAGCCATAGAATGAGCAGTTTTCAAGTGTAATGTGGTACTTAGGCTGATAAAATTCACATCTGTTATACTTTGAATCTGATCCTTTGTCAGTTTATTTCATTCCTTACTAATTATACTTTTTATGGATAGTTTTTCGTGCATGAGTTGATTTCATAATATTTATCTCAAACTGAAGGGGTTTCAGTCTATATTTTTAAGAAAATCATTACTCAGGTACTGCTAGTGGATGGTAAAGATTTACAGGAGGAGCAGGTAATACATATATTCAACATTTAAGTTTGCTTAATGTGTTGTAGTTGTTCTTTAGATGCCAAAGCAAAATTACGAATAAGGAATTTCTAATTTTAGCATGTTCTATGCTAAATTATAAATAATGATACTAAGGAAGTTCTAATTTTAACATGGTGTATGCCACCACTTCAACATGTAATTAACCTGATGTTTCCTTCAATCCAGGAACCTTCTTAGCAGTATGTATAATATTAAGTTACATCACGAGAAGACACGGTTTACTCAACTGACAGAATGACATGCTCATTACCAGTACATAACTTGCATCATTGCTTGCCTTTTATTGTATTGCTTCTGTAATTCCATCTATTCTGATGGATACTTGAGACACATTAATCCAGAATCATATTAGCACCAAATAACCGAGGCAAGAAGGGATCTCTGGTGCTCATCTGGTCCAATGGTCCACTCAAGTCATAAATCAGGTCCGACTTCAGAGCATGTTGCTCACAGTCATGTCTCATTTTTGCATACCTCCCATGAGGGAGATTCTGTAACTTCTGGCTTTTTGCTCTATTATAAAATAAAATTACAATTTCACATCCCATGTACTGCATTTCTATTTTCTTGGTTTTACATTAATAGCAGGCCTAAGCCAGTATTAAAACCTCAAACATACAATGCTAGTCAGAACAGGTTTTTAATAACTTAAGGCTATTATCCATCTGGAAAAATATGGGCCAATACTCTACTGAATAATGAATATTGTTTCATATGGATTTATCATACACATTTTATAGTTTTCAGTCAAGTACAACACAAATGCTTCTTATTACAGTGCTACTTTATGTCCTGTGTGAAGCTAATATGAAATACAATCGGTCTCCATTAAAAGACAGCAAAATATTAGAAGCAAAATCAACAAAAGCTTCATAAAATAGCCAAATTAAGATGAAGTATGAGTGTCTGCCAAGTGAAGAAGCTTCTTTCTGTACTAAATGAATTAAAGCTAAAATATGATGGTCAAAACTAATTTATCCATTCTGAAAACAGAATTATAGTGGTGCAATGTCTTTCAAATGTAGTGATCTGTTTATATACAGTATTTTGTGTGAAGTATAGCATTTCAGACAGGATCTTTCATCAGCAAGTCATTTAAAGTGATTGTCTACTAGAAGAAAAAAAAAACCTTTTTTTTACTCATTCTAATTACAATGCATTAGTTGGAAGGTCTCTTGTACAGTAGTTTAACAATTTAGACAAGTACTCACTTAGACTACAGAAACATTAGGCCTTTGTAAAAAATGGCTACTATTTCACTGGTATTTTTTCTTCTTGCTTTAAATTAAAAGCAGTGAATTACATAAACCACAAGGCTAAGCACTCAAGCAAGCAGACAATCCCTTTAAAGATGTTGAAGCTAAAAGATGCAAAATGTATCGATGCTTCATTTACTTTTAGGCTTTTGTTTATTTAATACAGTTATTTTCATCCATGTTACCATTTTTCTGTGAACATAAATCTTTCTTCAGTATAATAAAGCCAGATATATATTTTAATTTTATTATTAGCTCTATCCTGTGAGAAAATTTCAGATACCAAGACAGTTAAAATATTTACCAAAAAAGTATGAGCATTCTAACGTGCATTCTAGCATGCTCTTAATTTCATTCTAAATCTGGTAAACAGTACCTCTTTCTGCATCTTCCCCCCTCCCTCCCAACTAGTGAGACAGGAGGTGAATTACAAGGACAGCTGAGATATTTCAAAGAAAATGCTTGTGTGCTCCACTTTAAGAACAACATAGTAATTTGAAATTAACAAGGCAAATAATTGTTTCAGGGAAAGTAAATGGGTAATAAGGCAAGTGGGTTGGGGAAGCCTACAGCATCCAGGACAGATTACAATTTATTAAAGTCAATGATCCTGAAAATTCTCATTTCTCCCATTCTTTAAATTTTTTAGGGTCTGTCCCAAAACACTATTCAGTGAGCTTCTTGAGTTTGCCTTAGGTCCAGCTGGTGACTTAATCTAAGACTTTCTGAAGTCCTAATTGAGGCAATTGAACTTTGACATGTAGTAGGTGATTGAATTAAAGTCTGGAGGAAATTGTAAGCTTTAACTAGATCAGCTCAGCAAGTGCATGGCGCTGGTCGTGACCAAAATTCAGATCTATTGCGGAGATTGGGTTCAGCAACTTGATGTATTATCAGAGTTTTCAGCTTTACTTCAGGCAAGGTGTGTAAGAAGTCATTAATATCTGCTCCTTCACATCTCCCAGTGAGTCAGCATCCCTTCTGCTGGAGCATTTCAGTTAAGACTGGTTCCAGCATCAATTAGGAATAGCCAACATTTATTAATTATACCTGCATTTTATAGTCCATTACCATGTAGATCCTCAATTTGAAAAGATGTTTCCTGAGTAACAGTGGGAGAAAGGCTTGGCACAGAGGCTCCCCCTCCTTAGGCAACACAGACAGGTTAATGGGAAAAAAGAGTGCCTTAATTTTAGCAACTGGGAATTGAGATAGATACAAGGCAAGCTGTGCTGGTTTAGTTGTGTAAGTCCGTGGTACAGTTTGTACTGCTGCATGCAGCTACGCCTAAATGATGATCTGCAGTAAGAGCCGTTTCATTTGCATTAGATTTGCATCTCTCCCCTTAGGTGGAGATCAAGGAGCTTTCCTGGAACAATGTGGAGGTGTGTCTGGAGGAATCACAGAGGCTGCTGGCACAGCCTGAGGTTACCCACAGCTCTGCCTCCCAGCTAGGGAGTGGATATCCATTTTCCCTCTCCATGGCCAGCCCCACTCCCTCAGTCCTCAGCACACAGCTCCTTGTGGAGCCTGAGTGGCCCTGGCTTACATTCTGAAGGTTTTAAGGCAGGAATGGCAGCTAAGCTTTTGAAAAACACTCCAGCCTACCTAATATCCCTCTCCATTCCCCATCTCTGTAAGTATCCAAGGCCAGGTTGGTCAGGGCTTTGGGGTTGGAACTGCATGATCTTTGAATTCCCTTTCAACCCAAGCCATTCAATGTTTTTCTGTGATAATAAAGACTCAACTGCACTAACTCTGGGCTGTGAAGGTTTCATTGTAAAGATGGTTTAATACACACTCAGTCAGGGCACTGTGTGAGGGCTGGTGGCACTCTGGGTGATTGGTGGCTGCTTGTGGGACTCCATTGGAACAGAGCCTGGAAGCCAGGGTGTGAGACACCTGCCAGGCAGGAGAGGGGAGCCAGGAGGCCCCGGGGCGGCCCCAGATCTGGGCACCAGGAACCTCCATGGGGATGTGCTGAGGCTGGGCAGGGGGCCATGGCGAGCTGGAGAATGGCCTTGCTGCAGCATTTCTGGGGAAGGAGCTGATGACTCCAGGGGCTAACATGGGGTCCTGTGTCATGGGGAGCCCTGGGGGGCTGGCAGGGACTGTCAGGGCTGGGAGTGCCCCCAGGGCTCATGGATTTCTATGCCTATGTCTAGAGCAGCAATTCATATCTGAAGAGCAGTCTTAAGTGATGTCCCATGGAAATGCTTTTCCATGTCATGACTGTTTTTTCTAGAAATTCAGCAAAGGCAAATTTTTTTGAAGATAAAGATGTATCCCATAAATAACCACTATATCAAAAGCCAGTGAGTACTTTTCTTGCTGTATATTTATATTTTGCTTCTATATTCTCCATATATCAGGTGATATATTCATTTCTTCTGCCTTCCTCCTGGATATGCCATTTGTGTTGGAAGGCACTCCTGGACACACTGAGTTTCAGGAATTCCCTAGAGCCACCACATACCAGAAGCCACCTCATACTTACAAGATTCATGAGGCTGCTCTATCTTTCAATAAATGCTTTGACATACTTTCTTCTGTCTTGCTGATCCCACAGTAAACACAGTTTTTCAGAATCAAGAACTTAGGCCACTGAATAGTATTTTGAAATAATTATTCTTGTTTAAGCATAAATTTAGTAAAGTATATATCTAACAGATAGATTCTTAATGCCTATGACTGTGGAGCTTTCAGGTGTTGACAGATGTATTGAAAAGGTGTCTTCCCAGAAAAAAAAGCGTATTAGGGTTTTATCATAATGTAACTTCAGCTCTGCTGAAATGGAACATACAAGCGTTAACAAACATTGCCTTAAAACCCTCTGTATATGAAACTGTTCACATAATGCTGAAGAATAATGCTTTGTTCCTCACATCTTTTGAAAGCATGGTATCTTTGAGCTAAGTAAACGATTAAGTGAAATAAGAACTTTATCTCCCTATTATGTTCTTATTACTGCTATCCAGTTCTGCATTCAGCACTGTAACTCTCATGTCACATGCAGCTTGTTTTCTCTCCATCTCTACAGAGAATTATGTGAGCAGTATAATTCTTCCCTTTGGTAGTTTTCTTTGAGGTGGAGGGTCAGTTGCACACATGTGCTGCTGTATTTTTATGCAAGAGAAAGTATGATCAAAGAAATATGCCTTCAAGCAGAAAATTATATTGGTGACAATACATATTTCATGAAAACTGTAAGTTTAATTTAGTGAAGAAATAGAACTTTGTTTAAACAGTAAAGAAAAAGCTTCTATTACAGTGAAAGCAGGGGGAAATTTTTCTTTTGAGAACCTAATTAGAGTAACTAAGTACATGAACAGCAATGTTGTTTAAACAGATTTTCCTCATGGAACTCTTGCTACCCAAAACCCATAGGACAGTTCAAGCAGTGAAGTTTATGTCCAGTAGAAGCAAAACATGCTAAAATTTAATAGGAACAAATTATGCTCATGTATTTTCATGCAGAAAAATATCAAAATTAAACAAATTAAAGGAAGAACATAAATAGGTGAAAGCAAGATTCTGCTTTGCTTTTCATACTTTTTGAAAATTATTGTAATCTACCACCACCTAATATTTAATTTCTAAAGTAATTATGAGCATTGTGTAGTGTCTGTGTAATAAACATGCAACTTTAAACAGTTTTTAAACAGGATTTAGATACTCCACTCTCTCCAGGCAGAACAAGATGGATATTTCTTTGAATAATACAAAATATGCAAGAGGGTAAAAAATAGTGTGATCTGGAGGTCAGTGACTTCCAGCTCCAGCATATTAACAGAGAAACACAACCCCAAACTGAAGATCCTTTGGTGGAGGTCCCTTCTTTCAGCTCCTTCCTGTTTGAATGTGGAATTGTGAGAGCTTCAGCTGACCTCAGCTGCACAGCATTACAGGAGTGAGAACTGTGCCAAGGACTGTTTAACTCTCTTCTGCCCTATATTTTAATGCATTTTTCACTTAGACTTGTTTTATTCAACACTTATACCCCTCAATGCTTCCTTTTATTGCTCTAGTTTAGAAGTCCTATTCCTTTCCTGTGACATTAGCTAGGTGGAAAAATGGGGAAAAAATGGGGGGAATTGTGTCTTGTATTACGTATAATTATCACTTTCCTCATAGTGTATGAATTTGTTTTCCTTCCCAACACAGAGTACACATTGTAGCAAAAAAAAAAAAATCCTAATAGAAATTAAAATAACGACTCTGAATTGATATACTTTATTCATGGAAAACTTCAGTGTCATAAGAGATTGTTTTGAAAGAAGAGCACTGTTACTTTCTGAAGTATCTTTGTACACATAAGAGCTATTTTGCACATCTGAGGTTTCTCTAGGAATATTTGCTTTCTTGACATTGTGCTGAGGACAGCCTCAAGGTGAAGAATTTATCTTTAAGAGAGAAAAACTCCTCTACAAATAAAGTGAATAAACCCTCCCAGCTTTACTGTCTTGAATAATTTACTGAAATGTAGATTGCCAAAGATAAAGGAAAACTTGGTTTGTTTTATTTAGGCTTTAATGATGTCCATCTGATCAGCTATTATGTAAAAAAAAGTAATTGAGTAGATGTGTAAAAGACAAAAAATGAAAGCAAAAAAACCCCTCAGGTATAAGTAATAACTTCAAACCAATAATAATAATAATGCTAACAAAATATTCCAACATATGATTAATATATGCATTTACATCTATTTATTAATGATCTTGAAATGACAGTTTATGGCATCTAGGTGGGAGAACTAGTCAGAAGACTTCGCAAAACCAAAGAGTGCTGCATTACCAGAAAATAAAATGTTCGTAAATTAATACAAACAGTGGGAAAATTTCAAATAGAAATATGAATATCTATTTTCACGTTTTAAATTACCAACATGATGTCTGTAGAAAGCCCAGGGAGAAGCTGTGCTTGGTAAGAGCAAATAAATAAATTTGTTTCTGTGTACAATCAGTGCAATATATTTCTAAAAATATACTAACGCATATTGGATTGAGAGTGAATTTTATCATTCTAAACATTATTGTGAAATGAAAATAGGTAAGGAGGGTGTGACTTGTTTAGGAGAGTTGTAAGATATTGGGGAGTAAGTCTGCACCACTGAGGAAAGAGGAATTAAATAGGCATTATTTATATATAAATAATAGTGAAAAAAATAAGGTTACAAAGGGTTATGAGAAGGGGGTGTGTCTACTTTATACTTGGTCATATAAGGAAAAAAAAGGAAAATATTGAATTAAGAGCTAATAAATTAAGAATTGACAACAGGCTATATCTCAAACTACACCAAATGGAAAGGTGTAATTTAATGGGGGAAAAAAATTGATCAGCCGAGAGCTGTGAAATATTTTTAAAGGTATTTGGATGACTAGTAAGAACATCCACTGATAATCAGCTGACAACTTTGAAAAACATTACGTGTAGATGTTCATGACCAAATTAAACAGAATTTTGCTAGAGAAAGGAAGGAATTGTTTCTACAGAGGGATCAGTTGCACTTCTTCATTTTGGAGGTTTTTTCTAATTTCCTGTACCCCAAAATTGTCCACTGCCAGACACAGGATTATACGGACCACTGATTTAATTCCATTGGTAAACTGCTGCTCTACTCCCAAGTAAGGCAACATTTATTCATTTTGTCATAGCTTTTTTATTTTTGTCTGAGTTTCTTTCTGTTTACAATATTTGTAAGTATCTAGATTTCTTTCTTGTTAACAATTTACGAAATTTCCCTTCGTATTTTGGACCAAGCCAATATTAATGGGACAATTCATCACTTTCTAAGTAATATAAATAAGAAAAATTCCCTGTACTGTTTATATGTGATTGAGAAACCACATTAAACTTCATATATATTGCGCCAACACTGTATCTGACATTTAAAAACTTACGAATATTTGGACAAGAATCCTGGAAGACACTTGAAATTCAAGCAGCTCTTCTGCCTGGACATATTTAGGAAATTTTCAGTGTTTACAAAGAAATTGCTTCTTCTGTGAAATATTTGCAGTGTTTCAGGGTTGAAGGGAGTTATGAAGGATGTACACTTTTAGCTCAAAAAGCCATTTAAAAGACCACTAAATGTACATATAGTTCTTTAAAAATTCTTTACTGTATTATGGGCTTAACATGACCATTCAGATCCATAATTTTAACAGAATGTGTGAGTTTTTCTGCTATGTTGAGGTTTGAGAGTGAACACTGTAGTGGTTATTTCACTTACAAATTTTCATGTCATCACAATACTTTCTTCACCCCAAAACATTGCAACAAAATTTACCCTTGAACTATTTGTTTCAAAGCAAGCAAATACTCCCTATGATACATATATATATATATATAATATAATAAATAGAATAGAAGAGAATAGAATAGAATAGAATAGAATATATATATCATATATATATATATTTGGTTTTGGTGAATGTTTTTATTGTGGGGATTAGTAATCAAAATAAGACGGAAAAGAGTGAATCCAATGCTAGTCTGAAAAATCAGGGCATCATGCCCTGGAGGGTATGAGATTCAGGCCTCGAAGGGCAGTACTTCCCAATGGTAGGATAACTCACTTAAGAAATTCCTGCCCCAGGATATGACCAAATTCAACACAAATATAAGGCACGAGTTACTCCATCATTTTTCAGATACTAATGTGGCACAAACTGTAAAACCCCTAATTAGAGAGATAGAAAACTTGGTTTTTGAAAGACGTGTTGACTGAAGTCTGCAACTATCGCCGAGCAATTGCCCTGGAGTTGTTCTGGGTTGCCCAGGGCTTCAGTCACACTCAGAATGAACACCTTAAAAGCAACTCCTCCCTTACCCTGCAAGTAAAACTCAGTGTTTAGGTGAAAGCTAATAATCCAACAAAGGACTGGGCCAGAAAAAAAATTTACTCCCCCAAATGCCTTACTACCACCAAACTTTGCTTCTGGACTGAACGGTCCCTTGCTGCCAGATAGGGCAAAGGAATGAAAAAATGGTAAATATGGTTTAAAGAAAAAGCGTTGAAGAGCTTAAACTCACTATGAAAGTAGGAATCCCCTCGAGTTTTTTGTATAACACATCCAATGATAAGCGTCAAAAGAGAGTACACTCTGTTCTCCCCAGGAGGGTTCAAAGAACAAATCAATTCTCTAGCCATCTGGAATCTCCTATCAAAGTGAAATCCCTGAAATACACCTGTATAGGCCAGACACGCATTTAGCCAAAAAATCAGGAGTTACTTCTGACGCTTGCTGTGAGAAGACCTTTCATCAAGCCTAATACTCTGCTAGTCTGTACAGTCTGGTTAAGATAAAATAAAACGAAGTCTTGACATGTGTCCATACTTAGCCTCCTGACGCCTCTGAGATACCTCTCTAGAGGGAACAGGGACCAGGCAGGACAATAATTTGTGAACCTGTTGGCATCCAAAGAGAGCTGGAAGGAAGATATAATGATTGCATTCTTGAGCATGGTCACTGTGAAAGGAGGCATTAACAATTCTCAGCCGTAATATCTCTCTGATTATTAGTGTGTCTTCGCTAACTTTAGTCTGCCATGAAGAACATACTTAATGATGGTGAGATGGTGCGTAATGATGTAGGTCTGAAATTTTTAATAGAAATTCTCTGTGTGACAAATGATGTATTAACTTTAACTTGGACTGAGTCTTTAATATCCTGCCCAGTGAAAGAATCTCAGACGTCTTATGGGTAGTACCAAATTTACAGCCAACTTTCTCATTAGTCTTTAGCGTTTCTCAGTTTGATCTTGCTGCTGGTAAGGAAATGAGCAAATTTTGAGGGGTGAACAGCCTCCCAAATACATGTTTTACTTTCTTAAATATACCAAGAGACCTGTGTGGTAGCTGTTGCAGTCTCTGCACTGGAAACTGTACTTCACATTATCTGCATAAGAGAATAACATAGAAAAGAAACCTATTTGACTAAGAAAAATTCCTTTCCTTATATAAAATATTAGGAAAGCACAGTTTTTAAAAAGACAACATGAACTTTACAAAACTGGTGCCTCTTTATATTAACAATAATTTTAAAAAATAATAAATTGTATTAATTATATATATTTCATTATATATATTTATTATTATATAAATTATATTAATAAATATAATAATAATCAAAATAATAAAATGTTTTAATATTGAATTTGCAAGGCTTGTGTTCCATTTTGTTGATTCTATTCAGAAAAACAGAATTCCATGTTTATTGACCTTTTTTTAAATTAAAATTTGCCAGATTTATAGATATAAAATACTTTCCTAATTGGCAGCAAAGCATCCTAGATTGGAGATATGAAAACCAAGGCTGGTGTTTTACTGACTCACATATCATGATAATGGACCACCCCTTTGGCACCCTAAGCATAATAGAAATAGTTGGTTTGCCTCTAATTACACTGTTATAATCACACAGTACATAAGGAAAATGGAATAAGTGTTTTGATTATCAGCAATCTAAAATCTGGTTCATTTTCCCATTGCCTTACTGAGGCTGTGGCAAAACTAAGAAATAAAATGTATATTGTACAAAAATTGAAGTGACGTAGCTGACTACAAGCAAAGAACACAGTTGAAGTGATGCCCCATGATAAGTAATAGAATAGAGAAGAACTACCAAAATCTGAACCTAGACAAATGTTAATATTCGGCTGTTGAAAAGCAGAAAGTTTCAGTGTCTGTTCCACTTACGGGAAAGAATGTAAACATGCTTAAATTTACCTCTAAAACAGCAAAAGCCAATCCATCACAATAATTATTTTTTAATGCTACTGCATAGCAAATATTTTCTTAACTTATGCAACATAAAAGCCAAGATGATCTCAGCAAATATAGACACAATCTTACCACAGGCCACTGCCAAGTCTAATAAAATTCCCAAAGACATCATTCGGTATTGTATGCCTTTGATAGACACAATTTAGGCACCAAAATCATTATCACTATAAAACTAATAAGTTGTTTGTCTTGAACAAATTTTAAGAGGTCAGAATATTTTTTTCACATGTCTGTAAGGAAAATAGTCAAAATACCAATGTCTCTAGTGTTGACATTCATCAGGGCTTTACCCTAAAACAATAGCTTTAATATGTGTTATGTGTTCCATTTCTCAAAGCTATGTCTCATTTGCAAATACCAATATTTCAGAATACCAACATTTTGTTAGTAGCCTCCGATTCTTATCCTAAGTGGTTACCAAGGAAGTTACACACTGGTAGCCGACAGATTAAAGGTATTTGGCTGCTCATTTTAGTGTTTTTCCTTTCTTAATTTTACCTAGCAGGGCTGCACCGTTCGTGGGAGATATTGAAGCAGGAAAAGTGGGGACAATAGGAACAGGGCACATCTTCTTTGTCCAGGACAGGCTAAGCCATTTCTTGACTTTTTCCTGCTGTCCTAATGCATTTCAAACTCACAAATATTAAACTTCTGAGGGAACGATGACTTCTTTTTGCAGCTGCCAGAAAAAAAGTGCCCTTTGTTTGCAGCCTGTCAATAGAATGACCTTTCCCTCCTGCCAATTTATGCTCAAGAACTACACGTGATTGTTTTCCCTTTGCTGCGTGTTTCAAGACCTTCCAAATTTGTTTGATCAATGGTTCAGAAGCTTTCAAACTGACATGAGAAAATACGCATTTTTGCAGACTCATTTTCAGTTGGATCTGAAGCAGCTGAAGCTAGAGATCAGCGAGAATTAATCTGCACTTAATGAAGGAAACTTGCTGAATTTCTATAAATGCTTGCCTATGACACATATCCAGAGTTATATAAGCAGTCTGCCATTTATGCAATCTGCTTTGGCAATATTTATATTTGTATTCAAATCTTCTTCCTTGTGAAAATAAATCAAAACCTTGTAATTGCCTATCAGTCAATTACCTGCCTTTTGGAATGCTTCCTCAAAAGCAACAACAAGCTTCAAAAGCCACTATCAGGTTTTCAGAGTTGGTGCAGCCAGCAATACTTTCTTCCTGCTACGTTCAAAGCAGATGCTGTCTTTGTCTTTAATGAAACAATGCAGACGCACCAAAGTTTCACATAACTGCAACAAAAATTTATAAAGTAACTTTAGAGGCGTTCTTGCCTGTGTGGCTATGTGGCAGGTACAGATGTATTCCAATCTTTTTGCCTGTCCTCCAAGCTCTCTGGCAATCACACAGCTGTATCATCATGGCATTGTGTCCAAGCTGCAAATCTCTGCTAAGCAGCAGCATATGCTATCCTGAGCACACGTTGCATGTTAGCACTGTCATACTGCTGCTTATCTACACCCGAGCAGCTTACATCTCCTACCGATCTCTCTCCTTTCTCTGAAGATCAATGCAAGATTGACATGAGGCCCTCTAAAGTGCTCCATACTGACAGCACATTGCCCATCAGCAGGATCTGCTATCTGCTGTTGCACTGCTGATGGCCAAGACCAAGTACAGTGGAAGCTCCTTCAAGTTTTGCTCTTGCATTCAGGCAACCAGTTATGCCAGCCCTGTGTATCTCCAGTGCTTTTAAAAAACACACCTTAGAAATGACTGCTTGCACCACCCCACACGTTCTTTGAGTGTCAGGAAGCAGGGATCAGGTTTTTAGGTGATTTTATAGAAGACTGCTTGTTTGAGTGGCACACCTGTCCACTAAGGTGCCTGATTTTTGATGGATTTTAGCAAGTACAATGCTGGTTGGGCTCCCATGCTGTGCACAGGAGGGATTGCTTGCCTAATTTGCCGAGTCAGGAGCCATGGTTGTATTACATGCATTACATATTAATCAATCTGCACTTCCCTATTGATCTCAAATCTAAGAATCTACATTATGGAAATTTCATGAAAGCTAAGACACGTGCAGAACACATAAATCTCATGTTCTTACGGGAGGGTAGGTTATACATCAAAGACAGAGCAGTGACAAACAAAGGTGAAAAACCTTAGCCCCAAAGAAAAAAGTTGAAGAGAATTTTAACCAAACAGTACATGCACAAGAATCAGTTATGGGAATGTGAGAAGAGTTATAGCACGGTAAACTGTTGTGCTGGGGTAAGCTTGGATGGTGTCTCTGAGCCCTCAGTGGCCTGTGAGCAGCAGTTGGATTCCTCTTGCCTTACTTGTGGCATCTCACAGAGATGTGCTGTCTTACATGTGCCTCTCAGCTGTGTTTTGATGGGAGCCTTGCTGCCCTTCTACCCTCCGGCAGCTGCACCAGGACCCCTTCCAAAAGCATTTTAAAATATTATCAGCTTGCTCAGTAATTTGGAGGTCATGCCACTTTTGTTTTCAGCCAAATATGTATTTAGCATAGGCTAAGTGAACATTTGCTTTCAGGCAATTACAGCTTTGATTCAGTAGCCTCCCAAACTAACTCTCCATTCTTTTTACTGAGTCAATGGTCTTTTGCTTCTGCTTCTTCCCACTGTTCTGGTAGCCTCAGCTACATAAACTCTTAGCTCAATTTGCTTCCTTATGGCAAGCACTTAATCACGTGGCTCCTCCATGTTTGCTCTAGAAGATGGCAGCAAGCACCCACCCATGTTTTTGGGAAAGACCTTTCCTGGAAGTTGCAGGGACCACTCTTCAGCTTTTTATTGCAGCTCCTCAGGTGAGAGTGCCACCTGAATTGTGAATGTTTCTCCTTCACTGCATTTCAGTGCAAGGGCCAGTGATTTAAGGCAATAGCCCTCAAGCAAACATGGCCTGTTGCATTAGGACGCAATTCAAAAAGTTGCTCAACTGTTAGTTGCTTGTTCTTGGGTGAGAACTGATGAAACACAATTCAAGTATTTCTAGTCCCTGAAGCTGACTTTGCCTTAAACAGACTGGATTACTTGGGCAGCTACATGGAGAGGAGCAGTAGTAAACATCATAATCCTAAACAACTCCCAGGTGCACTAATCAAGATTACAGTCTTCCCTCCCTCGCCCCACCCTTTCACCGTCCATCTATCAAGACATGCATTGCTGCAGCAAGTGTTGGTACATCTGCTTATCAGTGGCATTTCCCCATATTCCTACTCAGAGCTACATGGTACTGTCATGTTTGTGCCTAGTGTAAGGCCTCACAATGAGATTTTGTGCCAAAATACAGGGTATGTGACTTACCATAGGTATCAGGTGTGCCCTGAAAAATACTATGAGATGCTTTCTCTGCTAATTTAAAATCCTTTAGCACCTTCAGGGCTGTGACTTGAGCTTAGTCTCTGAACAGCTGGGATGTTGGGTGGAAGCAGATGCCAGTGGATGGAGAAAAATTATATATCCATAGCGCAAAAAGGAGCATGGTCCACTCTGTAGTCATATCAGCACAGTGTCATCCCAAACTCATTGGCCTTGCTGAGATGTACAGCTTATTAGTTCATGCACACTGGTTTCCTTTCACAGGCAGGCTGCTTCCTGAGGCTAAACCAGCGTGTTGGCACATGTGCTGCACCATGTTGTCACACCAGCTCATGTGACAGAGCTCAGACACTCATTCACTCCTCTCCTTGCGCACTGTAGCTCTACCCCAGGCAGCTGGGAGGGTAACTAATGACGGAGCAGGGGCTCTTTACACTGGTACATGCAGGTTGCTGATAAGCATTTGCAGTCCCGCCCTTACTGTCTTTTAAAATCCAGTCCCAGGTGAATATAGGTTTCCAGAGTCAACAGACACCTGATAATAGCCAGATGACTGCAGGAACAGTACAACACACATTTTTGTGGACCACTGATATAGCTTCCTTTACAAGGTGTGAATGGTGCTTTCCCAGCTCACACTGGTGCTCTCACAAGAAAGGTGTGAGTGCATACATCCAGACAAAGTGATCTTCCATCAACACCTCGCTTAATGAGAGACCCACAGTACTGATAGTCTCATGACAAGGCACGCTTTTAGAACAATTCCTGGAACCTTTACTTCCCTTTTCTTTATAACCTCATTTATATTTGTTCTTAATTATGCTTGGGCTTCTTCATTATCTTCCATATTCTAGCAGCCATGCCTTTACCAGGCAACTGCTTGATTGCTTTCTTCTCAGGAACTAGATAGAAGAGCTGCCTGTTCAGCAATAGGAGATTCTATGCCTACCATGGTAAGCAGGCTAGGAGTGGACTATCCTTCAAAGACCTCTAGCCAGGTAAATAAAATATATAGATACCAAAGTCCACACACTGAGCCATTAGATGTTCTGCCACATTTCTCAGATCCTCTCCTTCCAGTCCCCTCTGCTCCCTTGAAGACCCTTTAACCCTGACAGATAAAATGCACTCCTACTGTCTATTTCCCTCGCTCTTCTCAAACCAGCTCTAGTAGCTCCATGCCAAAATGGCATTTTGCCACCCTGAACTGAGCGTTACTATTTCAAATTTTACTTCTTACTGCTGCTGAAAATCTAGTTTTGGATCATGAATAGAGTCAAGTGTGTGTAATCTTTGTGTTTGGATTCTAACAACACTACTGGATCATGTAAGTTCTTTTATTTTGTTGCCTTTTTTGTTTCCCTCTTTTGTTCTCATTACTTGGTCTCTTTTATCTTTCCTCCTCATGTGTAAAATAAAAATAGAGATTGCTTCAGAATTTTTAGAAAACTTCCCCCCCACCAAAAAAACCCCTCAAACCCTAAAAATCCTTCCATACTGTTAATTTCACATCTGCAAAAGTAGATACAAAAAACATCTACCACCCACCTTTGGTCAATAAATATCATTACTGCAAACAAGCGTGAGTTGTAGAAGCTGAAGAAATCAAGATGCGCTTTTGACAGGTTCATTTGGCAGTGTAGGAGGTATTCTACAATTCTAAAAATATGTTCTATTTTCACAGACATTTTGAGATGTCTCTGTAAGTTCTCTTACAGAAGATGGCCCAGGGCCCATATGGTACAAGTCAATCTGACAGATGTTATATAATAATCTTTCTTGATTAAACGAGTACAAGACATTCTCTTCTCACCAACCAAATAACAAGAAAGAAAGAACCCATCCATTCTGAAATTAACCACCACCACCAAGATAGACATGATAGAGCTAGAGACCTTGTTATAACGAAAGTTCTGGCCACGTTTGGGAAACCCTTGTCCTTCTATTTCTCCTCAATAGGACAGGTTCATTACCAGAGGAGGTAAAGTAACAAGCAGGACTTGTTAGTTCTAGAGCTTATATCCATGCTATTAATTTGAAAGCCAGATTAGGGAATATTAATATACACCAAAATAATTCATTAAAAGGAAGGCAGTAGGAAGAGAGGGACATATTACAGAACTGATAATCATTTAATTACTTTGCACAGAGAAACTGAAAGCAACTCAATTACAGAGAAACTTTGTATGGTATTTTTTGGGAGTAGAAAAGGTCATAAAAGATTTTGTAACAGACATTGCAGAAATAGGAATCAGGTATATTTTGAAATATATATCTCATCTATTTTGAATATGTTATTGATATATACAAAGGGCACATTGGAATATTTTCTCAAGGGAATTTGCTGAAGAGGCCTTGGGCATGCAGCATCTTCTAGGAGCTCATTACAAATATTGCAAAATAAAAACCTTCATGCTTTTCTTCAAGTTACTCAAAACTGCATCTGAATCTCTAAAGCGGTTGATGAGAGGGAAAAGGATGTAATGAGACCATTCCTATACTGCCAACAAAAAAAGACAATTTAGCTCTGAAACATCTGTGCTGATCATCTAAATTAAACATGAAAGAAAAAAAACCCCAAAACTGTAACTGTCTTTAATGCCTATGGCAGAAAAAGCTTCAAGATCTTGCACATAGATATTTGATTTTCTTATACCAAATATGCTCATGGAGACTGATGTTTCTGCTTTTCACTCATTTTTGAGTTGTTAAAATTGCTTTAAATATTTAAATGTAATTTATGTGTGCAGAGGCTCACCACATTGTGTTGTGATTTGGAACTAATTTTGCAAGCCTGCTTTTTTTTGGTATTTTGTTTATATTAGCAGTCATGTGGGGATGACTATAATTCATTATGTCATGAATAAATTTTTACAAAACTGGATCTTTAGTTTAGATCCAGTAAGACTGAAATCCTGAAAAAGGATATTTTATACCATAATGCTTTTCTTGATCTAGAACTTTGTTACTTTTTAGGACTTCTTTCTTTGCTTCTCTCTCTCAGAACAGTTAATCATCCTATCTTGTTTGGCTGGTAAAAAATGTATGCTTATGGGAACACAGCAACCTCAGATACTGAGGACAGGACAAAAAAATCCTCTGGTCTGATGATACATCTCTATCTGTGTCAGGGTTGTCAGTCATTCCCAATTTCATGCTATTTATTCTGATGTAAAGGCATTTAAACATGTAGGAAGACTCCCATTCATTTTATTGGTCTTGGCATGCTTGCTTAAGTCTCAGCTGAAGCAACAATCTTCTGTTCATCTTGTATGAAATTAGACTTCATCTTATTGTACCAAAACTCCTGGGAACTAATTACAAGTCTATTTTTATGGTAAAACAAGCATATTAAAAGTTTACAAATTGGGTGTGTGTTCATTTTCCTTAGCTCACATAGTGTGCTCTGGAGTATCATTCCCACATGTAAACAACATTGCAAAGATAAATTGCCTAAGTGGCTTCCCTGTTGTCAGAAACAGCTGTTCAGTGTGCTAGTTACTCCAGCTTATTTCAAGAACAGATCGTAAGCCCCCTGAACTAGTTCTCTTTTGAGTGAATAGCGAAGTGAAATACTGTAGTAATTATTTGCTTAATTTTTTTTGTATTTTAAAGTAAGTCCATTCACAAAATAAATACACTAATGTTGATTGATTAAATCAAAACATCATGGGCCTAAACTGAAGCACTTGAGAGTATGTGCCCCTTGCACTTAATGCTAAACACGTGCTTTAGTATTTTGATAAACAGACTTGGAACACATCAGCTTTCCCTGCATCCTTGTAAATGGATGAAGATAAATTCGATTCCTTGCATTCACAGACTGTGTTTTGAAACTTTAAGTATGCTTTTGACATTCTTAGAGAGGTGGTTGTTTGGTTTGGGTTTTGTTTTTCAAATGCAAGGACCAGGTCTATCTTCATTTGTTAAAATAAGAAGAGTTGGACATATTATTTGGTAATATCAGGTGACTAAATTTCAGAGAAACACAAGACACTAGGAGAATCATGACAAAACAGTAAATTTGCACAAGGGGGAAAGAAAGTCCCTGCTATATTGAAAATAAGGGAACAAAGCATTTGTGAGGATGCTCAAATCTGTACAAACAGGGCAAGCACAACGCACCAGATACACAAATGCTAAAAGGTACAACTTCCCTGATATCTTTGTATCTCTCTGGCACTCTCCAAGTCAATAGCTATTTTCACCTCCTTTAGCATTTGAGACTATAAGGATCACAGACAGTATGCGAGAAACATCAGTACACACCACCAGTAGAATATTAAGATTTAAGCACTCTAATACTGTATTAGTAACACCAAAAATCAACCCTTGGCTTTCTCCAAAGTAATTTTGTGGTAATAATGATTGTCTGTCCATTTTCACTACACTTATTTTAAGAGAAGTCTCAGTGGCTACAGGAGTAGTTTTTATCTAGGTGGGAATTTCAGAGATGAGACAACTGAAAATGAAACATAACACAAAGAGGAGTTTGAATTGATGTTCATGGGTTCCTATATGATGGTGGAATAGTCCAGTGTATAGTTCACCTACTATGACACCAATACATCATTCTGAGCAAAACAGAAAGTCTAAGTACGTTGGAACAAAGAGCATTATCATTAAAACATTAGAAGGATTAACCCTGTTGGAGCTGGGCTGTCCCCTTGATATGGAGGGTGTGGCATACTTGTTTAAACAGGCACTCCTTAAAATTGTCCCAGTCATACCTGTGGTGAGCACACAGGCTTGACTCACTGTATTTGTCAAACCTTAAAAAACTATGTCAATAGCAGCATGGATGTTGCATAGGATTTTCTCAGAAGAAGATTTAACACCAGACATCAACATTAATTTTAGCTATTGCTTCCATAACCTTAAAAAGATCTCATTAAGACTGGTAAGAAAAATCAAATTTGAGTAGCATTTATATGGCTCCAATAAATGAAGGAAAAATAAAAACTCTCATTTTATCAGGAATTCAAACATTTCCTACTACTAAGGCTTACTGAAGTGGCACGGAACTGCTATAAATGCCTTCTGGATCACACTTTCACAGCTGTTCTGTCTTACCAGACACATCTGGCTTGGTAGGGATTGGCCCAGAATGCCTGAACTCTAACAAAGGGCAGCTGATGTTGAAATTAGATACATAATACGGAAACTACTCTCTGAACTGTTAGCAGTAGAGCAAGCAAGCAATTAAAATTTAAAAAATAAAAAAAATTTAAAAAATCCTGTAAAGAGAGTCCTAACTAGGAATTTGCTTTTGACCCTTCAGTCTTTATCAACTGCAGATGTCACTACAATTCAGAAAAAAAGAAACAACCAGATTTTCAAAACTATTGAACTGAGAGGGGTTAGCAAAAGTGTCTGAGTGATTTTATAAACCTGTAGTTGTCCTTCACGCCTCTCTGTATGCAGAAGATGCTTTGTTAATATGAGTCTAAGGAACCAATTTGCCTACAAAACAACAGAAATATTCAGGGGACTGGGATTAAAATTTCATTACTGCTTTACTTTATTTCTCATTTTAATTCAAAATTAGTGTGAGCTGCCTGCTCTAGGCAGAATATATGTGAGCAAGCGCTTTTATAAAGTATTGCTTCATATATAGACATCAGGTAGCACCAATAAGAAGAGCTAATAATACTACAAGATAATGTATGAAAGACACAGAATTGGCTGCCTTATCAAATGATGGTTTTTCTCATTAGGCAGCAGATAATTTCAAAAGTAACTCATCACAAACCAACTAGTATCTTTATCTCATTTAAAAATCGCCCATGTGTTTTTCCATCATGTTTCAATTCATATTCTTAGCCTAATAATTCCTCAGTTACTACTATCCTCATTTAAACTTTGGACCAACTGTTCTGCTGTATCACCTGTTACATGAATGCAGAACATTTACTCCAAGCTGGTACTCTGAAATATAGAATTAGAAATAGATCCTACATGTTATTCTATTTTAAAAAAAATAAAAAAATTAAAAATTGTTGTCAGTTGGACAGCTCTGAACTACAAATTTGAAGCATAAATAAAATTTGAACACCCCCATCTCCTCTTTATTTCAAAACCTCACACGTTCACATCATTTTGACCTTACTAACTTTATGAAATACTCACTGTTGAGCCAGGCTTTCAGTGTGGGGGTTCTATAGTGTGAAATTAATGAGCTGGATGGGATCCCTTATATTTGGGAGGCAGAAGGAAGTTCTGTGGGGAGGTGTGAAGTCTACTCATGTCAGTGGAAATGTGTTGTGTGGGCACTGAGGTGCCTTTAAGAGGAGTTCCATAACCTGACATTTTCTTGCTTTCAAGAGTTTTCTCTGCATGGATGTCATACTTACTCAGCCTTAACTGATTCAAAGTTCTATACATGAATCTGCACAGTCAGTGGAGAAGTACTCAGAGTAAGGCTGGTGAAACCACTCATAGGTTCTGACGCCACAAAAAGCTAAATTCAGCAAGCTCACAATGTACCAACCCTAACCTAGTCTGAATTGAGAGCAAAAATATTCCATTAGTCACCATTTGGACATGATACAGTCTTTGCTACCTGGCAGTGTAGTATGAGTGGGACTAGAAACGTTCAAAATCCTTTATCATTGTCTGAAAACACAAAAGCCTTATCTACTAAGAATGGGGGGTTTGGGGTCCTGGATGTTTAGTTTGGGGTTTTATTTTTCATTTTTAACATTGGAGTCTGGTTCCTTAAAACCTTGAACACCAACTTTATTTTGTCATAAAGTTCATAACACTTCAGAATAAGTGTGGCTCTGCTAAGGGCATGCATGTATGTATGTACAACCTACCTGTTGAGAAGTATATTTGTGCTCTCTGGCTGGAAGTTCATGTAGAATTTCCTTCTTTGAATTCTTTTAAAAATTGTTGGACTTTGATGCAGGCTTTGTTTCAGGTGATTTACGAATTTGCCAAAGAAAAGACCAGCACAAAGTTCCTACCTAATTAACACCACTATAGTCAATGTATACTTCAGCTATCACCTCTCAACTTGCAGCTCCTCTTTAACTCCAAAGAGGAACACAACAACCAAATATGTGTTTGAAAATAAAATACTTCTCGGTACTTATGAATTTATTTTTGCCTTGTTAAACTTCCCATACGAACTAAAGGAGAATTTTTTTGCTTTTATGAATTTCACTGTGTTTGCAGAATAACTGTGGAATAAGCAGGTGCTGCAACTTTTGGAATGTTTTTTGCAGATGTCTGCAGCATGGGTAACATTCCCTGACAAGAAAGTTAACAACTTTTAACCCTGGGTTACAATTATACTTTGATAAAAATTACATCTAATTCTACCTCTTTTTCCAGTGAGCACATTCCTCAGGTAATCTCACTTTATCACACTAGCCTGTTATTTGATCATACTGCCAACTACATCTTTGATTGAGGGAGCAGAATTATTTCCCTTTTTATTCAGTTATTCTCAAACTCAGAAAAAAAAAAAAAAAAAGGCTGGAGTATTACTTGCTTGGTTTCTACCCAAAAGGAAATTTTAATATGTTTGATCAGAAATTTATTTCAGAGTGTGAGCATGGGAAAATGGACAGACATTTCTCATTTAAAAATAAAAAAAAGGCACTGGTGTTATTTTGGACTTCTGTACAACTGTAATGGAGAGATGTTAAAAGCTGAAATTGACTGAAAAACAGTTTCAATTTGCTTGAGTTACAGACTTTTAAAAACAGAACTCTGCACTTGGTCAAAGCAATTTTTTCTTCACAAGCATGGCATGGCTGCTTTGTGGTTAATATGCTAAAGAGCCAGGGATTGGGGAAGCAATTCTGTGCATTGTCAGATAGAGCTGACAAAAAAACCCAACTTTGCAAAATGGAAAACACCCCTCAACAAAAATTATTTGCCCTTTGCTGAAAATGTTCATTGAAATAAACCAAATCCAAGTGCAATAATTCTGAACCTTCAAAAGAAAAAAAAAAAAAAGTGGTTTGGTTTTAGGTTTTTTTGCAGACATTGAGGAAGCAATACTGTTTCCTACAGTCAGTTCTTTCTGTTTACCAAAGGTGTACAGAGTTGAATCTCTCGGTAATGCTGGATACTGTTCAGGAACACAGTGATACAGGAGCAGACTTCTGTCTGACAGCTGAGGTATAAAAGCCACCCAAGTAGGCAATTTTGGATCACCTCAATAAAATTACTCCAGACTCAGGTAACTACAGGTTATGACCAAGGACATGCTTGTAAAATTAGATCTAGATTGTATTGTAACTATTTCTACTGAATTTATTGATGTGTTTACCTTGCAAAAAAGTACACAGGAAAAAGCTTGGTGTAACATGTAGCTCCATGTAAAAAAATTTAATTTATTCAAAAGAAGGTAGAGTTGATCAGAACAGAGTAAAAGGTATGAGAATTTTGATCAACCTGTATGAACTGGGTAAGAGAATTACTTTGGTACCTGAAATTTTAATGAGTCACCTCCAAAGTAAAGGTGTGCTAATAGTGTGAAAACATAATATTTTGCCCAGTGTTGACTTCAGTTGCTGTAACTTGAAGTCACTAATTTGTATATTCAAGGTTTAGACATTGCTAGCAGTCCGCAAAATCGTTTAGATGTATATAGGACATAAATATGAGAAGCAGATGGAAGAACATCGGAAAAGCATATTTAGGGGAAAGAATAATTTTTGGAGGAGTTAATTTTCTGTAGCATGATGTGTATTGAAGCTAGGCTGCACTTTTAAATAAAATAAATGAACAAGGTTTTGC